>CAMZMU010000064.1:2984084-3612372 GCA_947311845.1 Poa pratensis | reverse complement strand
CCGCCTCGCCTCCTTTTTCTTCTCGGCAAGCTTCTGGTTGGCCTTCTCCACAAGCTCCCGGTGCCGCTCCACCTCCTTGTCGTGCTTGCCCATGGCCTCAGCCAAGCTGCTCTCGCGGGACTCCAAGGCCTCACGTTCTCTGTTCATGTCTGTTTCCGCCTGCTCCAGTTTCTCCTCACGCTTGAGCACCTCAGCTTCGCGTGTCGTCATGGCCTGCTCGCGAGCCTCCAGCGACAGACGATGCTGCTCCAGAGACTTCCTCACCACCTCAGCTTCAGAAATTATCTTCTCCTCGCGGCTGGCCAGCTCCTTGCGCTGGTCGGCGAGGGAGGTCTCGATAGCCGCTCGGTCGGAGGCTGCAGCCTGGCGCTCCGCCACAGCCGCCTCCCGATCCTCTGCAGCCGCCTTGCGTTCCGCCTGGACCGGCGCCAAGGCCTCTTGCGCCTCGCGCTCCGCGTTCTCGCGGATCTCCTGGGCCTGCCGCGTCGCCTCGTCGCGCTGCGCCTGAAGGCTTGGTCGTCAGGGCCACTCCGCCGCCTGACTTCGAAGAAGCGGGCCCAGTCAGCAGCAAGGGCGTCGTACCTCCTGCCAAGCTCCGCCTCCTCAAGGGCAAGTTGGGTTTCTAGCCCGTCTAGGGTGCCCCTCACCAAACGGAGGGCAGCTTGGCGGCACGCGCTGCTCCGGCTCCGGTCGCTCAAGACCAAGGCCCAAGAGCCCTCACGTGGCGCAGCGTCCTCCCCCCAGCGCCAGCCTCTGGTGCTGAAAGCACAGTGCTTGGACCAGGGTCAACACGGGGCCCAGGAGCGGGCCCCCACCGTCTTGTGCGTCGTTGTTCTCCACGACGACCTCCTCGTGGGCCTCGGGGGCTGGCGAGGGAGGCCTAGCCACCAGTGGCTCAACCGCAGCCTCGCCTGCTGCGGCCTCAGAAGAAGTGGCCTCCCCCTCAGGCTCGGAATTTGGAGGGGGCGGCGGAGGAGTTCCCTCCTCCATCTCGACGTCGGCGCCTCCCGGCGCCTGTGTGCTGGTCCCCGCCGTCTCCACGGCGGGTGTCTCTGGGGGCTCCAGTGGAGCATCAGGGCGCGGCGGCGACGGAGCCTTCACCGCCTCCTCAATCTGACTCTCGGCAGGAGGTGGCGAGGCAGTTGCTTCTTCAAGGGGCGTCTCCCCCACAGGCCTCATGGCCTCGTCAACAGCCGGGCCCGTGGTGACTGTCACCACGGGCTCCTCAGTCTCTCTCCAAGGGGCGCTGTAGGCCCCTCAACAACGGGCGTAGCGTCGCGCCGCACGTCCGCAGCCTTGCGGAGTCGGCGGCGCTTCGCATGAACCAGACCCCTGATAATCAAGACAGTGAGATCCTCGAGAAAGGCAAGAACTCTCGATAAGCAAGAACGAGTCAAGAAGAAACAGTACTCACCCAGATGGCTTGGCGCGGGTGTCCACCCACACCTTGTTGGCAGAGCGCCACGGCCAGTTGAGGCTCCAGCGCTGGGCTCCTCAGGGGCCGCCTCAGCTTTCCTCTTAAGAGGAGTGCTCTCCAGGCTTCTGGCGGCCCTGTCGTGGATGGCCTTGGTGCGGGCTCGCACCGCTTTGCCGCGGCCTCCGGGCCGCTATCGTCTCCGTCTTCGTCTTCTTCTTCTGTGGCCCGTCGTGACGGGGCCACCACAAAATCCTCGTCCACATCGGACGATATCTCCAGGATCTCCTCCTCAGGGGCCGCCTGCTTTGAAGAGCTCGCCTCCCCTGACGAGGGGTTGACTCCTCCTGTGGCGGCGTCAGCTTCGGCGTCTGAAGCAGCAGAGGACTCGCCAAACAAGTCTTCCTCCACCACAGGCGCCGCAGCCCCCTTCGCCTCTTCTCCCTCCAAGCCCTCTGGCGTGAACGTCGGCATCATCTCCAGAACTGCGAGGCGCTTCTTTGGAGTGAGCTGGTGGAGGGGCCTCAGGTGCTCAGTGCCCGGAACAGGGATCTCCGGGGCGATGAAGAGCGTGCCTAAGATGGAGGCGACGTCGTCTGGCGCGTGGGCGCTGAGGTGCAAGCGCATTGGATCTGCCGGGCCGGAGTACATCCACACCGGCTTCGTGTGCGCCTGGAGGGGAGCGATGCGCCGCCTCACGAAGTCCTCAGCGACCATCTGCCCCGTGAGGCCAGCCTCGCGGACGAGCTTCATGCGCGAGACCAAGTGGGCAATCTTCTGGTGCTGGAACTTCTCGCTGGACCAATTTGAGTTCTTCAGCGGCGGCGCCTCAGGCTCATCGAAGAAGGCATTCCGCTCCTTGGCGTCGACGAGGACCCACTTCTGGCGGAAGTCCTCCACCTTCTTCGTCACCCTCGTAACGGCCTTGTCGCCATCCCACGACATGGGGATGTAGACGGCGCCCATCCCGTCTGCGATGCGGAAAGACACGCACCCAGACCGCTCGCCGGGCGCCGTGTTGCGGAGCGCGTAGAAGCTCCGGAAGAAGGCCACGGAAGGCATCACTCCCAGATACGCCTCGCAGAGATAGGCGAAGATGGCGAGAATCAGGATGGAGTTCGGGTGGAGGTGCAGGAGCTGGATCTGATAGAAAGCCAGCACCTCCGCAAGGAAGGGAGAGAACGGCGGCACCAAGCCGGCGAACAGCGTGTGGACGAAAATGGGTACCACCCCGCCGCCAGCTTGCCGAAGCGCGCCGCCTTGACGCCGCTGGCGCCATGCTCATTATTCCTCCCGGCGACGAGGACCTTCAGCCTATCCAGCGCCTCCGCTGTGGAGACGCGAGTGCCAATGAGAGCCGGCGCAAGCTCCTCCTCCCGCTGCGCTTCAGCGGAGGCCTCCACCATCGCCGCCTTGCCCTTCTTGGGGCCCATGGCTCGCGAAGGAAGGGCGGCGGAAAAGCTCGGAGAAGAACGGAAATCGCCGGAGTAGTGGAGCACCGGAGGTGTATGCAAGAAGGAAAGGGCGTAAATGCGGCGGAACTGCAGCCGGCACAGCCGCGGCAGCCTTTATATCACCTCAGGGCGGTTTCCGAGGCGTCGTGGGTCCCGCCACGACGCCCACCTCCTCCGGAGAAGCCGAGACACACCAACCGCTCGCCACGTGTCTCGGGCCGGCCGGACACTTTGGGCCCATGACGCTTTGCCTGCGCCCCCTGGACCGCGTCGTGCCCGTCATGGGCCCGGGGGCTACTGTCAGCCCAGTAAGAACCAGGGTGTACTGGGCCAGGCCTCTATAACCCTCAACACTCGGCGAGTGAATCTCGCTAAGGACCAGGTCTGCAAGCCTGGGGAGCCCGCGGGCAGAATCGCCTCGCGGAGACCTGAGGAGGCAGCTAGGGCCTGTGGAGCCTCTACTCCGCTGCTCCTCCTCCAAGGAAGCTTTCCCTGAAGGGAAGTCAACGCAGAATCCTCCACAGGGCGTTCCCGCCCACGCGAGGGTTCCTTCACAGTAAAGCAAGCTCTGCGGAGCGCACATGGCTACCGCAGCGGCCGCAGAGTGACCGCGCCTCTGCGCAGGGTGACGACGGAGCTACAGTCCCACTTTGGTGATAAAGGAGTCAACAAAGCAGGGGCAACGGCGCAGACCACCAAGCTTTCCTCTTTGGTGATAAGGGAGCAGGCCGGCGCTACGCGCCAAACGCGACGTCACCGTGGGGACTTCCCCCGCTCCTCTGCGGCAGCAGCTGGCCGTCCTGGATGGACGGCGGCCTCTCTGCTGCGGCCTCAGCTTTTGTGCCCATGGACCGCGCTCATGGACGCCCAAGCAGCGGTGCACCGTGCTCTCGACCGTTGTCGCCATGTGGTAGCCCCTCCGCTGCGCAAGGACAGGGAGGAGGCCCGGGGCGCCTATAAAAGGAGCTGGTGCACCACCCTAAGGGGGGATCGAACACATTGTACTCCTAGTCTAGCTACTTGCGCGCAAGGGAGAAGAGGACACCAGTTTCCCTCCCCTTGTACGCGCCATTGCCACAACTGTGCCCTCGGCAAGCACGCTGTACTGTAACCTCTACAAGCAGCAATACAGACAGGCAGGACGTAGCGGTTTTACCTCCACAAGAGGGCCGTGAACCTGGGTACGCGCCGTGTCACTCTCTGCCGTGATGTCCCTCCTCAGGCACGACGAGCAGCGTCGCCGCGCCGGATGAGGGTTGATTGACGTCGTGTTCAGCCCCTTACACGAACTCTCTTCGCGAGTGTGACTGCCCCTGTTCGTGGGAGTCATTCTCCGACAAACACAATTGGACTTTGTTAAAATTCATAGCATCAAGCTTTCTAACTTTGATTTCTAACTTTGCTAACACAATCATCAAATAACATTGCTTTGCTAAATTTTCAAACTTTGCTAAATTTTCTAACTTTGCTAAATTTGCTACATTTTCAAATTTTCTAAAATAACAACCTAAATTTTCTAAATTTGCAAGATAACCTAAATTTGTAAGACCTAAAATAACAACCTAAATTTTGAATAAACACTAATAAAATAACTTTGCTAAAATTTGGTTTCTATCTATTTTGAATAAACACTAATAATTTGCTACACCTTAGCTAAAAAAAATGAAAAAAAAATTTGCTACACTAATAATTTGCTACACCTTAGCTAATAATATGCTACACCTTACTAAAATCAAAAAAAAACCTGAGGGCGCCGGAGATGGTGGTGTTGGCGCACGGCGATGGTGCGGTGGTGGCGCGCGGCGGTGGAGGGCGCCGGAGCAGGGGCGCGCCGTGGAAGCCGGAGCAGAGGCGGCGGAGGGCGCCGGAGCAGGGGCGGCGGAGGGCGCCGAAGATGGTGCGGTGGTGGCGCGCGGCGATGGTGCGGTGGTGGCGCACGGCGATGGCGCGCGGCGGAGGTCGACGCGGCAAGGGAGGGGGCGATGGCGTGGCCGGCCGGAGCAGGGCTTCGCCGGAGCAGGGCGTCGTGGAGCTCGAGGCGTCGGCGGAGAGAAGGACTTGGTCGATTTGGGGACGAATTTGATCGATTCCCTGTATAAACCGCGCCCAAATGACCTTTAGCACCGGTTGATAACACCAACCGGTACTAAATAGTACCGGTTGGTGTTATCAACCGGTGCTAAAGGTCATTTGGGCCGCGGCGAAATTTTGCACGCGAAGCCCACCCCTTTAGTACTAATGGGCTTTTTTTTTGTTTTTTTGTTTTGCTTTATATCTATTTGCTTTATATCTAAAGGATGTTTTCTGTTTTGCTTTATATCTATTTGGTTTCTGTTTTGTTTTTTTCTCTAGTTTCTTTTTATTTTATATCTATGTAAATTAATTGTCTAAAAATTTGTAATTATTATCTTTTTATTTTATATCTATGTAACTTAATTGTCTAAAAATTTGTAATAATTATCTATTTATTTTAGAAACATCGTTAACAACATCCTCGTGGATTAGGGTTACCCGTCGACGACAATACATATAGACCCATGGCAGCGCGTGGCCAGGACACCGATAGCTAGGGGAGGACACGTGACTGACACGAGTCGTGACCGCGAAGCCCGCCTTTAGTCCCGGTTGGTAACACCAACCGGGAGTAAAGAAGCACACGGATCGTGTGTTTCTTTCAAGCGCTTGTGAGCCGTTGGATCAGGGGTGTGTTTCTTTCAAGAACTTGTGAGCCGTTGGATCAGGGGTGTGTTTCTTTTGAGGGCAAAACCAGTGTTGGATCAGCCACATGACCCTATATAAACCCCCCTCTCGAACATGTTCGACACTCAATGTAGTTCATTTGATATACAAAGCATTCGGATTCCTGCATACGTCCAACGGTGCATTTGATATGCGGGCACTCACGAGCCACCGTTGGGCTGTATGCAGGGGAAACCGTGTGTTTTGTTCTATCTACAAAATACTTCAGTTCATCGACCGAATACAAATCATTCGGATTCCCGTCATACAGCCCAACGGTGCATTTGATATGCAGGCACTCACGAGCCACCGTTGGGCTGTATGACGGGGAAACCGTGTGCATTTGATAAAAGGTTTAATACATTATTACACATCACCAACAACATCCTTATCTAGTGTTCACTTTTTTCTTCGTGTGTGTCCCTTTCTTCTGATTGCGCCGTAGCCATGGACAATCTTCATCATTTAACACGATGCTTGGGTCAGTTTTCACTTTGAAGGGCGGAATTTCATAAACTTATTGTAATCTTCTGACATGTCTGTCTTGTCCTCCACTCCCACGATGTTTCTTTTCCTGAAAGAACTATGTGGCGCTTTGGCTCATCGTATGATGTATCGGCTTGCTTATCTTTTCTTTTTTTCGGTCTGGAAGACATGTCCTTCACATAGAAAACCTGAGCCACATCATTGGCTAGGACGAATGGCTCGGTGTGGTACCAAGATTGTTGAGATCCACTGTAGTCATTCCGTACCGCCGGTCTATCTCTACCCCGCCTGACAGGTTGACCCATTTGCACTGAAACAAAGGGATCTTAAAAGAAGGTCCATAGTCAAGTTCCCATATCTGCTGTATGCAACCATAATATGTGTCCTTTGTCCCATGTCGTTTGTTGCATCAAAGCGGACACCACTGTTTTGGTTAGTGCTCTTTTTGTCTTGGGTTTCCGTGTAAAATGTATTCCCATTTATCTCGTACCCTTGGAAAGTCAATATAGTCGAAGATGGTGACTTGGCCAACAAGTATAGCTCTTCTCCAACAGTGTGTTATTAATGAGATGTGTACGCAACCAACTGCCGAAAGTATCCACGTGCTTTCCTTTAATCCAGAAGTTAGTCTCTCCGGGTATTCGGAGCGTAAAATATCCATGTGTTTCACGATATACGGAGCCACCAATCTGGAATTTTGTAGAACTGTGTAGTGTGCTTGAGTGAAAGAATGCCCGTCCATACTTCTTGTTGCTTTCTTTCCTAGCGTGCCTTTTCCACGCAGTCTCCCCTCATGGCGCGATTGAGGAACACCGATCGGCTTAAGATCAGGAATAAAGTCAACACAAAACTCAATGACCTCCTCTGTTCCATAGCCCTTGGACATGCTTCCTTCTGGCCTAGCACGGTTATGAACGTATTTCTTTAAGACTCCCATGAACCTCTCAAAGGGGAACATGTTGTGTAGAAATACAGGACCGAGAATGGAAATCTCTTCGACTAGGTGAACTATGAGGTGCGTCATAATATTGAAGAAGGACGGTGGAAACACCAACTCGAAGCTGACAAGACATTGGACCACACCCGTCTGTAAACTTGGTAGAGTTGCTGGATCGATTACCTTCTGAGAAATTGCATTGAGGAATGCACATAGCTTCACAATGGGTACTCGAACGTTTTCCGGTAGAAGCCCCCTCAATGCAACCGGAAGTAATTGTGTCATAATCACGTGGCAGTCATGAGACTTCAGGTTTTGGAACTTTTTCTCTGCCATGTTTATTATTCCCTTTATATTCGACGAGTAGCCAGACGGGACCTTGATACTGCTCAGGACTTGAAAAAAGATCTCCTTCTCTTCTTTGGTAAGAGCGTAGCTGGCAGTACCTTGATACTTCTCTGGATTCAGGTTGTCTCTTCGTGCGTACGTTGCTGGTCCTGCCGTGCATCCGCTGTATCTTTCGTCTTCCCATACACGCCTAAGAAGTTTAGCAGGTTCACGCAAAGATTTTTCGTCACGTGCATCACGTCGATTGCAGAGCGAACCTCTAGGATTTTCCAATAGGGTAAATCCCAAAATATAGATTTCTTTTTCCACAAGGGTACGTGCTTGTTAGCGTCTTTCGGAACATTTAGACTGCCAGGACCCTTTCCAAATATTACTTCCAAATCCTTGACCATGCCATATATAACATCACCATCAGGGCGTGTAGGCTTCGTCGGTTATCTGCCTCACCTTTGAAATGCTTGCCTCTGTTTCTTACGTGATGCCTGTTTGGAAGAAATCGACGATGCCCCAGGTACACATTCTTGTTACCTAAATATATACTGTCAGTCTTATCTAAACAGTGCGTGCATGCATTGTATCCCTTGTTCGACTGTCCTGAAATGTTACTAAGAGCAGGCCAATCATTGATGGTTACAAACAGCAACGCTCGTAGGTCAAATTCCTCCTGTTTGTACTCATCCCACACACGTACACCTTCGTCAGACCACAACTGTAAAAGTTCGTCAACTAATGGCCTCAGATACACATCAATGTCGTTGCCGGGTTGCTTCGGGCCTTGGATAAGCACTGGCATCATAATATACTTTTGCTTCATGCACAACCAAGGAGGAAGGTTATAGATACATAGAGTCACGGGCCAGGTGCTATGACTGCTGCTCTGCTCCCCAAACGGATTCAAGCCATCTGTACTTAGACCAAACCTTAAGTTCCTTGCGTCAGCTGCAAAATCCCCAAACTCACTGTCGATTTTCTCCACTGCGACCCATCAGGGGTGTCTCAGCATCTCGTCTTCCTTACGGTCTTCTTTGTGCCATCGCAACAACTTGGCATGCTCTTTGTTTCGGAACAAACGTTTCAACCGTGGTATTATAGGAGCATACCACATCACCTTGGCAGGAACCCTCTTCCTGGGGCTCGGCTCGCCCTCAACATCACCTGGGTCATCTCGCCCGATCTTATACCGCAATGCACCGCATATCGGGCATGCATTCAAATTCTCGTACTTCTCACCGCGGTAGAGGATGCAGTCATTGATGCATGCATGTATCTTCTGCACCTCTAATCCTAGAGGGCAGACAATCTTCTTTGCTTCGTACGTATTGTGGGGCAATTCATTATTCCTTGGAAGACTCTTCTTAAATATTTGTAGCAACTCTTCAAATGCCTTGTCAGATATTCCATTCTTTGCCTTCCACTGCAGCAATTCCAGGGTGGTACCCAGCTTTTTCTGGCCATCTTCACAATTTGGGTACAACAATTTTTTGTGATCCTCTAACATGCGCTCCAACTTCAACCACTCGTTTTCACTTCCGCAGATTATCTGTTCATCAAGAATGACCTGACGAAGATCATCATCGGACTGATCATCAACAATGACCTCATACTCAGCTTCGTCTTCCCCCATTGTAGTACAACCGTGTTCAGAGAACACAGGATAGTTGTCATCATCCTCTTCTTCATTGTCTTCCATTATAACCCCTCTTTCTCCGTGCTTGGTCCAACAAAAATAATTGGGCATGAAGCCTTCTCACAACAGGTGGGAGTGTATGGTTCTTGCGCAAGGGTAATTCCTCTTATTCCGACAGTCATCGCATGGACAAAACATAAAACCATTCTGCTTGTTTAACTTAGCCACTTGGAGAAAATTATGCATGCCATTAATGAACTCGGGACAGCGTCGGTCACCATACATCCATTCTCGGCTCATCTGCATTATATAAATATATCAAAAACCATTACACCATAGCTATATCAAGAATAGAGATACGTGACCAAATTCATTAATACAAGTTCACCACATTTAAACAAAAGTAGAGTAGTGAACAAATCTAATACATAGTTCTCATAAACATTCATTAATTGAAACTAACATACAACTAGCTAAAGAATTTAAATCCAACGACAAATGCGATCAAAATCGCAACTAAGGTAATTATTGAACCAACGGCATAATGATACCAAGCCTCTTGACTAATGACATATTTTCTAATCTTTTTAATCTTCAGGTGCATTGCATTCATCTTGATCTCGTGATCCAAGCGCATTGCCTCCATCTTGACCTCGTTATCATCGACGACGTCGGCAATCTAGAACTCCCATTTCATCTTGAGAGAATTCCTCCTATGACACTGCCTTAAAACTTCGTTCCTTATTTGACACTCCCAAATTTTTTCTTCCTTACATGACCTTGTCTCGCAATTTCTTTCCTTTGGTGACACCCGTTGCACTGTTCCGTCAAAATAAATCTGCACAGACAAAAATGCCCTCGTCGCATCGAGTCAACACAAGGATGGACCAAACCGTCCTGAGCGAGCCTCTCTGTATCCCCACCCGAGCCTCTCTGTAGCAGCAGCGGCGGCGACGGACTGCTGGCCCGCTGCGGTGGAGGCCATGGCGCGCACGGACCGCGACGACGAGGTCGTCTTCTGGGCGCGTGGCCGGCTGGGTTCCAGCGACACCATCCGTCGCGGAAGGAACCGACCCAGGCGCGTGGCCGGCTGGCGTCGACAGCGACGTACACGACCTCGAACTGGAGGCCGGCCGGCCGGCGCGTCCGCGGCGGGAGAGGAGCGCGGCGCCGGCGACCACGCTGCCCGAAAAGCGGTCGAAGGGCGGCGGGGGCACCACCAGCACGTCGCCGGAACGGACCTCCGAATCTTCTCTCCTGCTTCCCGGCCGGTGCAGAAATCCGTGTTCTTTTTACTGATTGATGCGCATCGATTGGTTGCGAGTTGGAGGCGATTAGATTTATCTCTCTGCTCTGCTCTGCTCGTGTTTGTTTATCCTGGTACGCATCAGTTGGTTGGAGATTCAGCAACGACATGCATAATCTGTGCTTGCATGCAGGGACCTCCGAGCGGCGTGGGCGCGCCGGCGACCGACGCGTCGACGGCAAGGTTCACGGACGCCTCTGCCCCAGCTCCTCCGCCACCGCCCACGCCGGCCGGGCCGCGTCCCTGAGCCACCTCCCCTCGCACATCCTCCTCCGCCGGGTCTCGTCGCATCGAGGTGAAGCTTGGCAGACGCCGGAGAACATCAAGGCGACGGTGCTGCCGCACCTGCGATGCTGACCAAGATAACTTCTTCGTCTTCCTCCACCGTGTCCCTGTACAGCAGTCCAGCACGGCGCGGATTTATAAAGGTCGCCTACCGCCGGCCGTAGATGGTGGACTGCGGTGGCTTCTCCACCATGGGTGGCCGAGGAGTGGCGGCGCCGAACCTCGCAACGGCGCGGCGGAGCACCAGGTGGAGGGCCACCTCGTTGTCCGGCCCCGTCCGCACGCTCCACGCCCTTGCCGCGCAGAGGAGCCCTCCGGTCGCGGCTCGGTTGGGTGGGGAACGGGATGAGCGAGATGGATAGGATTCGCTACAGTTTTTTTTATCACATTATGAAACAGGGGTAAAAAGGTCTTTTCATACCCCTCTTTAACACTGTTTGTTCACAAAATGAACTAGAGTGTCAAGAAAGGAAAGAAATTCTGAGAAGAGACATACAAGGAAGAAATATTTTAGCAGTGTCAAATAAGGAACGTGATTTTAACAGAGTGTCTCAGAAGGAATTCTCTCTTTCATCTTCTCTTCGAGACGAAGATCTTCACTTCTTTTCAATTTTGCTTTCAAATCATTGTTTTCTTTTACAAAAAACTCGACAATAGGGTCGGTTGGAATTTCCGGTTCAACTACCTCCTAGATAAAAATATATGTACGTCAAGTTGGTCGGCATAATTGTTATAAACACGAAATTAAACAAATATATAGTTATAACAAACAATCGTACCACATCCGAATAATAGAGCGGACGAGAGCCGGTGTGGACAGATGTCAAAACCATGACACTATATATAACAAACAATTATACAAATAAGAAAATTATACAAGTAATAATTATGCATCTAAATCATACAACTAAGATTTTTTAAAATAAAAGATAAAAATAAGAGGCTCACCGAGGTGGTGCCGGTGACGGGGCGGTGCGGGCGATCGACGGCGGTGAGGAAGGGGACGAGACGGCACTATAAAAAACCACAAATTATACTTTAATTTGAGCTCAAAATGCATATAAAACAAATGAAATCCCTAACTTAGGCATTTCATCAAACACCTTGCTAGCACTACAAAAATCAAACTAGCTAAACTAGCAAGAAAATGAGCTAAACTTGAAATGCCGGAAGAGAAGATGAAGTTGCTAACCCTTGTATATGTAGGTGCCACCAATCTTGATAAATGTTGGAGAAAAATGGGGTGAACTAGAGCTTGGGAGAGCAAAGAGAGAAAAAATGGAGTTGTGTTCGAGCTGAAAAATGGAGCTGTGGCTCGGGGTGGAAGAAGGTAATATAGGGAAACCTTTAGTACCGGTTTGTATTACCAACCGGTACTAAAGGCCGGTTGGTAATACAAACCGGTACTAAAGGGTCTCGCCGTGGGGCCACCAACGGCAGCCGCCTGTGCCAACCTTTAGTACCAGTTTGTAGTACCAACCGGTACTAAAGATCGGTACCGGTTGGTACTACAAACCGTACTAAAGTGTCTCGCCGTGGGGCCCCGGCCGCCTCGCATCTGGAACCGGTACTAATGCCCTCTTTAGTACCGGTTCGGCCCAACCGGTACAAAAGAGGGCGCACGGATACCTGTTTTCTACTAGTGCTGGTCGAGTCCCGGGAGTCGGTAGGCCTGACCTTCTCCGTCTCACTGCTCTATGATCCAGCCGTCTCCAGGAGTCAGCGGTACTGTCCTTGTCCGTCTCACTGCTCGTGGATCCCGCCGACTCCAGGCCGTCGAATCCAGGCAGTCGACAGGACTGACCTTATCCGTCTCAATCTCGTGGATCCCGCGAGCTTTGATCATGTCCTACCGATCTCGCCGGCTCCCTAGAGTCAGCCTGACCAGCGTTCTTGTCTATGTTAATTGCTACCCCTTCCCTAGACGCATTTGTTGTCCTCCATTGTTCCTTCATTTTTCAGCCGCCTTCTCTTTCGCAATAACGCATCGGTGTTCAAAAACAATATTTATTCCTGGTGGTTTACTTTCTAAGTCGTGTTTCCTGATGGTTTCTGACGCAACATCATGGATAGTTCCGTTAAATTGTGACGCCGGTGTATGTTTATTTTAGGGCATCTGAGATCGTAGCTCTGGCAACACGTTCATGTTTTAAAGATATTGGAGTCGGCGGGATCGACCAACAGTGAGGCGTTGTAGGTCAGGCCTGCCGACTCCCTGGATTCGACGGCCTAGAGTCGGCTGGTCTTATTGCAGGAACTAACAGGGTGGATACACGATGAAATAGGCATCCATACAACCGGCCGTGTTGGCTTAATCGGTCCGACTTAATTATGTCTATACAATATAGATGAGACTACTCAAACATTAAATCACGAACAGTAGCTCGATTACATGCGCAACTCAGCGTAGGTGCATGAATACATCGAATTGTTGTCAAAGCCGACTCGAGGGAGCCGGCCTGATTGGATGGATTTAAAGGTCAGAGTTTCCGATAGTCGATGTTGATGTGAGACAGGCATTGTCTTGGATGTAGAACGAGAGATCTAGCTTTCCCTTCTCTTCGACCAGGCTAGGAGCGAGTGGTTCTAAAACTGGGAGACAGCTGTGGATGGAGGTGTGAAGGTAGGGCTACTGCCAGTTGAAATATATACAGCTGGACCAGTGGGTTTTGGTTGGATGGATCTTCACGGGCCCAATGTTACCATTAATTGTGGCTGGACATTGTGTGTTTGTGTTCAGCACAATACAGCTGCTGGTCACATTAATAGGAGGGCACCGCGTAGGTACATGTGTCGGCTTAATTGCAGGACACCGTGTAGGAATGGTACAGAACCGACGTGTAACGGTAGGCGTTTCGTGGTGTGCCATTCGTTTGATGGGACGTGGGGAGGTAGAGTGAGTGGTTGAGCCAAGTAATGAGAATGCTAGGTTGGTAGGGGTTGAACGATTAAGTAATAAGTGTGGTAGGTTGGCAGGTTGAAGTTATTGAATGTGTTCCCTGAGTATCTTTGTTGGGAGTGACGTGACGCCTAGGTGTACGCTGGCTCTCTGTATTCAGCTTTGTGACCCCTCGGTCTTAGTGATGTCCTTCTGGACAGCTCCCGGAGCCGGATGGATCGACGAGTGGTTCTTGCTGGTCGATTATTTGGATGGTAGTTTAAAGATGAAGCCAAAGGATTCATTTGATTTGTACAAGTCGTCGTTACGAGACGTTTGTGTTTGCGCCGATGCAATCGTTGACGTCGCCGACTCGAAGAAACCGCCAAAATATTATATTACAAACACATACACATCACCGGCTCCCCGGGGAACCGGCGGCTCTCCATAACCAGTAAGAAGAAGATGGGGACGGTGGAAAGGATAGGAAGGCTGGATGGGATACGACTACAGTGTACGCGGTGTGGATATTGAGTGTCTGCCTCCTGAATTTATTGTCCTAGAGGCACTTCAGCTTGAGTGTGTTCATGGATTTAGGAACCTCTATATTTGTTTGGTGGGTACTCAAACCATTGGGTTGTCTTGCTTGTGGAATGAGATCTAAATGATACATCTCAATTGTTTGTGTGTTGATGTTTTTGTAATATCGTCCTCGACCTTGCATACGCGCTGGAAGAAATTATTGGTTTTTGTCTAATATTTGTCTAACTTGGTTGTCGAGCTTATATATGGATATAATTGTTTTCACCCGTTGATTATGACCATTGTGTATGGCGTGTCGTCAATACATGGCTAGGGGGTCGTGCGCCAAGGCGCACCCCTAAATCTATAAGTTTTTAACATAAAAGATACTATGACAAACCATGGACAAGCACGGAAGAAAGGAATGTCAATTAATTAAGCCGGACCGACTAAGCCAGCACGGCCGATTGTAAGGAAGAAGTCTTCCCACACACCTACGAAACAACGGGCACATGTCTTAACACGCGGTAAATACATTCCCACTCATTTAATCCTCGACCATCAAAGAAACACTAAAGTAAACACCAACCCTAGAACCTACTTTTTTAATTACATCTTCATTTTTCTAAATATCTTCTTCTGTTGTCGGTCCATTCTTTTTCGTTGCCGGATCCATATTTTTTCGTTCTTCCAGCACCTGCACAAAAAGTCGTGGGGTGCATTCTTCGGGCATTCCTCAATGGGAATATTCGCGACAGTGTCGTGCCGGTTATTTGCTTGCACCGATTCCTTCTTGGTTCCAACATCATCATCAGAATCTTCCTGTGTATCAAAATAACGCAAAAAATCATAGCCCATAGTGCATGTGAATAGCCTAAATTAATAAAAAGGTCTTAACTTAAATAAAGATGAGATGGATAGGTGTTCGTTGTTGAGAGGTATTCTTAGATTAGCCTCATGGTCGATAAAGACACGAACATGACGAAAAAAAGGGTAACCGATTGTAAGGCAGAGAGCATATACAGAACATCATCTCAAAATTATAGAACCACAAAACTAAATGGTATGTATGTGGTCCATTGTTTATGTTTGGTCATATCTGCAGGAAATCGTATCAGGTAAGCACGTAGCTGCTTATTGGTTGGTTTAGTACGTACCTCCTCCTCCTCACCGTCGAAAGCCTTTTCGAACGCCGTCGTCTCTATGAGAGCTGCGGCGTTGTCGTGGGGGCCCTTGTCGCCCGGCTGCTGCAGGTGGTCGATGATGGCAGGGACCAAACTATTTTCCTCCACCTGCCCCTGGAGGGGATTAACCACCGCGGTCACGACGGCCGGAGTAGCACTCACACGGCCATTAGTAGCCGCAACTACAGCGACGACATTCTTCTCCTGCAGCTTATCTGCCATGGCGTCGTCTATTCCTCTTGTCCGCACTATCGCCGGTGGTGGGTGTGTGACTGTGTGAGTGACCGGGGAGTTGTAGTTATTAGACGGAGACGTGGGTAGGTGATGCATCCGACGCTTCGAGCGTCCTTTGCCGTCTTAATGTGGTGTGTGGGTGTTCTCGATCTTTCTTTGCCAAGGTATGTGTGTCTATGCTTTCTGTGTGAGACGAGTTGGACTCGGCGGCACAGGAGCAGACCGTGATTTAATGTTGGGAATAAATACTGTGTTTGACCGACGATGTGGCGTTGTGGTACTGTTTACCCGCACGGATCTGATTTCTGCTTATTTTTTGTCTTATTTTGTCCTCGGCTTTACATATGGATATAATTATTTATAACTGTTGATTATTAGCATCGTGTATGGCGTGTCGTCAAGACATGGCTCGGGGGGTCGTGCGCCAAGGTGCACCCTAAATCTGGTAGGTATAATATGCAGAAAATGTTTCACATGTGTGACGAATGTGGCTACCCGAGTGCATGAATAAAAAGTTTGGCTTAGCTCTCCCAGGGGAGGTTCAAACTAGAATGGTATGTTTCAATTCGACATATTATGAGCCTACTTTTTTGTTGATAGTTGGTAAACATCTACTCTCTCCGTCCAAAAATAAGTGTCTCAAGTTTGCCCAAAAGTGCATGTGTAGGTACATCTACTTTTGGGCAAACTTGAGACACTTATTTTTAGACGGGGTGTATATATGTTCGAAATTACTAGGAAAAGCGCGCGAGTCCTGGGCGCACGCCTGGCGTTGCATGCGCGGACAGCACGTGGCGCATTCTGAGCGAGCCCTTCTCCTGCGCGTGAGTCTCCTGCTCAGCACGTGTAGGCCAGGGGCTGATCGTTCGCTAGTGTTGGGTGCGCTGGGTGTGTAGCTCGGGTTGTCTTTTTCCTTTTTCTCTTTTGATTCGAAGATAAAAAATAAAATATCTCATGAACCGAGTTTCCAAATCACGATCCGTTTTCACCGTTGGACTAGTCGAGACGAGATCTTCAAAACTAGATCCAATGTTGGTATGTTTCGATGAATTTCTTTTATGCACTGCTCGGAGTGTGTAGGTTGCACTGCCTTTCTGTTTTCTGGATTATCTTCTTTTTTTGCGGTGCACTGCCTTGGATGGGATAGTGCACTGCCTCGGATGGACGGTGCACTGCCTTCTTTTTTTTCGCGGTGCACTGCCTTTTATTTCGCCGCGCACTGCCTCGGATGGATGGTGCACTGCCTCCTCTTTTGCGGTGCACTGCTTTGGATGGCAGTGCACTGCCTTCTCTTTTTACGGTGCACTGCCTCAGATGGGCACTGCACTGCCTTCTCTTTTACGATGCACTGCCTCGGATGGGCAGTGCACTGCCTTCTATTTTTCCCAGTGCATTGCCTTTTTACAATGCACTGCCGTCTATTTTTACAGTGCACTGCTTTTTTTAGCACACGTAAAAAAATATTGTACAATTTTTTTGTAATGTGTCACGTTAAAAAGAAAAAAAAATGAAAAACATACGTACAAAGCTAGCTAGCGTGTACCCTCGATCGATCGATCAGCTAGCTAGCCTCCTAGCTACTACCTGGCTCGCTTCGCACTAGCAGACAGGCGTGCGTCACGTACGTAGCTAGTTGGCTTGCTTGGCAGGGACGCGCGTCGCGTCTGACGGAGTGTTTCATGCGCGTGCTACCAGCAGGCCACGTAGAAGACAGGGAGGGGTTCTCGCGTTGGGCTCACTTGTGCGCTAGGTTCTGCGTGTGCGCGCGCTCACGCTAGTTGCCCTCATATATATGTTTGATTATGTGCCAATGATTAAAACTCTTAGCATTATGAGTTGGAGTGTTGGTCTAGAGTACCTACTAATATGTACATTTTTCTTGGTCCAGTTCCGACAATTGGAAGTTCATGATATGTGCACTGTTCATATGAGGCACTTTTTTTTTGCGAATATATGAGGCACATTTTTATGCATGTTCCTTGGTAAATGTTCTATTATTTTTTGATTAAAATGTTGGATTGGCTAGGCTTATAATAATAACTAGATTTTTGATATGTAGGAAGAAGATTCTGATGACGTTAGGAGTGACGATGAATCGTTCGAAGCAAAACGCCAGCAAGTCCTGAACAAACTACGGAATGGAGAGATTAGGTACCTACGTGATCCAGGCAGTATCAGTGTCCATTTTGTGGAAGGCGAATTGCGGAAGACTTCTACAGCATGGCGGACCATGCCGTTGGCGTCGGTCAAGGCCACCATAGACGCAAGCCGCACGTCAGAGCAAAACATGCAGCCTACGGCGAGTTCTTAAGGAATCTCTAGAGAAAGATGTGAAGAAATTGTCCTGATAGAGCATCTGTTTATCTTCTATAATGCATATAGATGCTACTACCGGACAATTGTACCTAAAAAAACCCTACCTATGTGGCTATGTGCTATATGAGCACTGTTCAGTTTAGTTTTACCTTACGTGTTGAACATGTCACTAATACCAAGGTAAGCACCGGATTAACAACTACATGTATGTGCGTACCCCTCCTGTGGGATCTATGCATCCATAGGTCTTGGTTTCCTCGCCTCCTCTGCAAACTAAACGCACCCGAAAACCCTAGACACAGTGGCCAGCTTAAAGAGCAGGACCCCTGTCTTGCTGACTCCATCCTTCAGTTGACGAAGAGAGAGGGTGATGTTAGTCTTGCAGTGAAGTTGGCGTAGTGAGCAGAAGATGTCATCGATCAGGCGTCGGCGCCAACTTCCCACTCGCTGGCATAGATCTCACAGAAAATATTTGGTCTGGCCGACTCTCGGGAGTCGACAGTAATAACCTTCCCCGTCTCACTGCTCGGCGATGCTCCGACTCCAAGGAGTTGGCAGGACTGACCTTCTCCGTCTTGCTGCTCAGTGATAGATTATGTACATACCGCATGGACCAGAACTGTTTGTCCCTATCACTTGTGTATGTGACAGTACACACGTGACAGGTCGAACACGGCTACCGATGGGATCACACGCAGAACATCTGCAGGCACGCCTCAATAAAAAACCATTGAGAACACCCTGGTTTCACACACGTCGTGCGCCCAACCCGTGCTTTTAGTTGGTCGTTGCTTTTGTGATATGCTCGTGTGGTCATTTTTCGGTCTTTCCTTCAATTTTCGAGGTGGCATCGTTATAGCTCGATCAGTCCCATGGTACGATGAGTCTATACACCCTAGGACGTGTGAAGACCTCTTCCATACAACCGGATGTGCCGGCTTAATCGGTCTGACTTAATCTACTGACATCCTTTTCTTCCATGCAAGGCCCTTCCTTCGTATGTACTCCATACCATGTACATTTCAGGTTGGCGAATATGAACGTACTGTAGAGACGAGCCAACAGCGAGATGCCACTAAGAGGATTAGGAACCTTCTCTTTATTCTGGACTGGTAACGCCGACTCCAGGGAGTCGGACGGTGCGTTAGGACGGACAAGACAATATACGCCTTGCTAGGCTGTCGTGCCGACTTAATCAGTCCGACTTAATTAAATGACATCATTTTCTTCCATGCAAGTCACTTCCTTCGTCAAACTGTTCATACGCGGTTATAAATTATCTCGAACATAAATCCAATGGGACAGTCGGATGAGCAAGACCTGTCACTCAACATTGATGACAAACGCTATTCATGCCGACTCCAGAGATCCTAGGAAAAGTCGAAGCTTCAATACGCGGCAACACAATAATAAATGACACCTAGGTGGGTAACCACTCGGAACCATCTCCGTCTTAATACACCGTCAGTTCGAACCGGCTCCCTGGAGTCATCTTAACCAGTGACGTCCTCATCACGTACATACAGTGCCGACTCAAGGGACACGACTTATGGAGTCGCGAGTTAGAGCTGCCGATACACGAGAAGACAGCCATTTAAAGCCAGCAGTAAATGTTGTGTTTGACCAGCGACGCAACATAAGAAACTATTCACAGGCGGCGAAGCCGGCACACGGAAACCAATCGATATAAAGACGTCACCGAAAGAAATAAAGAAGGGGCCGATCAAACGAAAAATATAACACAAAGCTATAAACACGATAGCAAACTGAACGTAATTAAATATCTTGGTGTCTAACAACAATCTGAGAAAAACAAGAATAACCATCGATCAAACAAAACTGAGTGCTCTTAGCTAACCTTTGTAACATTTGATCAGTAAAAGCCAAAGGATAATGATCTTTCTTAGTGGCTATATTTAATTTCGAAAATCGTCTTCTATCCAGCTCGCCGACTTTACTGACCACTCCACCCTCCTCATCATCCGGGTTCCCGCCTTAGTGCACCACCCAACTCCGCCTACTCCAGGGTCTGTCTTAGTGCACAACCCGACCCGTCGACTCCAGGTTTCCGTCTTAGTGCACCACTCGACCCAGCCGACTCCAGGTTTCCGTCTTAGTGCAACACTCGACCAGCCGACTCCAGGTGCTGACTTCAGGTTTCCGTCTTAGTGCACAACTCGACCCACCCGACTCTAAGTGCCGACTCCAGTTTCCGTCTTAGCGCACCACCCGACCCCGCGACTGTCTTAGCGCACCAACCGACCCCGCCGACTCCAGGTTCCGTCTTAGCGCACCACCCGACCCCGCCGATTCCAGGTGCCGACTCCAGGTTTCCGTCTTAGTGCACAACTCGACCCACCCGACCCCGCCGACTCCAGGTTCCCGTCTTAGCGCACCACCCGACCCCGCCGACTCCAGGTTCCTGTCTTAACGGACCACCCGAGCCAGCCGACTCCAGGTTCGTCTTAACGCACCACCCGACCAGCCGACTCGAGGTTCCCGTATTAAAGCACCACCTGACCCCGCCGACTCCAGGTTCCGTCTTAATGCACCCTTCGAACGTGCAACCGAGACTTCCCGAAGCTTACGGTCTTCCATATAGTTAACTGTACACTAAAATGTGTCTAGAAAAACAATACCAGTTTTAGTCATTTCAAGTGGGGCTCCCGCAGTGATCTTGCCAAAACACGTACACTTTTACACACGTGTAGGGAAGAAAATCAGTACCAATTTAATCATTTCACCAATTTAATCTTCTTCCCGCCTCTCTAGACCATCTACTATGCAAATAAACTAATATCTTTATGTTGTTGTGTAGTTTAATCCGTATAGGCATCCAAGATTCGGTATTCTCAACATCAAGAGATAAGGTTCTTATTTTTATCACTTGGTCTTTAATTTTTTTTAAACAGAGTACCAAGTTTGACTCATGGCCGGCTCACTGAAGTCGGTGTCAACTGGCATGCATTTACGCACCGAACGCGTGGAGTCGGCAGAGTAGGTGACGCCAAGCGACACGCCCACAACCCATGAAGACAAAAGGATAATACCAAGACAGAGTACCAAGTTATGTAGTCCAATTCATATAGTCATCAAAGGATAACGTCAACACCGAAAGAAATAAATAAAAGGCCTATATATTTCCCTACCGTACCCCTAAATCACAAGCAGCGGTCATTGAAGAAATGTGACACACACGGGCGTCACGGAAAGATAGGTCGGACAGATCACGTCATACGGACAGAAATATAGGCAAACCCACCACACAAACAGGAAAAAAAATTGAGCACAAACACATGACAAACACAAAATAAAAATACAACAACCTTAAGCAATGTAATGTAAAAACAAATTGAACTGCCATACCATATGAACCGGCGGGTACCTCCGAGGCCCAAATCTCCAAGCAGACCCACGAAACGAAGATCCATCCAACGAACCGACGACCTACAAAGAAAATAGTCAGACGATCCAAGGAAAAAATTCCGCTGTTTTTTCGTAACGGTCAAACCGCGGATCCACTAATTTGTTCATGTTCAGCGACACGTACTATCATGTCAGTTTTATTTTCCATTGAGTTGCCGGAGAAACGAATGTCACGCTGACTCCAGTGAGTCAGCGGGGTAGATGCACAACAAAACGGAGACGACCAGGGTAGATGCACAACAAAACGGAGACGACCAGGGTCGATGCACAGTAAACATAGAAGACCAGTCCAGCCGACTCCAGGGAATCGGCGGGGTCAATGCCCAGTAAAACAGAGAAGCCAGTCCCGCCAATTTTGGCTCGCCGGCTCGTGACTCTGATACAGACAAGCATCACATGAGAAAATAACCAATGAAAGGTAAAACACAATCCCACGAAATATAGACACAAGAAATAGAAAGCCGGCAGAGGAACGCACATAGAAAGATGACATAGAAACACACTATGAAAATAACCAAACACGTCCACAAATAACACACGCGTTCACCGACGAGGAAACGAAAGAAAAAGAACGAATTTACAACCGGGATGAAGCCGGCACAGCCCAAACGACACGACTACAGAAAAAATAGAGAAATAGAATAAACACAAAAAAGGAAGCCGAAACACGACGAACGTAAAATTTACAGCAAGAAACCGGCCTGCCCAAAATGACAAAAGCACGGTCCAAAAAAAAGATCTCTAGCAACACGACAGGAACACGGTCCAAAGCACCGATCGAAAGCAACAAAGACCTCAATGCCCAAAATGATACGGCCGCAAGAAAATCGAGAAATACAATAGCACGAAAAAAACAAAAGCAAATACGGCAAAAGTAAATCAGCAGCAAGAAACCGGCCTGCATCAAAATGGAAGAACAAAAGAAAAACTGTTAGCAACACACGGCAGGAAAACGGTACAAAGAAATGATCCGTAGGAACAAAAGGATTCACAACAGGATAAACACGATACGAAAGAAGACAGGAAAATACCTGATATACAACCCAGGGCCAAGCCGGCGCGTAGACACGATCGATCCGCAGCAAGAAGTCGACCTGCATCAACATGGGGAAAACAAGAAAGAAAACATGTCAGAAACACGGCACGAAATAGAGAAGCAACCGATCGTAAATACAAAACAGACCACGAAAAAACTACACGAAAAAACGTGAACAACTAAACTAATTAAACACCAAAAATCACACAATAGCACAATCACAACAACAAACAATAAAAGAACAGATCGCACACAGCAACAGTACAACTGAGCAAGAACAGAGAGGAAGAAGAAAAGGGAGAAATGAGAGTTACAGTAACCATCTGATTCAGAAAACAACATATATACCCCGTTCCCTGAAGCACTGTATTTAGGTCGGTAACCACTTGCAACCAATGGCAAGCTGCCAGCGTGATGCGAAATCGGGCCTTCTGACTATCAGCACAGTGCAACGTACCCGCCGATGAATGAAAAGACGCCATGTAGGATGGTGAAATCGGGCCCAATTTTCAGCCGACATCACGAACAGTGCCGATCCTGCGAAATACCGAACGTGCCCCGTTAAACTGTAGAATATACGCACTTTATTGTAGAAAATACGCATCAGCGACGCATGCAAGGGAAACATCGGCGACACAACGTCCCGAGCAACCGACATGTGGCCAAGGAGAGGGCGGGACCCGCGGTCAGCGAGGGAAAGGGGAGAGGAACACGTAGCACGATCACTCTACCGGACGGGCACGCAATGCACTTCCTAAAACCTAGAACGGTAAATGAACAAAATCAACCAATGGGAGGAACACGCTCGGAATCTTTGGCACTGTTTCCCGTCCGCCACACTGATTAAACATGAACCGTGAGGCTGACGGACGGCCCTCGGGCTACATCGGTGATCCACGTAGGATGTCAGCGAGAGTGGGTGCAATAAGGTTGGTACGGTTAGCGACTTTGCAAATCCCTATTCATTCCGACTCCAGGAGCCGGCAGGGATCGGACGGAGTGGAGGCACGGAGCGGGGAGAACCGGACGGCCAGAAAGGCCAAATCGCTGAGGAGCCTCAATGGGTCTCACCGTTTATATCTTTAGTTGTCTCATTTTTGTACTCAGATCATCCGGTGTAGGGCTAGACGTGACTTCTGGGAGCATGTGGCGTTGTCAGTAGTGAAAACGGGACATTTGAGGTCAACTTGGTACAAATGACGGTGCCCACCCGGAGCTTCAAAGTTTTGTGCACCAACGAGCTGGTCCGCACATATTTCAGGGGCGCTCGTTGGACATAACTTTTAGATTTCTACGACATGCAACCTACTGAGAGGTGCACGTTCTTTCTCGACGATGGTGATGTCGACACCTACTTCATGTATAGGCACCCCGACAACTCCGACAGTTCCGAGTCTGAGGATCGTGGCCATAGAGATAATGGTGACTTCATGTCTGAGGAGAAACTAGCTAGTTAGGAATAAGTTAGATGAACAATTAAGTACTAGCTATATATATGTTATTAATTAGTTGAGTGGCACTCGTATATGTTTGTTGAGTCGCGCAACTACTGCCACTGCTATTTCTCTGAATGCTTCTGTTTCTATGAATTTTGTTGATAATTATTGTTTATTATGCAGCCATTCCCTATAAATTTTCCCGAAAATAACCACCACTGGTGTTCCGGCACAAAGCACGCCACTAGTATCTATATTACTACCATCGTACCCGCCCACGCCACTGGTGCCGCGCATTACTACCGGCGTGGGCGTGGACACGTCGGTAGTAACTTTTAGCACATGTGTTACTGGCGCGCGTTTCCTGCCAGTAACATCAAAATCGCCATGACGGTAATATATAAGTTATTTCCTTGTAGTGAGTAAATGACTTGATTTATACAGGGCAAAGCAAACGAGGCCTTAGGGGCATGCCTTGATTAAGCTGCCTTGAAAGCTGACACTGCTATCGGTCTACGTTGAAGCTGATGAAATCACTACTGTCACATTCGTTAGGCATGACCAAGCTAAAAACATGAGGCTCACTTCTTTTGGCAGAGAGACCTGGATCATGTTTTTGGGCTTCCCTCTAGACTATCAGACAAGTTTCTATATTAACAGGGCTGTTGAGGACTTTGGTTTGCTTTCGGTGTGGCATCAACCTAGAGGCAACATGAAGTTTGTTCTTGCTAAGGTTTGGATTGTGCATCCGAAATTTGTGCCTACAAGCCTGGTGTGACTCAACTTGGTGGTGCTCGACAGAGCTGGTATGTCTGGTTTTTATGCTTAGGAGTGCTGACTGGAATGCACATGTTCATGATGTGCCTCCTCCTCCTGAAGACCCTGAACCTGAAGATGGTAATCCGCATCCTTTATATGGCCCTGATGCTACTGCAGAGCAGATTTATCAGAACCAACTTGCCACGTGGCTGCAGCAGAACATGGCTCACAATGCTCAGTTTAATAACCGTGGACACCAGCACAATGCACAGCAAGGTGTTCAGATCATGCAGGCTGGAGAGGGTCACATTGCTCACCTAGGCCAAGTTCAGCAATTGGATAACATCCCAGAGGGCATATTGTGGCTGTTGCTGATGCTGAGATGATTGATCCCCCTCTCATTGATTTCCATGCAGTTCTTGCTGACCAGGGAGTCCCAATCCATGTGGGGATACATCCACCAAGCTCTAACCTTGCTGATAGTCCAATGCAAGCCTGGACTGACTCAATTAGTAGTCCAGAGACTGATCCAGACGAAGTGGTTATCATGGCTGTCACTCACTCTGAAGATACTTTCTTTGACGTCAATGTCTCTGCCCTTCAGCAATACCAGCAGAACAAGCTCTTTGGAAAATGCTTCTCTGCCTTCCAGGTGGACAACCTGCATTTTGCCCAAGCTGTGGCTTTGGGTCTAGTCCCCTTTGAAGCAGAGACTGTTGCTCAGGTCTCTTTGGTGGGAATGTACTTCAAGATGTCAATGACACCCAGGCCTGTTTTCTCTCAGTTCCCATAGTCTCAGAAGTTTGCTTTTGTCTCGTTATGGTTGGTAAACGAACTGCTAGTGCTCTCTATTTCTTCTCTCAGCCGCCTAAGAAGGTTGCCAGGATTACAGAACTTGAGGAGGAGGATGAGGTCCAACACCAATCGCAGTTTCATGGCCTAGACCTGGCAATTCAGGAAGTTGACGATGCTATGTCAGTTACAGCTGTTCCTTTTGTTACTAGGCAGGTTAGAAGGATCCCTAGAGCCAACAAGTATGATGGGTTTAAGGTTCCCATGATTACTGATGCCAAGAAAAAGAAATCCAAGATGAGGCTATCAAGATCCCTTCTCTGCAGGATGCTCAGAGTAGCATGGATGGCACTGCTCAAGGCACGTCAACTGCTGATGTTGTTGTCCCTCCTCCAACTCCAATTTCTACTCTTCAGTGCATTGGAATAAAGCTGCGTGGTGTTCCTCCTGAAGACTTCTCCCCTGTGAAGCTACTTGCTAGTCTTCCGAATGATAATGATTCTCAGGCTTAGGCCTTTTTAGTGCAATGAATTATCTTAAGAAGTGGTTTATTTTGTGTTGGAACATTAGGGGGCTCAATGCCAAGACTAAGCAGTTAGCTCTTATGAATGCTATCAAGTTAAGTGGTTGTGATATCGTTTGTTTGCAAGAAACAAAGAAGTTGCATTTTGATATGGCCTTTATTAAATCTTGTTGTCCTAGCTCCTTTGATGAATTTGTTTATGTGCCCTCGAATGGTGCTTCTGGTGGACTTATTATTATTTGGAAAAGCTCTGTTTTCTCGTGGTTGGTAATGCATTGTCAACCTTTGCTCTGTCTGTGCACTTCACTTCCAAACATGATGCTTTCTCCTGGACTTTGATGAATATTTATGGGCCATGTACTGGTGATATGAGGGATGCTTTTGTGGATTGGTTATATGAGCTGGCCATTCCTGATGATGAAGATTGGCTAATTGTGGGCGACTTTAATTTTACTCGATCACCCACTAACAGTAACAAGCCAGGTGGTGACGTGGATGACATGCTTCTCTTTAATGATATCATCAAAGCACAAAATCTTACTGAAATTCCCATCAAAGGAAGGTCGTTTACCTGGAGTAACATGTAGCAGGACCCTTGAGCATTGATTTTTTTACTCTCTTCATTGGGTTACATCTTATCCAGCGACAATTGTTACTCCGCAAGGAAAACCAACCTCTGATCACACTCCTTGTGTGGTTTCTATCCAGACTAGAATCCCTGGTTGCAAGTTATTTCGCTTCAAAAAATTTGGACTGCACACTCTGGCTTCTTTCAAACAGTGGCAAATAGTTGGAGCAGACCAACCCATAAGAAGAATATGCTGCTAATCTCAATGCCAAGCTCAAACGTCTTAGATATGATCTCAAGTTCTGGAGTAAGAATATCTCTAGACTGTCAATATGCATTGAAAATTGTAACAATGATCTTAGAGTTGGATAATCTAGAAGACAGAGGGGTCTGACATTACCTGAAACCAACTTCAGAAAAATTATTAAGGAACATTTGCTCAAACTGCTGGACTTTCAGAGACAGTACTGGAAAAAGAGATGCACCATTCGCTGGACTAAGTTTGGAGATGAAACACGAAATTCTTTCACTCAATTGCCACTGATTGATGCAGAAGGAATTCGATAGCTCAGCTCACTCTCCCTGATGGTGCTCAAGTTTCTTCTCATGCTGATAAGGAGAGAGTTATTTATGATGCTTTCAAGGGAGACTTGGCACATGTCATAACCCGACCATGGGGTTTGATTTAGCATCACTTATTGAGCCTGTGGAGGGACTTGACTGTCTGTCCCTTCCTTTTACCCATGAAGAGATTGACGCAGTTGTGAGAGAAATGCCTGCAGATAAAGCACCTGGACTGGATGGCTTCAATGGTCATTTCCTGAAATCATGTTGGCACATAATTAAGGAAGATATTTATCAACTCTGCCAAGATTTTCATGAAGGTAAACTGAACTTGGAGAGTATTAATACATGGTATATTACTCTGATTCCAAAGGTGGGATCCCCTGAAACTGTCAATGACTATAGGCCAATCATTCTGCTAAACTGCTATCTCAAACTCATCACAAAGGTTCTGGCAAATAGATTGCAAAAAGTGGTGCTAAAGGTTGTTCACAAAAATCAGTATGGTTTTCTGAAAGGAAGAACAATCCAAGACTGCATTGCTTGGGCTTTTGAATTTATTCATCAATGTGAAACTTCCAAGAGAGAGATCATTTTTCTTAAGCTAGATTTTGCTAAAGCTTTTGAAACAATTGATCATGCAGCTATGTTACAGATCATGAAACAGATGGCTTTGACAGTAAATGGTTAAAATGGATAGAACAGATTTTTGGATCTGGTATGTCTTCTGTTTTGTTGAATGGAGTTCCTGGAAGGCAGTTTCACTGCAGACGTGGTGTCAGGCAAGGAGATCCACTCTCTCCTCTGATTTTTGTGCTTGCAGCTGATATCCTGCAATCAGCAATTAACAAAGCATTCAGAGAAGGTCTTCTTCAGGCACCTTTCTCACCAGATTTTGGGATGGATTAACCTGTGTTCAGTATGCTGACGACACCATCATTATCATGCCTGCATGTCATACACAAGTGGTTCAAATGAAACAAATTCTTGACACTTATGCTCAGTCTACAGGTCTCTATATTAATTATCACAAGTCCATCATGATCCCAATAAACACTCCGAGACAGAGGGCTGCACAAATTGCTACCACCCTAGGCTGTGACATTGGGGCAATGCCTTTCACATATCTAGGCCTCCCTCTTGGTACCATAAAACCCACAGTTCAAGACCTAATGCCTCTGGTGGATAGGATTGAAAGAGCCATGACTGCCAATTTTATGATGATGTCTTATAGTGGTCGTGTTTCAGTCATAAACTCTCTTCTCACTTCCATTGCTACCTTCACCATGTGTGCTCTCAAGATACACCCAAAAATTCTTGAACATATTGATAAAATCAGAAGACACTGTTTATGGAACAAGAAATCTGAAGATGGTGAACACTGTAATCCTCTGATTGCCTGGGATAAGGTGTGCAGACCAAAAGATAAGGGTGGAATGGGAGTTCTCAATCTCAAGATACAAAATGAAGGGCTATTATTAAAGTACTTGCACAAGTTATATAACAAAATTGATACACCATGGGTAACATTAGTTTGGCAAGCCTACTATGTGGACAAAGTACCTCATGCAGTGGAACCATGTGCCCTCTTCTGGTAGAGATGTGTCTAGACTATCTCCAATCTTCAGAGGGATTTCTACTTGCTCTATATCCTCTGGAGACACAATCTTGTTCTGGAAGATCCCTGGGGAGCGAATGTTGCGTCTGAGTCTTACCCCAGTGCCTTCTCCTTTGCCCTAAACGAAGATGTTTCAGCAAAACACTTCCTTACAGCCACCTCCCTAGGCAACAACTTTCATCTGCCACTGTCCACACAGGCACAACGGAGCTAAGACATGCCCAGATGGACACACAACATATTCTTCTCGATTCTGACACTCCTGATCAGTGGTCTTACCTATGGGGGTCGGATACCTTCACCACGAGTCAATACTACAAATTCTGTTTCAGGGAGATTATTCCTCATGAGTCATTCACTTGGCTTTGGAAAGCAAAATGCACGCCAAAAATAAAATTCTTCTGCTGGCTCCTATTATCTGACCGACTTAACACGAGAAATATGCTGAGGAGACGACATTTTAATATTGGTACCACCTATAATTGCACTATGTGTAATGAGTGTGTCGAGGAAATGGTGGAACATCTATTCTTTCACTGTGACTTTAGTAAGAGTGCTAGGGGCTCCTTCAGTTCCCCCTTTCGAATGATCTCACGTTAAACAGGTTATTCCTATTAGCTTACTCCAGAGAGAATTGGCGAAGGCCATGTTCATGGATGTATTCTCTATTGCGACCTGGAGCATTTGGAAAGAAAGAAATAACTTCTACTTCAATGGGGTTCCTCCAACTACAAACTCTTGGATGGCTAGATTCAAGGAAGATTTTTCACTTCTGGTCCATAGGACCAAGGAAGCCAAGCATCAATTCATTAGAAACTTTGTTGACACTATTTAGCTCTCTCTTGATGTTGTAATCTACTAATCCCCTGCTAACTCCCCATGTAATTATCCCCTGGAACTGATAACTAAAGTGCTAATATAGAGGCAGTAGGAGCCTTTCCTACTGTCATAAACGTTTCAAAAAAAACTCGTGTAGTCGATATACAACGCCAAGTGTTGTTTTTCTTGAGCACCAGGACTAGGTTAGCAAGCCATTCTGGGTGAAAGACTTCAACGATGAAGGTGGCTACAAGGAGCTCGCTAATCTCTTATTCAATGGGCTTGCGCCTTTCTTCGGTGAAATCGTTGAAGCATCTGTTTGACCATCTTCCGTTGTTGTAAATGTTGAGTAAGTGCTCAACGAGTTCTTTAGGTAAACTCGGCGTGTCAGATTGCTTCCATGGGAAGTTGTCCCTATTCTCACTGCGGAACTTAACGAGCGTGCTTTCCAATTTTGGGTCAATATTGGCCCCAAATTTGGCAAACTTGGACTGTAGGGTTGCGTAACAAAAAACTAAAAAAAATTGCCACCATCCACGCAACAGTCAAGATCTATCTATGAAGATACAAGTGAATAACAGTTCAGTGATCTAAGTGTAATTCGTTACCAACACCGTTGCGGAAGAGATGTTAATGACGCCGTTGATGAAACATGTGGAAGATTCTCTCGGCTTAGCCTAGCGCAGAGAATGTTGCCGACTCCCCGTGTCCAACCTTCTTGATCCAACATAGCGAGGGTCAACCATTGTAATCCGACAGCTCACCCCTCTCAGAGTTCGTACACGTCCGTCAGATCTGGTTCAGCAGAGCTTCGTTGTTCAGCAGAGCTTCGTTGTTCCAGAGCTTAGTCTCTACTGGTTGCACGAAATCATTACTTGCACGAAATCAATTAACTGAGTTTATTAGCAAAATCGTCACAAACAAATTAAAATATACAAGTACATATAGCAATACAACAACATTGGGGCACTGGGGTTTTAGGTAAAATCCAACCGTAATTTTGGAAAGAAGCCTGATGGATTTTTGGAAAGAACTACATGCTCACATGTTCAAGTCGGAACATCTTGATCACCATGAATGTGTATCTAGTGTAGAACGTTTCAGATGTAGGTGATGCCACAAAAGATCAGGATTGGGTCAATCATGTGCATGAACAACTTAATTAATTCACTTTCAAGAAGGTTTGCACGAAATCAAATAAGTGAGTTTATTAGAAAAATCATCATGAACAACTTATAATAAAAAAGTACATATAGCAATACAACAAAAATGAGGCACTAGGGTTGTAGGTAAAATCCAACCGTAAACATTTACACACAGGATACCACAAATTCACGAGAGTGGGAACACGGAAGAAAAGAAAGCAATGCACTCGAAAGAAAACACACCACCCATACATGTATGTAGGACACCAAGCCTAGGCTTCGGTGTCATCATCGCCGCGTTCTCCTTGGTGATCTCCTCGAGCGATCTGCCCATGGACTCTTGCACCAGCAACGAGAAGAGCAAGCCCAGGAAGTTGGTGCCGGCGAGCACGAAGAGCGAATTGCGCATTCCAATACCCTTGGCGTACCCCTATCGGTTTCTTCTAGTCTTGTGAAGCGTACAGGAAGCCGAATGCACCGATGATTGCCCCCGCCTTTCCAGTGGCCGCAGAGATGCCGTGGCACGTGGACCGGAGCCTCGCTGGGAAGATCTCGGCGGGCACGATGAAGGTGGTGCTGTTGGGCCCGAAGTTGGCGAAGAAGAAGGTGAGCCCATAGAGAATGACGAAGCCAGCGTGGTGTCCTGGCTTCACCAGGTAGTCATACGGCACGGCAAATGGCGAGCATGAAGATGGTCATCATGGCAAATCCCATGAGCTGATCCAGAACCTGCCGATGATGTCGATGAAGGCGACGGTGAACCAGTAGCTAGGGGAAGAATTAGATGGGGATAACTCCCCGCTTTTTCAGTTTTCATGGAGTTGAGGGCTGCTATCCAAACAGTGATGGAAAAAATTCTCAAATCATTCATGAATGGACGTGAAAGAAGGAAGAACCAAATGGCACTGCTTCCTCAAAGCGAGCTTCAGATACAAATATAGCCATATAAATTCATGTAGACAGAGCCATTGAAATTGCTCATGCACTCTTGCTAAATACAGTACAATTTTTAAACAGAATCGCATGCACAGAATTTTTTAAAACAGAATTGCTCATGAACAGCCATATGCTTGGAACATTGATCGTTTGACATGCATACTCACATTTACTCCCTCTGTTTTTTAATATAAGATGTTTTAGGGAGTAGCAAGCAAGCAGGGAGGGCAGCGTTGAAAGCCGTACTCCGTACTATCTAAATCATTGACTCTCTCCCTCCTTGTTTTTTTTCTTTTGCAAATTGCAACCCCGTCCGGCCAATCACAGCTCACATAGCCGTGGCATTAGATCAGCGTGAACAAGCATATGATTGTTTGAGCTGATCATTACCTCATGCCAGTTAATTATTAGCCCATGCTGATTTAAAATGGGTTGACATTTCCTAAGATTGTCTTGATACCTACTTCTAACAAATACTATAGAACTCGTGATATAAACAGTTTTTGTGAATGGAAATATTTAGAGCACAACCGTCAACCCCAAGAGAAGTTACTACCAAACTGTTATCTGCAACGTCGACAACGACTTCTATAAAACAATTAAAGCGTGAAAGCACAATAACCGCGAACTCAATTAGTATAGTGATGATACATGGCCTTGCACTGTATTATATGTAGATACGGATGAAATTGTCCACTACTTTTCAAATTAGTAGACTTTTGACCTCCAAATAACAGTAAAACGGAAGCTCATTTTCTATAACTGCTGAAAACTACAAAGATCTTCTTTGGTAGAACTGATTGTATATTGTCTTTCGCAAAAAAAAACATTTATTTGATCATTATCACAATCCATACATTGGCTAGTTTACAGCATGTACAGCCGTACATTGTCAAGATGCATGGTTGGGCTACATGTCGTTCTATTGTTTATCAGGTTTGACTTTCAAGTTTCATTATACAGTTCTGCAAAGAATGTTGTTAAACCTATGTCATGGTTATGCTGGGAATATAACCGAACGGCGCAAATTGTACGGACACAAAGCAAGCTTGCCAGAAAAGGTCGAGAATATACGATGATTTGTTTCAAAAGTTATCAATGGCAAAAATGTATTTGTGACCTTTCTTTGATAGATGGGGTAAGTAATTCATAACTCCCGATAATTTGATGGGTTTGTGAAATATATTTATACCAACCTGATAAGAGAAACACCTCTAACAACACATAATCAATAAAGCACGTCAAGACATCGAGTATATACACGATCAAATTGCCGAAAGAAGAAAAACAAAAATGTCATGATGAAGCAAGCGGTAGACAGCAACAAGCAAGAATACCAACCTAAACGTAACTCCAAATAAACTTTGAGGCGGAAAAGGTCGAGATTACACGATGTGTCGTACATTAAGTTATAAATACACATAATGGATTTGTGACATATGAAATGAAGGTAAACGATCTGCTGATTTATTAACAGAAAGAAAAGCAAAAAATACTAAGAGCATCTAGCCCCCCCCCCCCCCCCCCCCCCCCAACACACACAACAAAAACTTAACACTCTATAGCACCTCCACAAACGGAACTCAAAACAAAATTTCAAAGCTTGTAAAATACATTAATATCAAGTACAGCTAAACATATGTATTAACATAATATCAAGAGATCTTGTCAAGACATTGAATATACATATGGCCAAATTGCTGAGAGAAGAAAAGAACAAAATGTAATGTTGAAGCAGGGGCATACAACAAGAAGCAACAACACCAACCACCCGATCACTGGCAAGAAATGGACTACACGAGAAGTTTTACAAAAGCAACGCCTACAATAAGGGAACAATGTGCAAGGGTCACCGACGTGAGATCTAGCGACTTTCTGAATACATTTTGAGAATAGAAATGCATGTACTCTGGCAGCCATATGTTCAGAACATTGATCGTTTGACATATTAAAAGTAACGAACATATGCATATTTAGCAGCAAGCAGGCAGGACAGCCTTGAAATCTATACCCCGCAGTACTATCTAGTCATTGACTCTCCCTCTTTGTTTTTTGTTTTGCAAATTGCAACCCTGTCTGGCCAACCACGGCTCACATAGCAGTGGCATTAGATCAGGTTGACATTACTAGCTTATATATTTCAAAAAATTCAATGGATGATAAATGTGAAGATCCGAATATGCGCGGGAACCTTGCAGATATACTGTATCGGAGGAGATCGGTGTACATACCCTTGTAGACAGAAAGTGGGGATTACGCTCCCGCAACAAGCGTTGTCGAAGTAGACGACGTAGCCGACCTCGAGGTCATGAAGAACTTGGCGCGACGAAGACGAAGACGGCGCCGACCTCAAGGTCGTGAAGAGGAAGAAGACGTACTTCCAGTGCCACATGTTTCCGCTTAATACAGTTATAGCATGGTACAAAACCTATTACGAACAATTGAGATATGATAAATAAAATATCTTTATTAATTGCCTCTAGGGCATATCTCCTTCAAGTAGCACATAGTCTAGCCAAGCAATGCTTTTCTACTAAGGTTAATTGTAATTGGGTCGATGAACCCTGGGCTTTCTGCTAGATGATCTCTTGTACGATGTAACTATGGTTGATGGTAAAGGCAGCAAGTTTCCGACGCACTATTTTCCTTATCAGGTTACCTACGGGGGACTAGAAGGTTTTTAATGAGGCGGCTTGCTGAACTAATATATGTGGGTTATAGTTTTTTTTTAAATACATATAGCAATACAACAAAAATGGGACACTAGGTTTTAGATAAAATCCAACCATGAAGATTTACACATACGGATACCACAGATTCACCAAAGTGAGCACACGTACAGAAGAAAAGAAATCCATGCACTTGAAAGCAAACACCTCACCCATGCATGATGCATGTATATAGCACACCAATTAAGCCTCGACGGCTTCGTTGTCATCATCGCCGACGTTCTCCTTGGTGATCTCCTCGAGCGATCTGCCCATGGACTCTGGCACCAGCAACGAGAAGAGCAAGCCCAAGAAGTTCGTGCCGGCGAGCACGAAGAGCGAATTGCGCATTCCAATACCCTTGGCGTACCCACTATCGGGTTTCTTCTGGTCTTGTGAAGCGTACAGGAAGCCGAATGCACCGATGATTGCCCCCGCCTTTCCAGTGGCCGCAGAGATGCCGTGGCACGTGGACCGGAGCCTGGCTGGGAAGATCTCGGCGGGCACGATGAAGGTGGTGCTGTTGGGCCCGAAGTTGGCGAAGAAGAAGGTGAGCCCATAGAGAATGACGAAGCCGGCGTGGTGCCCCGGCTTCACTAGGTAGTCATATGGCACGGCGATGGCGAGCATGAAGATGTCATCATGGCAAAGCCCATGAGCTGGATCCAGAACCTGCCGATGATGTCGATGAAGGCGACGGTGAACCAGTAGCCCGGCACAGTGCCACAGAGCGCGATGAGTGCCTGCGCGCGGGCGATGCGGTACAGCTCCTCGAGGGCACTCATGGTCCTTGCCGGCGGGATCCAGCCAATTTTGGTGAAGATGTCCTTCTGGAACAAGTTTTGGCTGTAGAAGGCGACGTCCAATAGGAACCAGGTACTGGTGGTCGCTATCAGGTGCACCCCGTGGCGTTTCATGAACTGCCGCGAGAAGAGGCCCCATGTGTCGCCGGTGGCCACCTGGCCCGGGACCTTCTCCTCCTCCGCCGTGATTTCCTTGTTGAGCACCCTGGACATGTCCGCAGTGGCTTGTTTCATGTTGCGGGCGATGAGCGCCGTGTATCGCGCCGTCTCCGGCATCTTCATGCGCCAGTAGTAGGTTAAAGCCGCAGGGATGGTGCCGAACATGAGGATGATGCGCCACACGTAATCAGCCTCCGGCCCGATGGACGCCCCAGCGTCGACGTTGAAGGCTGGGGCGGGGAACGCGTGCCGGAACGCGGCCGAGACGATGATGGTGACGATGGTGCCGAACAGGATGCCGAAGCCCTGCATGGCGAAGACAGCGGCGATGAAGGCGCCGCGGGTTTTCTTGTTAGCGTACTCGGACATGATGGTCGCCGACAATGGGTAGTCACCGCCGACGCCGAAGCCGAGCCAGAAGCGGAAGAAGCACAGCGTCCCTATGACGCCATTGGCCGTGTGCCCGAAAGAGAGCCCGGATGCGACGGAACAGATGACCATGAGGATGAGGGTGAAGCCGTAGACGCTCTTGCGGCCGAGCTTGTCTCCGAGCCAGCCGAAGAAGAGCTGGCCGGCCAGCGTGCCGCAGAGGGCCACACCGTTGACGGCGGCCGACACGTTGGCCGGGAGGTGGCCGGGCTGGTTGCTGGTAGGGTCGGTGTAGTAGATACGGCCGAGCAGTCTGGTGACGAGGGAGATGCAGAAGAGGTCGTAGGCGTCGGTGAAGAAGCCCATGCCGGCGATCACGATGGTCGTGAAATGGTACAGTTGCGTCTTGGCGCCATCCAGTGCTTTCAGCACGTTGAGCTGTTCACCCGACATGGCCGGACGATGAGTATTGATCGATCACTTCGATCTCACCCTAGCCAGCTCTACTTCTTCTTCTTCTCTTCTCTTGCTCTCTTGCTGCTGCTGTGTTTCCTTTCGTATCAAAGCTGGTACCTATATATAGGCACGCAGGGTGGACATACGGTACGGATATGCTAATCCGGACATTGGCTAGTTGCAGGTACTCCGTATAAAATAAGGCAGGTACAGCCGTACATTGTCAACACGCATGGTTGGGCTACATGTCTATCGATTATTTATCAGGTTTGACTTTCAAGTTTTAATATAGAACTGTGCAAACAAAACTGTTGAACCCATATCATGGTTATGCTGGGAATATACCTGAACGGAGCAAATTCTATACGGACACAGAGCAAGCTTGCCAGAAAAGATCGAGATTATACGATGAGTTATATCTTAAGTTATCAATATACACAGAATTGATTTGTGACCTTTCTTGACAGGTGGGATTGCTAATTTGTTCTCTCCTCGATAGGAAAAGAAGGCAAACGCTCTGCCGATCTATTAAGACAAAGAAAAGCAAAAGAAAAATGCTAATAAGAACATCTACAACCTCAAAACTTATCTCCTGTAGCACCTCACTAAACTTAACTCCAAATAAAATTGACCGTTTGACATGTAAAAGTACTGAACATATGTAGATTTAGCAGCAAGCAGGCAGGGCAGCGTTGAAAGCCGTACTCCGTACTATCTAAATCATTGAGTCCCCCTCTTTGTTTTTTATGTTGCCAATCACGGCTCACATGGCGCTGGAATAAGATCAGCGTGACAATACTAGCTTATATTTCAAACTTTGTCAACGGATAAAAAATACTGGAAGATCCGAATTTGCGCGGGAACCTTGCCAACTTACAACTAGTTTAGATTATATCATACAACACTAGTATATATCGTGAAATTTAATCGTCCCAGTTGCACACATAAACTATATTTGCACAACATATTAATTGAAACAAATTGATATTCCTAATGCACACATTTCAGTTGATTTCATAAATTTAACAACATTTCAAATTCAAACCACGATGTAGAACATCCAAAACCCACCACTTGCACAATAGTTCATCAAAAGCGCCACATGCAACATAAATTATGCACCTCGTTGCCATTACCACCGCATTTTGGAAGCCAAGATTTGTCCCGAATGATTTCTCGATGGTATCTTGCCGTGGCATCGACCATCCCACTAACATCCATAAACATGATCCTTTCATCTTGCTTCTTCTTTTGGTTAATTTTTTTCTCGTCCTTCACCCCCAACCTCTCTTCCTCCATAGCAAGCCTACACTCATCCATCTTCACCTTCCTCTCTATTGACGCTCAAAAGTGGCAAGAAAACAAGTTAAGAGGAAGAACAAAGGATGGCTTGAGTCTAAATTGAATATTAGAGTCCACGGTTGAACAGCCCTCTATGAGAAGATTGGAATGAATATCAAGATGACCCAAATAAGAGGTCGGACGTGACAGTTCACAGTTACGATGAAGTTTGAAGGAACTTGCATTGACAACCAATTTTCACTTGCACGAAAACATCGCCAAGATGGCTTCCAAAGGAAGTGTTTAGAATGAAATTTTTGCTCCTCTTTCAGTTGAAATTTTTTTTGGATTATCTTCGTATGAAGTTGTATGTGATCTGTAGAGACAAAACAAGTTTATCTTAGGAAATCTCACCCTGGTACCACCGGGTAATTGCCGGTCATTGTACAGGGGCGCATAGAGGGGTTGAATACTGAAGCCGGTGCCACCAGGATACTCAGGAGCACGACCAACTATGAACTGGAGCTAAAACCGGGCCCGAATGGTCCCCAATATGATCTCAGTTGAAAAAAATGTTCAACATAATGTTGCACAACTTTTTGAGGCAAGCAAATTTACTTTTGGAGTCATCTCGGTCCGAGTTCATTTTTGCTCTCAAACATGGGTCGGACGTCCAGAAAGATTTAGACCGGATAGTCCGGCCAACATATGGAACGCGGACCTGTCCATCTGAATTGGGATATAATAAGGATTTTGGATGTGGATCTAAGTCCTTTATTGCATAGGAAGTCCAGCCGCCTCATGTACACCTGAGAGGTGACGGCATATTGAAACAACATCAATCAACCAAACCAATCTATTAGTTTTTTCGTGCTCATCTACTTCACTCCCTCCCTTGTTATCATGTTTCTCTTTCATTTTTCATTTCTTCATGTCGGAGGGCAGCGGATCTACAAAAGTCTGCACGCATTTATAGGGCCCCTGTTGGTCGAGCAGGGTTTTGGGTTCTAAAAGATGTCGCCACCGTGTCTTGTGTATTGCGCTCTCGACGAGGCTCGTCCAGCGACGTTGTCTTTCATATCATGCTGGGGTTTGGAGGTACGCGATGACATGTTCGTGTGTGGATACTCTCCCCAATCTCAGTAAATTTGTGTCTCGGCACTAACTATTCCCCTCGACCATTGGGACTTGTTCTTATTTAGCGCATTCCACCGTGTCATCATCCCTTGCTTGCATTCGAGGGCCAACTTTGTCTTTGTTTCTATCATTTTTTTAAATTGTTCTATATACGCACCCACTCGTCCAAGTTTTTCTTCTCCTTCATTGTTTCTCTCGGTCAGTATCGGGCTAGGAGTGAAGCTCCCCCCCCCCCCCCCCCTCACATCATTTTCACCCTCCTCCTAGAGAGGAATGTATGAGATGCTCAATCTTGACCTCATTGGTGTTGTTTCATATTTTCTCTCACCCACTAATCATTCCTTTGAGCAAGCATAATAATGATTCAAAGTGAAGGATTTTCTTCCATTTCTCTTCTTCTTTTGCTTGTATAGCTCTTGGATTTAGATGCCACTTTGCTTGGAGGCGTGTGTTTCACTTGGTCCACACACCTAAAGTACTGGGTGTAACAATCTTAAATCACAGTCCAACGGGGTGGGAGAACCATGTGTTTCGTTGAAAAGAACATTTGTATCATTTGCATAGTATTCCAACAGTTTTCATTGGTTTTATCAGTTCCAACAGTGGCGTCAAGAAATACACTCATCCAAGCATAGCACAAAGTTAAATCCTTTTGTATCTTATAGTTCGATGACTTCTATTGCTTCTTGTTCATGATATTTGGACTGATCTCCTCCACTTTGGGGCTTTCACTTGGCACTTATTGGCTATCATCCGCAATGGGTGTACAAAGTCCTAGAGTCTGATGGTGCAAGTTTTATCCAACATCGTCATGAAATTCCACATCTCATCCATTTTTTTGCCAACTACATAAAAAGGATGTAAATTGCATTAAACAAAGAGATAAAATAATTCACGAGAACTTCGTTGAACACCTCGAAGGCACGGTCGACCTCACAAGCATTGGGGCAGGCAAAGGGCTCCGAAGAGGGCGGAGGAGGGGCTTGAAGGGTGAGCTACAACAGGAGGCGGTGGAGGGTGTGACATCAACGGGCCTTCATTTGTTTCTAAACGTCTTCCTTTGGCTTGGCCAGGCCACGGCAGCGCTTCGGAGCCAGAGGAGGAAATCTGGGTGTGGTCGAGGGACGGGGATGGTTCCGGCGATGGCGGAAATCACGAGAGGTGACATCACCTCGCCGACAATGGCGGGCAGCACGACCTTGCTCTGCGAGTGGCGCAACAGGTCAAGGCCTTCTCCATCCCCAGGAGAGGCGTTAGAGACTGGGGAGGAGCAGAGAGGACTTTGAGATCCATTCTCGCGGCGAAGGGGTGTCAGTGGAGAGATGGCGTAGCTATTTCACGCCAGTAATTTCCCGGTCAGGAGGTTGTCATTTCCCTAGATTTGAGAAGAAATGAGGAGGTTTTCGGTCAAATCCTTTATATTTTATTGGGAGATTAAAAGATAGGGGAAGAATTAGATGGGGATAACTCCCCGCTTTTTCAGTTTCATGGAGTTGAGGGCTGCTATCCAAACAGTGATGGAAAAAATTCTCAAATCATTCATGAATGGACGTGAAAGAAGGAAGAACCAAATGGCACTGCTTCCTCAAAGCGAGCTTCAGATACAAATATAGCCATATAAATTCATGTAGACAGAGCCATTGAAATTGCTCATGCACTCTTGCTAAATACAGTACAATTTTTAAACAGAATCGCATGCACAAATTTTTTAAACAGAATTGCTCATGAACAGCCCTATGCTTGGAACATTGATCGTTTGACATGCATACTCACATTTACTCCCTCTGTTTTTTAATATAAGATGTTTTAGGGAGTAGCAAGCAAGCAGGGAGGGCAGCGTTGAAAGCCGTACTCCGTACTATCTAAATCATTGACTCTCTCCTCCTTGTTTTTTTCTTTTGCAAATTGCAACCCCGTCCGACCAATCACAGCTCACATAGCCGTGGCATTAGATCAGCGTGAACAAGCATATGATTGTTTGAGCTGATCATTACCTCATGCCAGTTAATTATTAGCCCATGCTGATTTAAAATGGGTTGACATTTCCTAAGATTGTCTTGATACCTACTTCTAACAAATACTATAGAACTCGTGATATAAACAGTTTTTGTGAATGGAAATATTTAGAGCACAACCGTCAACCCCAAGAGAAGTTACTACCAAACTGTTATCTGCAACGTCGACAACGACTTCTATAAAACAATTAAAGCGTGAAAGCACAATAACCGCGAACTCAATTAGTATAGTGATGATACATGGCCTTGCACTGTATTATATGTAGATACGGATGAAATTGTCCACTACTTTTTCAAATTAGTAGACTTTTGACCTCCAAATAACAGTAAAACGGAAGCTCATTTTCTATAACTGCTGAAAACTACAAAGATCTTCTTTGGTAGAACTGATTGTATATTGTCTTTCGCAAAAAAAACATTTATTTGATCATATCACAATCCATACATTGGCTAGTTTACAGCATGTACAGCCGTACATTGTCAAGATGCATGGTTGGGCTACATGTCGTTCTATTGTTTATCAGGTTTGACTTTCAAGTTTCATTATACAGTTCTGCAAAGAATGTTGTTAAACCTATGTCATGGTTATGCTGGGAATATAACCGAACGGCGCAAATTGTACGGACACAAAGCAAGCTTGCCAGAAAAGGTCGAGAATATACGATGTTTGTTTCAAAAGTTATCAATGGCAAAAATGTATTTGTGACCTTTCTTTGATAGATGGGGTAAGTAATTCATAACTCCCGATAATTTGATGGGTTTGTGAAATATATTTATACCAACCTGATAAGAGAAACACCTCTAACAACACATAATCAATAAAGCACGTCAAGACATCGAGTATATACACGATCAAATTGCCGAAAGAAGAAAAACAAAAATGTCATGATGAAGCAAGCGGTAGACAGCAACAAGCAAGAATACCAACCTAAACGTAACTCCAAATAAACTTTGAGGCGGAAAAGGTCGAGATTACACGATGTGTCGTACATTAAGTTATAAATACACATAATGGATTTGTGACATATGAAATGAAGGTAAACGATCTGCTGATTTATTAACAGAAAGAAAAGCAAAAAATACTAAGAGCATCTAGCCCCCCCCCCCCCCCCCCCCCCCCCCCCAACACACACAACAAAAACTTAACACTCTATAGCACCTCCACAAACGGAACTCAAAACAAAATTTCAAAGCTTGTAAAATACATTAATATCAAGGTAATATCAAGTACAGCTAAACATATGTATTAACATAATATCAAGAGATCTTGTCAAGACATTGAATATACATATGGCCAAATTGCTGAGAGAAGAAAAGAACAAAATGTAATGTTGAAGCGAGGGGCATACAACAAGAAGCAACAACACCAACCACCCGATCACTGGCAAGAAATGGACGCACGAGAAGTTTACAAAAGCAACGCCTACAATAAGGGAACAATGTGCAAGGGTCACCGACGTGAGATCTAGCGACTTTCTGAATACATTTTGAGAATAGAAATGCATGTACTCTGGCAGCCATATGTTCAGAACATTGATCGTTTGACATATTAAAAGTAACGAACATATGCACATTTAGCAGCAAGCAGGCAGGACAGCCTTGAAATCTATACCCCGCAGTACTATCTAGTCATTGACTCTCCCTCTTTGTTTTTTGTTTTGCAAATTGCAACCCTGTCTGGCCAACCACGGCTCACATAGCAGTGGCATTAGATCAGGTTGACATTACTAGCTTATATATTTCAAAAAATTCAATGGATGATAAATGTGAAGATCCGAATATGCGCGGGAACCTTGCAGATATACTGTATCGGAGGAGATCGGTGTACATACCTTGTAGACAGAAAGTGGGGATTACGCTCCCGCAACAAGCGTTGTCGAAGTAGACGACGTAGCCGACCTCGAGGTCATGAAGAACTTGGCGCGACGAAGACGAAGACGGCGCCGACCTCAAGGTGGTGAAGAGGAAGAAGACGTACTTCCAGTGCCACATGTGTAGCACCTCGTAGCTCTACACACGTACGGAGTAGACGACGACCTCCGAGCTCTAGATCTAGCGAAGCAGCGGAAGCGAAGACTTGGACCCAGCAGCACGGCGGTGTGCGTATGGTGGAGAAGCTTCTCTCCTCGTACGCAGCTCCAGAAACGGAACCACGCTCAAGGTAGGAGAGAAGTAGAAGGAGGGATGAATTTCCAGGCAAGGGTGCACCCCTATATAAAGTAGGAGGAGGGCTGCCCACCCCGCTGGCTAAGCCATGGGGGGTGCCCCTTTTTCCTTTTGGGGTTTTTCCCCTAATGGGCCCTTAAGGCCCAATTAGGTGTAAATGCCTTTAAAATTCGAATTTAATTAAATAAAAATATATTAATCATTAATTATACTAATTAATATTAAATACATATTATTTAATTTATTCGAGCTCCGAAACTTATTCCGTTGCCCTCCAATCATCATCGGACATGTCCCGGAACACTTCCGGTATTCTCCTGAAGTTTCTCCTAATATCCAATCTTTATAAAACTGTCGTCTACCCTTAAGTGTGCCACCCTATGGTTCGAGATCACTCCAGACATGATCGAGACACGTTCTCCAATCAATGACTATCAACGGTGGCTGGATAACCGTGACAGTCCCTGTGCGTCCACGAATATCTTTTTTATCGTTTAAACCTTAGACGTCCAGTTTCAACCTTTTGCCTGACGATAATTAGATTGTCCAAGACTCGTTCTCCGGTATCACGATTACCGAGCTTGATCCCGTCACTTGACAATTCTATCTTTACTCGTCTGTGATATTACATCCTCGATACCTAGTCACATACTTGCAAGCTCATTGATGTAATGTATCTATCCTGCTATGTGGATTGGCAAATCCCACTCTTGATCACTCGCCTCTCCCACTTCCTTCGGATACCCGAAAGGGACACCTTTATTGTCACGCTAAATAAGACATGACGTTTGATGCAATCAAAGCACCTTCCAGAAGCAGCGATTAGATATGATCTCACGGTCAAAGGCATGAACACTATGTTTCTATATATCTTGGGTGTATGTCCATCACGTTATTCACCTAATGACATGACTTCATTGTCAATTGACATAAATGTCCATGATCAGGAAACCTTGATCATCGGTTGCCCAATGGACTAGTTTAGAGGCTACTAGCTAGGGACCTGATTGTTTACATACCACACGTGCATTAATGTTTCCGCTTAATACAGTTATAGCATGGTACAAAACCTATTACGAACAATTGAGATATGATAAATAAAATATCTTTATTAATTGCCTCTGGGGCATATCTCCTTCAAGTAGCACATAGTCTAGCCAAGCAATGCTTTTCTACTAAGGTTAATTGTAATTGGGTCGATGAACCCTGGGCTTTCTGCTAGATGATCTCTTGTACGATGTAACTATGGTTGATGGTAAAGGCAGCAAGTTTCCGACGCACTATTTTCCTTATCAGGTTACCTACGGGGGACTAGAAGGTTTTTAATGAGGCGGCTTGCTGACCTAATATATGTGGGTTATAGTTTTTTTTTAAATACATATAGCAATACAACAAAAATGGGACACTAGGTTTTAGATAAAATCCAACCGTGAAGATTTACACATAGGGATACCACAGATTCACCAAAGTGAGCACACGTACAGAAGAAAAGAAATCCATGCACTTGAAAGCAAACACCTCACCCATGCATGATGCATGTATATAGCACACCAATTAAGCCTCGACGGCTTCGTTGTCATCATCGCCGACGTTCTCCTTGGTGATCTCCTCGAGCGATCTGCCCATGGACTCTGGCACCAGCAACGAGAAGAGCAAGCCCAAGAAGTTCGTGCCGGCGAGCACGAAGAGCGAATTGCGCATTCCAATACCCTTGGCGTACCCACTATCGGGTTTCTTCTGGTCTTGTGAAGCGTACAGGAAGCCGAATGCACCGATGATTGCCCCCGCCTTTCCAGTGGCCGCAGAGATGCCGTGGCACGTGGACCGGAGCCTGGCTGGGAAGATCTCGGCGGGCACGATGAAGGTGGTGCTGTTGGGCCCGAAGTTGGCGAAGAAGAAGGTGAGCCCATAGAGAATGACGAAGCCGGCGTGGTGCCCCGGCTTCACTAGGTAGTCATATGGCACGGCGATGGCGAGCATGAAGATGGTCATCATGGCAAAGCCCATGAGCTGGATCCAGAACCTGCCGATGATGTCGATGAAGGCGACGGTGAACCAGTAGCCCGGCACAGTGCCACAGAGCGCGATGAGTGCCTGCGCGCGGGCGATGCGGTACAGCTCCTCGAGGGCACTCATGGTCCTTGCCGGCGGGATCCAGCCAATTTTGGTGAAGATGTCCTTCTGGAACAAGTTTTGGCTGTAGAAGGCGACGTCCAATAGGAACCAGGTACTGGTGGTCGCTATCAGGTGCACCCCGTGGCGTTTCATGAACTGCCGCGAGAAGAGGCCCCATGTGTCGCCGGTGGCCACCTGGCCCGGGACCTTCTCCTCCTCCGCCGTGATTTCCTTGTTGAGCACCCTGGACATGTCCGCAGTGGCTTGTTTCATGTTGCGGGCGATGAGCGCCGTGTATCGCGCCGTCTCCGGCATCTTCATGCGCCAGTAGTAGGTTAAAGCCGCAGGGATGGTGCCGAACATGAGGATGATGCGCCACACGTAATCAGCCTCCGGCCCGATGGACGCCCCAGCGTCGACGTTGAAGGCTGGGGCGGGGAACGCGTGCCGGAACGCGGCCGAGACGATGATGGTGACGATGGTGCCGAACAGGATGCCGAAGCCCTGCATGGCGAAGACAGCGGCGATGAAGGCGCCGCGGGTTTTCTTGTTAGCGTACTCGGACATGATGGTCGCCGACAATGGGTAGTCACCGCCGACGCCGAAGCCGAGCCAGAAGCGGAAGAAGCACAGCGTCCCTATGACGCCATTGGCCGTGTGCCCGAAAGAGAGCCCGGATGCGACGGAACAGATGACCATGAGGATGAGGGTGAAGCCGTAGACGCTCTTGCGGCCGAGCTTGTCTCCGAGCCAGCCGAAGAAGAGCTGGCCGGCCAGCGTGCCGCAGAGGGCCACACCGTTGACGGCGGCCGACACGTTGGCCGGGAGGTGGCCGGGCTGGTTGCTGGTAGGGTCGGTGTAGTAGATACGGCCGAGCAGTCTGGTGACGAGGGAGATGCAGAAGAGGTCGTAGGCGTCGGTGAAGAAGCCCATGCCGGCGATCACGATGGTCGTGAAATGGTACAGTTGCGTCTTGGCGCCATCCAGTGCTTTCAGCACGTTGAGCTGTTCACCCGACATGGCCGGACGATGAGTATTGATCGATCACTTCGATCTCACCCTAGCCAGCTCTACTTCTTCTTCTTCTCTTCTCTTGCTCTCTTGCTGCTGCTGTGTGTTTCCTTTCGTATCAAAGCTGGTACCTATATATAGGCACGCAGGGTGGACATACGGTACGGATATGCTAATCCGGACATTGGCTAGTTGCAGGTACTCCGTATAAAATAAGGCAGGTACAGCCGTACATTGTCAACACGCATGGTTGGGCTACATGTCTATCGATTATTTATCAGGTTTGACTTTCAAGTTTTAATATAGAACTGTGCAAACAAAACTGTTGAACCCATATCATGGTTATGCTGGGAATATACCTGAACGGAGCAAATTCTATACGGACACAGAGCAAGCTTGCCAGAAAAGATCGAGATTATACGATGAGTTATATCTTAAGTTATCAATATACACAGAATTGATTTGTGACCTTTCTTGACAGGTGGGATTGCTAATTTGTTCTCTCCTCGATAGGAAAAGAAGGCAAACGCTCTGCCGATCTATTAAGACAAAGAAAAGCAAAAGAAAAATGCTAATAAGAGCATCTACAACCTCAAAACTTATCTCCTGTAGCACCTCACTAAACTTAACTCCAAATAAAATTGACCGTTTGACATGTAAAAGTACTGAACATATGTAGATTTAGCAGCAAGCAGGCAGGGCAGCGTTGAAAGCCGTACTCCGTACTATCTAAATCATTGAGTCCCCCTCTTTGTTTTTTATGTTGCCAATCACGGCTCACATGGCGCTGGAATAAGATCAGCGTGACAATACTAGCTTATATTTCAAACTTTGTCAACGGATAAAAAATACTGGAAGATCCGAATTTGCGCGGGAACCTTGCCAACTTACAACTAGTTTAGATTATATCATACAACACTAGTATATATCGTGAAATTTAATCGTCCCAGTTGCACACATAAACTATATTTGCACAACATATTAATTGAAACACATTGATATTCCTAATGCACACATTTCAGTTGATTTCATAAATTTAACAACATTTCAAATTCAAACCACGATATAGAACATCCAAAACCCACCACTTGCACAATAGTTCATCAAAAGCGCCACATGCAGGTTAGTGGAGTGAGAACTTTCCAGAGACACGCACCTTGGAGCGTTCCCCTCTCCCGTCTACAGTACCAGAGGGGCGATCTTTGGATTCGACAGCTCGCACCACCGCCTCGCCGTAGATCGCTCGATTCCTCGGCCTCCGGTGCCGCTCGGCGGCGGGAGGTCGGGAAATCGGCGGATCCGTGTACATAGGTTAGTAGGTGTGAGTTGTGTTGCTGCCGGCGTCGCCATGGAGGAGGCGGCGGCTCCGGTGGTTCTTTTGCAGGTGGAGGCCTTCTTCCGCGGCGTCGACGTTCCTCGGAGCTCCGGCGTCGTTCCTCCGCTGCTCCTATGCTCGCGGCTCTGCGGACCTGCGGTGTACAGGCTCCCCTTCGCCGGATGCCGCGGGACGGCGGTTTCGGCGTCGACGACTACTATACAGGTGGCTGGCGAAGACCGGTTCGACGACGGCGACGTCTACAGGTGTAGGTCCTCCGGGGCCGACGATCGGCGACTTCCCGCACGTTCGGGGGTGCTCTCGATCCAAGGTTTGGAGAGCAAGAGCGGCGGCGTGCCACCGACGGCGCCGTGGATGAAGACGGAGTCGATTTACGGGAGGGTTTGGACTGTAATTTCAATCTTTTTGAGGACCTTTCTGTAATTGCTGGTTTTCAATCAGCCCCTTGTATTCGCAAAAAAAAAAAAAAAAAGCGCCACATGCAACATAAATTATGCACCTCGTTGCCATTACCACCGCATTTTGGAAGCCAAGATTTGTCCCGAATGATTTCTCGATGGTATCTTGCCGTGGCATCGACCATCCCACTAACATCCATAAACATGATCCTTTCATCTTGCTTCTTCTTTTGGTTAATTTTTTTCTCGTCCTTCACCCCAACCTCTCTTCCTCCATAGCAAGCCTACACTCATCCATCTTCACCTTCCTCTCTATTGACGCTCAAAACTGGCAAGAAAACAAGTTAAGAGGAAGAACAAAGGATGGCTTGAGTCTAAATTGAATATTAGAGTCCACGGTTGAACAGCCCTCTATGAGAAGATTGGAATGAATATCAAGATGACCCAAATAAGAGGTCGGACGTGACAGTTCACAGTTACGATGAAGTTTGAAGGAACTTGCATTGACAACCAATTTTCACTTGCACGAAAATATCGCCAAGATGGCTTCCAAAGGAAGTGTTTAGAATGAAATTTTTGCTCCTCTTTCAGTTGAATTTTTTTTTTTTGGATTATCGTCGTGTCGGGGGAGTATCCCCGGGTAGGGTCAAGGCTTGGCATAAGGTGGTGTTCGAAGTTGTGCCGAGGTACGGAAAGGGCCGACCTGTTTGGGCCTGGGAAGGTCCGAGCTTCATCTTGACCTGGAGAGTACAGGCCGACCTATTTTGGCCCAGAGGGGTCCGAGGTATACTGTAGGCCAGGGCCGAGGTTCACTGGCCGAGCTATGTTCAGCCGACCTAACTACCTCAGTGCAGTGGTTTGTGTTGTGAGTGCAGGAGAAGCTGTGGGGAGGAAGTAAGATCCGACCTGGTAAAAGATATTAAGCGCAAGACCCGAGGTACGGAGCCCGTCACATCCGTACCGAGCTAACCGAGTGATGGTTGTAGGTCGGGCAGGAGTCAATGCTCCTGTCACTTCCAGCCGGGTACAAGAGCGCCTGACACGGGAGCGTCTGTCAAAGAGCCTGGCAGAGGCGTGCTCCGGGTTCGGCGGGCCTGCACGTCTCTGACCGCTGACCACGCGGGATCTGGGAAAAGGCTACGAGGTAGCTCTGCCAGGCCACGTCCTGTCTCGGTCAGAGGGGACATGCTAGTTCTGCCGTTAGGCTACAGGAGATGGGCAAGCCACGTCTTGTCCCTGACCGAGGTACGGTGGTACGGTGGTGACCGTTGCAGAGGCATGGCAACAGTGTTCTGCGAGGGGCACATGGTAACCCGGCTGGCCTATATAGTGGGCTTCACCCCCTCCTGCTAGAGAGAGACCCCCCCCCCGCGCTGGAACTAGTTGATCAAGAGAGAAAGAGAGAGAGAGGAAGCTCGGAACACCCCGGAAACACCTCGGATTCAGCTCGGAGTGCCTTCTTCCTCCCGTCTAGCTCCATCTTTTACCTCAAGTTCTCACCATTGTAGCGTCATACAGCTCGAGGAGCAGCTTGTACTTGTCACTCTGAGCTATACACTGGCTAGGATAGTGCTGCAGTAGGGGTGTTACCTCCACAAGAGGGCCCCGAAGCAGGGTACATCGTGGTGTGCTTTGTGTTCTTGCTTTCTTGGTTCTTCGTTCGTGTTCTTGCGTGTTCTTGCGTGTGCACTTCTTGAGTGCATAAACCCTCCCCGGATTCCCCCAACGACCATTCGGCCCCATCTTAGCCATACCTATGGCATCTGCCGTGATCCCACCACGACAGTTGGCGCCCACCGTGGGGCAGATTGAGGCGTTGGAGGGAGTTTTCATCCGGACGGGCTCAGGCGAGCGTGTTCTTTCCGGGCTTGTCGCCAAGATCGGAGAGTTCACCTTCATCAGCGACAACGCGGGGTGTTTCGCCGGCAAGCCTTTCCCCGAGCACGGCTTCACCATGATGCTCGGCAGCTTCGTCACGTACGTTGCTGTCGAGGTTGTTCGCGGGTACCCGGAGCAGGTGCTCGTGGACGACGAAACTCCTCTCCTCGCGGCTTTAGGTCGGCGTATCACTCGCCCCGAGAGCTGCGTAGAGGTGATGATGACAGGCCCGGTTGACGCCGTTGGCAAAGTAGATGCCAGCCAGTCCAAGGCAGCCGAGGTTGCTAAGGTGAGATCTGCAAAGCCCAGGCTAGAGAAGGACTTGCCTGGCACCCCAGAGCTGCAGGGCCGAGGTGCGACCCTGGTAGAGATAGTGGATACACTGGCAGACCCAGTAAATCCAGGAGTGGACATAGTAGTGACTGTGGCCGACCTAGAGGCAAAGCGTGTCCTGTTGCAGAAGGAGGCTGTAGCAATGATAACAGCTAGAGATGAGTTCAATAGAGATCTGCGTGAGTACAATGCAGCGAATGGCTTCACCCCGGTAGCGGTTGATACACATAGGGGAGCCGAGGTGCGGCAGAGAGGCAAGGGGCTCAACGATGAGATAAACAGGGAGGCTCGACCTACCACCTCGGCTAGGAGTGGGAGTCGCGTGTCAACTGGAAGGCCGGTGTATAGTTCCCCTGCTAAGAACCTCAGAGCTGCCGAGGCAGGCAGGGCCGAGCTATCCGGATTATCTGGAGATGCATGGCGTGCGCAGCAGAAGCGAGTCAATGAGTTAGTATATGTGGCTAACCAGCAGAATGAGGCTCTCCGCAGAGCATATGCCGGGGCTGGTGATTCAGAGATGGTTTATTCAGCTAGGCCAGTCAGTCAGGTGTCCAAGGGGCAAGCCTCGTCTCCACTCGTCGGAGGAGCCGATCGAGCCCGGAGTGTCACCTCGGGTCAGAACAGCAGCTGCAGATGTATGATCCAGTCCTAGCAGCAAAGCAGAAGGTGGGCCAGGGCAATGCTAGCCGAGCTAAGGGAAACCCCGGCCCAGGCAATGCGAGCCGAGCTAAGGGTAACTCCGGTCAGGGAAATCAGAACGGCGGTCAAGCAGCATCGGCTGGCCGAGGTAAACCACCTCCGCCCCCGAGGTATCAGCAACAACCTCGGCAGCAGGGGCAATATCAGCGAGAGCCGGAGTATGTTCAGCAACCTCAGAACGTCGGTCAAGGCGATGACCGATATGATGATGGAGACTCGGCCATGGCACGAGCTGGATACCACAGAGTGGATGGGGCGTTGGGACCTCGGATAGGAGGTCGGATGTTAGCTCCAGGCGATGTCCGTAACAAGCTGGATAGAATCTACTTGTCTGAGCAACTGGAGGAGGAAGGCCCTCCTGGTCCGGCGTGTTTTGGACCTCGGATCATGAAGGAGCCACCACCACCAGTATCTCAGTTCCAGTTAGGTCGGAACACCAAGCCATACAATGGGAGCACCAAGCCACAAGATTGGCTGACAGATTATGTATCCTCGGTGCACATTGCGGGGGGCAATCGCCGATGGGCGGTCCGGTATCTCCCGCACATGTTGGAAGGTCCAGCTCGGATCTGGCTGAATAATTTGCCGGAGTATAGTATCAACTCCTGGATAGACTTGGAGCTGGCGTTTAACAGCAACTTTGCTAGTACATACAAGAGGCCAAACCGACCTCAGCTCCTGGCGGCATGTAAGCAAGATGATCATGAAACTGACCGAGAATTCTTAACTCGGTGGAGCAATGTTCGGAATTCCTGTGAAGGAGTGGTAGAGGCACAGGCCATTTCCTGGTTTGCAGATGGTTGTCGACATGGCAGCATGCTGTGGCAGAGGCTCCAGAGAGATATGCCGAGATCCCTAGCAGAAACAATCCGGGTTGCAGATTCTTATGCCCTGGGTGATCCGATGCAGCCAGCAGCAGAGGCAGGAGCACGTAACAGAAGGAGGGAGCCAATAAACAACCGGCTCGGACCAAGGTGTAATGACCGTCAGGAGTTCGGACAGAAGAGGAGGGAGCCGGACTATCCATACACCTCAACCAAGTTGCAGCGGTGAACCCGGATCAGCCCGGAGCTGGAGGTGTCCAGAGGCCAAAAATCAATGGTCCGGCATTTAGTCCGAACCCGGAGCCACCCATGACCTATGAATTAATGATAGATGGTCCGTGCTGTTACCATACGACTGACCCGCGCAAGCCAGCCAACCATTCAACCCGGCAGTGCAGCTGGAACCGCAGAATCAGAGAAGAGGGGGCAAGGCCGGAGGAATCAGAACAGGACCACCACCTCAGAGATTTCAGCCGAGGTCCCACCCTAATCTGTCCGGAGCAAATGTTACCCCGATAACCACTGCACCTCTTCCGAGGCCTGCAGCAGCAAGACCCGTGAATGTTGTGAATGTCCGAGGTAATAACAACAACAATGGTGCCGGACCAAGTCAGCAGTATGAATACCCCGGAAATGACTATAGAGAGGTTCATGCGAGCTATGTGGTCTTTGTGACCGAGCCACTGACAAGAAGAGCGTGCAGAGGCGTGCCATGGAGGTGAATGCAGTAATGCCGGTGGTGCCGACCTATATGAACTGGTCTGAGCAGGAGATCACTTGGAGCAGAAAGGACACACCTCGGATCATGCCGAGCCCTGGAAAGTATGCCCTGGTGGTAGATCCAACGTTGTGTGGGCCTACCAACAATGTGAGGTTCACCCGAGTTCTGGTGGACAATGGCAGTGCCATCAACATCATGTACCGAGACACAATGGTGAAATTGGGCATCTCGCCTAATCAGTTGATGCCAAGCAGTTGTACTTTTCATGGGATTGTGCCCGGCGTTTCCTGTGCACCCATGGGCAAGATATGGGTGGATGTAGCATTTGGAACCAAGGAAATTGCCGAGTTGAGAGTATCGAGTTCGAGGTGGTGGACTTGGAGAGTGCATACCATGCATTGCTTGGAAGGCCGCTCTGGCCAAGTTTATGATTTCCACCCATGTTGCATACCTGAAGATGAAAATGCCAGGGCCTAATGGGATCATATCCATCTCGGGTGACTACAAGCGAGCCATTCAGTGTGCCTCGGCGGGGTCTAACCTGGCCGAGTCTTTGGTGATCGCAGCTGAGAAGAAGAAGCTGCATCAAGTGGTGGCAATGGCGCAGTCAACACAGCTCGGCCTGTCCGGACTGATGAGCCCGGACTCAACTGCGGCGTTCGAGGTGCCCAAGGAGACCAAGAAGATCCCCATTGACCCGGAGCACCCAGAGCATATGGCCATCATTGGGACCGGGCTGGCGAGAAATAGGAAGGCGAGCTCTGTCACTTCCTCCGTGAGAATCGGGATATCTTTGCATGGTCGGCTAAGGACCTGCCTGGTGTTCCGAGGGAGTTGGCAGAGCACTCTTTATTTGTTAGGCCAGAGGTGAAACCGGTGAGGCAACCGACCCGTCGTCTCTCAGACGACCGGAGACAAGTGGTGCTGGACGAGCTGGCTAAGTTGCTTGCAGCCGGGTTCATAATGGAGGTACTGCATCCGGACTGGATATCCAATCCGGTCCTGGTGGAAAAGAAGAAAGACGAGCCAGCCGTGGTCAAGGTGTGGCGCATGTGCATTGACTTCACTAACCTCAACAAGGCGTGCCCAAAAGATCCATTTCCATTACCTCGGATTGATCAAGTGATCGATTCCACTGCTGGTTGTGAACTGTTATCTTTTATCGATGCGTACTCTGGTTTTCACCAGATACCACTGAACCCAAAGGATCAAATAAAGACTGCTTTTATTACCCCGTATGGGGCGTATTGCTATCGTGTCATGTGTTTTGGTCTGAGAAATGCCGGGGCAACTTATCAGAGGTGTATGCAGAAATGCCTGCACTCTCAGATGGGCAAAAATGTGCAAGTGTATGTCGACGATATTGTCATCAAAACTAAGGAGAAACATACTCTCCTCGAGGATCTCGAGGAGACATTTGTGAATTTGAGAAAGTATCGGTTGAAGCTTAACCCGGACAAGTGCACCTTTGGTGTCCCGGCTGGAAAGTTGCTCGGATTCCTGGTGTCTAGCCGAGGTATCGAGGTTAACCCGGCCAAAATCCGAGCTATTGAGAGCATGAAGTTACCGAAGTGTTTGAAAGATGTGCAGAAGTTCACAGGGTGCCTAGCCTCGTTGAGCCGATTTGTAGCTCGGCTAGGAGAAAAAGCATTGCCTTTGTACCAGCTCATGAAGAAAAGTACCGGGTTTACATGGACCCCGCAGGCCGACGTGGCGTTTGGTGAGCTGAAAAAGATGTTGTCCACTGCCCCGGTGTTGGCGTCACCATTGCACAATGAGCCGATGTTACTTTACATTGCGGCCACAAACCGAGTTGTAAGTGTGGCAGTGGTGGTGGAGCGCGAAGAAGGTGGCAGGTCGGTGCAGAGACCGGTGTATTACTTGAGCGAGGTGATCTCTACTCGAAGCAGAACTATCCTCACTACCAGAAGATGACGTATGGTGTCTACCTGGCGGTCAAGAAGTTGAAGCATTATTTCCAGGAGCATCCCATGACGGTGGTGTGCGAAGCTCCAATCTCGGAGATCATCGGGTGCAAAGATGCAACTGGCCGAGTTGCCAAATGGGCGATTGAGGTGTCTCCATATGCACCACATTATGAGAGAAGAGACGCAATTAAATCCCAGGCGTTGCCGGACTTCTTTTGTGATTGGGCCGAGATGCAGTATGAGCCACCCAGGCCGGACTATAATTATTGGAAAATGCATTTTGATGGGTCCAAAACAAAGATCGGGCTGGGGGCTGGAATAGTCCTCACCTCGCCAAAGCGAGATCAGCTGAAGTACGTGCTGCAGATTCATTTCTCAGCATCAAACAATGTGGCGGAGTATGAGGCCTTAATCCATGGCCTCAAGGTGGCAAAGGAGATCGGTATCCGGCGTGTAGAGTGCTTCGGCGATTCCGACCTGGTGGTGCAACAATCTTCTGGAACTTGGGATGCTCTGGATGCCAACATGGCGTTATATCGGTTCCATGTGCAAAAGATATCCGGGTTCTTTGAAGGGTGTGAGTACAGGCATATACCTCGGGCAGAAAATGATGCTGCCGACGTGTTGTCAAAGCTCGGTTCATCAAAAGAGGCAGTACCACCAGGGGTAGCCCTGAATCACTTGAGAACTCCTTCAATCAAACCTTCTCCTGAATCCGAATCTATTTTCATCCCGGCGGAGCAAGAGCCCGGACCTGTTCCAATGGAGGTAGACGTCGGATGCGTTTGGTCGGACCCGGGGACTGCGTGGCAGAGCTCGGGGACTGCACACCAAACCTCGGGGACTGCTCATCCAGACTCGGGGACTGGTCGCAGGATGGTGGAGGAAATAATGGAGGAGATTATGGTGGCCGAGCCAATGGAGGTGGACGAGGAACTTTTTCCTTTGCACCCGGTGCCGGAGTGGGCGGAGCAAATCATGAAGTTCATAACGGAGGGAAGCATGCCAAGTGACAACCGAGGCTAGGAGAATTCAAAGGAGGGCCAAGGCGTACACCATCATCAACAAGGAGCTCTATAAAAGAAGCGTAACCGAGGTGTTGCAACGGTGTGTCGAGCCAGCTGAAGGCAAGGAGATGCTTTTGGAGATCCACCAAGGAGAGTGTGGTCATCATTGCAGCACAAGAGCTCTGGTGGCCAAGGTGTTCAGGCATGGGTTCTATTGGCCCACTGCTCTTGCTGATGCAGAGGCCATAGTCCGGAGATGTGAAGGATGCCAAAGGTTTGCCAAGCAAACGCATATGCCAGCCTCGGCGCTCAAAACAATTCCTATCACTTGGCCGTTTGCGGTATGGTGTTTGGATATGGTGGGAGAGTTCAAACCAGCCCGAGGTAACATGACGCACATATTGGTGATGGTGGACAAATTCACCAAGTGGATCGAGGTGAAACCAATCCGGAAGTTGGATGGTCATTCAGCAGTGACTTTCTTGAAGGAGATTATTCTGCGATATGGCTACCCCCATAGCATTATCTCGGACAACGGCACAAACTTTGCTGTTGGAGAGTTCGCTCGGTTTTGCATGAACAAGGGAATCCGGCTGGACATAGCCTCGGTGGCACACCCGGAGTCTAATGGACAAGTGGAAAGATCAAATGCTCTAGTGTTGGCCGGCATCAAGGCTCGGCTCATTGAACCACTGCTGAAAACGCCGGGGTGTTGGATAGATGAGATACCAGCAGTACTGTGGGGTCTAAGGACCACGCCAAATCGATCAACTGGCTATACGCCATTTTTTATGGTCTATGGGGCAGAAGCTATGCTACCCACTGACATCGAGTATGATGCGCCCAGAGTGGCAATGTACACTGAGCCGAGGCAAAAGAGGCTCGGGAGGATGCAGTAGATCTGCTTGAGGAAGCGAGAGTTGGCCTCATCTCGGTCAGCAATATACCACAAGGTCTCCGACGTTATCATAGCCGGAGTATCAACCCTCGTGTGTTTCACGAGGGAGATTTGGTGCTGAGGTTGGTGCAGCGCAAGAAAGGCCGGCACAAGTTGTCACCTCCATGGGAGGGACCGTTCATTGTGAGCCGAGCTCTGCTCAATGATTCTACTATCTATAGATGCGCAGGAACCAAGGGAAGATGGGCTGGACAACCCCGGATCAGAGGTCAGGCGACCATGGAACGTAGCTCTACTCCGACCTTTCTACTCATGAAAGGCGCAATGTATGTACCTCGGTTAATCCTTAATAAAATGTCGGCACTCCGAGGTTGAAGCTCGGGGACTGCCTCGCTCTTGTGCTTGTGTTTTATTTCTGTTGTCAGTTTCGTTCATATGCCGAACTATTTTGAACCTCGTCTCAAACTTCAAGTAATGTATGCTGAGTAACTAATCTTGTGACTCGACTGGCATCTGCCTAAAATGGTAGTCAAGAGCAAAGATGAAAAAACGTGGGAGACATGAAAATGAACTCGGGGACTCGGTCCAAAAATATAGTTCGGCATGTGTCGTTTACTAACCCCTGTCTTTACCTTTCGTTTATGTCGGATGGTTTTGAAACACACTCGAGATTTGCTAAGTACTGTATGCTATAAACAACAATCTTGTGACTCGACTGTCGAACGCCAGAATGGCAGACAAGAGCAAAGAATGCCAAATATAGTAAACACGAAAGTAAACTCGAGCGATCATTCAAAAGGATTCGACATAAAGCTTAGAAAAGCATGGTTCGGATAAGCATGATAGTAACAGAGGTAGCAAAAGGAACTACTTAAGTTTGATTACATCTGCGTCCCGGCATACCGGGGATTTAATGAAGTTTTTTGGCCAAGCATAAGTTCAGGTCGAGGCATCAGGAATTACGTCGGCAGCAGCCGATGTAGCAGGGATTTCGTCCGGAGCCGAGGTAGCCTGGGAAGTGCTGGCAACGTCGGCAGTAACCTCGGCACCAGGTTGTGGAGAAGCCTCGGTTTCTGCTTCGCGGGTTCACCGCCGTCACCTTGCTCGGCCTCGACGTCGGATTCTGTTTCGTATTCATCGTCTTCTGGCTCGTAATCCTCGGCGTCGGAGTAGGTGTCTCCTTCGCTCAAGTTCTTCGTGGTGGCATATCCAGCAAAGTAGTTGGCCATCTTTTGGCGGCGCGCGACAAGGATCGGGTCGGACGACCAAGGTGAGCCTCGCCGGAGAGTGTTCATCTTCTCGAGGTCGATCTTCTCGCACCAAGTCATGATAAACCTGAGAGCGGCATCAGCTCCAGCGCGAGCTGAAGATGAGCGCCACTCTCGCAATCTTTTTTCGGTGTCGCGAAGCTGGGCGGCGAGCTCGGGCGTAGATTTGGGAGCGTCGGCAAGAGGCCATAAGGCTCGGAAAGCAGACGCACCTGCATCAAGAAGTTCCGACCCAATGGTTTTCAAGGGATTGATCCGAGCCTTGATGGCCACGATGTGGTCCTCAACGGTCCAGACGGGGTTCGTCTCCTTACGCCTCTCCCTGTGCCGAGCAGTGATACTGCGGGCCGAGACTTGGGTGTAGGTGAAATGCTCTGCAGAAGGATAGCATGTTAATAATGAAAGAGATGGTTCGGCAGAGAACCAATGGTGTGGAGGACAAAGAAAAGCTAAGGGAGGCAAGAAACTTACCGTCCATCTCGCGGTTGATAGTTTGCAGCGTCGGGAGAAACTGGTTGACCTGCGCTTGCAGAGCTTCCAAGGCCTCTGTGGCCGAGGTGGCGCGGGTCTCGGCTAACTGGAGAGCTTCCTGGTGATCCTTGGCGGCATCCTCCCGAAGTTTCTTCTCTGTTTCGATAACACTGGCCTTTTCCGCCTGCAGCTGCTCTTTTTCAGACGTCCGCAGCTCAGTGATGCGCTTGAGCTCCTTTACCAGACGAGCTACTTCGGCTTTCTCTTGTTGGAGCTTCTCGTCCAAAGAGTTCTTTTCTGCAAGGACGGCCTTGTGCTCGTCGTGGAGTTTCTTGTGGTCAAACAAGAGGGTATGAAAGATGTCCGTGCGGACGTTCATAGTATTCTGCAAGGAAGAAAAACATAGCTCGGTTAGAAAGGCTATACCTCGACAAGAGTCTCGGGGACTCGGAGTCAAATCATTGGGAAAATGTTGCCGGGGTATGCCTCGACAGGAGTCTCGGGGACTCGTACCCGAGGTGCATGCTAAAGTAAGGTAAAATGGTTTGGATACGTCGGATGAAAATTGAAAGTTGAGATTCAAGCCAAACAATTTTAACTCCGGCGGAGCGTCAATAGTTTACCTCGAATCTCGGGGACTGGGAATGGTGGATATTAGATGAGATACTGCATGAAAGTAAAGAGAATAGGACTTACGTCGATGTTTTGAGCAGCACGCAGGGCAGCAGTTTGTAGATCGTATACGCTTCGGCCGCAGGCGCTGTTTCCCGCAGGATGCTCAGCCACCGGAGCAGCTAGGGAGGCCGAGGAGACCTCGTCTGCAGAATTCCAGTCTGCATTGTAGTGTTCCAAGGAGCCGAGGCTCTGGTCACTGTCAGTGCGCAGAGGAGGAAATCCCCACGGTCCGCCCTGCTCGATGCCCCTAACCGAGGCCTCCAAGGCCAAAGCAGCCTCGGAGCTTGAAGCAGGCCGGTTATCCAATATAAGAGATGCCCTCCGAGCATATTCTTCGGCCGGAGGGGCAGTCTCATCAACGGGTGCGGCGAATGGAGGAATTCGGCGTGTCACCGGGGGAGGAGACCTCGGTTGCATCCTTGAAGGAGAAGAGATAGTCAGGGTGCCAGACCCAGATGTTGGTTTGGGGGTGACCTTGGACTTCACCGTATCTTTCTCTTTCTCCTTGCCCTTCTCCAACGGCAAGGTAGTTTGGCGGACTGGTTTTTGGGGCTGTTGCTTGGGCTGCTGCTTGGCTGTTGCTTCTGCTGATGCTTTTGTTGCTGCTGTTGGTTGCGGGCAGTCTGGCTGCGGGGGGAGAGTCGAGGCTCCGGCAAGGCGGTAGCCGGAGTTCTGGCGCGATTGGTCCCCGCATCCGTTTGAGGACGCGGAGAAGTCTGACCTCGGGTGGGGCAGATTTCTCCAAGGCCGGGCCAGACCTCGGTGGAGGAGATCCGGGGCGAGAGTTCGTCGGGGTGGGCGTGGCTTCAGAGGCACCAACGGGTGCAGTCATGGAGGATACCTCCTGATCCACGTCTATGGGGTCACTGCAACGAAGGGAAGATGGTTAAGTGTTAATACCGAGGTAATATGTTTAAGCAACAAACATTGTTGGCTATAGAGCAAAGCATTACCCATCCGAGGTAGGAAACCTCTTGCCCCCTCGGGCATGAGGAGGATTTCCGGACTTCTTCAGCCGACGTCTCTTGACCGGAGCCTCAGTGGGTCCGGAGGCTCCAGTGGCGGATGGTTCGGCGGCCGAAGTTGCGGCACCAGCGCGTTTCCGGCTGGTTGCTGGAGTAAAGTTCGGAAGGTGAGGAAGGCAGGAGATAGGTACCGCGTTTATTGGTTCCATGACGAGAAATCCCTCCTCGTCATCCGAAATCTCTTGAACTGAAGCTTGTGCTTGAGGCTTACCCGCGGTGGTGATGCGGGCCGAGGCAATGGGCATGTAATCCTCGTTGTCAGGATCCACGTTGGATGGTGGGTCCTCGACAGGGAGATCCTTGCCGAAGTGGTCCGCAGGATGGACTCCATCCTCGGCGGTCTGGCGGGAGAACAGCTATATGGCAGACATATGAAAAGGAGTTAGGAAGAAAATGTCAAGATGAACGTCGGTAGCAAGACCTCGGTGGTAAAGGAGTACCGAAGAAAACGTCGGAATAGCGTACCTGTTTCGCGGGCTTGGTCCGGTAGTGGGGTTCCCTTCCCCATGTCCAAGCGTCAGGGATCTTGGACTTGGTGATAGCTCGGACTCGCCGAGCTACCGCGGCGTTGTCCAGTGCAACGTGCGTATGGCGGGTGGGATCATAAAGACCGCTCATGTGGCAGATCTTGTGAGACCTCGCCTGGAGAGGGGAGACCCTGCGCTTCACGAATGTGCAGGCCAGGTCATCAGCCGTCAGGACTTTCCCGTCGTTTCCAGGGTCCTCGGGTCCTGCCATTTCGCAATGTACTCATGGATGGACTTGAGTTCGCCGCTGTGAGGGGGAGTGTAATCCCAGTTGAGCTGTTCTGTAGGAGGGCTGAGGTTAAACGCCGGCAGGTTGAGGAGGTCCTCTTCGCCGGAGTTCTTCACGTAAAACCACGTCCGGAGCCACTTGCGAACGGTGTCCGGAGTAGTGATACGTGGGAAGATGGAGTTTCGGCGAGGAGCTACGGTGGCAGCTCCGCAGGCGGTTAATTGCTTGGGCAGATCCTTGTTCTTTGGATCCGGGATCACTTGCCGCTTGAGTTGGAAGTAGCGAGAAAAGAGGTCTACCGTGGCTTTGAGGCCGAGGTATCCCTCAGAGAAGGAAACGATGCAGGAGAGAGTGGTGATGGCGTTGGCGGGGAGGTGATGAACCTGGAGTCCGAACTTGTCGAGGAAGCTCCGGAAGAAATCACTAACGGGCAGTCCGAAGCCGCGCTGGAAGTGCGCGACGAAGACCACCCGTTCCCCTTCCTTGACTTGAGGCTCGAGTTCGCCCTCTGGCAGGCGACACTCTACCCCGGCGGGAATCCGCCGAGTCGCCCTGAGCCACTGGATTTCGTCCGGAGTTACATCCGAACCTTCCCAGCCGGCTCGTTCTCCGACCTCCAGTTCGAGGTCTGGAACCTCGGTTTGTTCCGAAGTCTCAGGAGGAGACATCTCGGCAGAATCAATCTGCAGAGAATGCACAGAAGTTTAGCAAAAGAAAAAGTAAATCTGGAATCTAAGGCTATATCTGGCTAACTCAGGAGGAGTTGGACGGCTATCTAATGTACCTAGAGGCACATATATGCTAGGCGAACGTCAGTCCGAGGTATGAAACTCATTTCTACCCAAAAAAGTATGCGAGTAAGATCTACCGGAGGAGGTAAATAGAATTTTATTCAAGAACATATGAAGAACCAAAGCGCGAAGAGGAAGAAACCTAGGGCAATGCCTAGGGTATCAAGAAAGGGAGTGCATACCGTGAAAACGAGGTGCTGAAGGGCGGCGCCGGTGACGCGGTCGCAGCGGCGACGAAGGAGCTGCTCGTCGGCGGCGGCTGGAACACGTTTCTTCTCGACTGGAAGCAGCAGCACTGGTTGCGATGGAGGCGAGACGGCGACTGAAGGAGGAAGAAGATGGCGAAGTTGCCCGTGGGGCCCTACTTATAGCCGCGTGCGGTAACTGCACGCATTAACTGCGCCACTACCGCGCGGTTATCGGGAAGGCGCGGGATCGTGTGCGGGTGGGCGCACGGTTACGCGGTTTGTGGCCGCACGATCGGCCACATCGTGGGCCGCAGGGTGGCAACCGCCTACCCCGGATTTCCTGCGCTGGTCAGCGCGAGAATCGAGGGGTCGGGGGCGGTCAAGTACTTGAGTGCGCAGGTGCGCTGTTCGGTGGGTCCGGCTGACGAGGGCGGCGTGTGGTCAGAACCTGGTTTTCAGAGGTCCGGATTCCGAAGCCCGGGCAGAGATTCTTCGCCACGTGCCTCGGAAAATCTTGAGGCAAGATGGTGCTGAGTCAGATAGCTCGGAGAGTTCAGTTCGCATATCTACCTCGGATTGGATGGTGGTGTGTGGGAGGTACCTCGGCGTGACTATGTTGGAGGTCGGTTTAGGAGGTGGTGTGATGCTTGTTTTGAACCTGCTACGGCCCTCCTTCCGAGGTCGTAGGACCGCACCAGCTTCGGGGACTAATGTCGGGGGAGTATCCCCGGGTAGGGTCAAGGCTTGGCATAAGGTGGTGTTCGAAGTTGTGCCGAGGTACGGAAAGGGCCGACCTGTTTGGGCCTGGGAAGGTCCGAGCTTCATCTTGACCTGGAGAGTACAGGCCGACCTATTTTGGCCCAGAGGGGTCCGAGGTATACTGTAGGCCAGGGCCGAGGTTCACTGGCCGAGCTATGTTCAGCCGACCTAACTACCTCAGTGCAGTGGTTTGTGTTGTGAGTGCAGGAGAAGCTGTGGGGAGGAAGTAAGATCCGACCTGGTAAAAGATATTAAGCGCAAGACCCGAGGTACGGAGCCCGTCACATCCGTACCGAGCTAACCGAGTGATGAGTTGTAGGTCGGGCAGGAGTCAATGCTCCTGTCACTTCCAGCCGGGTACAAGAGCGCCTGACACGGGAGCGTCTGTCAAAGAGCCTGGCAGAGGCGTGCTCCGGGTTCGGCGGGCCTGCACGTCTCTGACCGCTGGCCACGCGGGATCTGGGAAAAGGCTACGAGGTAGCTCTGCCAGGCCACGTCCTGTCTCGGTCAGAGGGGACATGCTAGTTCTGCCGTTAGGCTACAGGAGATGGGCAAGCCACGTCTTGTCCCTGACCGAGGTACGGTGGTGACCGTTGCAGAGGCATGGCAACAGTGTTCTGCGAGGGGCACATTGGTAACCCGGCTGGCCTATATAGTGGGCTTCACCCCCTCCTGCTAGAGGAGTGTTGGGGATATACCTACTAGGGGTATCACCAGCATGGATCAATCCGGCTAGTCCAGGGTGGCCCGCAGTGGTGGTGAAGGCTTTGCCTACCGGGCGGCCCAGATAGCTGACGACCAAGGAAGGCGGATGCCGGCAAGGAGGAGGCCCAAGACTGAAGCCCGTGAAGCCACCAAGACCAAGACGGAAGGCGGCATACTTGTCGGCTAGGTTTAGGACTCCGTATACTTGCTGGATACGTATTCACCTTGTAACCCTAGGTCCAGCCGCCTATATAAGCTGGACCTCGGGCGCCTTTAGGGCAACTCTTTGATAGACAACCAGCTCATTGTAACCTGTTCACGGCGATATTGCCTTATAGTGAATTATAGCAGCACGTAGGGCACCGCCACCGCCGTGGTGCCTGAAGCTGGGTGAACCGCCATGTACAATCCCGACCTTGACGACGTCCACCTTCTTGCCCTACGTTCACCCTCGGCTAGCAGGACCCCGTCTCCTATCCAAAATGCCGATACGACGACAGTTGGCACCCACCGTGGGGCATAAGGCGTCAGGCGTCACGTTCCAGGCGGGAACTCTTGGCGGCATCGGCGAAACAATCGCCGTCGGTTGCGCTGTTCGCTACGGCGACAGTCACTACATCAGCTGCGACGAGTCCTACATCCCCGCAGACGACTACATTGTCGGATGCGGAGTTGTGCCGTTTGGCGGCGTCGATGTGTTCATCGGCTACACTTCTGAGGCGTATGGTTGCCGCGAATTTATTCGCCATCCCACCCGCCCTACAATCAAGACGGATCTGAGTTTGCCTCCTCTGAGGAGTCCGCAGATTCAGATCTACACTTTGTCGGCATGACGGGACTGGGATCAGACTCCCAGCCCAACAGTCAAGATCCCGAATCTATTCTTCCTGCACTCCAGGATGATGTGATGTCGGATGCCGGATCCAGATCTACCGTTCACGTCAACGTAGACTCTGATTCCGAAGAAGATTCTGCCAGCATGTTTGAGCAACGGGTCAAGAAGTGTTTTATTACACCTGATCCTCCGCCATCTGAGGCGGCTACGGGCTCTTCCGTCAACATGCAGCAGATCTTTGTGGCGGATGTCACCGGCGCAGCTTCAGAGAAGGCGGCAACTGACGCCGCCAACCTGGGGACCCCGGCAACCGATCCACAGTTTCCAGAGCCTCCTGGGGCTCCAAAGAAGAAAATCCTGGAGAAGGGCGAGCCCAGCAAGATAGGAAGCATGGCGGCTCTGGCGGAAGTTCTTCACACGCCGGTAAACGACAAAACCAATCCGGCTGATTTGGAGAAACTTCGGAACACCTTGGTGGAGCAAACTGAGTACCTCAAAAGCAAGCAAGCAGAGGTCCAGAGCCTCCTCGACGAAGCCAAGGAGGAAAACGCCAAGATAACTGCCAAGTGCGACCCCAAGCGTAATCTTTTCACCACCACCCCATTGCCCAAGCCGGCAGGACAAGTGGCGGAGAAGAGAGGTAGGAAAGGCAGGGATCATGACACCTTCAAATCCCCTGCCCAAAAGCTTGGTTTCGAGTGGGCTACAGCACCGCAGCGTAAGGACAAGAACGGGGACGTCATCCTCGCAACACCTGTCCTCAACACTGCGGCCGCCTTGGACATCCTCAACAATGATGACTATGACAAGGACGAGAAGATCTACTACGCATCGATCCTTGCTCACAAAGCTCTAGAGCAGCAGGCCCGTGCTGATTCTCGCGCCGACATGGCGGACGCAAGGGGAGGAAAGTTGGAATCAAAATCCAACGCTTGCAAAGCAGCGGCCGGTGGCAACCCAGAAGATCCGTCCGGTTCCAGTAGCCACGGAAAAGGGAAGGACAAGGAGAAAGACCCACGCAAATCACCACCTCCAAAAAGGCAGCGTGATGAGGCATCCAGGACCGGCAACAGGCGCAAGGCCTCACCTCCTCCGCCTAGGCGGGATGAAGGCGGAAGCAGGGGCAGCAAGCAGCCGCCAAGGGGTGGCGGCAACCGCGACGATGCCCCGCCGCCAAGAAGAAGCAGGGACCGCACACAGTCCCCACCACCAGTGCCTAGGCACGAAGGCGGAAGCCGGGGACACAACAATGAGCCTAGGCACAGCCGGGCAGCGCAGGACGAGCCACATGCTGATAGATCTGGCAAACAGCTCAGTCCGCAAGACGCGAGACATCGTCTCAATGACATCAAGGCTGGAAAGCAAGATGCCTATCTAGGACCTGAGTGCTTTGGCCCAGCCATCCGCAACGTTCAAGTACCCAGAGACATGACGTCAGTGTCAAAAACTCATCAAAGGTACAATGGAGCGGACAAGCCAAACTCATGGTTGTCGGACTACGCGCTGGCAGTTGAAATTGCTGGAGGCAATGGCCTCGTCGCGGCACGCTTCCTTCCCCTCATGTTGGAGGGGACAGCCCGAAGCTGGATCGAAAACTTGCCGGAGAAAAGCATTCATAGCTGGCATGACATGGAAAAGGTGTTCACGCAGCACTTCCAAGGCACGTACAAGCGACCCAATACATACACAGATTTGGTTCGTTGCGTGCAAAAGCCAGATGAAACAGCTACAAGCTTCTTGGCAAGGTGGATTCAAACAAAGGCAAGCTGCGAGAACGTAGACGACAATCAAGCAATCCATGCCTTCACCACGGGCCTCCTGAAGGGCTCAAGTCTCAGACATAAGCTCGTACGCATGCAAGTCAAGGATCTCGGAGTCATGCTCGAAGTAGCAGCCATGTACGCACAGGCGGATGACGATGCACGCGATGGAGATGGCGCACATGATATGGCGCCAAACAGGCGAGCAAGTCACAAACGCAAGGCTCCCCAGGATGACAAAGCCGGACCATCAAACGAGGTCGCCGCCGCCTTCGAAGGCAAAGGCAGCAACCGCAAGTGGAAAGGAAAGGGTAAAGATGGCGGCTCCAGCAAGCAGCGCCTGACGTATGATCAGGCGAAAGCCTTGCCTTGCCCAATCCACGCGTCCTTAGGCAAAGTCAACCACACATTAGGGGAATGCCGGTTCATGGAGGACTTCAAGAAGACCCCGAGGTTGGCTGGAAATCAAAAAAGAGCAAAAAGGCTGAGAAGACAAAGAAGGAAGACGATGATGGGGCTATGTCCATGTCAGAGGATGAGGAACCAAGCTGATGCGTAAAGAAAGGAAATATCCCAAGGTACATGGCCAATTGGTGTGCTTCCTGGGCACTCCTTCGGCAAAAGAAGAAAAGGCGGAGATGCGCGAGCTAAACGCCACAGTACCAGACGTTCCCCAGTATCTAGACTGGTCAGAGGAGCCAATAACCTGGGATAGAGATGATCATCCAGATCACGTTCCTCACCCCGGCAAATACGCCCTTGTCGTCGACCCTATTGTCGATAACTTCAGGCTCACCAAGGTGTTGATGGATGGCGGCAGTAGCCTCAACATCATCTACGCGGACACTCTGAAGCGCATGAACTTGTCGGAAAGCCAGCTTGACTATAGCAAAGTCAAGTTTCATGGCATTGTTCCGGGAAAGCAAGGCAAGTCAATGGGAAGCATCAGATTGGAGGTTACTTTTGGGCCTGAGACAAACTACCGCTCGGAGTATCTCAGGTTCGAAGTAGTCCCCTTCAAAAGTGCCTACCACGCCATTTTTGGACGGCCAGCTTTCGCCAAATTCATGGCTCGCCCGTGTTACATATACAGCAAGCTGAAGATGCCGGGACCCAATGGTACAATTACCATCAGTGGCAACTTCAAGAAAGCAAAGGAGTGTGAGCGTGGCAATGCCGCCTTCGCTGAGGCAGTCCTCCACGCAGAGGAGTTAGCCATGTTGAAGAAAGAGCTCGATACATCACAGTTGCCGGAGCATGTAAAGACCGCTGAGCAAAAGAACACTTTCAAGGCGTCCGAAGACACAAAGAAGGCGGATCTGGTCCCAGGTGACAGCTCCAAGCAAGTCACCATAGGGGCTGGCTTGGACGACAAATAGGAAAGCGCGCTCGTCAGGTTCCTCCGTGAGAATCAGGACATCTTTGCATGGTCGTCAGCCGACATGCCAGGTGTCCCGAGGGAACTTGCCGAGCATCTCTTAACGTCTACGAAGGAGCCAAACCAGTGAAGCAAGGAATAAGACGCTACGGTGAGAAGAAGCGGACAGCAATAGGCAAGGAGATCATCAAGTTGCAAGAAGCCAAGTTCATTAGGGAGGTAGTACACACTGATTGGTTGGCAAATCCTGTAATGGTTCCAAAACCTAATAAGGAAATGAGAATGTGCATTGATTATACCGGTTTGAACAAGTGCTGTCCTAAGGACCACTTTGCTTTGCCTCGTATAGATCAGGTCATAGACTCCACAGCCGGCTCCGAGCTGCTGTGCTTTTTGGATGCGTACTCCGGGTACCACCAAATCAAAATGCGAGAATCCGACCAAATCAAAACAGCGTTCACTACACCCTATGGGACCTTCTGCTACATCACGATGCCCTTCGGTCTAAAAAATGCCGGCGCAACGTATCAGCGGTGTATGCAAAGATGCCTTCACGAGCAAATTGGCCGCAATGTTCACGTCTATGTTGACGACATTGCCGTCATGTCAAGAAAGAAGGCAGATTTGCTTGATGATTTGAGAGAAACCTTTGATAGCCTCCGGGTATACAGGATGAAACTCAACCCGAAAAAATGCGTCTTCGGGGTTCCTGCCGGCAAATTGCTTGGCTTTATCGTTTCCGAACGAGGGATAGAGGTGAATCCAGAAAAAATCAAAGCGATCCTCAACATATCCAGGCCCAAGGACCTGAAGGACGTGCAGCGACTTGCCGGATCGGCGGCTGCCGTCAGTCGTTTCATTAGCCGTCTTGGTGAGAAGGCGCTGCCTCTCTACCGGCTTCTGAAGAAATCCGACAACTTCGAGTGGACAGACGAAGCAGACGCCGCCTTGCAGCAACTCAAGGACGCGTTAACGTCTGCTCCAATTTTGGCAGCTCCTCGTTCGCAGGAACCAATGCTGCTCTATATTGCCGCAACTAACTTAGTTGTTAGTGTGGTACTGGTTGTGGAACGCAAGACGGAAATTTCAGACTTGCCGGAACAACGTCCGGTTTACTTCATCAGTGAAGTATTTTCCGCCTCAAAACAGCGTTATCCGCATTACCAGAAATTGGTCTACGGTGTTTTTTACGCCGCCAGGAAGTTAAGGCACTACTTCCAGGAACATTCAATAACCGTGGTGAGCAAGGCACCTCTGGGGGATATCATCAATAATACAGATGCAACAGGCCGCGTTGCCAAATGGGGCATTGAACTTGCCGCCTTCGACATCTCGTATAAGCCCAGAACGGCCATTAAGTCTCAAGCCTTAGCAGATTTCGTAGCTGATTGGACGGAGGCCATGGACGAAGTACCTCTCCCTGAAGATGCATACTGGATCATGCACTTTGATGGATCAAAAATGCTCGGGGGCTGGCATTGTTTTAAGAAACCCTCAAGGAGACAAGCTTAGTTATGTGTTACAAATACACTTCAAGGCAACTAATAATGTTGCTGAATACGAAGCTCTCCTTCATGGTTTACACATTGCCAAGGAACTTGGCGTCCAACGTGTCCTCTGCTACGGAGATTCAGATTTGGTGGCGCAACAGATACGTGGTACTTGGGACACAAAGAGCGAAACAATGGCGGCATATCGAGCTACCGTTGACGAATTCGCCAAGTGTTTTCTAGGCTACGAGGTCCGCCATATCCCAAGAACTCAAAATGAGGCGGCAGATACACTTGCCAGAATGGGTCTGAACGCAAAAAGGTACCAAAAGATGTTTTCCTGGAACACCTACACAAGCCGTCAATTAAAGGAGCAGACCTCCTTGACCCAGAGTCGGCAGAACCAGTTGATAGTGCTAGCTATGCCGTCTACTTGGTAAAGCCGGATTGGACGACGCCATATTTGGACTTCCTGATCAATCAGGAGTTACCGGATGATGAGGTTTTGAAAAGGCAAATAATAAGAAGAGCCAAGGCATTTACAATAATCAAAGGTGAATTGTACAAGCGTAGCACCACTGGTGTTTACCAACGCTGCATTTCGCCCGAAGAAGGCAGAGTTGTTGGATGAGATACATGCCGGCGTATGTGGACATCATGCTTCTTCACGCGCCCTTGTTTCAAAAGCCTTCCGACAAGGTTTCTATTGGTTGACAGCCAAGCAAGATGCAGAAGACATTGTTAAAAGGTGCAGGGGCTGCCAACTTTATGCCAGACAATCACATATGCCGGCTCAAGAGCTTAAAACAATACCCATCACGTGGCCTTTCGCAGTCTGGGGCTTGGACATGGTTGGTCCGTTTAAAACGGCGCCTGGTGGCTACACACATTTACTTGTGGCTGTAGACAAGTTTACCAAATGGGTTGAAGCTAAGCCTATCAAAAAGCTAGACGGCGCCACAGCCGCAAACTTTCTGTGGGGAATAATCTCTCGGTTCGGGGTGCCTCATAGCATTATCACCGACAATGGCACTAACTTGTCGCAAGGCGAAGTCGAGGAATACTGTTATAAGCATGGTATCCGCCTAGATCTAGCCTCCGTCGCGCATCCGCAAGCAAACGGTCAAGTAGAGCGTACAAATGGTTTAGTCCTACAAGGAATCAAACCACGTCTCGAAGTACCATTGCACAGAGCGGCTGGGGCTTGGGTGGATGAATTGCAGTCTGTCCTTTGGAGTTTACGCACAACTCCAAACAGATCAACCAAGTTTACTCCTTTCTTCTTAGTCTATGGCGCAGAAGCAGTGTTGCCAACCGACATGATGTACGATTCTCCCAGAATCCAAGCCTACGTCCAGGAGGACGCAGAAGATGCAAGACAGGATGGCCTTGACCTACTTGATGAAGAACGAGATGTTGCCCTTGCGCGATCCGCCATCTATCAGCAAAGTTTGAGGCGTTATCACAGCAGAAGGGTGAGGCAAAGAAGTTTTAGAGTGGGTGACCTGGTTCTCCGCCTAATCCAAGATAGAAAGGGCTTGCATAAGTTATCCCCGCCTTGGGAAGGACCTTTTGTGGTCAGTAAGGTGTTGCTCAATGGTTCTTATTACTTGGTCGATGCACGTGACGGATACAAGAAGAAGCGAGGTCGCAAGCGCAAAAGGAAGGTTGACGACAAGTACGAAGAAACCAAGCGACCCTGGAACATTGAGCAGCTACGTCCTTTTTACACTTAGCAATTTCCACATTGTAATAAGTACTATATGATTATGAAATAAAAGTCTGTGGTTTGCTCATTCAGTTTTGGGATCATGCCATCTTTTGTCTTTTCTCGCAATCATATATCTGTTGTCATAAAAGTTACCAAATAAAATAAGTTTTGCTCCGTGCTAAGGTCCAAACTTTTTGACATTTGCCGTCTGCCGGCTAAAAAACGCAAACAATCTTTGCACCTAGTATATGTCGTTGGCACCAACATGCTGGCTTTGGTCTCTGAGTCTAAATTAGTTGGTATTGCACCTGGTTGGCTCAGCTAAAGTAACTAAGATGAGGTTCCGCCAACATATGAAAAAGCTAAACATGCAGGCGAGATACATATTAAGGCGGGCCACTTAAGTAAGCCTACCGCCAAGTGTAGCATAAAAGTTGGCCCATAAATATTTACAACCCAAAATAAAGTTTTATGCGTTAACAGATTAACGCAGTGTTTTGTGCTGCCTTTGCAGGAGGAAGTCTAAGGGATTGCCGCCTTCGTAGAGCTGGTGGAGAGATCCTGGGGGCTAACGCCGGCATTCTTGGGGCTGGCTCCGCCATCCTTGGGGCTGCGCTTGTCGGTTCCGGCTTCGCCTTCTTCGCCGCGGGAAGCTTCAGGATCTGCCAAGGAGGGATCAGCAACGGCAACATGCGGGTCCGGGTGTTCCTTGTAGAACTTGCGGATGTCAACCATGTTGGCAACCCGGGTCGCATAGCCGCGAACAGACCGCAGCACGTCCTGCATCACGATGGTTGGCTGTTTTCGTCTTCGGTGGGGAAGTACTCGGTGACTTGATGAATATCAGCCTCCGGGTACCACGCCGCCGTCATCGCCAATGCCAACTTGGCACCGCCTCGTGCTGCTGAGCGTAGTGTGTGTCGTGTTCAGCTGTCGCCTTCTCCAGCAACTCCGGCAGAGCATCGAAGATGACGGGATCGCCGTCTTCCCCAGGGTAGAACTTGGCGGCAAATGATTTGCCGGCGCCGACAATCTGGTTGACGATTTCGCCAATTTTCAAGATCCGAGCAAGGCGCGGCGTTGTGGCCAGGTCATCTCCCAGCTAGCCGGCACTGCACAAACACAAAGTTACACACTGCAGCTTCAAGTATCAAGAAAGCAAGGTGACAAAAATGAAGGACTGGAGGCATACCCAAGACATGGTCGTGGATGGCGTTGACCTCATCCAGATGGTTCTCAAGCGTTTCTTGGGCTAGCTGGACCGCCTTTGACAGTTGGTCCTGCTGCTCCTTGGCGTTCTTGTTCACCTGGTCAAGGTTGTTGCTCATGGCCTCAAGTTGTCCAGTCAACTTGCTAACTTCGGCAGCATGAGCCAACGCACGATCATCCAGCTCCTTGGCGTGATCCGCCTTCAGCTTGGTCACCAGCCCGGCAAGATCTGCAGCTTCGTTCATCAAAGCTTGCATGTCAGTGGAGTTCTTGAGAATATCTTGCGCAGTGTTTAATAATTCTACAAATAAAAAGAAAAGACGACTAAAATACTTGTCGGAAAAGGAAAAGAAGTCGGACGAAAAGAAGGCAAAGAAAGCTTTGTCACCTTCATCCTTCTTGCGAGCTTCTTCCAAACTCGCAATTTGGGCGTTCTTCAACTCCACGTCCTGCTGCAGTTCCTCGCATTCCTTCTTCTTCATCTCTTGAGCACGAAATAGCTCAAGATTGGAAGCAAGAACGGCCTGCATGCACGAAAGCAACATTATGGTTAGCGCTATTTAGTCAACGAGACCACTTTGCCGGCTAAATTTTTCAGCCGCCAAAGTGCTCGGGGGCTGGGACCATAGGCTATTTTACCTCAAGTTGTCCGTGCAGGGTGTCGTGGAGTTCGTCCATGTGTGCGTACCAGTTGCGGGTACCGTCACGCATGGTCTTCAGTGTTTGCCGGGGGTCTTGCAACCCTTTGCCAGGTTGGGAGCCAGGATGAGTGGACGATCCGCCTTGTTCGGCCGCCATCTGGTCATCCATCTCCTGCTTCATGGCGATAAATCGAGCGGCATCACTAGCCGAAGCTTCAGCCGTCTTGGAAAAAGTTATGCCGGCAACTGATTTCTTGCCCGCCATCTTCTCTGTAGCCGCCTCTGCGGTACCGGCAGCTGTGTACGTTCCCTGGCACACAACCACGGGAACGCCAACTGTGGGCGTTGTCGGCGCAGCAGCTGGAGAAGAACGTGGTGGCTTGCCCCTGCCGGCAGCAATCTTCAAGTTGGAGCGGAGTTTGGGCATGGTAGGCTTGCCTCTGTAAGCAGAAACATGCAAGTTTGTCAGCACAAACATATTAAAATATCCAAGTCAGGGTAGCCAAAGTTTGCTAACCGCTTCAAGGGAACGTTCCCCACGGTCTCATCCTCTGCGTCGGCAGAGGTGGCCGCCTTCTTCCTCTTCTCCAAATCCTTGGTGGAGGAGCTCAGCTTGCGCTTCTTCGACTTGCTGGCACCTGTATCATACCAGTTTGGGGCCAGCTCGTCCTCTCCCAAGGTTTGTAGCTGAAAAGGAAGCAAGACAATATTAATTCAGTACCTAGTGGGCAAGGATGTTAGTGAAATAACAAAGTAGCTTTCACCTACCGCTGGGGCTGGGTTGTTATGAGTGAACATGGCGACGCCTTCAGCCGCCTTCACCGACAGAGGCTTGATAAGCTCTCTAAGCCGGTACTCCAAGGCATCCTGATCAAGGGTGCTGTTGCCGGCGTCGTCCGCCTTGTACTCGCACATCTTCAGTGGGCGATGGCGGAGAGGCATAATCTTCCTCGACACCCAGCAGATGACGGTGTCAACTCCGTCAAGTCGTGGAGCCAACATCGTCTTCGTCAAGAATTCGATCCGCCTAACGGCAACACGAAGTTCTTCCGGCAAGCTGCTGAGCGGCACTTTTGCTGTCCAGCAAGCCTTGTGGGTTGGCGGACCGTTGACGAAGGCTGGCATCCCTTGCGTGCTGCCAGGTGTCGGGATGTCCTTGCAGTAAAAGAAAGTGCTGGTCCAGTGCTTCACCGACTCGATGTATGGTATTTTTGGGTACCAGTCGGGTTGGCGGCAGTTGAACGTAACACTACCGCAGGTTGCTAGGTGGCCGCCTGGTATGGTTTGCCGGCGGCACAGGAAGCAGTACTTAAACAGCTCTATGGACGCAGCTATGCCTAAGTACCCTTCGCACAAAGCCTGGAAGCCGGCTAGCACTAGAATACTGTTGGGCGCTATGTTGTGTGGCTGCAGCCCATAAAAACTAAGCACCGCCAAGAAGAAGGCGGAAAGCGGCAGAGACATACCGCGAAGGCTATGCGAAGCCAACATGACACGCTCGCCGTCTTGGGGGTCAGGCACCGCCTCGTCGCCTGGAACCCTCCAGGAGCATTCCGTCTTTGGCGGAATGTATCCGCTTCCTCCAGTTCCTTCAGATATGCTGACGTCATAACTGACGGCAGCCAGTACCTGGAACCCAGGTCTCCAGCCTCTTCCTCGACGTCGTCATCCTCGTCGGCGGCAGATTCCGCCGCGGCCTCTGAGCTGGTAGCCGCGAGGGATGGGAGGGGAAAAGTTGGAGCGGCGGTCGCAGGCGCCGTCGGAGCTGAGGAAGAAGTAGAAACCCCGCCCGTGGCCACGGTGGCCGCGGGAGAGGTCATCGATGCACCTGCAGGCACCGCCGCCGCCGCTGGAACAGATCCAGATCCGGCGGGGGTCGAAGAGGCCGCAGCCAGTGCCGCCGTCGCTGCCGCATCCTGCTGAGTGCTCGCCATTTAGGGGAGAGGGCGCTGCTCGTGCTCGCCGGAGTTGAGTTCGAGGAGGAGTTGAGCTCGGGAAGGTGAGGAGGCCACGGTGGGTGTGCGAATGAGGAAGAAGTGCATCGATGTGCCCTTTGGAGGTATTTATCCCCACGCGCCAAGATCCGTGCCTAAAATTAGGGGGACGCGAGATTTCCGCCACGTGCCCACGATTTGCACGTCGTGGCAACGGCGTCTGCGGCCTCGCTCCGATTTCTGTGCGTGGTGGAGAAACCATCATGACGCATGCCCAAGTCCAAACTGTCGTGGACTGCATGGCGTCATCCGTCAACATTTGACGAGCCTAGTCAATTGACAAGATTGATGCCAGGAAGATTCCTGACAATGGTCAGGCCGTCTTTCCCATGATGGCGGCAAGTTGTCCGACTACTTTAGGCGGACCGCCGCTTACTTTCAACTATGGAATGCTTCAAGCTCTTCAGATGCTTACAAGACAAGGCGGACGTTGCCGACAAACAAGACGGCGCCTGAAGAACTCGAACCCTCCCAGGGGCTAATGTTGGGGATATACCTACTAGGGGTATCACCAGCATGGATCAATCCGGCTAGTCCAGGGTGGCCCGCAGTGGTGGTGAAGGCTTTGCCTACCGGGCGGCCCAGATAGCTGACGACCAAGGAAGACGGATGCCGGCAAGGAGGAGGCCCAAGACTGATGCCCGTGAAGCCACCAAGACCAAGACGGAAGGCGGCATACTTGTCGGCTAGGTTTAGGACTCCGTATACTTGCTGGATACGTATTCACCTTGTAACCCTAGGTCCAGCCGCCTATATAAGCTGGACCTCGGGGCGCCTTTAGGGCAACGCTTTGATAGACAACCAGCTCATTGTAACCTGTTCACGGCGATATTGCCTTATAGTGAATTATAGCAGCACGTAGGGCACCGCCACCGCCGTGGTGCCTGAAGCTGGGTAAACCGCCGTGTACAATCCCGACCTTGACGACGTCCACCTTCTTGCCCTGCGTTCACCCTCGGCTAGCAGGACCCCGTCTCCTATCCAAAATGCCAATACGACGACAAGGAGAGACCCCCCCCCCCCCCCGCGCTGGAACTAGCTGATCAAGAGAGAAAAGAGAGAGAGAGAGAGAGAGAGAGAGAGAGAGAGGGGAAGCTTGGAACACCCCGGAAACACCTCGGACTCAGCTCGGAGTGCCTTCTTCCTCCCGTCTAGCTCCATCTTTTACCTCGAGTTCTCATCATTGTAGCGTCATACAGCTCGAGGAGCAGCTTGTACTTGTCACTCTGAGCTATACACTGGCTAGGATAGTGCTGCAGTAGGGGTGTTACCTCCCCAAGAGGGCCCCGAAGCAGGGTACATCGTGGTGTGCTTTGTGTTCTTGCTTTCTTGGTTCTTCGTTCGTGTTCTTGCGTGTTCTTGCGTGTGCACTTCTTGAGTGCATAAACCCTCCCCGGATTCCCCCAACGACCATTCGGCCCCATCTTAGCCATACCTATGGCATCTGCCGTGATCCCACCACGACACGTCGTATGAAGTTGTATGTGATCTGTAGAGACAAAACAAGTTTATCTTAGGAAATCTCACCCTGGTACCACCGGGTAATTGCTAGTCATTGTACAGGGGCGCATACAGGGGTTGAATACTGAAGCCGGTGCCACCAGGATACTCAGGAGCACGACCAACTATGAACTGGAGCTAAAACCAGGCCCGAATGGTCCCCAATATGATCTCAGTTGAAAAAATGTTCAACATAATGTTGCGCAACTTTTTGAGGCAAGTAAATTTACTTTTGGAGTCATCTCGGTCCGAGTTCGTTTTTGCTCTCAAACATGGGTCGGACGGTCCAGAAAGATTTAGACCGGATAGTCCGGCCAACATATGGAACGCGCGGACCTGTCCATCTGAATTGGGATATAATAAGGATTTTGGATGTGGATCTAAGTCCTTTATTGCATAGGAAGTCCAGCCGCCTCATGTACACCTGAGAGGTGACAGCAGATTGAAACAACATCAATCAACCAAACCAATCTATTAGTTTTTCGTGCTCATCTACTTCACTCCCTCCCTTGTTATCTTGTTTCTCTTTCATTTTTCATTTCTTCATGTCGGAGGGCAGCGGATCTACAAAAGTCTGCACGCATTTATAGGGCCCCTGTTGGTCGAGCAGGGTTTTGGGTTCTAAAAGACGTCGCCACCGTGTCTTGTGTATTGCGCTCTCGACGAGGCTCGTCCAGCGACGTTGTCTTTCATATCATGCTGGGGTTTGGAGGTACGCGATGACATGTTCGTGTGTGGATACTCTCCCCAATCTCAGTAAATTGTGTCTCGGCACTAACTATTCCCCTCGACCATTGGGACTTGTTCTTATTTAGCACATTCCACCGTGTCATCATCCCTTGCTTGCATTCGAGGGCCAACTTTGTCTTTGTTTCTATCATTTTTTTAAATTGTTCTATATACACACCCACTCGTCCAAGTTTTTCTTCTCCTTCATTGTTTTCTCTCGGTCAGTATCGGGCTAGAAGTGGAGCTCCCCCCCCCCCCATCATTTTCGCCCTCCTCCTAGAGAGGAATGTATGAGATGCTCAATCTTGACCTCATTGGTGTTGTTTCATATTTTCTCCTCGCCCGCTAATCATTACTTTGAGCAAGCATAATAATGATTCAAAGTGAAGGATTTTCTTCCATTTCTCTTCTTCTTTTGCTTGTATAGCTCTTGGATTTAGATGCCACTTTGCTTGGAGGCGTGTGTTTCACTTGGTCCACACACCTAAAGTACTGGGTGTAACAATCTTAAATCACAGTCCAACGGGGTGGGAGAACCATGTGTTTCGTTGAAAAGAACATTTGTATCATTTGCATAGTATTCCAACAGTTTTCATTGGTTTTATCGGTTCCAACAGTGGCGTCAAGAAATACACTCATCCAAGCATAGCACAAAGTTAAATCCTTTTGTATCTTATAGTTCGATGACTTCTATTGCTTCTTGTTCATGATATTTGGACTGATCTCCTCCACTTTGGGGCTTTCACTTGGCACTTATTGGCTATCATCCACAATGGGTGTACAAAGTCCTAGAGTCTGATGGTGCAAGTTTTATCCAACATCGTCATGAAATTCCACATCTCATCCATTTTTTTGCCAACTACATAAAAAGGATGTAAATTGCATTAAACAAAGAGATAAAATAATTCACGAGAACTTCGTTGAACACCTCGAAGGCACGGTCGACCTCACAAGCATTGGGGCAGGCAAAGGGCTCCGAAGAGGACGGAGGAGGGGCTTGAAGGGTGCGCTACAACAGGAGGCGGTGGAGGGTGTGACATCAACGGTCCTTCATTTGTTTCTAAACGTCTTCCTTTGGCTTGGCCAGGCCATGGCAGCGCTTCGGAGCCAGAGGAGGAAATCTGGGTGTAGTCGAGGGCACGGGGATGGTTCCGGCGATGGCGGAAATCACGAGAGGTGACATCACCTCGCCGACAATGGCAGGCAGCACGACCTTGCTCTGTGAGTGGCGCAATAGGTCAAGGCCTTCTCCATCCCCAGGAGAGGCGTTAGAGACTGGGGAGGAGCAGAGAGGACTTTGAGATCCATTCTCGCGGCGAAGGGGTGTCAGTGGAGAGATGGCGTAGCTATTTCACGCCAGTAATTTCCCGGTCAGGAGGTTGTCATTTCCCTAGATTTGAGCAGAAATGAGGAGGTTTTCGGTCAAATCCTTTATATTTTATTGGGAGATTAAAAGATAGGGGAAGAATTAGATGGGGATAACTCCCCGCTTTTTCAGTTTTCATGGAGTTGAGGGCTGCTATCCAAACAGTGATGAAAAAAAATTCTCAAATCATTCATGACTGAACGTGAAAGAAGGAAGAACCAAATGGCACTGCTTCCTCAAAGCGAGCTTCAGATACAAATATAACCATATAAATTCATGTAGACATAGCCATTGAAATTGCTCATGCACTCTTGCTAAATACAGTACAATTTTTAAACAGAATCGCATGCACAGAATTTTTTAAAACAGAATTGCTCATGAACAGCCATATGCTTGGAACATTGATCGTTTGACATGCATACTCACATTTACTCCTTCTGTTTTTTAATATAAGATGTTTTAGGGAGTAGCAAGCAAGCAGAGTGGGCAGCGTTGAAAGCCGTACTCCGTACTATCTAAATCATTGACTCTCTCCCTCCTTGTTTTTTTCTTTTGCAAATTGCAACCCCGTCCGGCCAATCACAGCTCACATAGCCGTGGCATGACATTGCTAGCTTATATATTTCAAACTCTCTCAACGGATCAAAATATGTGAAGATCCGAATATGCGCGGGAAGAAACCTTGCCAACTTGTAATACTAATATGTAGTTAATGCGATGCGATCGTGACTCCATGATAATACCATCATAATGATAATTATAAAGGTTATGCAGCTTTACTAATATACATATTTTTTACTCTGGATGGAAATGTTTAAACGAAATGTATAAGAGCACAATCTGTTGTATCCTTAAGTGCCGGCCATGGTGGAGATGGCCGAAGATGGCAGTGAGTGGCGGCGGTGGTGGAGCTTCCCGCTGCTACTGCCGCAACCCTAGATCGGTAGGGGGTCTTGGTGGGGTGCCTGGCGCACCAGTCAACCTCGTACTGAGTGCCGCCGACCCCCACCTCTTTATATAGGCAGCGCAACAGGGGCCCACCAACCAGGGTTTGGTTGGGCGCCCCCGATCAGGGCGCAATCATGGGGTCATGGTGAGTCGTTGGACTCACGCGTGTGGAGATCAACCTAACATTCTCCTCCTTGATCTCAACTTTTCACTTTTAGTCATTTCATCACAGATCGATACATAGAGCATGTTTCATCGTCTCAGCTCAATTGCCGATAGAATCAGACAGCTGCAATATACCTATTTGTTTTGAAACAAATTCTTTGATCTTTTTGGGCCTCTTTATTGTCCGGAAAACATATAGACTTTACCATAAAACCCATGTCGACTATGTGTTCTCCAAACACACTGGGCGGTAAGCCTTTAATCAGCAGATCTGCAAACACTTGTGTGTTTATTTTATCTATTGCTCTTATGCTCCAAGCATTCAACATAATTCCGGACTTTCTCCTTTACAACGTATAACTCTGTGTCAATGTGTTTGGCACCACACTTGACTCGTTGTTTTAGGAGTGAATTACTTAATGGTTATTGCTGTTGTCAACCATTATCAATTCCGGGTACAGGTTTCCTTAACCATTTTGCCTATCCCTCAGCCTCATATGATGCTATAACATATCTTTACATCACATTGATGTCAAAACTTTAATTCTTTGGAGATTTTCCACACAAAAACTCCAAATGTGAAAATTTAGCGACAATTGTGGATTTCACTATACATTTCACAAATACTTTTAGAGTACTCACAACCTTTTGAGAGCACTCTTATAGATCTATCTTTGTACTCACAACCTTTTGAGAGCACTTGTTTCTTTTAGCATGAGGCCAATATCTTTGATTCCATTCCAGTGATCTATATCTGGATTGGACATTGCCAAAACAACCCGGATACATGAATTGTCAGGGTAATATTGAGCAACCAACAGCGGAAGCACATGGTACCATATCCATTTGATCCGTTCTATGTTATCTCTTGGAACACTAAAGTTCCCAATTCCATTACACTTGTCAATAAGAACAGGCGTAGGTTTTTTCGACATGCATGCTATAGAGACTTCTTCTCAGCATGTCCATGTGATATTTCTAATACCCCTTTTCTTCTTTTCTCAGTAAATCTCGATACTTATAACGAGAGACACTCTACCGAGAATACTCTTTTGAGGACAAGAACTTCTTTTCTCTGCCGGTAGTAGATTGACATCACCACTAGCAAGTAGGATATCATCCACATACACGGGATTAGGAAATGAATTTCCCATTCTATAAGTTTGCACAAATGCGATTGTCCTCTTATTTTCTTTAACCCAAAATAACTTTTGATTCTAGAGACTTGCTCTAGTCCATAAGATCCCTTGTGATCTTTACTTTCATCTGATGTAACTCAGATCATTATGTGCCATTAACACTCATTATAATCTGTTTATTCTCTTAGCGTAAATCTTTCGATTTAAAATTGCTTTTTACATATTTCCTTTGGAGTCACATTGGTGTTGTAGACCCTTTATAGCCTACTGTTTTGGTTCCATTGGAAATTACTTATGAGTCCCAAACATCGCCGGGATTCACATAGTCTCTAATCATTAAGACAAGTAGACACTTGTCAAAATTGATTGAGCGCTTCTTATAATTTCTGTAAATGAGGTGGGATCAACCTTCATTTAAATTTCTCTGATATAGACTTTATAGTCATCTATTTTTCTCATATGGGGATGTTGTTGTTCTGTCATTGCCTAGAGGCAATTAATTCTGTAGTCTTCTATTGCTATAGCTCTTACAAGGACCTAAAACACAAGATCCATGTTTGCTTGTTCATCTCTATTATAAAGCAACAAGCTCCCCCAGATAAAATCTATTCGAGCCTTATTTGGGTTTATTCTATTAACCTGTCAATCTGTCTTCTTTATTGCACTTTGAGTACCGTCCTTAGTCCTTTCGGAGCTGTAAAATTTCCAAGAATTCATCTATTTCTTTACTTTAGGGGTATCATTATTGTGACCGTCGTACTCCCCGAACGATCACAATTTATGCATCACATTATCTGAAGTATAGGGGAGTTTATTCTGTAACATTCTCTATCTCCCCCTCGAAATGTGGCAAGAACCTTTTGCCACAATTTCGAAACTTTGATTATTTGCTTTATTCAATATGAAGTTATCTTTTAACGTATGGGAGTACTTTTTCCTCGTTCCCTTTCAAAACTCACAAGAGTTCTTTCTCAATGGTACTGCAAGTCACACTTGCATAACATTCTTATCTTTAGGTTCATTTGTAACTTTATTCTCTTTTGACTCATTAAGTGCTTTGTAACTATGACACATAAAGTGTGATGTCGATATAAAAACACATGAGTCATCACATCTTCCTCCTGTCATACAGGATAAGTCCTTTGTCAAAAATTTCTCCCGCCATGCGGGTATTTTCCCAGACTTTTCCCACCATGTGGGTATTATTATCGTCTTTTCCCGTCATGCGGGTAATTAAGAAACACAGATGCCACAATTGGCACAATTGGCTCTTTAGACTGCATATTCAATCATCAAATTCAGAAACAAATCTGAATACTCCTTTATACACATGCTTAATCCAACATTAGTCAAATTAAGCATTCATGTTGCTCGTTTAAAAATTTTCTTCACGTAGGTACATGAAAGAAATTCGTTAAACAAAACTCTGAATGATTTATTTGTTTTCTGCATGGAGAGTACATGAAAGACATTTGTCAAACAAGACTCTCGATGATCTATTTGTATTCTTGGATTAACATCCAAGAATTCTTTTTTCTTTTGCAGTCATTCTTTTAGAGAGAACATACTCTCTCACTTTATGACCTTTCTTGGTCATCTTTCGGGTCACAAGTACCCATTCTTTTGCTTTCACGAATGAAAACATGAGAATCTTTGTCTGAGAAAATATTCAATAATAATAAACAATAATGAGCATAAAAATAACCCTACGTTGGTCTGGTTAAAGATATGCACATTAAAATTTTAAAACTTTCTTCTATATTCTAAATCACCGTTGGGCAGAATTAGAATGAAACATCATCTTTCTACACTAATTCTACATCACCGTTGGGCAGAAATAGAATCAATGCATAAAACTCATAAACAATATGATGATAATATTTCTATTGCAATAAAGAACTCTGTTTGGAAAATAACATTATCATCAACTCTATTTCAGCGGAAACATGAAATATACATATTTCAATAGTTCAAGAGCATTTCTTAATCTTTTATCTTTTCTCTGAAAAATGATCACTTTCATGCAAAATTATCAGAGATCTAGCCCTTTGACTATAGAAATCATATAATTATAGTACTGATATCATCAACGTTGGTCAGAAAATAACAATACCATAATTAATCTGTTAAACAAGTATTTCTCTTTTCACTCCTCTCTAATTAAATTTTCCCGTTGGTTCCAATTTAATTAGAGGAGAGTCCTTTTACTTTACAGCAGAAACTGTAATGTATTCTCTGTATTTCACAAACATTGCATTGTTCAACATTTAACAAAACATGATTATGTTATTAACAACGTTGGTCATGAAATAACAGAATCATAATTGTTTCAATAATTTCTTTAACATGCTCTTGTAATTTAATTCTTTCTTTATTTCTATTTACACTTTAAGAGCACTTTTATTTATTTGCAGCGGAAAAAACATGAATAAAATTCATGAACTTTATACTTTTCACAACTATTTATGTCACTGTTTGTGCAATTAAAACTATATTACTGTTGGGCAATAAAAGAAATAAATGCACCTTTTAACACATAATAAACAAATCATGATCATGTTATTAACAACGTTGGTCATTTAATAACAGAATCATAATCATCATTAATATCACTTTAATCATCCTTTTAATTCTCACTTTAAATCATAATAATGCTATTAATAACATTGGTCAATTAATAACAGAATCATAATCAGCATTAACATCATTTTAATCATGCTTTTAATTTTCACTTTATTGCTTTTGTGCAATTTCTTTTAACTATTTGCAGCGGAAACTTTACAAAATGAATAAAAATTCATAAACTTTTATACTTTCTTTACACTTTTGTATTTCCTAAACAAATTTCGTTGGAATAATTTGCATTGGAAAAACTATATAAAATTTGCTCCAAAAAAAGAACAAAAAACTATAAAACTGCTTCTGTAAAAGAAAAACTGTGCGAAAAACTAAAATGGTCCACGGCCTGCCAGCCCAGCCCACGGCTCGCGCTATCTGTCGCGCACGCACGGCGCGTTCGCCAGGACGCGGCCCATGGCCCATTAACACTTTCGGCCCAACGGCCCGTCTGGCAGCTAGGGTTTTGCTAGGACGAATCCTGGCCGTCCGTCCGATCGGACGGTCGCCCGTGTCTTTCGCTGGAACAAAACCAGCCGGCCGTCGCGACCGAACCCTAGCACCCCATTTTCTTTTCTTTCTTTCTCGCATCCGCGCGTTGCGCCGCCGGCTTGCCGGTGACGGCCGCTCGCCGCGCCGGAGATGGTCGCAGCGCCGCGCCGGAGACGGCCGCGCACGCGCCGTGCGCCTCGCCTCGCGCCGCGCGTGCTGTGCGTGCGCATCACGCCGCGCGTGCCGTGCGCATCGCGCACAGCTCGCCATGCACCTCGCGACGGCGGCTGGCCGGAGACGCGCCGGAGACGGCTGGGCCGCGTTGCGGCCGCAACCGCGCCATGCTCCCGCCTCGTGAGCCTCCCCTTTTCCTTCCCCCTTTCTTCTCCACCGAAAAAGAAGGAGCCCGAAGGCAAATCTCGGCCGGAGAAGACGATATGGCGCCGCCCTGGCCCTCTTGCCGGCGCTGCGTGCACTCGAGGGTGTGCGCACCGCCGTCAAGCGGCTCAGAGCCTGCGCCCTTTGCTGGCGGGAGATTTCCGGTGAGTTCTTTTCCCTTCCCTCTTTTCTGTTAGGGTTAGGGTTTTGCTTTCTGTTTCTTTGCCCCCGGAGGAGGTTGTGTTCTTCGTTTGGATGCCCCATCTGGTGCGCATCGAATCGAGAGGAACGGGCGCGGCCGGAAAACCGACGGCACACTTTGCCGGTGGGACACCGGTGGATCTTTTCTTTTCTTTTCAAACAACTTTGCTACCGAAAATCAAACTAGGATCCAGATTGTGCTCTGATACCATTGTTGTATCCGTAAGTGCCGGCCATGGTGGAGATGGCCGCGATGGCAGTGAGTGGCGGCGGTGGTGGAGCTTCCCGCTGCTACTGCCGCAACCCTAGATCGGTAGGGGGTCTTGGTGGGGTGCCTGGCGCACCAGTCAACCTCGTACTGAGTGCCGCCGGCCCCCACCTCTTTATATAGGCAGCGCAACAGGGGCCCACCAACCAGGGTTTGGTTGGGCGCCCCCGATCAGGGCGCGATCATGGGGTCACGGTGAGTCGTTGGACTCACGCGTGTGGAGATCAACCTAACACAATCATCAACCCCATGAGAAGGTACCACTCTTATCTACAAGGGCTCTTATCAGCAACAGCTTTAATAAAACATCAGGACTTTCTTCTATGAATCCGATAGGTCTAACAATTAAAGCGTGAAAGCACGGGCAACCACAAACTCAATTAGTATTAGTGATGATACATGACGTTGCACTAACCGGTTTTACTTTGATCATGTGCCGAACATGCGTATGATCGTACTTGAAGATGAGATGTTTGAGGAGGACCACTTTGTAGCAGAGTTTGTGCAACTTCAGCCTGGTTTATCGAATACAATGAGGGCGTGTTTGGTAGCCCGGTCCAAGCCAGATATTCTCACCTCACCCCGTTTTTGATTGTTTGGTAGCCCAGGTGAGGTACTTGGGCCATGCCCACCTCATACTGAAAAAGCCTCTCAGCCCTGCCCGAATGAGATCAAGCTTCGCACCTCAGCCCTATCCAACTCATACCGAAAAAATCCCACGCGTGGGCCCCACCCGAGCGTCTGCGCCGCAAGCCCCTCGCGAATACCGTCTCATTTTCCCCATATGGGCTTCCTCCTCGTGGCCGCAGCTCTCGCCCTCGCCTCCTTCTCTGCTCCCCTCTGGCGAACTGCCCGCCCCCGCCTCCCGAAACCGCCACCGCGGCAACGATGCTCGCCCTCCCCTCCCCTGCTGTCGTGGTGGTGTCACGGCAGATGCCATAGGATGGCTTAAGTTGTGGGCTCGCTAGGACGTTGGGGGATCCGGGGAGGGTTTGCGCGCTCACGAAGCACGCATGAAGAACAACCAAGAACTCGCAAGAACAAACAAGAACAAGAAGAACCAAGAAGAACAAAGCACACCACGATGTACCCTGCTTCGGGGCCCTCTTGAGGAGGTAACACCCCTACTGCAGCACTAGCCTACTCTCTTTATATCTCAAGTGTTTACAAGTACAGAGCGCTCCTTGAGCTGTATGAAGAACAATGGTGAAAGCTCTAGGAAGAAGATGGAGCTTGGGGGAAATGATGCTCGTTTCTTGACCGTCCCTTGCACTGGAGGATGTGGTAGCTTACTTATACACTAACCGGATTACCTTTTTGCCCCTGGCTCCATGAGACAATGGCATTGCCAAGAGGAAAAGGACAAGCCTCTGCCCCCTGTCAATCCAACGGCCGGACTGTCAGGCCTATCTTGCCCCTTCGGGCAATGGCAGCTGTAGCCCACCGGGTCTAGGTCACATCCTCTTTCCCGAATTGGCCGAGTCAGCTCCTAGGTCGCTGCGCTCCCAGGAATCCCGTGGCTTGACCTGGCTGTCAAGTCCCAGCAGGCCTATCTTGCCTCTTCAGGCAATGGCAGGCGTAGCCCACCGGGTCTAGGCCATAGCCCCTTTCCCGAATTGGCCGAGTCAGCGCCTAGGGCCTTGCGATCCGGGAAACCCGTGGCTCGACCTCGCTGTCCTCTGTGCCCCGGTCAGTAGAACTGCAGGACTCGTGACCTTACTGACAATTCTTGGCCCTTGTGCAATATCCGGATTACCTTATCCGGATCCTTCCTGACCAACCCGGCTAATTTAACCGGTACTCTTTAATCCGATCCGGCTTGACTTTACCGGATCCTCCTTGACCTCTTTCCGCACTCCAGCTTGATCGAGAGCTAACCGACTCTCCCAGGAGATCCGGCCCAAGTGACCCGGCTAGACACTGACCCGGCCAGCTCTTTATCATCCATAATACCACATCTTTGCCCTACCCGGGGGCAGCCCCCCGACAGTAGTCCCCGAAGCTGGTGCGGTTCTACAGCCTCGGCTGAAGAACCGTAGCAGGTTAAAAACAAGCACTACTAACCGAATCACATAAACTTGTCTCCGAATTTCCCGGGACACTTTGGCCGGAAATCTCTGCGCAAAGCCGTGTTATCCGGGTCTTTGATTTGACATGCCAATGTCAGCACAATATCCGGATCCACCGGGCACTTGAGTGTATTTGACCAAATGACCGTGTCTCCTCGAATTCTTCGCTGACAGGCACATTTGATCCGTACGACCGCTTCCCATTCTGTGACCCACCATGTGTCTGAAATACACGGTCACAGCGGAGACCACAAAGTTCCAGGGCGCAGTTATCCTGCGACGCCCCGAAAACTGCGCAGTAGTGCGTCAGTTACCACTTAGCACTATAAATAGGGGTGCGGGGGTTTCTCTTCTTCTCCGCTCGTTCCCCACTCCGAAAACCTCCATCTGCGCCACTGCCGCCGCCGCAATCTCGCCCTCGCAACCTTGCCGCGCCGGAGACGTCCTCAACACCTGAGAAGACTCGCCGGAGCCGCGCACTGCGCCCTGCACCGCCGTTTCTCCACTGGGCTCCTTCCTCGCCGCGCCATACCCGTAAGTTCTTTTCTTCCGTTCATGGCCACCGCGAGCAAGTTCATATTCCACGGGGAACTCACGCCTGTTTTTTGTAGATTCATCCGCATATTAGTCCATCGCCAAGCCTCAGTGCATCCAGTAGATCTCCTTTCTAGATTTTGCACTAGATTGCCCTAGTTTTGCTTGCCACCGTATGAGCAGTTCAATCACATTTTTACTCGTGATTTCCTTTCTTTTTTACTGCCGCGGTAGATCTTGTGTAACCCTAGACTTTTGCGGAAGGTGTTTGTGATTGCCATCCGAATCACCTTCTCTGCTGAACCCGGCTAGTTTCATCCGGGATAATCTTAGCCGAATCACTTTAGATCTGGTTCGATTATACCATTATCCGATTCATTCTGACTCGGCCCTACCCGACTTCTTGCAGGATCGATCCGGATATGGCGAAGCTTCCTCCCGGCAGGTGGGAGGGTTCTGATGTGACAAAGGACGATCTGGAATGGCTATTAAGCACCCGGCGTATAACCTCTCAAGTTATATGCCGCAAACCGGGGAAGGAACTCGCACCGGTCACCGAACCTGGTGAACGTGTGGTGTTTCTAGCGCACTTTGAGCGCGGATTCGGATTGCCGGCGAGTGATTTCTTCCGGGCTTTCCTAGATTTCTTTGGCTTACAGCCTCATCACCTCCCGGCTAATGCCTTCGTTTCTCTATCGGCCTTTACTTCCTTTTGCGAGGGCTATCTCGGTGTCTGGCCGACTGTCGATATATGGGCAAAGTATTTTCACCTCCGCAAGCAGACTATTCCAGGCACCAAGCCGAAGCTGATGACTGCTTGTGGTTCGGTTAGCATTACGCCGAGGACGGGATCCATCTTTCCCCGTATCACTGGCCTAGACACTGTCAGGAAGTGGCAAAGGACTTTCCTTTATGTGAAGAGTGCTGAAGGCCATGATGCCCTCAATCTGCCCGAGTTCAAGATCGAGCCACCCACAGCCGAATTAAACTTCGGATATAATCCGGCTGAAACTATTGCAGAGCTCCAGACAATACATGAAACTCTGGAGGACTTTCTGAAGAAGGGCCTGGATTCGGACGATCTCCTCCGGACCTTTATCTCCCGCCGGGTCAATCCTCTTCAAAGACGTGAACACAAGATATGCCACATGAGTGGTCTGCTAGATCCTACCCGGATCAGCAAGCATGACCTTAACCGAGCTTCCATCAGGAGACGAGTAAATGCGATTGCCTATACGGAGATGTCGGATAAGTGGCGGTGGGGCGTAAAGCCGTTTCACCGGAATGCACTTCCACCACAGGTTCGTTCACCACCTTCCGAATTCATCCATACTTCATCAAATGCCATCGGACTAACCGGATTTACCTTGACTCTTATGTAGCTGTTTGACCGCCAAGCTACTGAAGATGGAGATCTCTCCACCAAAGTATGGGGAGCGGATCGCAGCCCGTTGCGCGATGGCGAAGAGGATGCGGATACGGATGACTATCTGCCGATTCCGCGCGCCAAGCCAATCCGCAAGGGTAAGCAACAACTATTTACGACCTTTCCGACGAGGAAGATGATGATTGCCAGATCTTAGATCCCATCGACGCTATTCCGATTTCATGGTCACCACCTTGTGTTCCAGCCAAACCAGATGCTGAAGGGACATCTCGGAAACGCGCTGATGCGCCCGGATCTGATGCCCCTAAAGCAAAAGAATCAAGAAGGCTGGCTCCAAGCCGAATCGGCTCAAGCCCATGCCTACCACGAAGGGGTAATGCGTACTTAGCTTCATTTGCTTTCTTCCTTTACTAACCGAGTCATCTTCATCCGGATTAACTGTTTACTTTGTTTTATGTAGTGACGTCATCGTCACCGAGCAAACTCACTCATCCATTTCTTCTCCCATTCCTCCACTGGATTCGGCTACGGAGAACCAGTCTCCTGAAAGGGTTGTTACTTCTCCAGCGTACTACAACTGCCAATATTCCCCAACCGACTTCTACATCAGAGCCGGTTATTGACTTGGAGAGTGAGGAAACCCTGGTTCCTGTCCGAGATTCAACTTGGCCACGCCCTTGAAGGAGCTGGAGAAGGAAAAGGCTAAGACACGGCTAAGCCCTTGCCTAAGCCGGATTCTCGCCCTACACCCAGCTCAAGCCCTGCTGAATCAAGAGCAGCAGAAGAAGAAAAAGCAGAAGCAGCAACAGCAACAACAAATTTCCGAGAAGCAGCAAAAGGAGCAACATCCGAAGCAGACCCCGGGTGCGTCACCTCAACCCAAGCCGACTCAAGGTGCCCTGGCACAACTCCAACCACCTCGGATAAGCAGGTGGCTGCTAGCAAGAAAATTCCTGCCGCCCCATCAGCGATTCGATTCGGCCAGGCCCTGTCGAATCCCCGCCCTCCGAGCAGCGATAAGCTCGAGTCCGCCAAGCAATTCATTGAAGCTTGGAATGATGCTGACCTCGCCAAAGACTTCTCTACTTCAGCGCCACATCCGGCTGGGCCTAGTCGGATGTTTCAATCTCTACACTCCGTGCAGACCTCGGTTGTTGAAGCTAACCGGGTCTTCGAGGTAACTTTACCGAATCTGCTTTTACTTTATCATTATCAATCTGCACTATTCCCAGTCCCCGAGATTCGGGTCGAACGACTGATACTCCTCCGAGTAAGAAAGTCATTCGGCTTGAATCTATAAAACTTGATCATGAATGTTGTCTTAACCAAGGAAACGTGGGACTTCCAGTCCCCGAGTCTCTTTTCCAACTGATTCGGTTAATCTCGGGCCAGTCCCCGAGATTCTTTTGACGCCATTTGCATGTTTTCTTTCAGGAAACCATGACCGCTCGCAGCAAGCTCTTTAAGCAGCTCGCCCATCAGCACCAGAAGCTCCAAACTTCCTTTGATGGGCTCTGTCTTGAAATGGACAATAAAGAAGAAGAGCAGAAGCGCGCTTTAGAGGAGCAAAAGTCAGAGGTGGCTCGGCTCAGCGAGAGCTTAACCGGGTTGAAAAAGTGAAGGAGAAGGTCAAAGGAGAGCGGGATGCGCTGCGGAATGAAAAAGACACTATCCAGAAGGAGCGAGATGTTTGCAAAGCCGGACTTGCGGAGCGGGCCAAACTGGACAAGCAAATTCAAACGGCCATTGCCGAATCTGAAGCCGAAGTCAAAGCGGCGAAAGAAGAATTGAGTGCTCACAAAGCAGCCAGTGCGAAATGGCTGTCCGGACTTGCAAGCCTCAATGATGACATGGACCGTAAGTTTTGCCGAATCTCTTCTTTTCCTTCTGCTCTTATCCGACATATATTTTTGTGTTCCTTCTCGCTTAACTCGGTATTAGCTTATTTGTTTGTAGGAGAGTTTACCAGCATCCGGCTTCAAGCCGCCAAAGCTGTGAGAGACGCCCGAGCTGAGAGAGCCAAATTAACCGGTGCTCCCTTACCAGAGACATGGGACATTGAAGATCACATTACTGCACTCAAGGCTCGGATTGCCCCTTTGAAGGATTCCCACATTGATCTGCTCAATGCAAGCCTCAAGGCTCACCGAATCTTATTTCCTGAATCTCGGCAAGTCCGGTCTGCGGAGGAGCTAATCAAAGATCTGGATCAAACGAAGAGCCGGTTACAGCAATGGAGATCTTCATCTGCCCGTGCCGGTGCTGATGCCGCCTTGATCCTCATCATGTCTTGGTATGAACTAATCGATCTCGCCAGAGTGCGCTCCCTTCGCGAGGGTTCTTCATGGGCTAAAGATCCTGACCGGATCAAGATCCGCGAGGAGGCTGCCAACTTTATGGCGGAATTTGCAAACACCAAACATCTTGATCTGGAGGCTCCGGTCTACACTGACGGGGAAGAGACTGAAGAAGAGGAATCGGACGATGCCTCCGCTGAAGAATATGCCGATTCTGAGGGCGAGTCTGATGATTCGGCTAACTCTGCCGAACCTGCTCCTATCAAGTCCATCAAGATCCCAGCCGCTGACTCGGCTAAGAGTACCGAAGCAACTCCGGCCCAGACTTCGGAGATATCAGCAACTGATTCGGCAGAGATTACCAAACAAGCTTCAGCTGATCCGGATACTTCCGAATCTGCCCAGCCTTCAAGCTCTCCACGCAAGGTTACCCTGAAGTTCCTCCATCTTCTGAGTCCATTCCAGCGACGGAACCCCCTGCAACCGAATCTACTCCAACCGAAACTCCTGTAACCGAAGCTCGCGCGCCCGAGGCTCCTGCAACCGAAGCTGATGTAACCGAACCCGCTACAACCAAGTCTGCTGCTTCCTGAAGTGACTCAGTGAAAAAACGTTAAATCCCCGGTATGCCGGGAGCAGATGTAATAAACAATTTTAAGTTCTTCCGAGACTACTCTTATTTAGCTTAATGTGATCCGGACGAGGTTTATGTTGGATCATTTTAAACCGAGTCCCCGAGTCTGTTTTCTTGTTTACTATTTTTGCCGAATCTTTGCTCTTGTCTACCTTTTAGGTGTTTGACAGTCGAGTCACAAGATAGGAATCATAGCATACAATACTTGAAACATGCGAGTTATGGTTTAGAATCATCTAACATAAACAAAAAATAAATAACAGGGGTTAGTAAACGACATCTGCCGAATCGGTTTTGGACCGAGTCCCCGAGTCCATTTTCATGTTTCCCATATTCCTCATCTCTGCTCTTGACTACCATTTTGGTGTTTGTCAGTCGAGTCACGAGATCAACAACACAGCATACATTACTTGAATTTTGGGACGAGGTTCAAAGCAATTCGACACATGAACGATATGGACAAAACAGTAATAAGAAAACATGCATAAGGACGAAGCAGTCCCCGAGTCCAGACTCGGATTGCTGCAATTTTATTTATGATAAACTGAAATACATACATTGCGCCCCTTAGGAGTAAAAGGGTCGAAGCAGAGCTACATTCCAGGGTCTCTTAGTTTCTTGTCCGGGTCTATCCAGGCCATCCTTCCTTGGTTCCTGTGCATCTACAAGGTAGTACGAGTCATTGTGCATAGCCCTGCTCACAATGAATGGTCCCTCCCATGGAGGTGACAACTTGTGTCGGCCTTTGCTGCGCTGCACCAGCCTTAGTACAAGATCTCCCTCATGAAACACTCGAGGGCTGATCTTTCGACTATGATATCGTCGGAGATTCTGCTGGTATATTGCTGTCCGAGATAGGGCCAATTCTCTTGCTTCCTCTAGCAGATCCACTGCATCTTCCCGGGCCTCTTTTGCCTCGGTTTCAGTATACATTGCCACCCTTGGTGCATCATGTTCTATGTCAGTGGGTAGCACAGCTTCTGCCCCATAAACCAGAAAAAATGGCGTATAGCCAGTTGACCGATTCGGCGTGGTCCTTAGACCCCACAGTACTGATGGTATCTCGTCTATCCAGCATCCCGGAGTTTTCAGCAATGGTTCAATGAGACGAGCCTTGATGCCGGCCAACACCAGGGCATTTGATCTTTCCACTTGCCCATTAGACTCCGGATGTGCCACCGAGGCTATATCTAGCCGGATTCCCTTATCCATGCAAAACCGAGCAAACTCTCCGACAGCAAAGTTTGTGCCGTTATCCGAGATGATGCTATGAGGGTATCCGTATCTCAAAATAATTTCTTTCAGGAAAGTCACAGCCGAACGACCATCTACCTTCCGGATTGGTTTCACCTCTATCCACTTGGTGAACTTATCCACCATCACCAGCATATGTGTCATGTTACCCCTAGCCGGCTTGAAATCTCCCACCATATCTAAACACCACACAGCAAACGGCCAAGTGATAGGAATTGTTTTGAGCGCCGATGCGGGTAAGTGTGTCTGCTTGGCAAACCTTTGGCATCCTTCACATTTTCGGACTATGTCCTCTGCATCCGCGTGAGCAGTGGGCCAGTAAAATCCATGCCGGAACACCTTAGCCACCAGGGCTCTCGTGCTGCAATGATGTCCACATTCTCCTTGATGTATCTCCAGGAGCATCTCCTTGCCCTCGGCTGGCTCCACACAACGCTGTAGCACCTCGGTTGCACTCCTCTTGTATAACTCCTTGTTGATGATGGTGTAAGCCTTGGACCTCCTCTGCACTCGCCTAGCTTCGGTTTCATCATTTGGCAAACTCCCCTCCGACATGAACTTCATGATTTCTTCAGCCCATTCCGGTACTGGATGCAAAGGGAATAAGTGCTCATCTATCTCCACTGGTTCGGCCGCCATTATTTCTTCTATCAGCTTCTGCCCATTCCCTAAGATTCGGTTAGCACCACCTTCTTCTCTGCTCCTCTTTCCTAAGATCCGGTTAGCAGTCCCCGGGTCTCGCCATGCAGTCCCCGGGTCTTCCCCAATGTACCGACATCAACATTCATAGGGACAGCCTCAGATTCTTGCTTTGGGATAAAAATTGACTCGGAATCAGGCGAAGGTTTGATTGAAGGGACCCTTAGGTGATTCAAGGATATCCGGGTGGAATTGCATCCCTAGACGACCCGAGTTTTGACAGGACATCAGCAGCTTCGTTCTCCAACCGAGGTATGTGCTTGTACTCGCAGCCTTCAAAAAATCCTGAAATTTTCTGGACATGAAACCGATACAGTGCCATATTGGCATCAAGAGCATCCCAATTTCCAGAAGATTGCTGCACCACTAAATCCGAATCACCAAAACATTCTATTCGGCGGATGCCGATATCCCTAGCCACATTAAGCCCATGGATCAGTGCCTCATATTCGGCCACATTGTTTGAGGCTGAGAAATGAATCTGCAACACATATCGCAACTGATCTTGCTTTGGTGACGTGAGTACCACCCCAGCACCTAATCCGATTTTGGTTTTGGAGCCATCAAAGTGCAACTTCCAGTAATTGTAATCCGGCTTGGGTGGCTCATACTGCATCTCGGCCCAGTCACAAAGGAAATCCGGTAAAGCCTGAGACTTGATAGCATCCCTTCTCTCATAATGCGGGGTGTAAGGAGATACTTCTATTGCCCACTTGGCAACCCGGCCAGTCGCATCTTTGCACCCAATGATCTCCGCGATTGGAGCTTCACATACCACGGTAATCGGGTGTTCTTGGAAATAATGTTTCAACTTTTTGGCCGCCAGGTATACACCGTATGTCATCTTCTGGTAGTGAGGATAATTTTGCTTTGAGGTTGAGATCACCTCACTTAAATAGTACACCGGTCTCTGCACGGATTTACCCTCCTCTTCTCGCTCTACCACTATGACCACACTTACGACCCGGTTAGTGGCCGCAATGTAAAGTAGCATTGGCTCATTCGGCAAAGGTGACGCCAGAATTGGTGCAGTGGACAACATCTTTTTTAATTCGTTGAAAGCCGAATCTGCCTGCGGGGTCCACGTGAACCCGGTGCTCTTTTTCATCAACTGATACAAGGGCAAGGCTTTTTCTCCTAGCCGACTCACAAACCGACTCAACGAGGCTAAACACCCGGTGAATTTTTGTACATCTTTTAGACATTTAGGCAATTTCATTCTTTCTATGGCTCGGATCTTAGCCGGATTCACCTCAATACCTCGGCTCGATACAAGGAAACCGAGCAACTTTCCAGCCGGGACACCAAAGGTGCATTTATCCGGATTCAATTTCAACCGATATTTTCTCAAGTTCACAAATGTTTCCTCGAGATCCTCGAGGAGAGTGTGTTTTTCTTTAGTTTTGATGACGATATCATCGACATACACCTGCACATTCTTGCCCATTTGGGAGTGTAAGCATTTCTGCATACATCTCTGATAAGTTGCACCGGCATTTCTCAAACCGAAACACATGACACGATAGCAATACGCCCCGTACGGGGTAATAAAAGCAGTCTTTATTTGATCTTTAGGGTTCAGTGGTATCTGGTGAAAACCAGAGTACGCATCAATAAAAGACAACAACTCACACCCAGCAGTAGAATCGATCACTTGATCAATCCGAGGTAAAGGAAATGGATCCTTCGGGCACGCCTTGTTTAGGTTGGTGAAATCGATGCACATGCGCCACACCTTGACCACCGCTGGTTCGTCCTTCTTCTTCTCTACCAGAACCGGATTGGATATCCAGTCTGGATGCAACACCTCCATAATGAATCCGGCTGCAAGCAACTTAGCCAGCTCATCCAGCACCACTTTTCTTCGATCATCTGAGAGACGCCGAGTCGGTTGCCTCACCGGTTTTACATCCGGCCTGACAAATAAAGAGTGCTCTGCCAACTCCCTCGGAACACCAGGCAGGTCCTTAGCCGACCATGCAAAGATATCCCGATTCTCACGGAGGAAGTGACAGAGCGCGCTTTCCTATTTCTCATCCAACCCGGCACCAATGATGGCCATGCGCTCCGGGTTCTCCGGGTCAATGGGATCTTCTTTGTTCCTTGGGCATCTCAAATGTTGCACCTCCATCCGGATTGGTCATAGCCAGCACACCGAGCTGAGCTGACTTCGCCATTGCCACCACCTCATGCATCTTGCTCTTCTCAGCTTGGATCACCAATGATTCGGCTAAGGTGGAACCGATCGTGGCACACTGTATGGCCTTTTTGTAATCTCCCGCAACAGTGATAATACCATTCGGGCCAGGCATCTTTATCTTGAGGTAGGCCACATGAGTGGATATCATGAACTTGGCTAACGCAGGCCGGCCAAGCAGAGCATGGTATGGGCTCTCCAAATCTACCACCTCGAACTCGAGACTCTCAAGCCGGTGATTGTCCTTGGTACCAAACAGCACATCTACCCAGATCTTACCCATTGGGGAACAAGACACCCCGGGTACTATACCATGGAAGGTACAACTGCTCTGCTGCAACTGATTCGGCGAAATACCCAACTTGACCATTGTGTCCCGATACATGATGTTTATGGCACTGCCATTGTCAATCAAGACTCGGCTAAACCTCACGTTAAGCTTGGGTCCAACCAAAGTCGGATCCACCACCAGTGCATAGTTTCCTGGACTTGGCATAATTCTGGGGTTATCAGCCCTGCTCCAAGTGATCTCCTGCTCGGACCAATTCAGGTATTTTGGGACTGCTGGCATGACTGCATTCACCTCCTTCGCCCTTCGCAGCTGACTTTTCTTGTCAGTTGGCTCGGTCACAAAAACCACATAACTTTGATGAGCCTCCTTGTACTCATTACCGGGGTATCCACCTTGCCGACTCGGACCAGCACCGTTGTCGTTGCCTCCCATGTTTACCAGGTTAACCGGCTTTGTGGCTGCCGGTCTTGGAGCTCCTGCGTTCACCGGGATTGTATTGGCTCCGGTTAAAGGCATATTCGGCCTGAAATTCGGTCTAGGAGCACCTCTCTGAGGTGGTCCCTCTGACCCTCCGCCTGAATGCGATGATGCCAGCTACAATTCCGAGTTGAATGATTGGCCGGCTTGCGTGGGTCTGTAGTGTGATAACAGCAAGGCCCGTCTAATCTTGACTCAAAAGTTAGAGGAGGACTTGATCCCTCCCATACTTTCTTCGGCCAAGCACCTTGATTCGGCCTCCAAGCTGGACCCTCTGTCTTTTGTCTCTGACCATCTCCTGCTCCAGGATGGTCCATATTCACTGCAGCAACCTGATCTGAACCGTATCTATAATCCGGATCTCTTCTTTTGTAACCGAATTCATGTCGGTCACTGGGCCTCAATGGTCCTACTCGGTTGTTAACCGGTTGCCTCCTGCTTGTTCCCACTGCATCCAATGCTGGCTGTGTCGGATCACCAAGAGCATACGTATCTGCTATCCGGATCGTTTCCGCCAGTGTCTTGGGCATATCCCTCTGGAGCTTCTGCCAGAGCGGGGTGCCATGTCGGCAACCCTGCGCGAACCAAGAAATTGCCTGCTCCTCCACGACACCTTCGCAAGAGTTGCGAATGTTGCTCCACCGAGTCAAGAATTCTCGGTCTGTTTCCCGTTCTTCCTGCTTGCACGCAGCCAGGAGCTGAGGTCGGTTAGGCCTCTTGTAGTGCTGGAGAAATTACTGTAAAATGCCTCCTCCAAGTCCACCCAAGAGTTGATACTACCCGGTGGTAAGTTATTCAGCCAAATCCGGGCTGGCCCTTCCAACATGTGCGGGAGATACCGGACCGCCCATCGGCGATTGCCCCCCGCAATGTGCACTGATGATACATAGTCTATCAGCCAATCCTGTGGCTTTGTGCTGCCATTATACGGCTTTGTGCTTCGGCCAAGCTGAAACAACGGCACGCTCGGCTCGTTCATGATCCGAGGTCCAAAGCATGGAGGACCCGGTGGGCCTTGCTCTTCTAGCTTCTCGGACTGGTAAATTCTATCCAACTTGAGACGCTGATCATCGGATCCAATGCCCGAGGTCCCAGTCTTGATGCAAGTGCATTATCATACGTCTGGTATCCGGCTCGCGCCATAGCCGAATTTCCGTCATCATAGCGGTAGCCCGCCTGGCCACCATCTTGCTGTTGCGCTCGCACAATCACTTGCTGCCCCGGAGGACGAGGTGGTTGACCTCGGCCAGCCGAATTGCCCCTTCCAGCTCCCGGGTAGCCTTGTCCACCACTGTTTCTGCTTTGGCCACCTCTTCCTTGAGCGGCTAGCTGCTTGCCGGCATATTCAGCATCATAGGTCTGCAGCTGCTTGCTCTTACCCGAGTTCACGCTCTGGGCCCGGTCAACTCCGACGTGCGGGGATGACGCCTGCCCCTTGGATCTCTGGCTAACAGCCTTAACCGACACTACTACCCGAGAAACACCTGCATCCGGATTAGCTTTCCGGTAAGCCTCATTCTGCCGGTTACACACATCTACTAGCTCATTGACTCTCTCTGCCTGCCTTCGCCAAGCGTCCCCGGTTAGTGTACTCAACTCGGCTCGCGCTGCCGCTGCAGCCCTAAGATTCTTAGCCGGGGAGCTATACACCGGCTTGCCTGTGCCAGATCTATGACTAGTAGCCTTACTTGAGCTCGATCCTGCAGCTCTAGCTAACTCGTCATTGAGGTCCTTACCCCGGTTACGCAACTCGGCTTTCTTGCGCGAGCGATGCACTACAGGAGTAAAGCCATCAGTGATACCATTGGCAGCATTGTACTCTCTCATATCTCTATCAAAGGCTTGCCTAGACTCCACCACTAACCGGGCTTCTTTTTGCAACCTCAGGCGCTCTGCCTCTAGCTGAGCTACAGTAAGCTCTACATTTGCCCCAGGTGCCACTGGCCGAGATAACTTCTCCAGGACATCCTCTAAGGGAGCCTCCCTACTTGACATGCCAAGCGGGCCAACCGGATCCGGTTTCTCCTTTGGGAACTTGGCCGTCCGAGTCGGCTTGTCAACCAGATCAACTGGCGTGGCCAGCTCCTCGGGCATGCTCTTGCTGGCATCTCCTTTGCCAGCCGCAGCACTTGTTCCAACCACCATTACCTCCACGCTACTCCCGGGGCGAGCGCTACGCCGTCCGAGAGCTGCGCGGAAAGAGGGAGGATCCTCAGCCACGAGCACCTGCGCCGGGTACTCGCGGACAGGCTCGGTGGCGACGTAGGTGACGAAGCTGCCGAGCGTCATGAGGAAGCCGTCAGCGGGGAAGGGCTTGTTGGCGAAGCACCCCGCGTTGTCGCTGATGAAGTTGAACTTGCCGATCTTGCAAACGAGCCCAGAGAGGACCCGCTCGCCGGAGCCAGTGACGGAGCCCGTCCGGAAGGAAACCCCAGCCAACGCCACTGCTTGCCCCACGGTGGGCGCCAACTGTCGTGGTGGTGTCACGGCAGATGCCATAGGATGGCTTAAGTTGTGGGCTCGCTAGGACGTTGGGGGATCCGGGGAGGGTTTGCGCGCTCACGAAGCACGCATGAAGAACAACCAAGAACTCGCAAGAACAAACAAGAACAAGCAGAACCAAGAAGAAGCAAAGAACACCACGATGTACCCTGCTTCGGGGCCCTCTTGTGGAGGTAACACCCCTACTGCAGCACTAGCCTACTCTCTTTATATCTCAAGTGTTTACAAGTACAGAGCGCTCCTTGAGCTGTATGAAGAACAATGGTGAAAGCTCTAGGAAGAAGATGGAGCTTGGGGGGAAATGATGCTCGTTTCTTGACCGTCCCTTGCACTGGAGGATGTGGTAGCTTACTTATACACTAACCGGATTACCTTTTTGCCCCTGGCTCCACGAGACAATGGCATTGCCAAGAGGAAAAGGACAAGCCTCTGCCCCCTGTCAATCCAACGGCCGGACTGTCAGGCCTATCTTGCCCCTTCGGGCAATGGCAGCTGTAGCCCACCGGGTCTAGGTCACATCCTCTTTCCCGAATTGGCCGAGTCAGCTCCTAGGTCGCTGCGCTCCCAGGAATCCCGTGGCTTGACCTGGCTGTCAAGTCCCAGCAGGCCTATCTTGCCTCTTCAGGCAATGGCAGGCGTAGCCCACCGGGTCTAGGCCATAGCCCCTTTCCCGAATTGGCCGAGTCAGCGCCTAGGGCCTTGCGATCCGGGAAACCCGCGGCTCGACCTCGCTGTCCTCTGCGCCCCGGTCAGTAGAACTGCAGGACTCGTGACCTTACTGTCAATTCTTGGCCCTTGTGCAATATCCGGATCACCTTATCCGGATCCTTCCTGACCGACCCGGCTAATTTAACCGGTACTCTTTAATCCGATCCGGCTTGACTTTACCGGATCCTCCTTGACCTCTTTCCGCACTCCAGCTTGACCGAGAGCTAACCGACTCTCCCAGGAGATCCGGCCCAAGTGACCCGGCTAGACACTGACCCGGCCAGCTCTTTATCATCCATAATACCACATCTTTGCCCTACCCGGGGGCAGCCCCCCGACACCTGTGCTGGTGTAGGACCTCCATGGCCGCCGTCGAGGCCGGCCGCACCTCTCCTCACGCCGCGCCGCCCCACAGCCGTCGGGTGACGCTGCAAGGCCACGGCCCCCGCGCCCGCCTCCTCCCGGCGCACCCAGAGCCGCCAAGCTCCGCCCCAGCGCCGCCGAAGGTCCATGCTCGCGCCCGCCCCATACAGCTACGCCTAGCTCCGGCCAGCACCACCGACGGGATGCTCCCCGCACGCCATGGACATGTGCAGAAATTTGAGGACCGGATTGCTTTTTGTATTTCTGTTTAAGGACTTTTGTGTAAACCTTTGGATCTGTTTGTAATTTTAATTTCTAGACTCCAGTCTCAGCCTGTTCCAACATGTACAGGCCACCAAACAGCTTCTCACGTCAGCCCGTCTCAGCACATGCGACCTACCAAACACACATCAATATCTCAACCCAACCCGTATATCCTCAGGGTGTGTTTGGTAGCCACCCTGCCATGAATATCTCTCCATACAAGCTCACTTCATACAAGCCGAGCTGAGATTTTTCAATGTGTTTGGTAGTCTGTATCAGTTGAGACATGTTGAACTGAGATGCTGTTGTTAGACTATATCAGTTGAGACAAGCTGAACTGAGATGTTGTTTGATAGCCTGTTTTTAAGCAAAGATATAAAATACGTATTTCATGAAGGAAATCATATTTTTAGCACATAAATAACACGTTTCAGCAATACTATGACATTACAGCAACAAAACGGCACCAAAACAAGACATTCCAGCACAAAAATATCATTCCAGCATTATAAAATAAATTACAGCACCAAAATATGACATTTCAGCAATATATAATAAATTCCAGCACGAAAATATGACATTTTAACACCAAAATATGACATTCCAGCAATATAATAATCATCCATAATAACTCCATATTAGAAAGTTTGCATCCATTGAAAAGTACTCCCTCCGTTCCAAAATACTTGTCTTCCATTTGTCCAAATTTGGATGTACTTATACACAAAAACATGTCTAGGTACATTCGAATTTGAACAAATGGAAGACAAGTATTTTAGAACGAAGTGAGTACTAATTAGCATTACAAAAGAAATGATATCTCAAGTTCGAAGTCATCAATCATTGACTCTCCCTCTTTGTTTTTTCTTTTGCAAATTGCAACCCCGTCCGGCCAATCAGCCGTGGCATTATATCAGCGTGACATTGCTAGCTTATATATTTCGAACTCTCTCAAAGAATCAAAATATGTGAAGATCCGAAAATGCGCGGCAAGGAACCTTGCCAACTTGTAGTACTAATCTGTAGTTTATCGTTATGATCGTGACTCCACGATAATACCATCATAATAGTAATTATAAAGGTTATGCAGCTTAACTAATATACATATTTTTCCCTCTGGATGGAAATGGTTGGACGAAATGTAAAGAGCACAATCATCAACCCCAGGAGAAGGTACCACTCTTATCTACAAGGTCTCTTATCTACAAGGGCTCTTATCAGCAACAGCTTTAATAAAACATCAGGACGTTCTTCTATCAGTCCGATACGTCTAACAATTAAAGCGTGAAAGCACAACTGCTGCAAATTCAATTAGTATTAGTGATGATACATGACGTTGCACTGTATTAGATGTAGTAGATCAGAAAGGATTTGTCAACTACTTGACTTTCGCCCTTGAAGTGGCAGTAAATCAGAAGCTCATTTTTTATACCTGCTGAAAATTATAAAGATCTCGTTTGGTTGAACTGATTGCAGATGATCTTTCGCTAACCAGATTTACTTTGATCATGTTCTGAACAAGCATATGATGGTGCTTGGAGATGAAATGCAATGATCTTTCGCTAACCAGATTCACTTTTTAGCAGAGTTTGTGTAACTTCAGCCAGGTTTATCGAATACAATGATCGACCATCCAAAGACATGAATTTTTACATGGTTCGACATTTTCTAAACAGACTGTCTTCGATACATACTGCTAGCCAAAGCTACTTCAATTAAAACAGCTGCAAATTTTAGCAGAGGGGATGAAATAAATGGCGAACAAAAAGTAACTTACCTGGTGGCCAAAATGAAGAGATATCTGGGCACCATATATGTCGTATGAATCCTATCTAGAAAGATGCACGCACATGATGACTTTACAAGATGAGCACCAGTAAACGGACAACCTATTACTCCATCGCGAGGACCAGTCAAAAGTTTACAGTACACGATGACCAGGCGACTAACCAGCGGAAAAACTCAGAGAGACAATTAGACTCCGCCTTTATTTCGTTACTCAAAAACAAGATACATACATAACTCGAGAGACAATTAGATTCCGCCTTTATTTCGTTACACATAATATATATACTAGCATTCCTAAGATAAGAAAATAATGTAACAGAACATAATGCCAGCTCAACTAGATACATGCTGCATGGATCTACAAGTGAACACATCTACAACGGACCGAGATTTTACATGCTAAATATCAACCTGATGGTCTTTGGTAGACATGCTTTGTTCTCGGATCCACGATTATGCCCTTTCCACCATTCACTTCGAGATCATGCCTGCGTGATTAATCATGTCAGTAGTGAACATAGCTTAGTTACCATACCTGCGAAAGAGCTAGAAAGATTGCAAAGGTTGCTTACTGAAAGACAAAATCTGGAATGGTTAGTTGTTCCCGTGGTACGTATCTGAACAGCTGCATAAGTCTGTCGACATAGACGACTTTCTTCCAGACCTAATTCACACACAACAAAAGTTAAAGAGTGGCAAGAAAACAATCATGTCCAATATAATAATCAAGAGAAAAGTATTGCAACCACACGTACATCTCCATCGACCAAAAGCTGCAGCGCTAGAATAGCCGTTCTCAATCCTAGCGTCGGGTGGAGCACATATATAGCCTTAGGAGAACGACGACATCATCAGATGTTGATATTCTTCAAATGTAAAATCAGTAATGCACAAATGAGATCAAATGAAGTACCAACCTGAAGATTACGCTGATGCTTCCGACCTAGCATTTGTTGTAACCGCTTCATGAATCCTAAGTCTGGTTGTCTGTCAATTCAATTACAAGAACTCATGTTACATGCACGAATGTTGTATTCACTAAGGTTCAGATAGGACTGCAGTTTCCTTCCCAGCCTACATATCCAACACTTACACTTGTAAGGATGCTGCCGAGTGGAAATACACAATTGAGTAAGGCTTTTGAATCAAAGGTTCAAACTCCTGCAAACAAAGCATGTCATGATCCTGTCAAAGTTTACATATATAATTTGGAGAGGAATTTTACAGATCTACTTCCATAGTCCAAGGTCATCCCTTTCCTAACTGCTAGATGCATTAAGTTTCTTTGTTTTAGGTTTTGCTGTTGTAGGCCCATTCCTCAATGTTGTTAAACTGCATATATATCTAAAATATTATTATGTATTTAGATCCTTTAGGCCAATTTGACACCTTTAGAAATCTTGGCATTTTAAGGCAGCAGTCCTGCATACTGATACTTGCAAGCTCATGAATCATAATATACGCAACATTACTACTACCTTTGTCCCAAAATATAAGACGTTTTGGTAGACTATTTTGCCCTACCAAAACGTCTTATAATTAGGAACGGAGGTAGTACATACTTTCTATATATCTTGAGAAATTCAAGTATTTCAATTAATTACCTTTACTGCATATAGAACAAATCGTTCAAGATCCAAACAGCGAAGAAGAAAGTGAGCGCCAACAACCACCATAATTGGACGCCCTTCACTATCAACCCCGCCACGGTAACTGAAATGGCGAAAAATATCAAAATCCAAGCACATGATATAGTGCCAACAGGAAAATAACCATGGATAGAAAGCAACCTAAAGAAAATCCAAAGAAACAGAAAATGACGAATTCACATACATTATTTTCATTTCAGCGATTTCTGAAAGGTTAAGGGAATTTGCTTTAGCAAGGTAACGTGAATGAAGTGAATATTCTTCGGCAGCTGATAATGCAGGACCACCAAGATCACCAAAACCAAGCAACTTAGCACAATTAAACCCCTTCTTTGCCTGAGCAGACTTTTCCCATTGCTCCTTGCGTCGGAGATCTGGATCTTTAATTATGGACATAAAGGTAGGATCCAAATATGTATCCAACTTAGAATCTCTGTATAGAACAAAACAGAATCAGACAAACTCCAACTAAGACTAAGTATCTTAAGGTAGCACAAACAATCATTTCTGTCAATCATCATTAAGTAATATATTTGAGTCTCACCTTCTACGTGTCAATCCAGAACCAGAAAGAGGAACATCTGCGTGCACGGGAACTGCATATTTGCTATCTGCTCCCTCAGCGGGCAGTGTTTTAATTCTTATTTTCCTTTCATCTATTATTGGCTCACCATTCTCATCCCCAACATCAGCTGGAAGTTTTAGCGAAGCAATCTCTTCCTCCTGTTTGTCCCGTGGGAAATAGAGAGGAAGCAATCTGCAGAATGCAACAATGTCAACTATGCAGGAAAATCACCACATTCAACTAGCAGAACTGGATTTCAGTGTAAGCACCGTTTATATATCTCTGTATCAGATGACGATGTAGTACAAAAGACAACCGCGGTTATTTTGTCCCTTTGCTTCTCCAGAAAACGTCTAACAGTCCCTGCTCAACCTCATCCAAAGAAGATGGGACTTAGAAACTAGGAAAAGGTAATTGTTGAACAGAAAATAGTTAACACAGACAAAATCTATTATTTGAAATTTGCATCCATAGAATAACAACCATAGAACAAATCAAATAACAGAACATAAAGAGAAGTGAAAGAAAATATTGACAAGATGACTCACTTATTGCCACGTGAGCAGCAGGTTCACGAGGATAATTTTTGGCTTCTGTGTATATGCAACCCATTGCAATGCTAATCACATGAAAACCAAAATAAATAACTTAACCTCGTAAAATGCAGGACGTACTATGTGGAATGCAGTATTGGAAGACATCAAAATGTAACATATGTAAGTATCCAAGCATCAAAGATTTTAATATACCTTTCAAGACCATTCTCAACGAGTAGTTCCAAACAAGACCTGTAGCAGTGGCTAAGTGCACTCTCTGCAGCTGTGTGATACTTGACAGCATATTTAGGGCCCACTGTATGGATGACTTTCCTGCAGAAAAAGTCCATAAGCTTGATAACATATGAAGAGCAAATATACGAAATCCATTATCACCCTTGAGTGTACGACAGGTACACTCTGCTCTGATATGCTTACAGCAAGTATCCAAATGGGGTTCAAATTGCACTGTGAATCAAATTACAGCTAAACTCCAATAGGACAGTACGTAACGCGGCATGGAACCAGAGAATTTAGTATGACCATATTATGGCTGGTTTATGGTGAGCAAGCATTGCAATTGTAATGGCAGGTGTTACATTGCACAGCAGGAGTAATCACCCATATGGTCAGAACATAATGAGCGTTTTGGGCCAAATAGATCTTCCCACTACACAATCACATCTATACTTACTAAATACGTATTGCCTTAGCAAGAAAATGTCCCAGTTCACAGCAGTAACTGTCTAATATTTTTTCCAGAAAGGTGGATGGGGTGTCTCAGAGTGCAATCCAGGGTCACCTGGTGAAGAACTGCGACCACGAAATTAATTGGTCATGCCACAAAATGTTGGTCTGTCCATTAATCCAGATGATAGCGGCCATAAAATGCTGTTTGGAACTACTCCAATTTCATTTTCCGCAAGCGCATATCAGGCTAGATCCAACGTGAACTAACGTCATCCCTGTAACTACTCTGTTGCTGACAGATACTGCTTTGCAGCTTAAAAATGGTAAACTATAAGAAGGCGAGAGCAGACAAAATCATCTAAATTTTGTCTTGCTTTAATGGTTAATTTGACTGCCCTCTTTTTCTTCAAATGAAAAGCGTAAAGGCAGTTACGAGGAGGATAATTGATCAAATTGCAACTTTAAAGCGAGCAAACATTGTGCACATAGCCAGTGGGAAATGGACACCACAATTCATAACAAAACACAGGTTGCCCTACAACATTTCAACACTCAAGAAGCTCTGCTATCTGCCCTCTGTAGTCTACATTCTCAACTAGTACTACCAAGTATGTATGTAGCGCAACAAATACGGCGCTCATGAGAGCAGAGACGAAATGACCAACCTGGCAGGCAGATCATACGCATTGGTCATCTTGGCCATACCGGTCCGGCACCCGCCCTGCAAACCGTCCATAGAAACCAACAAATGCCGTGTGTGTTACAATCGCCTTTGCGAATCGAAATCCAAATCCAAACGCCGAGAGGAGAAACGTACGTACCAAGGTGGCGCACTCCTCGACGAGCTCCGGCCCCGCGGCGGCGTGCAATCCCGGGCTACTGTGCGCCTCGTCCAGGCTCTGCAGCAGCAACCATTAGACATCGATCGCGGCATATTTGTGTTGCAGCGGGCGGACAGATGAGAAGGAAGTCCCGACGGACGGACGCACCTCGTTGGTGGAGTTGACGACGGCGTCGACCTCGAGGTTCCAGGGGTGGCCGCGCCAGAGGTAGATCTTCGCGTTGACCTGGTCGTCGACGGGGAAGCGGGCGGCGCCGCGGGGGCCGGCCGCGGCGGCGTCGAGCGGGTCGGCGAAGGAGAGGAAGGAGGAGGCGGGGGCCTCGGATCCGGCGGCGTCGGCGGGGTGGCGCTGGTCCGGGTCGCTCCAGCGCGGGACCTGGTCCAGCGTCACCGCCGGCTCCACCCCGCCCACGCCGGGCGCCATGGCCGCCGTCGAAACCGCCGCTCCCAGGGAGACGGAGGCCGAGGCGGCCGCGGGCGAGCGGTGCTGCATGGGGACGGATCAGAGCCGCCGGCGAGGGCGTGGCGCGACCGGCGGGGAGAGCGCGCGAAGGCTGGGGATCGAGGCGAGGCGGAGAGAAACGGGATTGGTGTTGTTTTTTTTTCAATCGCCACCCACGATAATACTAGCTGCTGTCTGCGGAAATTCTGTCTGACGAAATGTTTGGTTCCACTGACATGGTGGTCGCCGAAAATTGTGACCCCACGTGTCAGTGAGAGCGGCGTGTACCGGTTGGGTACGTTTTGGGAAGGCGCGTGCGGCCGAACCAAGCTGGATCACGACGGAGTGGAGGGGGAGTTTGATTGAAGGCGTGGGCCAGCGAGCCTCGCCGCCGTTCGTGTGGCGGTATGCGAATGGCAGATCTGGGCGGGCTTGCTGCGGTTTAACAACACGGGCTGGGCTTTTGTAGGATCGAATCCTATATAGTTTTTCGTTCTCCTCTGTACGAGAGACCTCCTGACCTAGCCGCCGCCACTGCTCCGTCTCCGCCATAGCTCGGTTCCCCTCCTCCGGCCGGCCTCGCCGGCGTCGGGAGGGGTGGGGAACCCGATCTATGAGCGGAGTTTTCAATAAAATTAGTGTTTTTCCATAGATTGGATTAGGGTTTTGTTAGCCGTCTTCTTCTTCAATGGAGATGGTTTCGTCTACAATAAATAACCTTCGGCCCTTCGTTCGACGGCGAGATCTCCTTCCCGACGTCAATGGTGGTTTTGGAAAATTAATTTTGTCTAGGTATGGTTCTTCAGATCTTACTTCGCCAGATCAATCTTGGATTGTTTCTCATGGTTGCTGCGAGGAGGATTGTCCTCGCAATATCTGTCCCGACTACTACGTCCTCGGCAATGGTGATTCGTTATCTCGGCTCCCAACGACGTCGACAAAGTTGATCAGTTGTTTATCCCTGAAATATCAGTGTTGGTGCTTTTGCCGATATTGTTTGATTAATTTAATGGCTACGTGCGTGCACAAAGACTTGGTATTGCGGCTCAAAATTAAAAGTATGGGAAAATCTTCGTTGGTATTCAAAGGTCTGTGGTTTGGTGTATTCTTCGTTGTTCTACGGCTGCATTCAGAAAAGTACAAGATTGTGTCACGGAATAAGAAAGAGCTTGAAGATCTTTTACTATTGTTTTTGTAATCGATGTAATCATGTACTATTTGTTGGTTTAATATATATGGTATTTGCTAAAAAAAGATCGAATCCTATATGAATTTTCTTGAGAAAATCCTTTGCACGCAAGTGTACACCCGCATTTCGTATCAATTTGACTTTAGCTTTGGCCTAAGTCATAGTTCTACTTTTTAAACTTGACCAATATATAGAAAAAATATAGAACCGACCAATATTTATCATGAACCATATGTTTCACATAAGATTCACATCGAAGCATTCATAATTGGTGCAATGGTAAGACATCGAGCATTTCTTATTATTTCACTTGGCTCTCACAATTTGTTGACGAGCTTCCGGAAATCTAAGACCATTTTCCAGCATCTACTATATGGAGTTTTGACAATTTATACAATCAATTCTCCACAACTCAAACTTTCAAGGGCATATCTGGATGTTTCTAACCTCTCAAGGTTAGATTTCACAAAGGGTCATTTTTCTTTTGGAAAAATAAGGATCATTGACATATTGCAAAACCAACAGGGCAACTCTGTGACAAGCATGAGCAACTTGACAAAAAATTGAGAGGAGCGTTCAGTTTTGCTACAGAAAAGATTAGGATTATGAGTACTATACTTGTTATCCATGATTGTTCTCCAGATTTTACCCTCATGTTTTAGATATCTTCAAGCTTGTCTCGCTAGCTTGAAGATATATCCTGATAGTTTGTGTGCAAGGCTTCTTAAATCAAAATACTATTCGACAGGGGAGCTAACTGACACGGTGTTCAGCCAAAATGTATCACCTTGTTGGCAGGGAATTTCCTTTGGACTGGATTTACTCAAACAAGGCATCGTTTGGAGGATTGGCATAGGCACAAAAATCAGAATCTGGCGTGACAATTGGATTCCCAGGGGTAACCACAAAGTTCTGGGAAAAGCAAAAAATCTTTGGCTAAGATGGGTGTCAGAATTGATAAACCAAGACTCGAGAACTTGGAAGGAAGCAATTGTCAAATCTCTGTTTTATGCTCCGGATGCTGATGAAATTCTTAGAATTGGCATTCCTTCTAATCCAAGAGATGATCGCATTGCCTCGGCGCATGAGAAGAATGGCATATTCTCGGTTAGGAGTGCGTATAGACTTGGAATGCAAATTAGAGATAGAGAAAATCAAACTGCCTCTAGCACAAGACCTGATGGGGAGAGATCTCTGTGGAACACAATCTGGAAACCAAATGTCCCACCGAAAATCAAAATTTTTGGTTGGAAGTTGGCCTCTAACACACTAGGTGTTCAAGTGCATCGCTGTAGGAGGAACATGGAGGTCGTTCCTACTTGCACTATATGTGGTATGGAACCAGAAACTACTCAACATGCTGTAATTTCTTGTACCAAGGCAAAAGCTCTCAGACAATGCCTGAGCGAAACTTGGTCTTTACCCTCGGATGATAAACTCCAGTACACCGGAGAGAACGGGATGTTTTTACTATTGAACCAGTGTAATGATGACTTGAAATCAAAACTGCTCTTCCTGTGGTGGAGGGCATGGCACATGAGGAACAACTCGATATTTGGCGATGGAAAATGCTCGATACAGCAATCAGCTAACTTTATTCAAGCATACTTGTCTTCTTTCTTGCAGATTAAAGGCCCTGAACTAGAACATGATTATAAAGGAAAGAAGCCTCTGTACCCGGTAAATGATGGTTTACCTAAGAAGCCAAAGAAGCCGCCTGAGTTCTGGAAGAAACCAAATGTCAGGTGGCAAAAGCTAAATGTGGACGCCAGTTTTTTACATGACAAAAACAATGGCTCATGGGAGCGGTGCTCAGGAATCATGAAGGGGAGGTGATGATGTCGGCCTGGGGCATAATCCCAACCTGTGCATCTGCTGAAATTGCTGAAGCAATTGCATTGAGAGAAGGTATTAAAGCTTCAATATCAGTATGCTCTATCCCTACCATTATTGAAAGCGACAACGCTATGGTTGTTATGGAGATGCTGAAGAGGGATGAAAGCAGATCGATCATCTCGTTTATTACTGAGGAGTCTAGGGAACTTATCAAGTTTCTCCCAGATGTCAAAATTCAGAAAGTGGACCGTGACTGTAACCTTGTAGCTCATAGGTTAGCTAGTTTTGGTCGTTTTAATTGGTCTGATGGGGTGTTGTTGAATGCGTTTCCTCCCCGCGTGTTGGAAACGGTTCAATTGGATTGTAATGAATGCTGTAACAACTATTTTGTGTCTGAGCAATAGAGGTGGAAAATTAAAAAAAAAGATATCTTTTCGCCCAAGAGCTAAGAAGGCAGAGGTTGACATTCCCCATGTCTAGGATGCCCAGGCCTCAAAACTCTTTCTTGTAAATAGATACTATATAAACATAATGGGAATCAAAATAAACTATTAATGTGAATGAAAATGGGGTAAATAGAAACATGTTTGTTTCAGCTCAGGGACGGATTCATGGAGAAGGCTGCCTCCGAGCGCAATGCATTCTGGCGGTTGTAGCTTGCCCTTCTCACCATGGCCGTCGGCTTGCCGATGGTCTTATTCTTCATCGAGATTCCCCAATGGCCCTCGTCACTCATCAGCTCTAGTTCTGGCCACATCGAGTGCCTCGTTACATCTTGGAGCTAGCGAGATCGTGGACGGCGGTGACGTCCAGATCGGGGCGACGTCAGGTGATGGAGACCAGATCCAAGAGTGTGGGGATTGTGCTTCGATGCATTGGGAGGTTTCTTTCATGGTGTTCTCGTACCGGAAAGGTTCAAGTGTGGGAGCGAGAGATATGAGAGAGAGACGCGTGAGAGCGATGAAAACAATGACACAATGAGCAAAATCAAAGTTGAGGAGCAATATAATCTGACTGTAATCCAATCCCACTATAACGAGAATTGCTCTTAGACAAGCGTGTTAGCGCTCACACAGCTCGCTTCCTCTTCCTCTGCCCCATTCTTTTTCTTCCACCGCAACCGGTAGGGAGCCGTGAGGGAGAAGACGCCGTCGAGGTTGGAGCGAGACCGCTCGCACGTGCGAAGAATAGCGTCCCCCACTATAATCGTGTTAGTCTACAAAATAGGAACCACACAGCTTATGTGTATCTTCAAGGGAATATCTTGGGCTTTATGGACATGGAAAATGGAGAATCACCATATGTAGCAACCTGGAAAACCGAAAATACCAAAGCGTCCCATCATCGCCAAAAAAAGGCGCAAGAGCATCTCTCCGGATTAGTAGACGAAGTGAACGGTGCGTCCCTGTCGGCAGGCAACCGCACACAGATCTTCTTCAGAAGAGTTTCCATTCCCCTCCTCTCAAACCCACCCAAATGCTCCCCCACTCCCCAAAACCCTAGCCCACCGGACCACCGCCGATGCCGCCGGAGCCGGAGGTCCCGGCGTGGCTCCGCGGCCTGCCGCTCGCCCCGGAGTACCGCCCCACCGAGTCCGAGTTCGCCGACCCCATCGCCTTCCTCTCCCGCGTCGAGCGCCACGCCGCCGCATACGGCATCTGCAAGGTCATCCCGCCCTACCACCGCCCCTCCCGCCGCCACGTCTTCAACCGACTCAACCGCTCCCTCCTCCTCCTAGCCTCCGATTCCCCCAACTCTTCCTCCCCCTCCCCCGACCCCGCCGCGGCCGTCTTCACCACCCGCCACCAGGAGCTCGGCACCCCGCGCGGCGGCCGCGTCCTCAAGCAGGTCTGGCAGAGCGGGGAGCGCTACACGCTCGACCAGTTCGAGGCCAAGTCCCGCGCCTTCTCCAAATCCGCCCTCCCCTCCCCCGCCCCCTCCGCGCTCGCCGTCGAGGCCCTCTTCTGGAACGCCGCCGCCGACCGCCCCATCTACGTCGAGTACGCCAACGACGTCCCCGGCTCCGGCTTCGCCCCCTCCCACCAGCCCCACCCCCGCCAACGCCGCAGGAACAAGCGCCGCAGACGCGCCTCCTCGGCCTCGGACGACTCCTCCTCGGAGAAGGAGAAGGTCGAGGTGGGGTGGAGGCTGTCCAGCAGCCCGTGGAACCTGCAGGCCATCGCGCGCGCGCCGGGGTCGCTCACCCGCTTCATGCCCGACGACGTCCCCGGGGTCACCTCCCCCATGCTCTACATCGGGATGCTCTTCAGCTGGTTCGCCTGGCACATCGAGGACCACGAGCTCCACAGCCTCAACTTCCTCCACACCGGCGCGCCCAAGACGTGGTACGCCGTTCCCGGGGACCGGGCCGCCGAGCTCGAGGAGGTCATCCGTGTTCATGGTTACGGGGGCAACCCTGATCGCCTTGGTATTGCCTTTTTTTTCCTGTGTTTGTCTGATCATATGTTGTAGCATTATGATGAGGAACAGGATGTCTGATTGTTTGTTCGTGCAGCGTCGCTGGCGGTGCTTGGGGAGAAAACGACGCTGATGTCTCCCGAGGTCATTGTAGCCGCCGGTCTGCCCTGCTGTAGGTACAATCTCTGAAATGGTCACTGCTCAAAGGTTTTCGTATTAAGTGCCTATGGTATCCATGAACCATATTTTATATCCATTTCTGTACTCATATATGCATTCTGCATTTCTGCTTCAGACTGGTACAGTATCCCGGTGAATTTGTGGTGACGTTCCCAAGAGCCTACCATGTTGGGTTCAGCCATGGTCAGTCGCACCATCCAGCCTTTAGATTTCACTATGCCTGTTCGTTGTTACTACATTCAGCTCATCTTGATTCTGCTATTCTTGAACTATCCATTTTAGCTAAGATGTAAATTTATGTATGGCGCTGGCAGTAAATTCGAATAGTCTCCGATTACTTTCTGACTGTTGTGTGATGCTCTACTGTTATGTCACAATAACTTAGATGATTTTAGGTACATATGGAACCAATCATGTACTTGTGGGGAACTCCTGACAGTTTTTTTCTTGGCCGAACTATTATCATGTTTGATTTTCATACCTTATATCGTTTTGATACATTGGATTTTTACCCAACTCTATGATAGATATTCTAAGAATTCAACTTCATAAGTCTTCACTCAGTGCTGCTCTAAGCTTCGTTAATGACCAGGATAGTCCTATCTCTGCATTCTGTACGACTACGTTCATGGATTCTACTATGACTTCAGATCCCCTTGAGGTCCTTGCTTATATTTGAAATCAGAGAACCTATCTATAAGAATCATTTATTTTGGGCTACCAGCAGATAATGTACAATGTAGAAAATTAGAAACGGGGGACCATATTTCCATTTCCTTTGTTTCTTTGCACTTAAGTAGTAGTTCCAAATGGTCTGACTGTTATGTTGCAGGATTTAATTGTGGAGAAGCTGCGAACTTCGCAACTCCCCAGTGGTTGAAGTTTGCCAAAGAGGCCGCAGTTCGAAGAGCTGTGATGAATTATCTTCCAATGCTCTCTCATCAACAGCTATTGTATTTGCTAGCAGTTTCCTTTATATCCAGGTAAGCTTTGTTTTTTTAGTCACCCTACATACAGATCAATGCAGCAGAATAGTAGCAACTTTTTGTCTTCCAAAACAAGCCAAATGGTTCCTAAAAAACAAACCAATTGGTACAGCTAGCAGTTTAATCAATTGTACTTGTTAGCTATGGCTAACAAAGTGACTGCATACCTCTTATCTCAACTTTTTTTTGTGAGTGCTTTAAAAAAAACACTCACTGTGGTATTCACTTTTTAGACCTGGCGGATCAAATGATTATGTATGGGTTCAAAAGTAGTTGTGCATCTATCAGAACTTGTTAGACTAGGCGCCGATTCAAAGTAAAGAACCTAATATATCCTGCTCAGTCGAAGGAGCATATTCACATAGATAGGTAGAAATGTTGCTAGTAGCACATGGAAAGGAGTTTCACAGTAGAAGATCCTCAATGCAAGTATCAATCTTGCATTTGCTTGACTACCCAAAGTACATATGCTTTAGAAGGTTGCATGTGCTTAAAATGTGGCTTCCAACCGTTTATCCAGCTAGTTTGTAGGAGCAAGAATCACTAGTTGCTGCAATGTAGTTTAACATAGATTGTAAATTGAGTTTGGCAATCTATGCTACTTCAGATTTTATGGCCTTCCCATTTATGACAATTTTACAACGCTCCATAAAGGAAACTTAACAGAAGATGCACACATGCTGTACATTATTATCTCTGTCTCTGGTTCTCTTTGTCTCCATGGTATGGTTACGGATTTAGTCATGCTTATCTCTAGTGCTTTTGGTGTCCATATTTGGAACCTGAGTCTGCAAATTCTTATTATGTTTATCATTCAGAACTTTGAATATAGTGGATTATTTTAATTTCAGAACCCCCCGAGAAATACTGTATGGAGTTCGAACCTCTCGTTTGAGAGACCGGATAAAAGAAGAAAGGGAACTATTGGTCAAACAGGAATTTTTACACGATATGATTAGTGAAATTGAGCTTGTGTGTTCTTTTCTTAAAAAGAAATTAATTGCTAATGCTGTTCTATGGGAGCCTGACTTGCTGCCATCTTCTACTGCTCTACATTCCTGCTCCTCTGGCCCAAAAGCTGCTGGGAAGGCTGATGATGGTCACAGTATTGAATCTATCCCCAAAGAAAACTGTTCATCTGATGGTATTGTCCATATGGCTGCGATACAACCTAAATGCATGTCTATGGATAGCAAATCTTCCGATGCTATGTCTGCTTCTGAGGGGGAAAAACTTGATACAGACACTAATGATGAGAGTGACCTGCCTTTTGATTTGAGCATTGATTCTGGCTCATTGACCTGCGTTGCTTGTGGAATTCTTGGCTTCCCATTTATGGCAATTTTACAACCCTCTAAAAAAGCATTGGAAGAGATGTCCCTTGTTGATAGGGAAAGATTGAAGCTGAATTGTGAAAAAGAGAACCATTCAAATGTACCTCCATGTTCTCCTGATCATAGCAATTCAGGTACCTTTTCTTACTTCCCAAGCTTTCTTGCGTGTGCTGGAAATAAGTGAACCATATATCGAGGGATGCAGATATTTTCCGTCTAGAACTGTCTTCTCATAGTTAGTATTTCTCTTTGTTCTAGTGTGAGCAGTGAGTAGCAGCTTGCCAATCTTTCTCTCATATATATATTAGAAACCTCAGTGGATTGAATTTTCAGCATCCTTAAATTTATCTTTTGGGCATCATTTTAGCACATTACACTTTATGGGTATAGATGAATAAAGATTAAAAAATGGGCTATGCTACTTTTATCATTAGTTAATTTTTTATTATGCAGTGCACATCGTCAACCTAATTAATACACAACAAAATTTACCTTCCTAATATTACTTATAGGCAAAATTATATTTTTGCTGGTGATACATTGACGCATTACTGACTTTCTTTCCCCGTTGTCTCATATTTATTACCAACATGCACGTATTGTCAAATGCAAATATGTATCCTTGCTTGTTTATTGAAGATATTTTCTTGTACTTTTCCATCTTTTGTATTTCAGGTTCAGCCACAATGATATGGTTACTTTTCTTGCATGTATGAAAATTTGACAAAGGTTTCTCCTTATTTATCAGGACGTCCATTTATTGCCAATAGACCTTTCAACCCTGTGGATCAGGCTAACTTCATTCATCAGAATGGGAAGTCACATAAAGCTTGCGTTTATTTCACAGATGAGGAACTGGATGGACCCCTGCAGCCTCATAGTAATAGTTCACAATCTTGCAGCAATGAAAATACCCTTCACCCGTGCACTAACACGGAGACAACCGAGACGAAAATATCCAGCAGTGGTTTTGGTACAGAATCCAGTAAACAAACTGGAGAGGTGACATTGATGCGCAAGCCGTAGAAAGTTGTATTGGCAACTGGAATATAACTTCTGCATTTGTACGACCACGAATCTTTTGCTTGCAACATGCCCTTGAGATTGAGGAGTTGCTGGAAGGCAAAGGTGGTGCACATGCTCTCATCATTTGCCATTCAGGTAGGATATAACTCTAACTTCTTTTGACACACTTGTGTTGTGTCATCGTGTTTGTTTCGTTAAAGCTTTTTATTAATAATAATATGCATGCTACAATGATTTAGATTGTCTATATTTGTGGAACTTATTTTCTCTGCAATTTATAAGTTATATGGTTTCTTTCACAATGGATACAGTATACCATGCAAATTAGTGTTTATATTTGGTATTGTTGAATACAGTAACTCCAAAATTTGGAATTTCAAGTAGAAAACCATGTCATATTTATACACTAGATTTTGAATGGAGGATGTCCAGGAGCCTTGTACTAGGACGGAGCACTGAATTCCCTAATTCTAACCAAGTAGATATATTTTGAGGATAGACTACTAAGCCTATACAATTGAACTCTGGGTTTTGCTCGATTTGGTGTTATGCAAGTGAGCTCTGCTTGTAATTGCAGTCCTATTTGCTATCTATGTAAACGACAGATTACATGTGAGTTGACTACTCTAATTGCATCATCTATCTCCATCCTATTTATGTAAATGGGATTCCTTTTGGTTGCTATATAAAGCAATATAGAGTAATCCTACCTACTGGTCAAGTAGTATTTTTCTCATTTTGCTGATGAAAGATACTACTAGTTTACTTAGCAAACAGGGTCACCCGAACTGTTTATGGCACCAAGTCCAAACTTTAGGTCAAAATTGACCACTCTCAAAAGTTGGATGCGTGTCACACAACATGAGCACTTGCCCACGTTTCCATGTTTGGTAACCAAAGAGTGCTAGTTGCAGCTGCACATAAATGATCCTAGCTGGTACCTTTTGCCTCCTTCCAAATTCTCAGTTGAAATCTTGTTCTGGATCATGATTCGGAACCAATTAGAGACATGTTAACTGCTCTTATATGATTGTTGTATTTCTTTAAGTTTAATCTTGGCATTAAATTTTTGCAGATTACACCAAGCTAAAAGCACTTGCGATATCAATTGCTGAGGAAATAGAGTTTCAGTTTGACTGTAAAGATGTTCCACTTGCAAATGCATCCAAATCTGATCTACATCTGATCAACATCTCAATTGATGATGAGGGGTATAAGGAAGATGGAAGGGATTGGACGTCACAGATGGGTCTAAACATGAAATATTTTGCCAAGCTTAGGAAAGAAACACCAGGGAGTCAAGAGCAACCTCCTTTATCCTTTTGGAAGAGATTGGATATCGCAGATAAGCCTTCTCCACCTGTTTCTGTTGTTCCAAATCTCAAATGGCTCTGCAGAAAAACACGAAGCGCATACAGGGTTGTTGGTTATGTTTCCAGTCATAATGCCACAGTGACTCCTGCGGAAGTTAACCCTGCAGTTACAACAACTAAGATGGGCGCTTCTGGAAATGCTGATGAGAATGCCAAAAAACAGCAAACTGCTGAACTGGCTTCCCCCCTGCAGCCAAGTAGGTTGCAAGAAGCTGATGATATAGACATGTGTTCTGAGGACAGTGATCAAGACATGCATCGTGTGAGTGATATTCCCGTTGCTCTAGCTGAATATCCAATGATGCATCAAGTTTGTGAAGGTGCAGTAAGTGTTGGCACTTGTGAACTTCACGGTCTGATAAGTGCCAGTACTGGTGATGGTTTAAATTGTTCAGTCAATTCTCAGGATTCACCTGCGGTGTCAGATGACTTTACCATTCAACAGCAATGTGTCCAGTCAGATAAGCTGACTAGTTCCGCAAGTATGTCTGTACAGCAGTTCCTTGTCAGTGGAAGTATGACTGCGGAAGGTAGCAGCAATCATGAAATGATAGATTCCTATACTGTTACTTCGGAGTGCAAAGGTAAACTGCTGCAAGCTCAACAAGAGCGGGATACCACTGAACTTCGTAATCCAGAAAGGCCAATCAGTTCTTTAGAACCAGTACAGGTTGGTACCACCCATTCTGATGCCAAGGCCGTCAAGCTCAAGAGCGATATTCCCACTGAGTTGCAGCATGAGTATCTGAAGAGAGATGCCATCGTTTCAGAAGGTGTGCAAGCTGCTTCGACGGCAGCAATATCTGGAGAAAATAGAAATTCAGGTTCCGCAGAATCGCATTCTCTTGATATTTTGCTTGGAGTTTTAGCGGAAGAATCCGTGCTGGCAGATGTTGGTGGAAAAGATGAGGTTGACAATGCTTCCTTGGCATTGATGACACTGGCTAGCAATGACCACTCTGCAGACGATGTTGCGCATGATGAAGTTGTAAAGGCGTCTAGCTCGTCTGCTGGAGCATCTCTTCCATGCAGTTTAGCAACTGTGAGACAGCTTGAGGTTCAGAACCCTGAAATACAAGTCAAACAGGAAAACCCTGAAGAAGTTGGTGTCTGGAACTGCCAGGGTTTGAAGGGCAGCAACATAGTCTCTAGAAGCATCGGAGGCTCAAAAAGAACAGACATCATATGCTACGCCAGACGCAAGCGCAGGCGCCGGAGGAAGAGGGAATCAGAGCTATTAACCACTGACAGTTCACAGAGTCTTGGGAGCTTCGCCCGCGCCCCATGCGAGAGCCTCAGACCAAGGTCCAACAAGCCCGCAGCAACCGAAGAAGAGACGTCGGTGTCGCAAGCCGAGACCACGAAGCCTTCTTCTTCGGCCGCAGTGACCAAGCGCAAGAGGACCGAGGTGGTGGAGCTGTTCCAGTGTGACATCGAGTCCTGCGACATGACATTCGAGAGTAGGGCTGACCTCCGCGCGCACCAGCGCAACATCTGCACCGACGAGTCATGCGGCAAGCGCTTCGGGTCGCACAAGTACCTGCGGCGGCACCAGGTCGTCCACCGTGATGAGCGGCCGTTTGTGTGCCCCTGGAACGGCTGCGGGATGACCTTCAAGTGGCTGTGGGCGCAGACGGAGCACGTGAGGTCCCACACTGGGGAGCGCCCCTATGCGTGCTCGGCCCCTGGATGCGGGCAGCGGTTCCGGTACGTCTCTGACTTCAGCCGGCATAGGAGGAAGTTTAATCACCATTGATGACATTTGGTCGCACAACAGCGCTGGGAGCAAAAGCTCCGGCTGTTTGTGTTTGTAATTTGTTGTAGCAGGCTCACGTATTTAATCACCATTGATGATATTTGGTCGCAACAGCGCTGGGAGCAAAAGCTCCGGCTGTTTGTGTTTGTAATTTGTTGTAGCAGGCTCACGTATTTATGCCTGACGGCTGGTAGGCTTATTAGTTGTGTTAGTTAATTCCCTTGGTTAACAATGTGATGTGCCGATGTGCCGAGCTTAATCTAGGAAGTAGAGAGATAGTTCTGGACTTTGGGGAAGGTTTACCCCCTTCAGCCCTTCTTCATCAAGATGTAGATCAACTGACACGTTGCCCTTCATTATTTCTTTCGTCTGTTCAGTAATGTATGTATATCAATGCTAAGCTTTATCAATGCGATGAAGCAGGACCGTCGCAATTCTGTGATCATGCTACAACTGCAATTTGTCAAACGAACGAAGGAGCACGAATCACATATCGAGTAACTATTGCAAAGTAGAACCAACTCCACACATGATCAACGCAAAATCCACAATAAAACCGCAAGGCTGTTTATACAGCTGCTCAACTCTTAATCAGTACTGCTAGCAACGATAGAAATCGACAAGTAAATTAAGATAGTACTAGCAATCAAAGGACATCTAGATGGATCTAGCCTACTGCGACTCGACGGAGGTGGCGCGGCCTTGGCGCTGTCGTCCTTGCCGCCGAAGATAGAGGGGGTGTCGGCGAACATGTTGCGCACCGTGTTCTTGAGGCAGGACCAGTGCTCCTCCATGGGCGCCTCCGTGAAGCTCTTGAGCTGCTCCTTGGTCTTCTCCACGAACGTCGCGTCCTCTGCCACCGTCGTCCTCCTGAAGAAGCACTCCGCCGGCGCCGCCGCCACCTCCTTGTTGTTCTCCTGCGCCGCAGACGCCGCCGCTCCCTCCTTGTTCTCCATCACGAAAACGCTGAACCGAGATCGAAAACTTTGGTGTGTGTCGAGATGAAGATCGATCGATGTGGCTCGTGTTGCTTTGGTGGATTTGGAGGTGCGGCCTCGCGGCTGTTAATATAGTAGTAGGGGGAGGAGGCGCTGTTCGTCTCGGAGGCGTGGGGAGGAAGCCGGCCCGGAGCCTGCCTTGGAGTAGGGGAAAAGAAAGAAAGAGTTTTCTCCGGGCCGGTTAACAGTACGGATACGAGTTAATCACGGTACCAACTTTGGATTATTTATTTATTTGTTACCGAAGAAGAAGAAGAAATAATAAAAAAATGTAACCATCTTTGGCCCGAATTGGAACTCAACTTGCGTTCTTTCTTACTGAACTGGATTGTAACACCAACTGTAATGTAATCCGGCCCTTCTCTTTGCGTTCCTTGTCCCCTGCTTCAAGCCAGCCGCGAGCTGCTTTCTTCCCAAGAAAACACTACTGCAGTACTGTACTTTATAAGCGCACGCACACCAGCTCGCCAGCCTCACTCTCATTCCAGCAAAACACACATCTCTTCCCTACACTACGGGAAAGGCCCAAAACGCCGACGGCCGGCCGCCGTCGGCGTACGCTCGCATGCCGTCGGCGTATACGTCGGCGTAGCAGATTTGCCATCGGCGTACGCCCTCATACGCCGACGGCAATGCCGTCGGCGTATGAATGCAAAAAAAGTTAAATTATTTTTAAAATTTGAATTTTTTAACTTTTTAAAACTTTTTTTTCTATTTCGAATTTCTAATTCAGCTACATACTAAATCTCTAATTACACATTTAATCATAGGTCAAAGTACTTACGTTGGTCAAAGTTCCCGTTCGGTCACCCATCCTCAAATTGCTCCAGTCCAAGCACGCTTAACCTTTGTATTCCTTCATTGTTAGTTTCCAAATGAGAAATGAGAACTTACTGATACTTATATCATATCAATCATGTTAACCCCTGATTTAGGATGTTACACTTTTGCATTGTTTAAATTTAGAAAATTCAGTTGAATAAGTAACAATGATAGTAGAATAGTATATTTTTAATAGAAGAAAAAATAAATTATTTTTATTTTTATTTCCTTTTTTACATTTAATATGGAATAATTCATATCTTTAATTCCGTTAATCGAAATTTGAAAAATAAAATGTCTATGTCAATTAGAAAAATTAGAGGAATTCAAATATGACATCCATATCATCCTTTGCATTGTATAAACATCGATGGTTTTAGAAAATTGATTATTTTTTTCACAAAAATCAAATAAAGTGGAAAAACCTCGAAAAAAAGGTATCCTTTGACATGGAGTCCTCTTATGTGTACTAGTTGCTAGGAAAAATTATAAACTTGAGTTTTGACAAATATTTCAAAAACAAATATTCCATACTTGACACATAGGCGTGTCTTGGTATGGAAAACATTGTTGACAAAAACAATTTCCAAAATATTTTAGTAAATATGATTTTCCATTTTTTAAGTATAAAAAATGACTTTTTAATTAAGCAAGTAACAAACATATGTTACAAAATGTCATGTGCACGGTGAAAAAGATTTTATGGATGTCATATTTGGATTCCTCTCATTTTTCTAATCGATTTAGACATTTAATTTGTTAAATTCCGATTTACGGATTTAAAGATATGAATTATTTCATATTAAACGGAAAATAGAAAAAATTATATGCCGACGGCATTGCCGTCGGCGTATCAAATGTAAAAATTTGAAAAAGTATACGCCGACGGCTGCCGTCGACGTATCAAATGTAAAAAATTGAAAAAGTATACGCCGACGGCCAACCTCTACGCCGACGGCCAAAATCTATAGGCCGACGGCATTAAAAAACAAAAAAAAATCTCGGTTGGCCTGGTCAGGGTCTACGCCGACGGCCCCGACATTTGGCCGTCGGCGTATGTCCTGAACGTCGGCGTTTTGTGGGTTTCACCAGTCTCTCCCACGAAAACTTGCCGCGGTGTTTGTCCGTGGAGAACAAGGGAGCATCGGCGCCGTCGATGGGAGCCAGGCTGGCGATGTTGGACATGGTGACAAGGACCGACACGGAGGCGGAGGCGGAGCGGCAGTGGATAGGCCTCTATATGATGGCCCGCGCGGCCGGCAGCTACGCGGCGCTGTGGACGCGCCAGGGCGTCTCGCTCTTTGGCCAGCCCAGCATCGGGCCCATCAAGACCATCGTCGACCGCTACTGAAGCTGAACAAACTCACCAAACTTAGCTCGCTCTATGTATGGTCAGTCGAGGTTTCTCCAGAGTTGAATCAAATTAGCTGTTGATCTCCTGCAGTAGCAGCGCACCATCGTTGGTACCCAGTTAGTTAGTTGTTCAGTGTCATGAACATGATAACAGAGCTCATGACATTCCATTTCACCGGTTTGCGGTTCCCTTGATTTCATGAAAAATGTCAAAATCTTGCATCGAACTTAGTTTGCACTGGGAAAGAAAACACGCTATTTTGTTGATGAGCGTCCTAGCTCTGCCACTCAATAAGACTATTCTGAAATCTTGAACTGGGAAGGGAATACCATGATGACATTTGTTTTAGTATTATATTATTATTATGCTACTACTCCAATTTCAGTTTTCATTAAAAAAAGAAAAATTGGAGTCTTTTTTCTTCTCTTTTGATGGTGGTGAGAATAGTAGAAGAGGATCCTGTCTTATCACCATGAATAGATGTAGTACTACAAGCTATACAAAACAACCGAGTTTTATTAACATCAAATGACCACTTTGGTGGTCAAATTTACCATCTCATAACAATTTAAGTTTTTCGAACGCAAATCTACCGATTGAGACAGAGAGTTTTCCAAATCGCGCTAGCTGCTTGCAACTGAGCGAAATGGCACTAGAACTGACAGGGGGCCCACGTCGTTTGCTGGCGTGGCACAGGGTTGATGGCACAGCAAGATGTTATACACGACGTGCAATGAACGATAAACTAAAGCAAGATCAACACAGGGGACACATGATTTTAACGTGGAAAACCCTCCAAGAAGAAGGAGAACCACAGGCGGTAGCAAGCAAATTTTTACTATTTCGGGAGAGATTACAAAGTTCGGAGATTTACAACTGTTCGACTTATCCCATTCGGTGGCCTTCAAAATGTAGATGCAAGGAATGCAGTGGCTAGAGGCGAGGAAGAACGGGTCGATCCGTTCGTTCTGGGTGTCCCGGCAAAAATGACTTGGTGGGGACAAAGTGCGCGATGAGGTGGAGCGTCTTGGCTGTTCAGGGTGGCCGGAGAAGGGCGCTAGCCTGCAATCATGGTCGCGGTGTTCCGGAGCTCGAGAAGAAGAGAATGGGGATGGAGAGGAAAGGAGGTGAGCCGGGGAGTGGGGTAGGGGGGGTGGGGGGAGTATGGGCGAGGTGGGCGCCAGTTGTGAAGGAGGAAGATGATGGTTGAACCGGACCGGGACGCTTATCCATTTCTTTTTCCCGTTTCTCATTTTTTGCTGCCATTTAGAAATATGTCCGTCTCTCCATGTCGTCCGTACATGTGGGCCCGCTGTCCGTTTTGCTGCAGTCGGGTTTAGCCTCTTTTTTTTTTTGCAAAATCCATTTCTAAACCTGTAGATTTGTGTCTGAGGGTATGAAATGGTAAATTCGACCATCGAAATGGTATTTTTATCCTATTAACTCCAAAATGACCCAACCCAAACATAAGCAAGGGAGATTAGATGTTACTAGTGGTATTTTGCGCGTCGTCACGCCGCGCTTGTGTGAATTTTTTTAAAATTTTGAAATGTATAAATAAGTTTGTATCTTGGCATTATTAAGTATTATTTATTAGGTAGATTTAAGTTTTAGTACTTCTAAATGTGGTAGTTAAATTGTAGTGGTGGAATATAGTTCCATTTTTTCATAATTTTGTTATGTAGCATTACATTTAGAGGGAAGATATCATGTTTATGACTAAATGTTATGTATGTATTTCGCTGTGAATATGTAACTTAGATCTTTGATTAGATGTAATATGTTGCATTATCAGCTATTAATTTTAATACATATTTAGAGGAAAAGGATTTGAGATTTCCTAAGATAGACATGTACTAAAGCGTTATTTAAATTAATTTTATAGTTAGGGAGAGGTAAGTTTAATTTGAGCATTTAGTAAATTTGATTGCATAATTGGAGGGAGTTTGTTTGCATTATTTGTAAATGTTGACCTAGTTGTTTTGGTGGGTTATGTCTGTGTCTTATCTTGAAAGTTTTTTTTTGTAGATTTGGTTTTTGTTTTTTTTGGTTAAGTTCTCTTTTTTGTAAGAAATTGTTGAAATATGAATATTAAGTGGATCTGAGAAAATTTGCAGGTCGAAGGATGTTGAGATCTTGGAAATTGTCTGGGTTGGAATATATCCAAATTTGTTTTGAATATTTTTAGTATGTACTAAATGGTCAGGTTTGGAGGACATTAATTTTGTTGGAGTATTTCGATTTGTAATTTGAGTTGGAATGTTGAATTATGGGTAGATAGGTGGGGCCAACCGCGACACTGTTTAATACGCCGTTGGTGAATATTTTTTGTGAATATGAACTGCTCAAATTTAATTTGTTTTTACTCTGTAGTTAGAGGTAATGTTTGTGTATTTTGTAGGAATATTCATCTAGCCTAGCATTTTTATTTTCTTCTCAAAATGTGAGCATATAATTAGATAGATCTAAGTTGTTGTTTCGAAATATGTTCCGCGCGTGTTTTTGAATTTGAAGTTGATATAATTTTAGTGCAGAAGAAGCAATTTGTCATGTTGAGTTTTTTGCAGATATTTAGAAAATTGGAGTATTTGGATATGGTTGAAATAAACCATAAATTTTTGTTTGAACTCCATTCAAAATTGGAGTGTTTGGATATGGTGGACTCGAAAGGATCTTAGTTTTTTTAGAGAAATTAATTCTGTAATTTTGGTTGGAAAGCTTCAGTATGTGTTTTTCCTTATTTTTTTTCCCAAATAGTAGCGAATTTGAATTTTCCAAATGTGTTTGCTTTCTTTTGTACATGCAGTTGGTGTTACATTTTTTAGAATGTTTTTTGTGTGTGCCTATGTTCACATGTTTGTTATATTCAAATTTTTGTTTGTTAATTAAATGCGTAGATTTGAAAATTGCCTAAAATTTTGAATTACGTAAACGTGGAATTTCATCGTATGTTGCAAGTAGGCGTTTTTTTTCGTGTCCATGTTAGAGTGGTTTCCTAATTAGCTTCAATTTGACACGCCGCACTCGTCGGGTTTTGGAAATGTTAAATTTCAGGGAAGTTGATATATTTTCTTGTAATATTTTGAAACCGTGTAAGTAAATATCTAGTTTCCGGTACTTTTGTGATATTTTTTTCATCATTTCCTTGAACCGTCAATTATTTTTTTATCTGCATTATTTTAAACTGTAAACTGGAAAGTTCGATAATTTATCCAAATCTAATTTTTCTATATTTTTTTTTTGCCATTTCCTATTTATCGGAAACGTTCAATATATTGGTTTGCGTTATTTTTGTGAACACTGTTTTGTTGCTGGAACTGTTGTGTGGAAATTTTTAAAAATTGTTAAATTTTGATTTTTTTTGACATATCATTTGCATTTTTCTGAATTACAGTTTTGAAGTTATTAATTTTGTATTTCTGGCAATTTTGTTTCATCTGTCAAGACAATGACATGTGGGACCCACGCGTCCTGTTTTTTTTTTTTTCCTTCTCGGAAAGTTGGTGGAAAGGGTGGGGCGCTGACAGGTGGGCCCCGCTGACGTCAGCCCGTGACGTCAGCGGATGGCGGCGATGCCGTGGTCGGCTCCGGTGGAGGAGCGAGCGCGCGAGGCTAGGGGCGCGTGGATCGGCGCGGAGACGTCGCAAGTGGGTGAATGGGCGGCGCCGCGGACCGTATGGTCGCCGGAGGCGGCGACGGCGAGCACGGGCGCGGCGGAGGGAGCCGCGGCACGGCGGCGCAAAATCCGGTGCGTCGCCGGCGTCCCGACACGCGGTACATGGCGTGGAGGTGGAGGGCGAAGCGGCGCAGCTCCCCGTGGCCGTGGATGCGTGCGGGGAGGGCTGGCGTGGCGGCGCGAGGCGGCGGCGTCGGCGACGGGCACGGCGACGTCGCGGGAGGAGGAGGAGAGTGGGGGATCTGTGAGTTTTTTGCAAAAAGGATCTTGCCGTTTCTCGTATTTACATTTTGGTCCTTGCGCACATAGAAGTGAGGGCCGCGGCGCAAATTCTCGCCCACGAGGGGTTTTTTTGCACATCCGCTACGTGCTGATGGTGTGGGCCGCAGGATCATCGTTGGACGGCCGCGATCGGACTGTAGCGTACTGTTCATTTTGAACAGTAGCTACAGTAATTAAAGCGTGGAGAGGCCGCCGTTTTGGGCTGCCTTAATATAGTTAGTAAACAGTAGCTACAGTAATTGAAGCGTGGAGAGGCCGCCGTTTTGGGCTGCCTTAATATAGTTAGTAATCTGTTGGTCGAGTGATGTCCGTATCTGAAACGTTGGGAGGAAGCCGGCCGAGAGCCCGCCTTGGAGTAGGAGAAAAGAAAGAACTATAACTTTATCCCGACCGGTTAACAATACGAGCTAATCACGGCACAAAACTTTGCATTGTATACAGAAGAAAAGTACTTTGGCCTGTATCGGTACTGAGCCTGCGATGTACGAGTATTTGTTACTGAACTGGATTGGTTTGGAACACCAACTGTAATTCCTTGTCCCCTGCTTCAAGCCGCGAGCTGCTTTCTTCCCAAGAAAACACTCCTCTATAAGCGCACGCACCAGCTCGCCCCTCGCATTACATCAACAAACATATCTTCTTCCTTAGCAGTTAGCACCAGATTCTTGACCTCTTCCATCTCTGCAAGAACTCAACCGCGGTCGGGAGTTTGGGCCATGGAGAACAAGGGAGCAGCAGAGGAGGCCATGGGTGCGGAGGAGCTGGCGAGGCTGAAGGCGGTGGCGGAGAGCGAGGCGCCCGTCACGGGGCTCAGGAGGACGCCACCGGAGAAGGAGCAGGCGGCAACGTTCATGGGGAGTGTTGCGCCGGCGGTGGAGCGGTACTGGGCAGGCCTGAAAAGCCATGCCCGCGCGGCCGGCGAGTACGCGACGCTGAGGACGCGCCAGGGCGTCTCGCTCTTCGGCGAGCCCAACATCGGGGCCATCAAGACCATCGTCGATCGGTGCTGAGCGTTAGGAGTAGGTGGTCTATGACTATTGTCATGAGGCTTCTTTGGTTTTTGTCGCTGGTAACTACTCCTAGTAGTTCAGGATTCTTCAGAGTTGAATAATTAGCTGTTGATCCTGTAGTAGCACACTATCATTTGGGTTTGAGTTAGTTGTTCATGTCGTCAAATATGATAACAGAGTTAGCAAAATTCATGCAAAGGATGCAGTTTCTCTGCTTATTGATGATGCACTGGTATTTTAAATTCTTTGGTAACCTCTTATATGCAGTATCAAGTTATAAATTTATAATGGACTCTGCATTTGCATGATTTAGCACCAGTGCAAGTGCTAGCCACTTCGCATACACCATACACAAGAATCCGCAGCGTTCAGATATATATATATTTTAAAACAAACCGGCTATTTATTGCTCATTGAAAATAGTTACATCATTTGCAAGCAGCTCAAAAATAAAATCTGGAGGACTCTCCAACCATACAGTATGGTGTCCCTCCGCCTTTTCAGCTAAAGTATGAGCTACTCTTTTGGTTTCCCTATCCGAATGAACAAAAATGACATGGGCAAAACCTCTTGCTAGAAACGTACACTCCTCATAAATGGCAGCAACAACACCAAGAGAATTGCCTCCTTCTTGCATCGTAGAGATGACCTCTATGCAATCGCTGTTGACAATCAGTTTTGTGCATCCCACTTGTCCAGCCAAAAGAAGTCCATCTCGCAAAGCTGTGGCTTCCGCAGAAGGCGCGTCAGCGACAGAAGGGATAACACAGTTACTGCAAGCGACGAAAGACCCCATGTCATCGCGGATAACTGCTCCGGTTGCACCCGTAAAGGTATCAGGTTTGAAGGATGCGTCAACGTTCAGTTTGGTGTAACCTTCCTTCGGTTTCTCCCAGCCTTGAGTACGTGCCCGTACGTTCTTAATGCATGCTCTCGAGTAATTGATCGCTATCGCTGCTATAGCCTGGGCTGAACTAGCCGGATTAGCTATTTTCTCACCATGGGTATGCTGTCTCATCCCCAGACCTTGTATGTTTGGTGCTTCTCGATCAGGCGATCTTAGGAGAGCTTCAAAGACAGCAGAGCCCGATCTATCAATGGTAGACATCTCCTCTATGACCTCTAGCATTCCAAGTTTCTGCCAGATTTCCAGCACCCTTGGACACTGGAAGAACCCGTGTAATGTGTCTTCACAATAGATCTCACACATAGGGCATATGCTACTAGTGATTATGTGTCTGTTTGCAAGCACATCATAGCAAGGTAAGGTACCATGCAACAATCTCCATGAGAATATCTTTACCTTTGGTGATGTCTTAAGAGCCCAAACTTTAGACCAGACGGGGTTAACATCAGAAGTTCCTTGTTCACTGACATGGATTAGCTTCCTGCCATGTTGGTGGTCCCATTCAGCATAGTATGCTGACCGCACCGAGAAGATCCCTGACTTAGTGTGGTTCCATGAAACAAAATCCTCCATCATCCCCATAGCAAGAGGAATCCTAAGAATCCTGTTGACATCTACTGTAAAAAACATAGATTTTAGGAGCCCTTCATCCCATGTTCGAGTAACCGGATTAATAAGTTCAGAAACTTTTTTGTAGACGGTATTCCCTCGACGAGAAATCACCTTTCGTGATGGACTGGAAGGAATCCAGGGGTCCTCCCATATCTGAAAATTTTCTCCACTCCCTACACGCCAAATATGTCCCCTCTTGAAAGTCTGGATCCCCGCCCATATACTTTGCCATATATAGGAGGATCCCTTCTTTAGCTCAGCATTCAAAAGATCACCAGAAGGGTAGTACTTAGCTTTTAAAACTTGGGCACACAGTGAATCTGGTTCACATAAGAGCCTCCAAACTTGCTTTGCCAACATAGCTAGGTTGAAGCTTTGAAGATCTCTAAAGCCCCTACCTCCTCTCTTTTTGGGAACACACATTTTCTACCACGCAAACCAATGCATATGCTTTGTATCACCATCATCTCCCCACCAATACTGAGACATAGCTCTGATTATCCCTTGAAGTACTTGTTTAGGGAGCTTGAAAACTGACATGGCATACGCTGGAATGGCTTGCACAATAGCCTTCAAAAGAACCTCTCTCCCTCCATAAGAGAGCAACTTCTCCTTATAACCATTCAACCTGCTACAAATTCTGTCAATAAGGTGCAAAAAGCAATCTGATCTGTCCATACCCACAATGGGCGGGAGCCCTAAGTATTTATCTTTGATGGCCTCCGTAAGAATATCAAGCTCTCGGCATATTTCTTCCCTTGTTTCAACAGCCGTACCAGGACTAAAGAAGATGCTCGATTTCTCCACACTGACTAACTGTCCCGAAGAGGAACAATAATCTTGAAGAACTTTATTTAGAGTAACCGCATTGGCAATATCCGCCCTTAGCAGAATTAGAGAGTCGTCAGCGAATAATAAGTGTGTAACAACTGGAGCCTCACGACATACCTTCACCCCAATCAGATTACCGTTTTCCTCTTCATGTTTCAGAAGACTCGAAAAACCCTCAGCAAATAGTAAGAACAGATATGGAGACAAGGGATCACCCTGCCGTAAACCTCTTGTGGGAGTAAAAACCTCAGAATCATGCCCATTAACTCGAACTTGATATTTCACAGATTTCACACAAGCCATTATCAATTGAATACAATCTTCCTTGAAGCCCAGCCGCAACAGAATTTGCTCAAGGAAAGCCCACTCGACCCGGTCATATGCCTTATGCATGTCGAGCTTAATTGCACAAAGCCCATACTTACCCACTCTCTTTTTCTTTATCGCATGATAGGATTCATAAGCCACCAGGAAATTGTCTGTGATAAGTCTACCTGGGACAAACGCACTTTGCGTGGGGGAAATAATATCCGGTAAAACCCTTTTTAGTCGAGCCGCGATAATCTTGGATATCACCTTATAAACCACATTACACAAACTGATGGGACGAAACTGTGTTACCTTTTCTGGGCTCTCTGTTTTTGGTATCAAAACAATAACTGTATCATTCCACCCTTCAGGAATAATCTGACGAAACAGGCTTGCGCCCCGCTTTATAAATAAAGCCCAACGGCCAAACAGATACAAGTGATGAGGTGACCCTCTTACAAAGCAGATCAAAGATAATAAAAAAAACACCGGAGAACCAAACTCGCGATGACAACGGAACTAAGCCTAAAGAAACCGGAACTCCACGACAAAGCCCCCAAGAAGGAAACGACGCTGACGCCGCCAATGTCGAGACCGAAGGCCAAGGTTTTCACCCGGAGTACTGGCACGACGAAGGAACACACAACAGCGCCCCCAAGAGGGTAACGACACCCACAGGCATCGCCGCCAGAGCGTTGGGCTTTCGCCCGAAACCTTCGCCTACCCGGTCTCTCAGACCGCCCCTGTCATCGAGTCAGGGTCCCAAACCATGATCTGGGAGCTGCTAGAGCCGAGGCCCTCAGCACCAGGATCCCCCCGCCGTCCACTCCCCGCTAGCCACCTAGTCCAGGAAGAGACCACCACCACCGTCACGTCGCTCGCCGCAGAACGCCCGTGCAGTCCACCTTCCGGAGCCGCCGCCCCGCCATCCAAGACCTCGCACCCGTTGAGAGGCAGGCAAAGGACAGCAATTCTACCAAAACGAACGGGAGAGGTCAAGATCAGCGACCAGCACTCGGACCGCGGGGTGTGACGTGCCTCACGTTGCAACCACATAACCCGAAAGGGGTCTGTTAGGCAGTCGCCGGATCTAGGCCAGAGGCCCGGATCTAGCACCCCAGCCACTCATGGCCAGGGGATGGGTTCCTCTTGGAACCCCTGAAACCTAGGTCAGCAGGTCCCACAACACCCAGATCAGGCCCAAATGGGCCTAGATATGGGCCGAGGTCCCGCCGTCCATGGCCAGCACCGCCTGCCACTTCTGAGTGCACCGCCGTCCCTGACCTCTCCACCATCGCTGGCCGGCCTTGCCATCCCCGCGCCCGCTCCTGTGCGGTCAAGATCTCCGGCCCAGCCTGGCCGCTGCCGCGTCGCCCGTGAATTGCGCCGCCCTGGAGCATTGTCCCAGACCGCCACCGCCACCAACGCGCCCCATCACCGCCGCGAAGCCGCCACACCACCGCCGGAGCTGCCGCGCCACCGCGCCCTTCGTGGAGCACGACGCCCAAGTCGACTCCTTGGCCCATGCCAAGGCCCCGCGCAAGGGAGCAGAAGATGCGCCGCCGCCGCCCGCGCTCGGCCTTCGGCCGGAGACGCCGACCGGCGGCGGCGGCGAGGAGGAGAGGGCGTGGGGAGGCTAGGAAGAGAGGCGCTAGGGCTTCCCTCGCCGCCGCCCACGGGAGCGACGAGGAGGGAAGGAAGGGGAAACCTATTCCTGCCGAATCGGTTCAGGAATAATCTTAGCATTAATGGCTAACAGTACCTCATTCGTGAGTTCTTCTCCAAATAGGGACCAATATTTTTTGAAGAAAATAGCATGCAGGCCATCGGGCCAGGCGCTTTTAGGTCTTCAATATTAAAAAGAGCTTTTTTAACCTCCTCTCTCGAGTACTCAGCACACAGCAAATCATTCATCTCCTGTGAGACGCATGGCTTAACTTTATTAACGACCTCCATACTAGGATCCAATACTTCTGATGAGAACAGCCCCTTAAAATAATCCTTAATGTGGCCTGACAGTACATGCTGATCTTCAAGCCAATCTCCCGCTTCATTCTTCAACTTTTTGATAAGATTTTTCTTCCTCCTTGCCGAAGCAAAATTGTGGAAAAAATTTGTATTCCGGTCCCCAAACTTCATCCAGTTAGCTCTGGATCGTTGGATCCATTTTAACTCCTCTTGCTCATGAATATTCTCCATTTCAAGCTGGATTTCTTGCTGTCTTTTAGTCGCACTGTCCGACAATGGTCCGTCCATGACCTCATTTAATTCCCTCTGCAAAACTGCCAATCTGTAGCGAGGTTGTTTCAACGTATCTTTGTCCCATACATGCAGTGCCTTATGCACCTCTTGCAGCTTATGAGCCAAATTGCCCGGCTGGGAATCTTGGGCCCTAGCCCATGCAGAGTTTACCACAGTATCAAAGCTAAGGATGGCAATTTTATCCATGGAGCCGGGTATCCATGGATATCCGACCCGATGGATGAGGGTTTGGAGGGAAATTTTTACCCATGGATTTCATGGGGCGGATATCCGCTAGCTCATGGGGTGGGCACGGGCAGAGATTTTACTCCACGGATATCCAATGAATACCCGACTGTCATGTGGGACCCACATGTCAGTGAGAAATGTAGTTTTTCCCAGGCCCATCCCTTGATATTCCCAAGGCCCAACTCACGTAATTATTAGTTATTGCGAACCCTAAACTACTCCCGCGTATTTAACGCATCCACACACAAACGCACGCAGCCGCCTGCCCGCCTCAACTCCTCATCTCCTCGTCTCCTGGAAGTCTCGTGACCGGTGACTCCCATCTTCCTCCGTTGATTGGAACCTGAGAGACGCGCCGGCGGCCGCCCGGCCAACCGTTCTTCTCCGGCGGTAAGCGATCTCCCGGTCGGCAGCGTCCTAGCCCAGCCCCTCATCTCCATACTCGTCTGATCTCTTCCTAACTTTTCCCTCGATTCGTTGCTAGTCAAGGCCTGTGATCGATCTCCTCTGATCAGGGCACTTAGCCGAGTGTAATGGCGCCGGCGAGGAAAAATGGACGCGGGTGAGGTACTGGAACGTCAGCAATCACCACACGATCTGCAGCAACAGCCACCCGTCAAGGCAAGTTAACCTTTTCTCACCATATGCAAGGTAGTACGGTTGATGTTTGTATTTTCGTTGCCTCATGATTTTGTAAAACATGCTGTAACAGGAACATCCGGAATAGAAAGTACTCCAACTCCGGGCAGCACCGCTTCACAAGGAGCGGAGAACTCAGCCGGGGGTTCACCTCTTGCACATCCAGAGTCGTCACAAGGTACAGGTACTGCTGCAGCTAATGGTGATGGTACTGCTACTGCTAATGGCGATGGTGAGGTGGCAGTACAACAACCTGTAGTTAGATCTAATAAAAGAAAGCTTACATCTGATGTGTGGGACGATTTTAAAAAAGAATTAAGGAAAGGGAAGATGAGAGCTGTATGTAATTGGTGTCGTCATGATTTTGCCGGAGAATCAAGCTCCGGCACAACACACTTACGGAACCATCTCGGCACTTGTCCTTCTCGGCATGCACCAATTGGCCCTAAACAACAGAAACTGAAGTTGTCGAAAGGTGTGGATGGGAGCGTCAGTTTAGAGAATACTCATTTCGACCAAGAAGTGGCTAGAAAAGAACTTGCATTGATGATATGTGTGCATGAGTACCCTTTATCTATTGTTGATCACACTCGCTTCCGTAAGTTCTGCAATTGTTTGCAACCATTGTTCAAGGTGGTGTCGAGAAATACTATTAGGCAGGATATTATTAATATGCATGAAGTTCAAAGGGATAGTATGGTGAAGTTCTTTGCAAATTTTCCAAACCGTGTTGCCATAACTACGGACTTGTGGACCGCTAATCATCAAAAGAAAGGGTACATGGCTGTTACTGCACATTATGTTGATGAATCTTGGAATTTAAAGAGCTTTCTTTTGAGGTGAGAACAAATAATCCTTATTTATTGTCAATATAAATTATTTATTTATTTGTTTCTGATCCATTTGTAGACGTGTTTTTCTTCTCAGGTTCATGTACGTGCCATGTCCACATAATGCTGATGTGATATGTGAAGCTCTGCATGCATGTCTTGTTGAGTGGCACCTTGAGAAGAAGATATCCACCGTGACCTTGGATAATTGCACATCAAATGATAAAGCTATGCAAATTCTGCCAGATAAGTTGGACACTAAAGCTCTTATGTTGGAGGGTAAATATTTACATATGCGTTATGCTGCACATATATTGAATCTGATTGTAAAAGATGGTTTGGATGTCATGGAGGTTGGGATTGAGAGGGTACGTGATAGTGCTGCATTTTGGTCAGCCACTCCTAAAAGGCATGAGAGATTTGAAAAAATGGCACGTGTTATGAACACAGAATACACATGTAATTTATCTCTTGATTGCAAAACTAGATGGAATTCTACATACATTATGCTAAGTCGTGCATTGCAATACAAAGATGTTTTTGCAAGACTTAGTATTCGTGAAAAAAAATTTACTTGTCCAACTAGTGAGGATTGGGAGTTTGCAAAGGAGGTTTGTGAGAGGCTCAAAGTGTTCTTTGATATTACGGAGTTATTATCGGGCTCTAAGTATGTTACAGCAAACATATTTTTCCCCAAAATCTGTGGTATTCGTTTGGCAATACGGAAATGGCGTTCTAGTGAGAACGAACTTATAAAAGCTATGTCTGAGGAAATGAAGGATAAATTTGAGAAGTATTGGAAAGATGTCCATGGTCTCATGGCTGTTGCAACTGTCCTTGATCCACGATTTAAGCTCCACATACTGCAGGTAAGCCACACCATTTTCATTTCATGATATTTGTGCATGTTCTTCTTAATTTCTTATGTTACCATGTTCATTTTGTAGGCTTTATTTCAGACATTGTATGGATATGAGCATGCTGTCAAAGAAGTTGCAAAGATAAAGCAACTGATGCTAGATTTATTGGTTGAATACCAACAACCCTCCGAGGATGAAGGGATGCCAAATATTGGAAACACATCAACTACTAGTGGTAGCGTAGATGAAGTTTATGAGATATTTGATGAATATATGAATTCAAAGCCTGCTGCCTCCGCCTCTCAAGTGCGCACAGAGTTGGACCTGTACTTGGAAGAGGACCCTCTCCCTTGAACACAAGAGCTAGACATCATTGGTTGGTGGAAATTCGGAGGTATTAAGTACCCTACTTTGCAAATGATTGCTCGTGATATATTACCTATTCCTGTTACATCCGTAGCATCGGAGTGCGTCTTTAGTGCTAGTGGGAGATTAATTAGTCCACATCGTAGTCGACTTGCACCAAAAACAGCTGAAGCACTTATGTGTATGCAAGCATGGTGTCGAGCGGACATGCTAGGTAATTCATTTCTACATCCCCACTTTGTATCCAACTTTTATTGTGCAATATGAAATCTAAGCTATTATTTTTACAATTGCACTAGGTGATATTCATGGTGATCTCCTTGCTGTCCAAAATGTTCTTGAAGATGAACAAGAAGAAATGGTATTGTTTCTGTAGTTATCTATTTTAATTATTCATTCTTGTGATATTTAACTTGGCTAAGCTTTGGTGTCTTATTCGATTGTAGGATGCCAATGAATCCATTGTCACTGAAGAATGAGGCTCCAATAATCCAAGATTCAAGACAACATTTGTGCTATCTTTTACTATATCTTTAAATGCATGAATTGTTGTGTTGGAAACTTGTAATAAGTATTGTCTATGTTTCGTGAGATTGATATGAGATTATGTATTTTGTGGTGTGATTGTGTGAGATTCTACATATTATAAGTACTTTGCGGTTTAAATATTGTTGATTTAATACTCCGATGTATTACTCGTGGATATCCATGGATATCTGGATATCCGGCGGGTTTGGATATGGGGCGACATCCATGCCCATGGATACTTTCATGGGCAGGCTATAGTGATGTTGATGGATTTGGATTTGGATCTGGTTTTGGTATATCCGCCCGAACCCGCCCCATTGCCATCCTTAATCAAAGCTCTCTTCCAATAACCATCTCGCTTCAAAATTCCTCCTCCCACCCGATCTGTTCACCTGTACATGCTCAAGATATGAGCAGTCCAATACAATTGGCCGGTGATCAGACTTGGAGAAATTCTCATGAATCAGGGATGCCATAGGAAATTTAGCAGCCCACTCTGGATTACAGACTGCCCGGTCTAGCCGTTCTCGCATTCTGCCTCTCCGCCATGTGAATTGATCGCCAACGTATCCCAAGTCATCCAGATTGCAGTTTAACAATGCATCACGAAACGCTTGCATGCACCTTTGGGGTCTCAAGCTGCCCCCCTCCTTCTCAGTACCAATCAGAATTTCATTAAAATCCCCTATCACAGCCCAAGGGAGATCAACCATGTCATGGAGTTCCCGTAGGTAGTCCCAAGTAAGGTATTTACGTCCCCCACTTGGTTCACCATAAATCCCAAATCCCAGTCACTCGCCAAGCCGAGTCACTCTGTTCGTCAATACGAATATCAAGGTAATTGTTATGAACCCGTGAAAAAGTAACATTTAAATCATTGCGCCAAAATAAGAGAAGACCGCCACTCCTCCCGTCACTTTCTGATATGATCATATGATCAAAATTCAGTTTTCTTTTCAACTTCTCCGCCCTAGCCTTATTCAGATGAGTCTCGGACAGAAAAAGAACATCTGATTTAATCCGCTCTTGAATTACCGAGAGCGCACGAACTGCCGTGAGTTTATGTAGGCCTCGACAGTTCAGACTTCCTATCTTCATTGCAACCGGACAGACTTCTCCCAGGATCTTCAACCTCTGATCTCGATTCAAGCCCTAGAAACTTCTTCCAGGTCTGCGTACAAACAAGCCAAGCACCTTCACCAGAAAAGCAAACGGGAGCCCAACGATCAGAACTTGCGTGCAAACGGGAGCCCAACGATCGAAAGTTGCCAGCTTCTCCACAAACGATACAGGCTATCGTCAAGATCAGAACGCCACTTCGGAAAGACTCACCACCGGATGGATTCCGGGGGAGGACAAAAAACCCTTAACGGGGACAAATACCAGCATTGCCTAGCCTGTCACCGGAGGAACGCAGGCGCCGCCGCCGACGGCAGCCTCAAACCCTAGGTCGCCCTGTAATCGCCATCGGCGACAGAAAGTGCCGCACCTGCCAAGTTCGCAGCGTTCAGATCTTGGACAACTAAAGTATTTACAGATAGTCTGACTAGTACAACTTAGAATCTTTTACAGGAATAAAGTCAGCTTGTAATATGGGGATACTCTGTTGATGAGTGTGCTAGCTCTGCCAATCAATGAGAATGCATGTGGTAAGATGGTTAGGAGGATGGTTATATCCCCATCCCACCAGAGTTCAACCCCAGATTTGGCGCTGGTGTTTCTCATTTAGGCGGAATATTTTTTAGTGCGAGGCGACGTTCCCGTCGATAGCGAGGCGCTCGTGGTGATTTCGTCAATCTCAAGACCTGATCCGCCGGCCCAGTCTCTCGGAGGTGCTCATAGGGGTAGGGTGTGCGTGCGTGCGTTCATAGGGGTGAGTGTATGCGCGTGTATGTGAGCGTCTGCGTTGTACTGTGTTTCGCAAAAAAAAATCTCTAAAATTTTGAACTGGGAAGGAAATGACATGATGACATTTGTTTTATTATTACTTATGTTACTCCAATTTCAGTGTTCATCAACTAAAAAAATCTGCGAGTTCTTTTTTTTTTTTTTTTGATAGCGCGAACAGCAGGAGAGCCTCCTACAGTCTTATCACCATTAATAGATGCACAAGTTATACAAAATGACCAACCCACCATAAGCAAAGGGAGATTAGATGCTATTTGTCGAACCGTACAAGATGCAAGCCAGCCTTCCGTTTTTTCTCTCCGGGCAGTTCTACAAGGTCTGGTGCAGGAGATTATATCTTTGCTTCCAAATTCTCCAGGCTGCAAGAGCCGAGATTTTCAGGAAAAGGGCTACTGTTTCAATTTTGTCCTCTTATTATCTTATCGTGTCACTATATATTCTTGTAAAGACCTAGGTTCTCACTAGGATATACCGACGTTTGGCCTTATGCTCCCATCATGTGAACAAAATACATTCGCACCAAAGATCGATGTATGGCCACTGGTCTAGCTAATAGCACGCCTCAGTTACAAAATGGTTCATCCTAAATGAAAGCAAAGTATCCAGCCCGACATGGGGCGCCAATTCACATAGTATTATTTGGGAGGGGGTCTCTAGTTTTTAGATGTTTCCAATGATGCAATATTTGGGATCAATGTCACAAACATATGAGACAAATGCAAGCCACTTAGACGGCTCATCACACACAAGTCCATTGCCCCTGTTTGTAAGGTTAAAACTCTATGATGAATCCCTTCAGTCAGTGTTTGGATATCACGAGTGTTTTCCTTATCGGCGCTGCAGACCACAGTGGCACTAACAAAGCAGCTCCATGTTCTTATGTATGTATTCCCATGTATGCAGAATAGGGTGACAGTAAAGGGGATCAAATTCCAAATTTCAGCTCAAGATATATATTCCAAGGGCGAGCACAGCATAGTCAAGACCAACTCCCTACTGCGACTCGACGGAGGTGGGCGCGGTCTTGGTACTGTCGTCCTTGCCGCCGAAGATGGCGGGGGCGTCGGCGAGCATGGAACGCACCGTGTTCTTGAGGCAGGACCAATGCTCCTCCATGGGCGCCTCCGTGAAGCTCTTGAGCTGCTCCTTGGTCTTCTCCACGAACATCTGCACCGACAAGTCGTGCGGCAAGCCGCAAGCGCTTCGGGTCGCACAAGTACCTGGATGCGGGCAGCGGTTCCGGTACGTGTCCGACTTCAGTCGGCATAGGAGGAAGTTTAATCACCATTGATGATATTTGGTCACACCGCAAAAGCTCCGGCTGTTTGTGTTTGTAATTTGTTGTAGCAGGCTCACATATTTATTAACCGCCTGACGGCTGGTAGGCTTATTAGTAGTTTTTTAGATAAAGGGATTTTATTACTTAAGAGTTTTAAGCATTACACCCGGCCTCTACATAGTTAAGATGCACACAGCCACCAGTTCACCAGTAACCAATTCAGAACAAAAAGTAAAAAGGCGAATTACATATCATAATGAGAAATTGTAGATCTGCCTAAGAAACTGGTAGGTCTATCCGGAGTCTATGTTGCCATCCATGTCGGGAGAATAACTCCTGGCCGCAGCCTCCAGCCTCGACGCCACCTCCAAAAATAAGTCTCGGTGCTCCACACACTGCAGGGCCGACCACGCTCGTAGCGTAGCTGTACACCGATAGATAACCTGCATAACAGAACCATTTTTATCGTTAAAAACCTTGTCATTTCTACATAGCCACAGCGACCAAATAATGGCAATCGCTCCCATCCTACAGAAGATTTTAAACCTAGGATCCACGCCATTTAACCAGTTGCCAAAAATATTTGCAACAGTACGCGGTGGATGTAAGGTAGAACCTATCTGGATGGCTGACCATATAGACCTGGCGAATTCGCACTGGAAGAATAAGTGTTTAATGGTCTCGTCATGTTGACAGAAAACACACTTTTTACTTCCGTGCCAATTACGCTTGGCAAGGTTGTCTTTTGTAAGAATTACACCCCGACGAAGATACCACGCAAACACTTTAGTTTTAAGCGGTATCTCATCTTCCAAATTTTGTTATTATCCTTAATATCGACTGGCACTTCGGGTAGAATTAGTGCTCTATACATAGAATCAACCGAGAATTTACCATTCTTCGTAAGATTCCATTGAAATTTATCTGGACCTTCCGACAATTGGAAGAATCAATCGGATGAGCAAGCATTCCAGGATGCTTGTCTTGTTCCAAGTAAACTTCTTCTGAACGAAACATCTGGTGGGAGGTACCCAACACCTTCGCGATCGTGTCGCTTTTGTTTCGTACAATAGTGTACAGAGCCGGATATTGTTCTCTAAGGGTAGAATGGCCTAGCCATTTATCCTCCCAGAAACGAATTTCCGATCCATCCCTAATTGAGAAAGATCCATGTTGGAAAAAAAAACTTCTTTGTAGCCATGAGGCCAGCCCAGAAGTGTGAATCGCCAGGTTTCCAAAGAACCTGAGAAACAGCTTGATCCCCACATACTTTCTCTAAGGAGGGTTTGCCAAACTCCATCTTCCGATAGAAGTTTGAAGAGCCATTTACCTAGCAAGGCTCTATTCTTGACCTCAAGGTCATGAACTCCGAGCCCTCCTTGGTCTTTAGGGCAGCAAACCACACTCCATTTAGTCAGTCGTATTTTTTCTTCACAATCCCCTTGCCAAAAGAATCTTGATCGGAAATAATCCAATCGTTTTAAGACTCCTTTAGGCAATTGGAAGAATGAAATCATATACAGTACCATGTTTGTTAGTACCGAGTTTATGAGAACCAATCTTCCACCCAGGGATAAGAGTTTGCCTTTCCAGCTATTTAAGCGTAATTGAAGTCTTTCCTCCACCTTTTTCCATTCAGCATTTGTAAGTTTCCGATAATGAATCGGAATACCCAAATAGTTGATAGGAAATTGACCTTGCTCACAGCCAAAAAGTTCAGCATACAAGGCGGCGTTTTCTCGAGCCTCGCCAAAACAAAACAATTCACTTTTATGGAAATTTATCTTAAGACCCGAAAGTTGCTCGAATGCTGACAAGATCAGCTTAAGGTTACGAGCTTTTTCGATGTCATGTTCCATAAAAAGAATTGTATCGTCAGCATATTGAAGAATCGATAAACCACCATCAACAAGATGTGGAATCACTCCTTCAATTTGACCCTCAGATTTAGCGCGTTCGATCAAGATAGCCAACATATCAGCCACTATATTAAATAGTATTGGCGATAACGGGTCACCCTGTCTGAGGCCTTTTTTCGTTTGAAAGTATTTGCCAGTGTCATCATTGACCTTAATGGCTACACTTCCTCCCGAAACAAAGCTATTAATTAACGCGCACCACTCAGGAGAAAAACCTTTCATTCTGAGGGTCTGCTGAAGGAAAGACCATTTGACTTTATCATAAGCTTTCTCAAAGTCAATTTTAAGAATTACCCCATTCAGCTTTTTCCTATGTAGCTCGTGAACTGTTTCATGTAGGATCGCAACTCCATCAAGGATGTTGCGGCCTTGCATAAAAGCCGTCTGAGACGGAAACTACATGATCTGCCACACTGTTCAGTCGAATCGTAGCCACTTTGGTGAATATTTTAAAACTAACGTTAAGAAGGCATATAGGTCTAAATTGTTGAATCCTTTCTGCCTCGTTAACCTTAGGTAATAAAATTATCTCACCAAAATTGAGACGAAACAACTCTACTGTCCATTGTGAAGACAGGCAAACAGTTGAAGTAAATCAGACTTGATAACATCCCAAAAGTTCTGGTAGAACTCAGCCGGGAAACCATCAGGTCCAGGTGCTGTATTATGTTTCATTTGGAAAACCGCCATCCTCACTTCCTCCTCTGAGTAGAGTTTAGTAAGTAGACTATTTTCCGCATCTGAAACCTGGGGGATATCCTCTGTTCGAGACTCATCCAAAGTGAAATTTCCTTCCTCTGGAGCACCGAACAGGCCTTTATAGTAATTTGTAATGTACGACTTTAGTTGTTCATGGCCCTCAATCGTTCCCTCATCCTGGACTAGAGAATGAATGCGCTTTTTCCTGTGTCTGCCATTGGCAATACTATGAAATAGCGTGTATTCGAATCCCCTTCTAGGATGAATTGGGCTTTAGAACGTTGATACCATTTTAACTCCTCCTCTCGCAGTAGCTTCGCTATCTGTGCATTGGATTGGCTCTTTAGCTCAATCTCTTGCTCGGATAGTAACCGAACTTCTGCTAATGCTTCTAGAGCATCAATAATCGAGGAAAGTCGTTTTCTCTTTTTTAAGTAAACCAGAAGTATGACGAGCCCAACCAACGAGGTGCGTGCGTAAAGCACGTATCTTGTTGTTCCACCGCTGGATAGGCGTATCACCCGCAACTGGTCTTTCCCAAATTCTTTTAACCATCTCATGGAAACCCTCGCGGTGCAGCCACCCAAGCTCAAACTTGAACCGTGGCTTACACTGTGGTCTAGGTATTCCAGTAGTCAAAAGAATGGGAGCATGGTCTGACAAACCCTCAATACGTTCTAGAGCCCGTACCGACACCAGTGGGAACCTAGATTCCCAATCAGTATCCATCAGTACACGGTCTAGTTTCTCGTATGTGGGTTCAGGGAGAGAATTAGCCCAAGTGAACTGTCTCCCCACCATTGTTATCTCCGTAAGTTCAAGCTGTCGATGACTGCATTGAACAAAAGAGGCCAACGGTTGTCAAACCGACCCTTACTTTTCTCAAACGGAAAACGAAGCATGTTGAAATCCCCACCAATGATAAGAGGGTGTGGGTTATCTTTTGCCAAGTTTACCATTTCACAGAGAAAAGAAGTCTTAGCCGCTTCCTGGGCCGGCCCATACACGGCAACAAGACTCCAAATGAAATTATCAGATTTATTACGGATGTGCATTTTAATATGAAAATCACCATCCGTAACATCCAACACTTCCATGGTATCCGTCCTGATACCTAGTAAAATGCCTCCAGAGCGGCCATGGGGAGGACGCGAGTACCAATCAAAGTCTATACCGCCTGAAAGCCGGTTCAATAGAGATTGCGAGAACTCACGTCTTCCAGTCTCAGAAATAGCTAAGAAATCCAAATTATGGTCCCGAATGCAACCAGCAAAGTGCAAATATTTAGCCAGGTCACCAAAACCTCTGCTATTTGCGAACATGCCATTCATTGGGAAACTATGGGAGATTTGGAAAACTTAGCCCGTTTCGAGGCAAATTGTTAGAGGCAGATTTAGATTTCCGGCGGCTGCTTTTAACTCATACAATGAGCACAACCCGTCCTCATCCAAAGCATTCTCCGACACTTCACCAATTAAATGAGAAAGAAGCTGACCATCTGATGTGGCAATCGCTTCTCTTTCATTCAAATAGGTGGCAGTCAAACCAGTCGAAACTTTAGAAATAACCGTAAGACGGTCGAATTTCATAAGCCTCAAGACCTTAGTTGACACACTAATAAAATTAGAAATAAATGACGGAGATGAAAAAGAAAAAAAGGTCGCTGGATAGCTCCGCTCTCGTCGTCGTCGCCGAGGCTATCGTCAGAGGTGCCGTCGCCGTCGTCCCGGCCGTTGCCGTCGCCCTGGAGCTTCTGGATGGCGGGGAACAAATTCCTCCTGGAGCCGGCGGCGCCGATGCCCATCTCCTTGAGGTCCTCCAGGATGAGCAGAGGGAGCACCTCGTCGTCCACCTCATGGATCTCGAACACGGGCGCGTACCGCGCGGAGCCGATCACGTCCAGCCATGACCTGAAGCCGTAGCCGGCCGTGCCCGGAAGGCGGTCGTTGGGGAGACCCCAGACGGCGACGCCGTTCGCCTCGTCGTCCTCGGAGCCGTCGGGGGGCGTCGGGATCCAGGCCGTGCGCGGGCGGCGCTGGTCGGGCTTGGGCCTGCGGCGGTGGGAGGCGGGGTCGAGGAGGTCATACGGGTGGGCGCGGCGGGGCGGGCTCGGCCGCCTCGGCAGCGGGGCCCGCCGGGGGCAGCGCGGCGGTGGCGGAGAGGGCGGGGGCAGCTGCGCCGCCATCGTTCTCCGGCTCCGGCGGGCGGAGATCGGCCATGTGTGGCGGCGCCGCTCGAGATGCGCAATCCGCGGGAGCGTATGAATGTGGAACTTCAAGCCTTTAAGATCTTTAGTCACTTATTAGTAGTGTTAGTTAATTCGTTTGATTAGGAGGCGACGCCTTGTTCCACCAAACTTCACCGGCGGAAAAGCTAGGCCCCTCCCCTTCCGCTTGCCGCTCCGACGGCAGGAGGGAGGGGGACCCCCTGTTTTTGCATGGTATTTAGAGTTAGGAAGGTTCTGGCATGGTGCGTCGTTGGGGTGTTGGGAGCCACACGGGTGTTGTCCTTCATGGTGGCATCTCGGAGTTGGTGGCACTGTGTGCTTGCCGATCTTTCAGATTGGTGGCTGTAGGGTTCATGGATGGTGTCGGCGAGGCGGCGGCGGCGACTCCATCAGATGGGTTTTTCCTCCTGTTCTGCCCCCGTTGCTGCGGCATTGTCTCCGATGCCATGGTGGATCAGAGAGGATTCGTTCAGGAGTACGTGCATACAGTGGTCTGCACTGGTGACAGTTGGAAGATGGTGCACCTTGTGCTGGGTTCGTGGTTGGAGGCTGATGGTTCTGGTTCCCTACTCCGACGTCGTCGTGCGGGGGTGCCAGTGCTGAAGTTCGATGGCGTGTCCGGGGTCGTGCTGCCCCGGTCTGATTCTTTCAACGACAATGGTTTGTCCTATGGCAAACTGAAAGGACAATGATGTCGCCTAGAGGGGGGTGAATAGGCGATTTAAAACTTTTCTGGTTTAGGCTTGCTAATTGCGGAATAAAACTAGGTGTTTAAATTAACAAGCCAACAACCTAAATAAACTAGGCTCACCTATGTGCACCAACAACTTATGCTAAGCAAGACAAGCAACAAGGTGATAGCAATATAGAATACTTCAAGCACGAAGGCTATCACAATGTAAAGTGCATAAGTAAAAAGCTCGGGTATAGAAATAACCGAAGCATGCGGAGACGAGGAAGTATTCCCGAGTTCCTCCTTGAAAGGGAGTACGTCTCGTTGGAGAGGTGTGAACCGACACAACGGTTCAACAACCACAAAGGTTTCACCCTCTTCTCCGATGAACCGCACCACAAAGGTTTGGTTCACCTTCCACTATCGGTATTCCTTCGAGGCGGAATCCGGAGCCTTTCAACAACAATCCGAGGCACAACCCACAAAGGGATTGGGGGCTCCCGAACGGCTTTCAACAACAATCCGAGGCACAACCCACAATGGGATTGGGGGCTCCCGAACGGCTTCAAGTGACCACACAAGGGTCCAACCACCACAAAGGCGTCTAGGGTCCAAGGACCCAAGAGTAACAAGTTCACAAGCTTTCAACTTCCACGAATCCTCGTGGAGAGCACCCCGATGCACCAAATGCAAAAGGCAAGAGCACAAGTGCTCAAGTCCTCCACTCTCAAATTCCAACAAAGCAACAAATGCTTATGGGGGAATAAGAGAGGAAGAACAAAGAGGAGAACCACTCAAGAACTCCAAGAACTAGATCCACTATGTTCCCCTCACTTAGAGGAGATATTGATTGGTGGAAATGTAGATCTAGGTCTTCTCTTCAATCCTCCAAAGATCAAAGAGTTTTGGTGGAGGGATTGGGAGATATCAAGGAAATGAGCTTGCAACAATGGAGGAGAGAGAGAGCAAAGGTTGCTGGGCTAAGCTGACTGGCTGGAGGAAGGTGGAGGGGTATTTAATACCCCTCCCAGAAAAAGAGCCGTTGCAGCCAGATATCACACCGGAGTTTCCGGCCCTAGTGACCGGAAACTCCGGTCCGGGGCGGAAACTCCGGCCCCTACCAGGGGGTGAACCATTTCCAGATGAGAGAAGCACAGGCAGAAACTCCGGCCCCTGGGACCGGAAACTCCGGCCTGGGCCGGAAACTCCGGCCCCCACCAGGGGCTGAACAAGAAAAACACTCTCGAGGAAAACCAAGGACCGGAGACTCCGGTCCAGAAGACCGGAGACTCCGGCCTGAAAGCAGTGAAACTGTAAAACCTGAAATGCAATAACTTTCTCGTATGAACTCCAAAACAGGTGAATCCAATTGCGTTGGAAAGGTAACGACGAGTGTTATCACACAGAAAGTGGAAATATTAAGGGTCACAAATATATAGAGGGGATACCACACATGGGAAGATGTGGACCCTAACTCGAAGGTGGACCGGTAATATTTCCAACACGAAAACGCAACAAGTTTTCAATAAGAAATCCATTTTCGAAGAACTTGGGCTTGTCATGAAGATCACGACAAGCACCAAAACCCAACAAGGAGAAAAGCCAAATAAGAACCAAGAAAGATGATATGCCAAGTATGCAAAGGTATGTGCTCTCCACAAAAGATGCGATCAAGTTACTCACTTGAGAACCCCTCTTGATAGTACGCCGTCTATCCTAAAACCCGGTCTCCCACTAACAACATGAGACCGGTAAAATAGAAAACCTATCAAGATCATACCTTTGCCTTGCGCATTCCACTTGAGCTCGATGATGAAGAACTTGACTCTCTCAAGTTGGAACACCTTTCTTGATTGTGCTTGCTAGCACATGTTTGATGAAGACTTCTCCAAATGCTTCCCCATACTCCATTATGGGAAAGCATCGCTAAGCTCCGTCTTCATGTCTCCTTTGCACTTCATCATCTACACATGACCATTCTTCATATAAACCCTTAAATAGAGCATTGGTTATCATGCCATCTTCAAGAGTCCAACACATGAACTCCAATGGACAAGATCTATAAGAATATCTCAATGTAAACATTAGTCCATAAGGAGTGTCATTAATTACCAAAACCACACATGGGGGCAACCATGCACTTTCACAAACTAGTTTGGAGGTCCTGATGATCAGCGATGGAGCCGCGTCGAGCTCGGGTGAAGAGGTGATCTGTCTATTTTTTTTTTTGTGGCTGCTACGGTGGTGCCGAAAAAGATGGATAGGCGTTGATTTGTCACATAGGTTTATCCTATCTTTCCAGATCTGTAAGATCGGTTTATACGTACTTTGTATCTCGTCTTTTATTTATCAATGAGAATCATATTACCATGCAAAAAAAAATTCCCTTGATGTGCCGAGCTTAATGTAGGAAGTAGAGAGATAGTTTGGGGGAGGTTTACCCCCTTCTTCATCAACATGTAGATCAACTGACACGTTGCCCTTCATTATTTCTTTCGTCTGTTCAGTAATGTATGTATATCAATGCTAAACTTTATCAATGTGATGGAGCCGGTATGATTTTTTGAAATATATTTTGAATCTGTAGAATAACGAGCCAGGACCGTTGCAATTCTGTGATCATGCTGCAATTGCGATTTTTTGATGCTCAAACGTCGGTTCGAAACAAGGGAGCACGAATCTCATATCGAATAACTATTGCAAAGTAGAACCAACTCCACACATAATCAACGCAAAATCCACAATAAAACCGCAAGGCTGTTTATACAGCTGCTCAACTCTTAATCAGTACTGCTAGCAACGACAGAAATTAACGACAAGTAATTAAGGTAGTAGTAGTAGTAGTAATAATCGAAGGCCATATCTAGCCTACTGCGACTCGACGGTGTTGTCTGCGAACATGTTGCGCACCGTGTTCTTGAGGCAGGACCAGTGCTCCTCCATGGGCGCCTCCGTGAAGCTCTTGAGCTGCTCCTTGGCAGCCTCCATGAACGTCGCGTCCTCCGCCACCGTCGCCTTCCTGAAGAAGCACTCCGCCGGCGCCGCCTCTACCTTGTTGTTCTCCTGCACCGCCGATGATCCCTCCTTGTTCTCCATCACGAAAACGCTAAACTGAGATCGAAAACCAAAACTTAGGTGTGTGTCGAGAAGGAGAAGATCGATGTGGCTCGTGTTGCTTTGGTGCCCTGAGGTGCGGCCTCGCGGCTGTTAATATAGTAGCAGGAGGGAGGCGCTTTCCGTGTGGGAGGCGTGGGGAGGAAGCCGGATAAGAGTTAATCACGGTAAGAACTTTGGATTATTTATTACTTTGTTATTGCCCAAGAAGAAGACCTAATAAGAAACTGTAACCATCATTGGCCCGGATTGGGACTGAACTTGCCATCTATTTTACTGAACTGGATTGTGACACCAACTGTAATTCCTTGTCCCCTGCTTCAAGCCGCGAGCTGCTTTCTTCCCAAGAAAACACCCCTCTTATAAGTGCCAGACCACGGTAGCAGCAGGAGCCACACATCATCTTCTTGATTGACGTCTTCCATCTCTACACAAACTTCCAGCTTCAGTCTTGGACGGCTTTGGCGATGGAGAGCAAGGCGGCAGACGCGGCATCACCGCTGGGCGCGGAGGAGTTGGCCAGGATGAAGGCGGTGGCGGAGAAGCCCGTCACGGGGCTCAGGAGGACGCCACCAGAGCAGGCGCCAACATTCATGGGGAGCGTCGCGCCGGCGGTGGAGCGGTACTGGGCAGTCCTGAAAAGCGGCGAGTACGCGACGCTGAGGACGCGCCAGGGCATCTCGCTCTTCGGCGAGCCTAACATCGGCGCCATCAAGACCATCGTCGATAGTTGCTAAAATAAATGTAGGCGTAGGTTGGTCTATGGTTACTCGAGGTTTCTGTGGCTGTAATCGAGGTTTCTTTAGAGTTGAATAATTAGCTGTTGATCATGTATTCCTGTAGTAATAGCACACCATCATTGGCAGTGAGTTAGTTGTCCATTGTCACCAACATGCATGATTACAGAGTTCATATGTTCCTTAATCCATTTGCAATTCCCTTGATTAGATGACAGGATAGAACTCCAGATCTAGCATTGAACTTCGTATGCAAAACCGAGGAGCTCGCTGGAGCTCCTTCACTTATTTTTGTCAAAGCAATAGCTACTGATGTGTGCTGTCCCGAACCTCATGGAAAGATGCAGTTTCACTCAACATATTTTAAATCCTTTGGTAACCTCTTCTACATAATAAAGTTATAGTAATGAACTCTACATAAAATGATTTAGCATCAGTGTTTCCACTTCGCACACGCCAACCATGTACATTTATCAGCAGCCTTCAGATGTTGGAGACCGACAGTCTGACTAGGTACAACTTAGACAGGAAAAGGCCAGTTTGTACTTTGTAGTATGGGGCTGTTCTGTTGATGAGTGTGGGTTACTGGGTTGGTTCATTTTGTATGACTTGTACATCTATTGGTGGTGATAATAATATAGGAGCCTCTCCTGCTGTTCTCACTACAGGAAAAAAGACTCGCTGATTTTTTTGAAACTGTAGCAGCGCAATAATATAATACTAAAACAAATGTCATCGTGTAGTTTCCTTCCCAGTCCAAGATTTTAGAGTTGTCTTATTGATTGGTAGAGCTAGATGTAAGCTCTTGTGGCACCATGAACCGTTCAAGATGCAAGTCAGCCTTCAGTCTTTCTTTCCCGGCAGTTCTACAAGGTCTGGTTAGATTCTTTCTTTGCTTCCAAATTCCCCAGGCTGCAAGAGCCAAGAATTTAAGGGAAAGGGCTACGAGAAACTTATCTGTTGGAGCACAGAAGACAGCTCAAGTTATTTCCTATTCCTCATTTTAGTGTCTTCTTTTCAACATATTCCTCGGGTTGCAGCAAGTATTAGGACCTTCTTTCAGCATTTTCTCCCTCTCATTATCTTATGGTGTCACTATTTATATTCTTGTAAAGACCTAGGTTGTCACTAGGATAGACGTTTGGCATTTATGGTCCTGTATGACCAAAATACATTCCATCAAAAGATTGATGTATGGCACATGGCAACAGGTCGAGCTTATAGCATGCCTCACATACAAAATGGTTCATCCCAAATGAATGTTAAGTATCCAACATGCCCGACATGGGGCTTCAATTCACACACTATTTGGGAGGGGGTCTCTAGTTTTTAGATGTTTCCAATGATACAAGATTTGGCATCAATGTCACCAACAGATGAGACAAGTGCAAGTCACTTAGATGGCCCATTACACATAAGTCCATTGTCCCTATCTGTAAGGTTAAACTCTACGATGGATCCCTTCATTCAGTGTTTGGACATGAATGGTGTTTTTCTTATTGGCGCTGCAGACCAGTGGCACTAACAAAGCAGCTCCATGTTCCTATGTATGTATTCCTATGTATATGCAGAATAGGATGACAGCAAGGGGATCGATTCCAAATTCAGATTCAGTTCAAGGTCTATATTCCAATGCCGAACACAACATAGTCAAGACCAATTCCCTACATCAACACACACATCACCACAAGAATGCATCTCCATGAAGAACAGATCAATGCATCAAATCAGTATCCAGGAATACATCACCAAACGTAGCAGCAGGGCAGAGAGGCGGATGCAAAATCTACCATCTTTATCCTCATTCTAGTGTGTTCTTTTCAACATAATTCTTGAGTTGCACGAGTATTAGGACCTTATTTCAGTATTTATTTTTCCTCTTATTATCTTGTGTTGTCACTATTTATTCTTGTAAAGACCTAGGTTGCAGTTGTCACTAGGATAGATGCTTGGCATTTATGGTCCTGCAAGTATGAACAATATACACTGGCTCAAAAGACCGATGTATGGCCACAGGTCGAGCTTATAGCATGCGTCACATATAAAATGGTTCATCCCAAATGAAAGCTAAGTATCCAATAGGCCCGACATGGGCACAACTCCACATACTATTTCCGAGGGGGTCTCTAGTTATTAGATGTTTGCAGTGATGCAAGATTTGGGATCAATGCGACCAACAAATGAGGCAAATGCAAGTCACTTTGATGGCTGCCCACCTCTTATTATCTTGTAAGGTTAAACTCTATGATGAACCCCTTCAATGTTTTGGCATCAATAGTGTTTTGCTTATCAGCGCTGCAGACCACAGTGGCACTAACAAAGCAGCTCCATGTTCTTACGTATGTATGTATTCCCATGTATGTAGAATATTCCAAATTCATATTCAGTTCAAGATATATATTCCAAGGCTGAACACGACATAGGAAAGAAGACAAACTCCCTACATCAACAGACATCACCCTAAGAATGCATCTCCATGAAGAACAGATCAATGCACTGAATCAGTATCCAGGAATACATCACCAAACGTAGCAGGGCAGAGAAGCGGATGCAAAATCTACCATCATTATTCTCAGGAGCAGCCTGAATGTTCCTCTCCCGCAGACCTACTCGGCGGCCTTCCCGGCGCCGTCCTCCTCCTGGCCGGCACCGGCAGCGCCCTTGTACTGGTCGAGGGCGGGGCCGGTGAGGCGGCAGATGCGCCACTTGGTGAACACCTCAGCGCCCATGCCCTCGTAGAAGTCGATGGCGTTCTGGTTCCAGTCGAGCACGCACCACTCCACGCGGCCCATCCCGATCTCGGCCGCCCTGCCCGCGACGGCCGACAGCATCATCCGGCCGAGGCCGCGGCGGCGCCAGGGCGCGCGCACGAAGATGTCCTCCACGTAGAGCCCGGGCTTGGCGAGGAAGGTGGAGTAGTTGGGGAAGCAGATGACGAACCCGGCCGTGACGCGCCCGCCGCCGCGCGGGGACGGGAAGGCGGCCGCCTCCGGGTCGGCGAGCGGGGTCGCGGAGAGGTCGAGGCGGAGGGAGCCGATGGTGTCGGCGGAGGCGGGGATGGGGGACGGGGAGAGGTCGAGGATGAGCGCGGTGAAGGAGGTGAAGGGCGCCGGCTGCGGCGTGGGGAAGAGCGTGGTGGTGAGGAGGTCCGTGGTGGCGGCGAAGAGGTCGGTGAGCAGCTCGAACTCCGCCATCTGGCGGATGAGGCTGTGAATGTGCGGCACGTCGCGTGCGTCCGCTAGCCGGAGCTCCGCCCACGCCGAGCCGGAGAAGGTCGTCGGCGGCGCCGCCATCTTGGTGCGGCAGGGGTTTGGGGGGAGCGATAGGGGTTGGTGGAGAGACGCGGCTGCTCGTTCTCTCGGCTCCGTGACGAATGAAGTGGTTTATCTGTGCTAATTTTCAATTTACACCTCAATCATTTCTCATTACCAATTTTTTAAACGTTTAGATCCCTCTTACAATTTGAAAAAATGTTTTTATCAGGAAATATATTAGGAGTATATCTTTAACATCTATTTAGAACCAAGAAATGATCTAGGTGAAGCACACTGAAGTAAAAAAGGTGACACTAGCTCCATAGACCATAATGATAAACTAGTAGCAATAGTTAACACATTCTTTTGTTTCTTCACCTTATCTTGAACATCTTGGCGTGTAAATTATTTCTCTTCATGTTACCCGTGTCAATATTGGAGAGAGTATTTTTTCGACGACAAACAGGGTTCGATAGACCCATATATGAAATTATGTAAAATTATATTTTCAATAAATTTATGTTCGACAATCTCTTTTTTCTATTACTGGTGTATACACTTTTTCTTTGGTGTCTCTATCTATTCTTCTACAAAGAATTCCCTCCCGAAGAATATGTCCATTGGACATTCTAATCCCAATAATTTCTTTCTAAGATGTTCTTTTCAATTTCTATTCCCAACAAATACTTTCATTTCCATCCAGTTTTTTCTTACAGTAGCAAGTTAAAAATTGTATAATTTTTTGAATGTGCATAAATGTTCTTTATAGAAACTGTCCAAGAAAATTTATAAGCTCTAAGTTTAGCTCAAAACGTACTCAAATAAAGCCCCCGACATCCTCCTACCCGCCCCCAATAAACCCTAACACCCACAACCCGCTCCGTCAGCTCCCCACGCCGCCGGCGTCCATGGTGAAGTCTTACCTCTGCTACGAGCCGACGCTCTCCTTCGGTGTGGTTGACTCTTCGGTGTGGCTAGCAGCGTCCAAGCCCTTTGCGATGGAGCACGGCACAACCAGAGCAATTTTACTAAACTTTTATAATTATCTATTTATTTTTAGCATGCTATAATATTACAAGTATGATTTTCCATTTGTTGGCATAGTTTAACCACTAACCGACAATGTTATTAAATATTAGTTTTTTCAAAGAAATGCTATAAAGGAAGCCCCTACAATGTTTTTTTAATAATAAGGAACCAAATCCATTTTCGTGAGTACTTAAACCCGAGTGAATGGGTTGTACATTCACTTCACTAAGCAAGTTAGCTAGGCTCATTTCTTTACTAAATATTAGTCGATGTGTCTTTTTTTACTGCATGTCACTGAAAGATACTCCCTCTGTTCTGACATATGCAGATTCACATGTATCTAAACACGTTTTAGTGTATATGCACTCATTTCAGTCCGCATCAGTCAACATGTGGAACACCTAAAACATCTTATATTTAGGAACAGAGGGAGTAGAAACTATTTTTTATAACAAACATATGTTCTAGAACTATTTTTCTATAATGCATAATTTATATGATTTATACATATTTATCCTAAATGTTTGCAAAGAATATGATCTAACAAACATCTCATAGCAATTTCTAGTGTATGATAAAGTAAGCATATTCATAATAACTTTTAAGAGTATAAACCAAACCAATGTATTCTTTACTCTTTTTCATGGTAAAAATCAATAAGAATTACCAAGTAATTTTTTGTGTGCCCTAAGCCATGGCCCATTCTGCATGGGCCCTGTCTCCACCCCTGGCTAAATTGAAACTCAAGCCATTACAATAATATATTCACTTATTGGTTTGGTATCATCAATTTTGCACATCAATATAACAAAATTATCATCTGATGAAACATTAAGTTGGTTTTAGCCACGGAATACAAAAAAAATTTGAAGATTGCGTTACTTCCGATATCATATGATTTACATTGTTTATATCGATTTGGTAAAAGAGTGACGTGGACACGATCTCTTTATGGGTGTTGGAGTTGATGCTATGATCTTATAAATACATTCATATGTGATACAACTCGATTGACTCGGTATGTATTTTACATTGTTTCGAGGTAACTTAAAACATTGACTTGGAATTTTTTTTATCCTCGTAAACTTTGGTTGGTGCACAAGGTGTTGGCCTCGTGGTAGGACATCCCAAAGCTTAGGATTGAGAGTCCCTTGTATCCTCGCAAATTTTGTCAGTGAATTCAATCCTATTTTCCGTCCCATTGTAAATGAATTAAGAGGTAATAACACCGGACATACAACAACTTGCGTGGTGCGTGCAAATTCATACAAAAACTTGAAAATTGGGGTGAACTGGTACATAAACTTGTGGTACAGGTGCAAAACTGGTCCAAATTGCTCTAGTGAGGACATGTGGCGTTGTTCTTTTTGCAAAAATAGCCCCGAGTGCGAAAGAAATCCGCATGAGTCCCATATCCTCTGTTCTTTTCCCCGTCCAGCCCGGTGTGTGTATATTTTTGCCCTTGCTGTTTTCCCATTTGCTCGTGGTCGTGGCGTTAAATGGCTACGCCCGGCCGACGTGGACTTGACCTCGTACGCACCGCCACCAGCCCACAACCTCGTCTACTCCGCGTCACCGCTCACTGCTGATAACCAGATGACCATCTCCACTGCTTTACCCCGTAGCCGCGGATTCAATCCTCTGTCGCCTGGCCGTGACGGAAGGCTCGACCAGGTCCTCGCTGACGCTGCCACTGTTCTAGCCTAGATGCAGCACAAAAAAGAGGGAGCTAGCTAACTCAGTCCGGTTAGCAGATTAACATATCCAGTTCGGGTTAAGAAAATCAAACTCGGAGCTAGCTTCCAATGTGAGTTTGCTTCTGCACATTCATTGTCCACGGGAGTGAAGCACCAAACCAGCTCATGCAGGTTCATCGGACGACGCTGCGTGCAAGCTCATGCTCGAGGTCCTCGCCATCGTCGTCACCTGGTATACGCGAAAAACACCAGTGCGGAGGCGCCGCCGAACACCGCCAGCACACCATCGAGATTCGAGACAAGGCTGCCGGTGGCCAGAAGGCAGCGAGCTACGCGCTCGGCCAGATCGTGCCGCCAAGTCAAGTGGTGCCTACTCTGCCACCGCCTGCTCTGCTCTGCTCGTGGCCCGGCGGGCCAAGCATCGTGTCTTGCCTCCGTGTCATGCTTGCCGTCGACCCCAGACTTTGGATGGCATGCTCGCTAGCCTCCACGACGCCAGCGATCCATGAGAGGAGCACTGTCCAAGCTGAAATTTTTGTTCCCGCGGAAGTTTACACATGCGCACACGACGTGACGTAGCCATTTGACCCCACAAGCAAAGGGGGTAACAACTACTCCCTCCGTTCCAAATTAATTGACTTCCATTTGCCCACACATAGATGTATCTAGACATGTTACACGTATAGATACATCCACATGTGGACAAATGGAAGTCAATTAATTTGGAACGGAGGGAGTAACAAGGGAATGCCAGCGAGAGAAAAAATATACAGGCACCACTTACCCGGATTTCTATCGTACTCGGGGGTATTTTTGCAAAAAGAACAACGCCACATGTCCTCACTAGAGCAATTTGGACCAGTTTTGCACCTGTACCACAAGTTCATGTACCAGTTCACCCTAATTTTCAAGTTTTTGTATGAATTTGCAGGCACCACGCAAGTTGTTGTATGTCCAGTGTTATTACATCATGAATTAAAATACTTTAGAGATGTGCATATATAAAGAAAATAAATTCTGGCTTATAGCATAGTCTCTGCAACTGCATAATACTAGAGCGATGTCCTTTAAAACCCTCGGCATCATCTTCCTACCCGCCCCCAATAAACCCTAACCCACTCCGCTCCTCCCCACGCCGCCGGCGGCAATGGTGAAGGCCTACCTCCGCTACGAGCCGGCGCTCTCCTTCGGCGTCGTCGCCTCCCCGGACTCCAACGTCGTCTACGACCCCTCCGGTCGCCGTCTCCTCGCCGCCGCCCTCGACCGCTTCGCCGCCTGGGACCTCAAGCGCGGCCTCCCCTCCGCCACCTTCACCCCCTCCTCCTCCTCCCCCGCCCTCGCCGTCTCCTGCCTCGCATCCTCACCCTCCGCCGCCTCCGCCTCCGCTTCCTCGGTACCACTACCCCTCTCTCTCTCCCCACCCTTCCAATTTATCCCCTTTCGCTGCTCTGACCCTGCCTGATTCCTCTGCAGATTGCGAGTGGCCATGCGGACGGGAGCATCAGGCTGTGGGACGCGGAGACGGGCGCCTGCGAGGCGACGCTCCACGGCCACCGCTCCGCCACCTCCGCCCTGCGCTTCGCTCCCTCGGGCGCCGTCCTCGCCTCCGGCAGCAAGGACTGCGACGTCATCCTCTGGGACGTCGTCGCGCAGGCCGGCCTCTTCCGGCTCCGCGGCCACCGTGACCAGGTTCTCACGCCTCTCTCCGTGTCTCCATCCATCCGTCCGCGCGGCATACATGATGATGCTAATTTCGAGTTCTTCTGTCTGCTTGGTTGCTGGCTGCAGGTGACGGATTTGGTGTTCCTGGACTCGGGGAAGAAGCTGGTGACCTGCTCCAAGGACAAGTTCATGCGGGTCTGGGACCTCGACACGCAGCACTGCCTCCAGATCGTCGGCGGCCACCACAGCGAGATATGGTCCATGGACGTCGACCCCGCCGAGAAGTTTCTGGTATCTGGGTCGGCCGACCCTGAGCTGCGTGTGTTTAGGATCAGGCAATCTGCTGAAGAGGGCGAGGATTGGAACAAGTGGGATGCACTCAAACTGTTTGGCGAGATCCCGAGGCAGACCAAAGAGAGAGTCGAGACTGTCAGGTTTAACAAGGACGGCAGTCTCGTGGCGTGCCAGGTGGCGGGGAAAACCGTAGATATGTATAGGATTCTTGATGAAGCGGAGGCGACGCGCAAGGCCAAGAGGCGGCTGCACAGGAAGAAGGAGAAGGCTTCGGCGAAAGCCGTGGCGGCGGAAGGGAATGGTACCGTTATAGATCCTCTGTCAGCTCAAGACTCCCAGAATCCCACTGTTGTGGTCACCGACGTGTTTAAGCTGCTCCAGGTTTTGCGGACCAGCAAAAGATTTGCTCTGTCGCGTTTTCTCCGAGCAATCCACCAAAAGGTTGCCTTGCCACCCTTTCTTTGTCTCTGAACAATAACGTGCTTGAGACCTACTCGGTGGATAACGAGAAGGTCTCTAAGATGTATTCTGTTGAGATACATGGGCATCGTTCGGACATTAGGAGCCTCTCGCTTAACTCGGAGGACAACCTCCTGATGTCGACAAGTCACAACACTGTTAAAATCTGGAATCCTAGCACAGGGGACTGTCTCCGGACCATTGACTCTGGATATGGGCTGTGCAGTGCATTTGTTCCTGGCAATCGGTATGGCCTTGTGGGTACAAAGACCGGTACCTTGGAGATTATTGATATTAATAGTGGGAACTCAGTTGATGTAATAGAAGCTCATTCTGGCTCCATACGATCGATTGTACTCATTCCAGATGAGGATGGAACTGTTAATGCACGGGGTTTTGTCACTGGGAGTGCTGATCACGACGTCAAGTTCTGGGAATACCAGTTGGTGCAGAAATCTGATTCGGTTAGTCTTCTGTCTATTATTGCTGGAGTCTATTGAAGTAAGATGTGCACTGAAAAACATTCTGATGCTTCATGGTTTTCTCTTATTTGCATTTCTTAATGCCAGTTTTATGAAATCAGTCGTCCACCTGAAGACATGCCATTACTAAATTTCTAATTTAGCTGCAAAATTATAGCGCCACGTGGCTGCTCTTCTCACTGTTTTTCTTGCTGATATGGTATTCGCTTCTATCCATGCAAAATTTAGTTATATCCATGAACTAAATAAGTTGGAGGCTTCAGCGTCTTAAGTAATAGGCTAACTTCATAAAAGCATAAAAGATAAGTTCAATGCCAAGATAAATCGCTATTTTGTTCTTATTTGTATCAATTCTAATGGTAATGTGTCTATCCATTTGTGGTGTAGCATTCTCAGAATATTTGTGAATTTCGAATAATATCCCGCAAGCTCTGCTAAACAGCCGTTGGATTGAAATGTGTCCTGTGAAATTCGTGCATTTGGAACTGGGCTTAAAATTTATCTGCAAATATTTATAATGTTATTCTTTTGTTCCAGGACACAAAGCATCTGAGTGTAACAAATGTGAGAACCTTGAAAATGAATGACGATGTCCTTGCAGTGTCCATCGGTCCAACTGGGAAGCATATTGCTGTTGCTCTTTTGGACTGCACAGTGAAGGTTATATACTTATATTCGTTATGATCATGTTTTTGAGCTTTCTCATGCCCCTACCCAGCCCGGTTGCACACACACGCAAGAAATTCAGCATTTTATTGCTTCTTAGTTGACCTGTTCATATTTGGAGAAGCATAGTATCAAGTACCTGTATGACATTAGTGAATATTTGTTGACTTGTGCTTTTCAGCGTGCCAATACATTTGAGCAGAAACCTTTCGATGCCTGTATGAAGCGATTTTCATTCTCTTCTGATATTACTATGTAACACTAGGTTTTAAAATAGATAGGTGGATAGCTACTTCTATATCTGTGTCACTGACAATCATTTCTTCTGATAATGTAAGAAAGGAATATAAATGACAAGATACATTATTGAAATACACTAGTGCTAACTTTGCGATTCATGTTTTCAGTATTTAGAGTACAACTTCGATATCAGCTCAAAACATGATCTGGTAGACGTGATACTACCTAGGTGTCCATGCCCATTATTGTACCTGAACAGCTAAACCTGCTTTGATATTTTTTAAGGAATATTTTGCTAAATTTTCCTTTGGACTTGGAGAATCATTAAGTGCTTTATTAGGGCTACATACTCCTAATGCAATTATTGCCTAGTCAAATGCTTGTACCAGTTCTCTTATGTTAGCATTGGTTCTGATCTGCAAAATGTTGTACTCAACCTGTCATGATTTCCCTGATATGTCAAATATCCTGCAAATTTGTAGCAGTAGAAAAGAAATCTAGAAACAAGTCTATGGCTTCAATCATTGCTTGTCCCTAATATTTCATATTTTTGCAGGTCTTCTTTCTGGACACATTAAAGTTCTGTCTTTCCCTTTATGGGCACAAGCTTCCAGTTCTCTGCATGGACATATCATCGGATGGAGCTTTTATCGTCACTGGTTCTGCAGACAAAAATCTGAAGATTTGGGGTATGGATTTTGGTGACTGCCATAAGTCTATCTTTGCCCACACAGACAGGTTCTTTCTCGCCTTTTGGTTTTAACTTACGCTCTGAATAGTGGCAGTAGCCTTACAAGTCATTTTGGATGTTTTCACTTGCAGTGTGATGGATGTTAAGTTTGTTCCTAGAACTCATTATATGTTCAGTGTGGGGAAAGATCGAACTGTGAAGTACTGGGATGCTGATAAATTTGAGCTGTTGTTAACACTTGAAGGACACCATGCTGAAGTTTGGTGCCTTGCAGTTAGCAGTCGTGGTGATTTTATTGTAACAGGCTCTCATGATCGCTCTATCCGGCGTTGGGATCGTACTGAAGAACAACTTTTCATCGAGGTATTGTATAATCCAGTCGGCTTGAATGCAGTTTCGGTGTTGAATATTTGCCTTTTGCATGCCAGAGATTTGTCTTCTAATTCCTGTATTCCCCTCTGCTGCCAACCAAAAATTGCAGGAAGAGAGGGAGAAAAGATTGGAGGAAAGTTTCGAGGCTGATCTAGACAATGCGGTTGAAGATAGATATGGGCAGAAAGATGATGCTCCTGAGGAGGGTTCTGTGGGAGTTCCTGGTAAGAAAACAAAAGAGACAGTAACTGCTGCTGATGCAATTATTGACGCACTTGACACTGCCGAGGAAGAAGAAAAACGTCTTAATGAGCAGAAGGTAGGACTCGAGTGCATTAAAAACATGAAGTCACCAAATGGAACACTAACGTCAGCTGTATGTTTTCCGATTGTCAGGAATTGCAAAACAATGGGGAGGGAACTAAATCTTCCCCTAATGCTATAATGCAAGGGAAGTCACCATCAGAATATGTTCTGAATGCTGTGTCAAGTGTCCGCCCAAATGACTTGGAACAAGCGCTTCTGGTAAGGTTCTTGTTATTTGTCATGGATTACCATTTTTATAATTACCTTTCCTGAATTTATCGTGACTTATAGTTTTTTAAGTCCTCATCAGTAGTTCATTGTGAAGTAGACCTATATATATATAGTTTAACAAGCCTCTGTGTGATCTTTATGTAAGAAGGCTTCTCTTCTTCTTACCCTGGCTTGTGTGTTTGTTGTCTTGTCTAAATTGAAGTTGAACATGTCAAATGCGCAAGTATTTTTTTGCCATCTGTGCACCATAGTCCAGCTGAATCTCTTTCAGTTAGAGCTCTGATTTTTTGTGACGTGCTTCCTTCAGTTAGGAATTCAGTTTTCATGATGACATGAGCTGTTGAATTGATTTTAAATTTGAGCTTGTAACAATAATGTCAGTTGAGGTGCTTATGAATTATGACGAATCATCAAGCAGATGTTCTTTTCTTCCATATAATTGTTTGTCACTTGATAACGTATTTGTGTTTCCCTTTTTCCCCTTGAGCAGTCATTGCCATTCTCAGATGCACTAAAGCTCATGGCTTACTTGAAAGAGTGGTCGCTGATTCCCTTGAAGGTACACTGATATTTTTTACTTTGTTATTTAATCATAGTGCTATATTAAGTTAGAAGAATTCCTGTTTGCATTCTCAATTTGATTGTCACATTTCCGCACTAAATATGTGTTGATTGTAGTTTTCATATTTATGCTGTCGTTTTGCATTTGTGGTATCTATGATAGGATCAATGACACACATAACCTAGTTTGATTTATTGTAGTGCGTGCTTGCTGAGTTTTAGGCCAGTTAAACATGATATCCGTTGCTGCCCGAAGGCTGTGTAACCTGCTACGGAACTTGACATGCACAATTCCTGATCTCTTCCACAACCTTGCAGGTTGAGCTTATCTGCAGGGTTTGCCTTGTGCTGCTCCAAACACATCATAACCAATTAACGACGACACCAGCTGCAAGATCCATACTGACCGAACTGAAGGATATTCTTTACGGTAGAGTAAAGGTAAATAACATTGCAACCATCTGTTTCAACAGGTAGATAGCTTTTGTGGCGGTCTGATCTTGTCCTTATGTGCCCTCCAGGACTGCAAGGATACTATTGGTTTCAATCTCGCCGCGATGGACCATATAAAGGTGGGATACTACATCCTGTTTCAACATTTTAGTGCTGACTGCCTTAGCTTATGAGGTTTTGCTGGAAGACATATTCGTGTCTTGACTTTTTCGGGATTTGTACATGATGGTATTTCAGGAACTGCTGACCATGCGATCGGACGCGCCGTTCCGGGACGCTAAGGCGAAGCTGATGGAGATCAGGCAGGAGCAGTCGAAGCGGTCAGACAGGTCGTCGGGTGGCGGCGACAGGAGGAAGAAGAAGCCGAAGGCGTCGTCTGTACAGAGCTAGATTATGTTTGTTTTTACTTGTCAGCTCAGCTCTATGTATTTCCTGCTGTGAGTGATGATGAGCACAGGGGGATTTTGACAGATGATGAGTGTACTTAGGGGTGATACATTTGACGTGAGCGAGCGAGGGATTTACGATGGAGAAACTCTTTGTCGTGGCCGTATTTTTGTATGGCTGTTCCTGAATCACAGTTGGTTTAAATACTCGCTGGAACAAGGCCCTAATACTCGCTGGCAAGTTGTATCCTACTCGGCCTCGGTCCGGCACCGCCTGCAGCAAGTCCGATTTAAACCTGGCTCCACCGGGCAAGAAACCAAGAACCAGAGGCGAGAGGAGAAGAAGGCGCAGAAGAACCAGAGGCGAGGCGAGAGGAGAAGAAGGAGAAGAGGCGAGAGGAGAAAGGCGCAGAAGAACCAGAGGCGAGGCGAGAGGAGAAGAAGCCAAGCCAAGGAGAACAGGTAGAATATTGTTCTTCCTCACCGCCGGGGCCGAGTCGGCGGCTCCGGCGCGGTCCATCTCCTCTTCCTCCCATCGATGGTCGGCGTACATATGCTCTGGTCTTCATCCCCGCCGGCGGAGCGCACGTCTTCTACAAGCACGTCCACTCGCCGCGCCGCTGGCGGCGCGCGCGACAAGGATTCGGCACGGCGGCGTGCCCACGCATCGAGCGCATCCTCGACACGCGCGGAGGGGCACCAGAGGATGCCGCGGTGTCGCGCACGACAAGGATTCAGGGTCTTCGACAAGCTCCGGCGGATGTCCACTTGTCGCGCCGCCGAGTCGCGCACGACATGGATTCGGCACGGCGGCGCGCCCACGCGTCTGAGTGCGTCCTCGACACGCGCGGAGGGGCACGAGAGGATGCCGCGGTGTCTAGGGACAAGGCGCTTCGTCGAGTCGGGCGGATCCTTCGTCTTCGACACGCTCCAGCGGAGGTCCAGTGCACAGTGTACCCGTCCAGCCGTCGATTTCAGAAATTAAGGGTTCCCTAATTGGCCCTGCCAAGGAGGTGGTGTTCAAGTTGACAGGAATGGTGTTTCGGGAGTTGGAGGATGAACTGTATTTCACTAAGCTGGATCTGAAGAACATTTTCGTGATAGACTAGACTAAACTTAAAATCAGGGACGGGAATGTCATCAAGACCGGCACAAGTGGCGAGAAGAAATAGGAGAATGGATATATTGTGGTGTCAGTTCTCACTTTACACTAAATTTTATACTTGCTTTAAACTTATGTATCTTACTAACTACAATTTTTTATTACTTTGTTGGCATAATTAACTACATAACAATGTTCTGGAATATTAGCTACAATTTTCTTTGTTATACATATGTAATTTATATCATTGCAGAGTTCTCTCATGCAAAATTTACATTTTATCTTGTAGCAAATGTTCTCCTTCAACTAATTTTATGGTTCATAAATTACATAGTATATCTTACTATATATATTGTGTTTTTGTATTTCTTTGATATCCTTAAAACCATGATAGCGATAAAATGTATAGACAAAGAAGTCTTAGTAGGGTTCTAGTGTATGTAAGTATAACTGTATAACTATAGAAAATGCTAGAGTATTCAATTATTCATTGAACAATTGGAAAACCTCTCGCAAGTTGTTTTTAGTTATAAGATCAGAACATGTGAATGCTTTGAGAACCAACATGTGGTTGGATGGTTTGGAGGTTGGTTATACCTCCAGTCCATCAGAGTTCAGACCCCATATTTGATATTGTTGTTTCTCATTATGATGAATTATTATTTAGTGTGAGGCGACGTTGTTGTTGACAGGGAGGCACCTGTGGTGACTTCGTCAATATTGAGACCCGACATCGTCTCAGTATCTCGGACAAGTTCATAGGGGTAGGGTATAGGTTCTTAGGGGTGATTATATGCGAGTATACGTGAGCGTGTGCGTGGATATTGTGTTTGGCAAAAAAACATGTGCATGCTTTTAACTCTTTTTTCTGGTGGAAGCAACAAGACTCCGTCCTGGTGTGAGCTTTATTGATTATCAACTACAATTACATCGTTTATGAGATTGTTCAAAAGAAAATTAGGGGCTAATCATCCCAGTTACAAGAAATCTTATTAGAAAATACATTCTAGCTAGCTCATGAGCAGTCCTATTTGCTTCCCTCGGGAAGTGTTGATAAGAAAGACAACCAATTAAGATGCCATGTCCACAAAATCTGCAAATACAACAGCTGCTTCAGTCCACTATGCTTCATGACCAGTACAAGCTTCAATGATTTAAACTTGGTATTTTACAATAGCACACCTTGTGATAATCATCGATAGACATGGCGTACGTCGATGACGACGATGGCGGCAACGACTGGGATAGCCTCGGCGTGGAGTTGGTTTAGAGTAGGTATGCCGAGCTGGCCGGTTTTGTTTAAATTTCGTCCAAACCTTGTAAAATATAACGAAGTTTGAATGAAATTTTAAAATGTCAAGTGTCGTTTTTTTAGGGGGTGCCAGTGGGAGAGGACGACCAGCAATTGGCCGGACAGATGACCGCACCAACCTAATGTGTTTTCGTATTTGGGTGGGTGCCAGCCCAGTGGAGATGCTCTAACTACAATCAGTATTGGCAATGAGTAGTGTAGCAGCTAGCTAATCATCTTTTTTTTTTAGCAAATACCATATATATTAAACCGGCAAATAGTACATGATTACATCGATTACAAAAACAATACTAAAAGAGACGAGCAAATCTTTAAGATCTTCAAGACCTTTCTTCTTCCATGGCAACCGTAGAACAACGACGAATACACCAAACCTAGACCTGTGAATACCAATGAAGGTTCTCCCCTTTTAATTTTGATTAATTTTGAGCCGCAATGCCAAGGCTTTGTGCACGCACGCAGCCATTAAATTAATCAAGCAATATCGGCAAGAGCACCACCACTGATATTCCAGGAAAAATAACCGAACAAATTTGTCGACGTCGTTGGGAGGCGAGAGAACGAATCACCATTGCCGAGTACGTAGTAGTCGGGACAGATATTGCGAGGACAATCCTCCTCGTGGCAATCATGAAACAATCCAAGATTGATCTGGCGAAGCAAGATCTGAAGAACCATACCTAAACAAACTTAATCTTCCAAAACCACCATTGACGTCGGGAAGGAGATCTCGCCGTCGAACGAAGGCTGGAAGATTGCTTATTGTAGAAGATGTCATCTCCATTGATGAAGACGACGACAACCAAAACCCTAAATTGAAACACTACTTTTATTAAAAACTCCACTCATAGATCGGATTCCCCACCCCTCCCGACGCCGGCAAGGTCGGCCGGAGGAGGGGAACCAATCTACGGTGGAGGAGAAGAAGTGGCGGCGACCAAAAAAAAACCCCCATCTTCCTAGCGGTCTAACCCTTTAGAGCATCTCCAACCATGGTTGGCAAACCCTCCCTAAACGTCCGGGCGGACAGCCCGGACGCGGTTTGGGCTGAAATCGGCCACCCAACCGCGGTCCCCAAAGCCTCCACAAACGTCTGGGCGGTCCGACACACCCCAAAGCCAGCCCATATGTAGGGCGGGTATGGGGCCGCCCGGACGCGTCCGCCACGTCGGATCTGGCAAGGCGGCTCTACGAAATTTGAAACCAAATTTCGGCGCCGGCCAATTTCATTTATCCTCTTCTCCGCCTCAACTTCCCGCCGGCCACTTTCATTTCATTCCTCCCGCCGCGTCCACCTGCAAATTTGGATGGAGGCGGAAGGAGCCATCGATTCGGCGGAGAAGGGTGCATCCTCCGAGACCGTAGAACAGGCGACGGACTCGGCGCTGAAGCCGGAGACCGTGGCGCGGAGGACGCGCCGCCGCAAGCAGCGCGAACGCGAGCGGGAGAAGAAGGAGGCGGAGAGGATTGTGAACGCGGAGACGCAGGAGGAGGAGCCGGTGATGACCACGCCAGTGCCCGTGGTCCGGCGCCCTACGCCGGCGCCGCCTCCGTCCTCGACGACGAACCGGGAGGAGTCGCACCTCATCGCGGATGAGTACCCGTCGCAGGTGCCGCCGACACAGGACGAGGAGGTGGTGGGGGAGTCTCCACCGCTCCAGTGGACGCGAGCTTCTTCCGGCGTCACCAACAACCAACTCGCCCACAACCTGTTTGACGGAAGTCAATTGGACTTTGGGGTATGAATTTCTATCCGAATTGCATAGTTTCGAGTCAATTTTAGATCTGTAGTGTAATTGTTAGCATGATTAGGATGAATATATGATGGAATTGATCCGAAATGAGGTCGATCCGCCATCGCAGGAGCCGTCGGCATCCACACTTCCTCCCTTTTACACTTTGGGTGAGGACGAGCCGGCGGACGTTGCGACGACGAAGAAGGCGAAGGCCAAGAAGGTGTACACGCCAAGAGGCACTTCGTACACAACTTTCGAAGATGTTTTACTTTGCCGAGCTTGTTTAGCCACAAGCATGGATGCTATATGTGGAACCGAGCAAAAGGGCACCCGATTGTGGGAGAAAATACATGCCCACTTCCATCATCAAAAGGAATATGTGCAACCCCACCCGATTGTGTTCGATCGCAACGCCGGTTCCCTCCAACATAGGTGGGCTTCGATCCAAGAAAGCGTGAATAAGTTTTGTGGCTTTCATGCACAAGTGGTGAATCAGAATCAAAGTGGTGTCAACGTGAATTCCCATGTAAGCAATTTCTTCTACTTGTTTCATTGACATCTCTTAATTTCATCACATTTCATTGCTTTAATTGCTCTACTTGTTTGCTTGCTAGACCGGTTTGACCTCCACTTTGTACCATCGAACGGAGGGCAAACCCTTCACCATGGCACATTGTTGGCTAGAGTTGACCAGGAAGCCCAAGTGGATCTCCCAATATGATGATCATAAGAATCCGGCTAAAAAATGGAAGACCAATGATGGATCAAGCTCTTCCATCCCAATTGGACTTGATGAAAAAGATGGGCCGTCCGAAGCCGGAAGTGGCCGCAAGAGGATGATGGGGAGGAGGTGGGAGAAGGATCGGGTGGCTCGAGACGGCGCCGTCACGAAGATGTCCACCACATGGAAGGACATCTTCTCAAAGAAGGATGAATCCATGCACAAGTTGGAGATAGAAAGAGAGGACAAGAAGGCCGAGAGGTATGACGCCTTCTTGGCTTTGCAAAGGGAAAGAATAGAGTTTGATCGCCTCCGACTCAAGGAGAGGATGGAGATTGAGAGGGGGAGGATGGAATTGGTGAAGGAGGAGACTTGGATGATGGTCCAATTGGAGCAAAAGAAGATGGCGGATGCCTATGCGATGGAGCAAGAGAAAGTCAATGTTGCAAGAATTACCGTGGACAAAGGATCATGTTCCAAGACGCTTCCCTCTTGGATGAGCCTAGCGCAAAGTGGATCCTCATGATGAAGAAGAGGATCTCCGACCGTGACCTCGGCCTAGATGCCTCCGGTGGAACCACCCCTTGAAGAAGAAGAGATCACTCCGCCCCTTGTATCGGACAACTTGAACTTTGTTTGTTTCATTTGAATTTGAACCACTATGTTTTGTAATGCGGATCCGGTATCTATCGGATCGACGTTGCATGGCTTGCATGAGTTTGGGGACAACATTTTAGGGGATGTGGTTGTAGGAGCCCAACTATGGTGGTCGTCCGGTCACTGTCCGCGAACGCGTCCGCGGACAGTTTTGGGGCCGAATTTAAGGGGCTCTGCTTGTAGATGCTCTTAGAGTTTTAGGTTAGGTGGAGGGTGTACCCTACTGGCCACGCAAGCCAAGCCAGCCTTGCACTGCATTCTACTATATTCCCTAGTTCCCTAGTTCCCTAGTATATAAAAGTACAACATCTTCGCCTCCTCTCAGGCTATCCACGTCACCCAAATTTTTCTGACCGTCCGATCGAGCTAATGCACGGACCAGATCACTGTAAAAATCGCGCTGCTACAGTAACACTGTAGCAGTCGAGTTTCTCCCAATCCCACGCTGCCACGTCGCGCTGCAGCGACGCTTTTGCAAAAAACCGCCCGCAAAGGACATTAACGTAATTACCACAAAAGTCAGGGACTTTTTTGCAAAATCACCCGCACGAAAAGCTTCACTCCTCTTCCTCTCTCCCTCCCGCGACGGCCGCGGGTCGCCGCCGCCACCGACGCGCGCCGCCGGCGCGTCACGCCTCCCCGCTCGAATCCGCGGCCACGGGAAGCTCCGCCGTGCTCGGATCTCCGTCCTCGCCCACCGCTGCCAGCCGAAACGCTTCGCCGGCGTCGGAATCGTCCCCGCCGCCGCGCGGACTTCCGCCGCGTTCCGCGGGTTTCCGGCGGCGCCGCCACCTCCCGCCTCCCCGCGATGAGCCGCGTCGAACGCGTCCACGCGCGCGTCCTGAGACGCGCCGGAGCGCCGCCGGCGAGGTCGACACCGCCGCGGGCGGCCCGGCCAGATCCACTGCCCCTGTGACGTCAGCATGACGTCACGGGGGCCCTCCCTGTCAGTTTTTTCCCTTTTTTTTTTGCAAAAAAAGATTTTAAGATAATTCCAAAAAATGCAAACAAACATTCTAAAATTCAAACAAAAAAAACATACACGTTCCAAACTATAACTCGAAATAACAATTACATAAAAAAATAAAACAAAAAAATATATACGTTCCAACCTATAACTCAAAATAACAATTAGACATAAAAATTGCAAAAAAAGATTTCAAAATAATTCCAAATATTGCAAAAAAAACATTATGTATATATATATATATACATTCCAATTTATATATATATGTACATTCCAATCTATAACTAAAAAAATTGCTTAAAACTATAAAAAAAACTATATCTCCTAATTTATAATTAAAAAAAGATTTAAAATAACTCGAAATAACAATTACATAAAAAATTTAAACAAAAAAAAATATACGTTCCAACCTATAACTCAAAATAACAATTAGACATAAAAATTGCAAAAAAAGATTTCAAAATAATTCCAGATATTGCAAAAAAACATTATGTATATATATACATTCCAATCTATATATATATACATTCCAATCTATAACTAAAAAAATTGCTTAAGACTATAAAAAAAACTATATCTCCTAATTTACAATTAAAAAAAGCTCCCAATCCCACGCTGCCACGTCGCGCTGCAGCGACGCTTTTGCAAAAAACCGCCCGCAAAGGACATTAACGTAATTACCATAAAAGTCAGGGACTTTTTTGCAAAATCACCCGCACGAAAAGCTTCACTCCTCTTCCTCTCTCCCTCCCGCGACGGCCGCGGGTCGCCGCCGCCACCGACGCGCGCCGCCGGCGCGTCACGCCTCCCCGCTCGAATCCGCGGCCACGGGAAGCTCCGCCGTGCTCGGATCTCCGTCCTCGCCCACCGCTGCCTGCCGAAACGCTTCGCCGGCGTCGGAATCGTCCCCGCCGCCGCGTGGACTTCCGCCGCGTTCCGCGGGTTTCCGGCGGCGCTCCGGCGACCATACAGGGGCGGCGCCGCCACCTCCCGCCTCCCCGCGATGAGCCGCGTCGAACGCGTCCACGCGCGCGTCCTGAGACGCGCCGGAGCGCCGCCGGCGAGGTCGACACCGCCGCGGGCGGCCCGGCCAGATCCACTGCCCCTGTGACGTCAGCATGACGTCACAGGGCCCTCCCTGTCAGTTTTTTCCCTTTTTTTTTTTGCAAAAAAAGATTTTAAGATAATTCCAAAAAATGCAAACAAACATTCTAAAATTCAAACAAAAAAAAACATACACGTTCCAAACTATAACTCGAAATAACAATTACATAAAAGAAATTAAACAAAAAAATATATACGTTCCAACCTATAACTCAAAATAACAATTAGACATAAAAATTGCAAAAAAAGATTTCAAAATAATTCCAAATATTGCAAAAAAAACATTATGTATATATATACATTCCAATATATATATATATGTACATTCCAATCTATAACTAAAAAAATTGCTTAAAACTATAAAAAAAACTATATCTCCTAATTTACAATTAAAAAAAGATTTAAAATAACTCGAAATAACAATTACATAAAAAATTTAAACAAAAAAAATATATACGTTCCAACCTATAACTCAAAATAACAATTAGACATAAAAATTGCAAAAAAGGATTTCAAAATAATTCCAGATATTGCAAAAAAAAACATTATGTATATATATATACATTCCAATCTATATATATATATATATATATACATTCCAATCTATAACTAAAAAAATTGCTTAAGACTATAAAAAAAACTATATCTCCTAATTTACAATTAAAAAAATTAAAATAAATCCAAAAAAATGCAAACAAACATTCTATAATTCGAACAAAAAAAAATAGACGTTCCATTCTATAACTCAAAATAGCAACTATATAAAAAAATTAAACAAAAAAAATATATACGTTCCAACCTATAAATCACAAAAGCAATTATATATAAAATACATAACTTTTAATTTACAAGTAAAAAAAAACAACATACCAACAATTAAAGGAAAATATTCCTAACTGCAATTCAAAATAACAATTAGAAAAAAAAATACACCACAAAAAAAACCTATTTTCCAACCTACAGTTCAAAATAATACAAAAAAATATAACAGAATTTTCTAAATTTAACAAATTATCAAACTCTCCAAAATCGCCGCGACGGACGGCCGAGATGCGTCCACGTCGCCCCCAAACTCGCCCAGCACTGTAGCAGCCTATTTTTGGCCAATAGGGGCGCGCCACGTTGCCCCGGTCACCCCCGGTCACTCCCGGTCGCCCGTGTGCACGATCTTTGGCGCAGCACTTTTGCAAAAAAAGCCCGCAAAGGCCGAAACTGTAATTCCTACGAAAGGAAGGGTTTTTTTGCAAAATTATCCGCAGAATCCCCTCCCCTTTCTCTCTCCGCGCGCGGTGGCGGCGTAGCAGGCGTCGGCCCCAAATCCACCGGAATCCCGCGGCCGCCGCACCGGAATCCGGCGCCCCTCCCGGTCACCCGGTTTCTCCTCTTCACCAAACAACACACCACCATCGATCTCGCCCTTTCTCCCCTCTCGCGCCGCTCACCGTCTCCTTTCCCCCCACCCACCAGATCCTGCTAGACCCCAGCCCCTCTCGATTTCCATCTGCACGGGCAAGCCCCAGCTCCTGCTCCTAGGGACTGAGGTGGAGGAGGAGGAGATCAAGCCCAGCCTTCCCAAATCCTGATGCACGGACAAGGAGAAGTGGACGCAAGTTCGCGAGTTAGTATGCAGACTGTACCCGTCCGAAGGCGTGCGACTCGAGGCCATTGGTGATGAGGTCGGCGACGTCCTTCCTGAGGAACTTCACCATCGCCTGCTTCTTCCGCCGCACCAGATCCAGCCGGGTGCGGGTGCATTTGATCGCGTGCTTGCTGCATCCAACAGAAGGAACAAAAGGAGCAGGAACGCGGCGACGAATCAGAACAAGCGCGATTCAAATCGCTGATGCAGCAACTCGAAACAAGCACAACAATCCCCAAAAAGGATAGATTCCCGAGCCATCAAGGAAACAGAAAAGCGGGACGAACACATGTAAGCAGCAGCAACTCGAATCAAGAAGCAGAGCAAGCACCGCTGTCCTCAGAGATGAGCTGGGCCTGGACGACGCCCAACAACAAGTGGCTGCAACCCCGGAGCCCGACCAAGCGGCAGACGAGCAAAGGTCCACCCTTTTTCTTCTCCTCTGCTTTTCCTGTTATTTTTAGCCTTTAATCTTTAATCAGTTGTTGCTTACTGTATATTCAGTAAAATTGCATTTATCTAAAAATGTCAGAGATGCGATCCAGTAGTCTATAGACTTATATTTCCAGTTTTATCTCATGAAAGATCTCCAACTATAAATGTATAATACTCTTTTGCTACAAATTCAGATTACTTATTGTGTATTCAGTGTAATTATGCTTACCTGATGAAATCGGAAATGCATTGCAACAGTCTGTATCCCTACTTTTCAGTTCTATCTCATGGCAATTGAATTCCAAGTACGGTACGTTTTAGTAAATGTGATGCCTCAACTGTTCCTCCTGTAATATAAATACCCACATTGTCTTCGCATTTCAGGGAAACACAATTAATTGAAGATTTTGTGCTAGCTAAACATATAGAACAATTCAAGGAACAGCTCGAGGAGGGCTTCATACACACAATTGAGATGTTCACCGTTACATATGCATATAAGAAATACAGAACTGCAAATAACCAGTTCAAAATCAAGTTTGAACAATGTACAGAGGCACTGAAGAAATATATGACTACAAATCACCCATTCAGAACCAAGTTTGAGAAACATACAATTATTGCGGAAGTGCTCCTACGGCTTGACAACTTTCCTTTCTTTGCATATGATGTGCAACAGTTTAGTATCTTGGAGACATGCTTGCGAAATAATATATTCTTCTATCGGGTGCTTCGTTTTCTTTCCTCCTTAGCTATTTCTTACACTTTTTCTTGCACCCACAGATGTTCTCGGATTGGACATAATTACACCAAAGACAAGCCAAGAACCAAGGAGACACATTCATTTGACTGATGGAAAGTACGAATTGTTTTTATTCAGTTTTACCACTTTCTACTTTTTCATGTCGATTAACATGAACTGCAGCTCATGTACTAGTCAGACTCTGAAAGTACTTTTTTTTGTCCCAAGATGTTTTTTACCGGTTGTTCATCGCAGGTGCTGGACCTCCATGTTTCTCCAGATGTTACTTCTCCATTCGTGATCCTACAAGTTAAATCATTTGCCAATTACAAATTCTTGCCGAGATGAAGTGACGTCAAACTACTTAATGTATCCTGTATTATTCAGGGAAGTGTCTCAAAAGAGAAAGAAAAAGTTCAGTCCATATTGGACTCGAAACTACAGTTCTAGACTTTGCTTTTGGCTTGCTGATTCAAATTTCCTTTTTTGTTAAATTCCCAAAAAATTCTACATTGTACACTATACGATGTCAAGAAGCGTGTGTTTACATCTATATCACTTTGATTGGAGATGGGTTGTTCATACCATCCTGTAAGTAATAGAATCACGATTCTAACTAACGTCTTGAAGCTAGACTTTTTCTTCTTCTTTTATCAGGTCATACGAAATTGTGGATAAGGTGTAGTTTTTGAGACTTCATGTAAAGGTAAAGTTTATCTTAACCATTGGCTACATCATATACACCAGCTGCTTATCGTTTATTTGTCAATGTGAAGTTAAGATATGTAACGGACAAATATATCATGCACTGAAAGCCACATCTAAATAAGAATATAGTTCAGACTAGGTAATGTTGTTCTCTCGAAGCTTATACTCAACTTGCAGCTAGAGAAGCCAGTATGGAACATATGAAGGAAGTTTCACCAGTAATTTTATTTTCTGCAACTGCTTACTGTCCAATTACTATTAAGGCTCCGCTTGGCACGTTGTTTTTTAACCAAAACGATCGTGTGGAATTACGGAGTTGTGCACCTCCGGCTGAAAATACGAAGAAGCTCCGTAAAATATCCAGCTCCGTAATTTCACACCTCGGTTCCAAGCGGCCCTAAATCTTTGCAAATTTATTACATGTAGTTTTCAGTTTATATCCACGCATGACAGGGCCGCACCTGCAGTAGAGAAAGTTCTTCTAGAAAAGAAGCTGCAACTTTCCTGAAAAAATATTACATGTTTGTTTGTCTCCATCCTTAGCAGCGTTTTTACTTTTTATAAGTTAAGTCTTCTGAGTATGACTGCTATCCCCCGATCAAATGATGGTTTCGCCTGTTTGTATATCAATATTGTTTCATTCTGGTGTTGTGTGATCTGTCAGGTTGATCAACATTGATGGTAAGCTCCCCTACTCAGAACCATGCATGCCATATGTTTTTATTTTGCATACTGATGATGTGTGTTTATTGCTGATATATGCAGCAAACTGTGCAGAAAAAGGAAAACATGTTTGATCACGCCACGTGCGACGGATCAGCATATGTAGATGAAGTCAATGATCTGGGGTACATGAACTTGATTTAGCAATGTATTATATTAGAATGCTATCTGATAGTATTGAGACTGCTAATTCTGTCGATTATGATTAGCTCTTGCCTATGTTGCTGGACAATTTAGTTATCACATTGAACACTTTTATTTTACAGATTTATCCCTCTGAAGTAGACGGAAAAAAAAGGAAATTTGAAACCTCAGCAACTACTGGATCAAAAAAGCAAAGGTATATCCTTTGAAAAATATCACTCTATAATAACGATTCTGTTTTACTGAATCACAGCACCGGAGGCAAAAAGGGAGACCACACGATAGAAAAGTTGTCTTTGACAGGTAAATATCTGAGACGTTCACTACGCCGGCTCGGGTTTTTTTTCCCTTTTCCTTTTTCTTTTTTCTTCTTTCCCTTTTCTTTTTATTCTGCTTTTTTCCCCTAATAACTTTTATATGTTTCGAACCAGCAAATATAATCAAATTTAGGTACGATATATATATCAACATGTACACGAAAAAAATACACCTACCTGATCAGATTTTTAGACGATGTTCAAATCTGCACATTTAATAAACGTGAAAACAATTCAAATATGAATAACTCTTCAATTCGACCATTTAAAAAAAATTGAACAACTTCTCAAGCTACACAACTTTTGAATTTTAACAATTTTGCGATTACATAATTCAAAATTTTAGCCCACGGGCGATTTTTAGACGATGTTCAAATCTGCACATTTAATAAACGTGAAAACAATTCAAATATGAATAACTCCTCAATTCGACCATTTAAAAAAAATTGAACAACTTCTCAAGCTACACAACTTTTGAATTTTAACAATTTTGCGATTACATAATTCAAAATTTTAGCCCACGGGCGGACTTATGTAACTTTTCAAATTCAATTCAAACCAAATTTAAAATTTATGGAACCTTTTCTAGATTATTGCAAAACTTGGAAATTTTAAAATACACACAAACAAAATATAAAAAAATATATCAAAATGCTAGGGAAAAAATTGTCAACTATTTTTCACACAAAACAAATAAGTTTTGCAAATTCAAATATGTAACAATCAAAATAATCATTACATATACTTTGCATCCTTTTCCAAATTATTGCAAAACTTGAAAATTTTAAACTGCACACCAACAAAATATAAGAAAATATCAAAATGCTAGGGAAAAAATTGTCAGCTATTTTCACACAAAACAAATAAGTTTTGAAAATTCAAATTGGCCTACATTTTATTTTTCACACACAAAACAAAAAAGTTTTGCAAATTCAAATATGTAAGAATCAAAATAATCATTACATATACTTTGCAACCTTTTCCAAATTATTGCAAAACTTGAAAATTTTAAATTGCACACCAACAAAATATAAGAAAAATATATCAAAATGTTAGGGAAAAAATTGTCAACTATTTTCACACAAAACAAATAAGTTTTTAAAATTCAAATTGGCCTACATTTAGACATGGGAAAAACAATCATATGTGAGCATTCAAACCCAAATTAGAAATTCAAATATTTTGACGTGTCATATGACTTCCAAACCTGCTCATTTCGTAAACATTAAAGCAAAAATCAAATTTCAACAAACTCCAAATTGTTCAGTTCCTAAGATCTACATTTAAACATTTCACCTCAAATTTCAAATTTACATATTTTCAGAATTTCAAATACCTTCCAAATCTGATCATTTTTCATAAACATTAAAAGAATACAAATATGAATACATTTCAATACGTCAAACCTTCACAATCTCAACAACCTTCTAAGCGCAAACTTTCCGAGTTCAAATAATACTCAAATTTCAACATGATTTTTTAAAAAACATATTCGAAAAAAATTCAAATCCACGGGCGCGGCAAAGCCCGCGCATAGTCCCCTAGTTAAATTAACCAGCGGCGACACGAGTAAACCTTTTTCTTTTCGTTTCTACAGTATTTGGGTACAGGCCTTGGACCGTGCTACCTTATCCACCCGCACGGCTTCCGGTCGCGGCCGAACACTAACTAATCAGAGACACTAGGGTGTGTGGTTGGCATGGTTTAGAGGATTAGCTGGTTAGGGATAACCACTTCTAAGGAATATTTCATGGAAAAACTGGTTGAGCCCATCCGGCAAAATGTGGCGGATGAGGGCAACCACTTCGTTCTCTCGCGCTAGCCTCACCCGAATCGTTTTTCCCCTCGTGACCTCCCCCAGAACAAACCACATCCGGTAGAATCTCATCCTCTTGTGGTGTGGTTGCGGCGGCAGATCGTAGGTCGGCGGCGGCCGGAGCAAGGGCAGCGGAGACGGCGAAGGCAGATTGCAGGTCCACAGCGGCCGGAGCAAGGGCAGCTCGCAGGTCGGTGGCTGCCGGAGCAAGCGCAGCGGAACCGGCGACGGCAGATTGCAGGTCGACAGCAGCCGGAACAACGGCAGCCGGCGATGGCAGATCGGCGGCGTGTAGTTGCTTGGCGGTGGCGATTGGGCAGGAGTGGAATCGCTTGCCGTGGCCTCAACTCAGGGCGGAGGTGGCCTGATCTTGGACGGCGGTAGCTTCTCCCGTGCGCTGCATAGCACACTTTTCTTTTCTTCAAAGGGGATCTCTTCCTGTCGTCTGATTGCAGATCACGACTAGGAGCAACCATCGTTAGCTTTTTCTTTAAAGTGAGAGGAGATTTCAGGAGCTAGTATTGCAAATGCTTTGCTGTACTTAGTACTCCCTTCGATCCATAATAGTGGACATAACTTTGTCTAAATTCATATGTATCTAGTTAAGTATTTAGACTAGATACATATGTATCTAGACAAAGTTATGCCCACTAATATGGATCGGAGGTAGTACTTGTTTTTGTCCGTCCAACAAAATTGTAGATAAACCTATATGCATTGTATCAACTTAAAATGATAAAAGGAAAATTGTATTTCAATTGGCTTCATTTCATATCTATAAAGGTAATCTCACCGCCCCAATTAAAAAGGTCACCACAACAGTCTATCCACTCTTCATTTTCTTGAACCAAACAGAACAATGGCTACCCTTAACCACATCTCACCCAACTAACCAAACATAAAAAGTGGCTATCCCTAATCTGGTGGTTGGGGATACCCTCAACCCCTAAATCCTATCCCATGAACCAAACACACCCTAAACTATGAAGATACTCATATGAGCCACCAAAAATAAGGAAGTGGATGACTAGCATGCATGCCGAGGAACACACTAGCGAAAGTGGAACGTCAAGAATGTACGATTTGTAAAGACCGGTCGATCATTAGCTCAAGCACTGACGAATTTAAAAGCCATCCCTGTCACTACCAGCGTTATGCCAGATAATAAGATTGTTAATTAGTGCTAATCCGTTATCTGAGTACGTACTCCAAGCAAGGCATCGAGGCCACCTACAGCTGCACATGCGCAGACGCTGCGTACCAATTCAGGGTTTGTTTTGGACTTTTATCTTCATTTGTCCACACGTGTATGTAAATTTTATGAAATTCGTCCGAAATTATTAGACGTCGCAGGGTTTGTTGGCGCTAACGGGGTCATTATGTTCATAAACCGCAGTTGGCTGCAAAATCAAGGAACTGGGATCAGAGAATTCTACCAGAAAAATAATAGTAGGGCTCCAAAGAACTCAAGACGACAGAGCAAATAACAGGGAGATGATACGATTATCAGTGCATCCCAATATTAACTTAACAAATAAGTACATAGTCTGCCAACCGTGTCTTGTAGCGTGACATAACGAGTATAGGAAGGAAATCATAGCAAGTTAATGGTACAGCAGAAGGATCTCATCTAGCTATATAAATCGTCATCATCAGCTGCTGCGGCCGAGGCTGCAAAAGGGTCAGCCGCCGCGGCAGCGGTGCCTGAGGCCGGCGCGTCAGGGAACCGGAACTCGCTGCCAAATCCACGCGACTGCTGCAGTGTCTGGGCAAAGGCCTGGTACTTGCGGATGTCGGCATCACTGACGCTCCGGCGCGCGTACTTCATCGACTCCTCAAAGTGGGCGGCCCTGATCTCCGCAACCTCGTCCACCTCATCCTCCTCCATGGCCTCAGGGTTGTCCTTATTCCGCCTCTCCCTCTCAATGTCCTGCAAGGATGGGTGAGTTTCATTCATTAGGTCACAGGTTTATAAAGTATTTGATTTTGTTCACCATAAAACTTAACATTGCAGACATTCAGTAGTAGATTGCACATACCTTTTCAATGTTCTCCCTGATGGCATATTTGCAGGCACGCTGGCAAATTTCAGTGATATCAGCACCGCTGAACCCCTGGGTGTACTTGGCGAGAGCATCCAGGTCAACATCCTTGGCCACTGGGGACTTCCTCAGGCAAGCCTTGAAGATCTGGAGCCTCGACTCCACATCAGGAAGAGGAATGTAGATAAGCTGATCAAGACGCCCTGGCCTAAGCAAGGCGGGGTCGATGATGTCAGGTCTGTTGGTGGCACCGATGATAAACACAGTTTTCTTGGCGTTCATGCCATCCATCTCAGTCAGGAGCTGGTTCAACACTCTATCAGCAGCACCTCCAGCATCCCCAACACTGCTTCCTCTCTGCAATATGGTTCAGAGTGATCAGCGGTTAAGAAATATACAACAAAGAAACATAGTCAGTGGCCACTGCTGCTCAGAAACATAACAGGCAGAGGTAATGAGATACTGACCTGGGTAGCAATCGAGTCAAGCTCATCAAAGAAGAGGACGCATGGGGCTGACCCCCTAGCCTTGTCGAATATCTCACGCACATTAGCCTCACTCTCTCCAAACCACATGGTCAGCAGCTCAGGACCCTTGATACTGATGAAGTTAGCCTGGCACTCATTGGCAATTGCCTTCGCCAACAAGGTCTTACCACAGCCAGGAGGGCCGTAGAACAGAACACCCTTGGAAGGAGACATGCCAAACTTCTCAAATTTCTCTGGATGCTCCACAGGGTATTGGACAGTCTGCAAGAATTTCATATATGTTATATGCCAAGTTAAAGCTAGAACACAACCAATTTAGGAGTAGAGAAACAACAAAAAAATACCTCCTGCAACTCCCTCTTGACATTCTCCAGACCGCCAATATCCTCCCAAGAAACATTGGGAACTTCAACAACCTGATTTTCAAAAGATGGATAGAAGGTCAAGACCTACAGAACATGTGCAAAACAACAATACACAATGTACAAAACTGAGAGAGGAGATAGAACCAGGAGATACTCACAGTTTCACGGAGAGCAGATGGGTTGCTTGTCGTTAAAGCAGTCTTGAAATGGTCATTGGTCACAGCCATAGAGTTCAGGATCTCAGCATCAATTGTCTCATCATCGAGGTCTATAATATCCATTTTCTCACGAATGCACTGGAGAGCAGCCTCAGTGCAAAGAGCAGCGAGATCAGCACCAACATACCCATGGGTGTCCCTAGAGATGTGTTCCAGTTCAACCTGCAATACAATTAGAGAGTTCAGTCAACAACAGATACCATAAAATGGGCTATTATCCAGGAAGTCATCAAATTCAAAGACTGCTAGCAAATATCGCTCACATCTTCAGCCAATTTCATGTTTTTGGTGTGAATCCTGAGAACTTCCAGGCGCCCAACTTCATCAGGAACACCAATGTCAATCTCCCGGTCAAATCTACCAAATCTCCTGAGAGCAGGATCAATACTGTTTGGGCGGTTTGTAGCGCCCATAACAATAACATGTGCACGGGACTTGAGGCCATCCATAAGAGTCAACAGCTGTGAAACAATACGCCGCTCAACTTCTCCATTGGTCTTCTCTCTCTTTGGGGCAATTGAATCGATTTCATCAATGAAAATGATTGATGGCGCATTCTTCTCAGCTTCTTCAAATGCCTTCCTGAGATTGGATTCACTTTCTCCTGCTAGCTTGGACATGATTTCTGGGCCATTAATCAGAAAGAAGAATGCACCAGTTTCATTAGCAACAGCCCTAGCGATTAGGGTCTTGCCAGAGCCAGGTGGTCCAAATAGCAATATGCCCTTTGGAGGCTTCACACCAATGGACTTGAAAAGTTGGGGATGACGCAGTGGGAGTTCAACCAATTCTCTGATCTGGGCCATTTGCTTCCTAACTCCACCAACATCATCATAACCAACCTCGTCAAGCCTTTCCTCATCCTCCCTCTTAATAGGCTCACCGTCACAGAATATCTCAGTGTCAGGTGCGACGATGCAATACTCTGCAGGGTCAGTCTCTATCACTTTGAACTCCACACTCCTCATTCCACCCCTCACAAGGAAAAGGTCTCCCTTTCTCAAAGGACGGTATGCTTCAAGGAAGTATGCTGAAAAGCAAGAGCAATAAAACATTTAGTGGAAGGGACTGGATGCAATCAATCTTAGACTAGAAAATTGCAGGAAGTCTAGCATAAGGTATATCAAGGTTCTATCATATAGTTTCAGCAGCATTTTCACGATGAATTTGTTTTTTGTGATGATAATAGTTCAGATGATAAACTACAATACCACATCATGGAAAATTAGCAGTTTAAGGATGAAAACTAAGAAATAAATATGTCAGTGCCCACAAAAAATATTTCTGTACACTCATGAACAAATTCGTAAAAAGCTTCACTTGAACAACCCAGATACTACTATGCTAATGTTGTGCAAAAGTACTTGTGACTTAACTAGGAGTAACTAACTTCGGCCATGACAACAGAAAAGCAGAAATTTCCGTCAAACAGATTTACAATAGTATATATCAGTGATATAGAAACTCACGTTTCAAGAAGGCATCAAACAAGTTTCCAGTAATGCCTTCCACCGTGTCATCAATAGGAAGTATGTGCACACGCTTCCCATATTTGACATCTGGGCACTGATGGACAGACACCACATCGCCAAGTCTCACCCTCAAGTTCTTCCTGACAGTCTTGTTCATTCTGACCTTTGGCTCCTCGCATGTGTCGTCTGCAAGCACAATGCAGATTGTGTCCTTCCTCTTCTTACCCTGCAATACAGTGATCCAAAGCATTAGCAGCAGCTATGAATTTAGTACTAGCTGTAGTGCTAACAGAATAATTATGAAAGGGGGGCAATACAGAGAGACGTCCATAATTAGACAAATATGTCTCCTAATTGTCCTCCTGGCCCAGTGGAATTATTGAAGATGGCTACTTATGAAACTACCAACTGCAGTAGGAATTGCAGTTCACAATGTACACGCAAATGTTATGTATCTGAAATCCATGTATGTGCAGTGGTAACACAAATCAAGTACTACAGATTTCCAAACATGAGGAAGTCCACACTATTAAGGGAATAAGGTAAAAACTAAAGCTTTGGTTTTTAACTACTACACTATTGCCATAATTATCTATTAGAACCAGTCAGCTTGCACAGCTTATACCCTAGAGGCCTAGATAGTGAACAAAAATCCCACCTATAAGAAGCTAATAACCCCAAGCTATACAAACTCAGTAAGCACAGTCTGGCATAACATACTGAATTTCAATTAGACTGATTTTTCGGTAGTGCAAAACTATTCAATACACAAACTAAGATGACAATATTACACACTGGAGGATCACGACGCTGTATGTGCTAGCATAACTTTGGTGTGTTAAATCGGCACAAGAAACAGCAAACATCTTATACAAACCCAGAACCCGGTCTAATCTTGAGACCAACCTAATCAATTGGCACCAACCAAGGTAGTAACAATCTGAATACCTAACCAGCAACAACTAGATCCGTAATTATCCCCAACAAAAGGAGGCCAAATCGCCACCAACCGAAGCATACAGGAGCGGTTAAATAGACAAAATCTAAGTTTTTCATACAGATTCGACAAAAGATGTTTTTCCTAGAGATTTGACAAAAGCTAGAGTTTTTCCTGAGCTTTGCGGCCTAGACCCAAAGCCAGCCACTAGCATCGCCCGCGACGGCACCAGAATCCCTAGATCGGCCGACGGAAGACACTTAGAGAGGGGATGGGGGAGGGTGGCCGCGCGGAGGGGCGCTTGTACCTTGAGGAGGACGGTGTCGCCGCGGAAGAGCTGGAGGCGCTCCATGGTGTCGGGGTGGAGGGCGACGACGGAGTTGTCGTCATTGGTGGCCTCGTCGACGACGAGCCTGTTGGGCGACTTCTTCCGCTCGAGGATCGCCGTCGAGTAGTCCTTCTTCGCCCCCTTCCTGCGCCCCATCCCCACAGAAGAAGGAAAAAATCAGCTAAATTCCCACCAGATCGGGAACCCCTGAAGACCCAGATCGGGGGGCGGGGACTTACGGATCGGAGGAGGAGGCCTCGCCCTGCGGGGTCGGGGTCGCCATGGCGGAACGCCGAACGTCGAGGGTCGCCGGCGGCGCTAGGTTTCTCCGGCTGGTTCGGGAGGTTGTTGCGGACGGAAGGAAGCGAGTTGTGGGATATCGAAGTGAGAGGAGAGGGGATTAGTTTTGGATTTTTATAGCTTCTTTCTTGGAAGAGGGGTTTGGGATTGGCTCCGACTACGTGGACGAGTCCTACACGAGCTCAATGACGTGTGGGTCCTGGCCCACTGGTCAGTCAGGCGGGGATCTGCGTGTGGTCAGGGGAGCGTCGGTCCGGGCCCACGTGGAATACTCTAGAAGGTCTCGTGTGTGTAGGTTGTTGGATCGGATGGGAGAGATGATCTCCGTTTACAAGTTTGGTATCTTGACGACGACGATGCCCTGTATTTATTCATAGAGCCAGCCGTATTCTTTACTCTTTTTTCCTTCCCAAAAAAAGTGTTTTTTTCCTGTGTGGACATAGGAGATGTAGTACATGTGTGCTGCTGAAATTTTACATTCTGAATTTCTCCTTTGGCCTTCTTCCTATGCTCTCTAGCTCTGTCGTGCATCATGGCAGACGATTTCAATGCCACAGATCACTCGTGAGTGGTGACGACATTACATACACATATGATGAGAATTTTCGAAGGGGAAATCTTACTGGACCTTTATTGCTGCCAGAAATGAAATGTTTCTGGCCTTCTTTGGAACCGAGAACAAACAAAGAAAAAACATGCCAATCAGACAGTAACAGCAACATAATTGCAATTAATGACTCTCTAGTGTCTAGTACAACAACCATGCCACACACAATTAATCCCTAACAAACAAAAAATCTCTTTGTGTTTCGCGAGACTATCTGAAAATCATGTGTTCCATAACCCAAATTCTGCTCATACGGATCGTACCCATTGGGCGGGCTATACGGATCACCTCCTGACAAGTGCAAAGAATATCTTTCCGCGGTTAACACGGTTTATATCTGTGCAAGGGATAATAAGCTTTATTTACATCATCCTCCCTTTACAAGCAACGCCTACACGTATGGATTGGCCTCAAATTGTTTACAGGCACTTCATGATACAAGCTCTATCTGTCACACTCTTCGAAGTACACCGGAGCTATTCATCAGGACGTCGCTGGTTTCGGCAACCTCTTCGCGATTTCCTGTTCCAGCAAAATATGACCTTGTTAGGGGGAGGATGTCGGCAAAGTTTTCTCGATGGGTTGTACTAATACAGAAACCCAAGTGCGAGCGAAAAGAATTGAACATGAGACAAAATGTCGTGACTGGTACTGTCTGTGGACAATCAATTGAGTATATACATATACAGTCAAGATAGTTTTAACCAAGTTCCTGTTCATGAGATGACTGATCCAAGGGGCCTAAAACAAGCTCAAAATTTCTCAAGTTCAAGGCTTTGATGAGCTAGCTTGATTGCTTTGCTACAATAACATTTGCGAATTTTCGCTACAGCTGTTAAGTTGCTAGTAGTTTTACTTATTAACCGATGCTCTTCTCATCATGTGGGAACAAGTAAGCCTAATATGGATGTAATCGGAGGGCATAATACCTCAAATACTTGATTTATATTGTCAGCTGTTTTCGCTGATGTCTCCATGAAAAGCATATTGTTCTTCTCCGCATACTCCTGTGCCTCCTTCAGAATGTGTGCCACGTTATCAAATCAATGTGACGTTCACTTTCAAGTATTTATCTCAGACTTCACGGTGAAGTGTAAATTCTTACCTGAGAAGTTACACTTCGACTTTCATGTAGATCAGCTTTGTTACCAACCAGAACCATGATAATACCAGGACTGCCTTGTTTTTGAAGTTCCTGCAACGTAAGAGATAGAAAAGGGGAATTCTAAATACATACCATCCAGTCTGAAAACTCTACCGTACTCCCTCCGTTCACTAATATAAGGCACTAAGGCACTGTACCTACTATTTCAATCTTCGTGAGTCAAATGTATCTAGACTTATTTTGTACTCACTCCGTTCCTAAATGTAAGCCTACTATTTCAATTCCAAATAGATTCACTCATTTTAGTATCTATGTAGTCAAAATTGAAATGATGGGTCCAATGCCTTATAAAAATGAACGGAGGGAGTATATTATATCTATATAATAAGTTAGTATTGACGAAGTGAAATTTGCAAGGTGCACGCAGAAGGAAATTGTTGAGTTTCTGAATCGTGGCCGGGATCCCTCACAGGACCCCCACACACACATATATATACCACACATTAGGGTTACTGTTACAGTACTGGGCCTGGGCCACCATGGGCCAGAATACTACTGGACATCACGGTCCAACACTCCCCCTCAAGATGATCATGGGTAAACAACCATGGTCATCTTGCAACAACTACATAACACAAGCTACAATTACCACTAATGAACATAAAACATAGCATCTAGGATACATGAGAGCAATTTTCTCCTCTTGCCCTCTCCCATCATCTCCATCTTCAATCAGCAATGGACTTCATCTTCAACAGCTCCACCTCATGAGAGCCCCATCATCATCACGGCACATCAACTCTCTTCACCACCTCCAATCCAATTTGCGCCCTCAGCTGCCTCTCCAACCAGGTTCCGCAGAACCCTCCACACACGCCTCAATGTCCTCAACCCATCCCTTGCCCTCAAACCCCAAGCCACTGACCTCTTCCGTCTTCCCCACAAACCCCCGGCCAACTCCGGCCTCAACCGTCCACTCCTCAGGCACGCAGCCTCTCCCCGGTCAGGCCTCAACCACTCTCACCTCAGGCACGTAGGCCTATCCCCCGGACATCTCCACAAGCATCACCACTCATCACGCAGCCTCATCATCTCCATCACCACATCTCAACCTGCACCAACTCGACCACATCACACCTCCAGCAACACTTGCTGCCATCAGTAGCAGCACTACCTCCTCACTACACAGCTCCACATCTCCTTCTCTCCCTCTCTCCCCCTAAAAGAAAATCCATTTGCTCCCTGCCATCAGTAGCAGCACACAGCAGTAGTACTCCCCCTGAGCACTAGCCTTCTCACGAGCACCTCCTGCGGCACCTCCTTTGCTTCTCCATTTCATTCTCCCCCTCTGCTCTTTCAGCAAGCACGGAGCAGCAACACTTCAGTACTAATGCCACAAGCATAGCACCACCTCTGCTCCACTTCATTAGCAGCAGCAGGAGCACACACATCTGCCTCCTCTTCCGCCTCTGCCGCTCCTCCTCTGCAGCCTTCTCTTCTTCCTCCCAAAGATCAGCATCAGCAACGACAGCTCCAGGACCACCTCTCCTTCCTCCTCCCGCTGCCTCATGCAGCAGCAGTCGCAACTTCCTTCTCCTCCTCAGCAGCTGCACACAAGCAGCAGCCCAGCCAGCCAGGCAAGGGCCCAGCCCAGCCGGCCCAACTCCCGCCGAACCGGCCACTCCCCAGGCTAACCCTAGAGCCCACACCGTCACCACACAACCCGCACGACGCACACAGCGCATCACCGCCGCCACTGCTCTGCCTCCTCTTCGCCAGCTCGCAGCAGCAGCAGGCCGACGCGAGCTCGCCAGAGCTCCGCCATGGCCCCGACGTCCTCCTCTGGCCGCGACCCTCCTCTGCTGCCCCGAGCAGCTCCTGGCCGCCGCGCCACTTCCTCCTCTCCTCGACAGCGCCTCCTCGCCGACAGCCAGGTCGCGCCGGCAGGCCAGCGCCGCCCCTGGCCCTTCCCGAGCTCGCCTCCAAGCTCCGACCGGCTCCCGTCTCCTAGCTCCTGCAGGCTGCAGCGAGCACCAGGACGGAGCGGCCAGCCCACGCATCGGCCGCGGCCCGCGCGGCCCAGATCGGGCCCTGCAAGCCCATCGCGCCGCCGCCTGCAGCCTCGCTCGCGCTCGCGCCCGAGCGCCTCCGCGCATCGCCCGTGACCTCCTCGCCTGGCCTGCACGCGCTCGAGGTCTCCTCCGCCCGCGCTCGCCCGCGCCGTCCCGGCTCCGTCTCATCGCTCCCCGGCCGCCTGCGCGCTTCCTCCCGGCCTCGCCGTGCCAAGCTCGGCCAGGCACCTCCGACCGGCGAGCAAGCCATCACGCTGCCGGCCTCGCACCACCGCCTCCGGCAACGCCAGCCACACCAGGTCGCCTCTCTCTCCCCTGCTGCGTCCCCGACGCCGTCTCCTCCTCACCTGCTTCACCATCCTCTCTCCTCCTCCCCTGCGCAGAGCAGCAGCCAGAGATGGCCACAGCCCACGCAGAGCAACGGATGCGGCCTCCCGCCGCCAGGATGTCTACTACTCGCTTCGCTTTGAAAACCTACGCTCTGATACCATGTTGTATTTCTGAATCGTGGCCGGGATCCCTCACAGGACCCCCACACACACATATATATACCACACATTAGGGTTACTGTTACAGTACTGGGCCTGGGCCACCATGGGCCAGAATACTACTGGACATCACGGTCCAACAGAAATCTTGTAAGCGCTTTGATTACGCTCACTTCCAATGATGTTTAAAGGTAATTCGCCCAACAGAAGGTGGTAATCTCCAACATATTTGTAATCTATCAGCAGTCTTACCTTACGGTATAATACAGACATTTATTACCAGGAGAGTTTGAGCACCTATACAAGCCCAAAACCCAGTACTGAAGGAAAAGACGGCAAAATCGACCAATAAAAATCGGAACAAACGAGATTTTGTATAGTTTACCTTCACCCAATATTGTGCTTTCTTAAATGATTCTGGACTCGTTATGTCATAGGCAACAATAGCGGCAGCAGCTCCTCTGTAATAAAGAGGTGCCAAGGCAGCATACCTGAAATTTACAGGTTACCTCATTAGTCTTGATTTTTTTGGTTGATAAACATTGCACTGTGGGTGCAACATTCAATGCAAAAAATCGTGGAGAAAGAAATATCTACCTCTCTTGTCCAGCAGTATCCCAGATTTCAAACTTCACTACTGTTGAATCCTCCAATGCCAATGTTTGTGATAAAAATGATGCACCAACAGTTACCTAAAATTATTGTTTTAAAATGAATTAAAAATAATGGAGGTTGTGAAGCAAGAGGAATGCAACCAAGGCAGAAGCAACATTTTCATCCGTAGCTCAGTTACCTTGGAAGTTGGATCAAACTGACCACGAACAAACCGAAGGACGATACAACTTTTTCCAACACCTGAGTCTCCGAGCAATACCAGCTGCAACATGAAGATAATGAGAACATCAAACAGAGCCACTAATTATCGTTAGACACGATACATTCCTTCAACAGGGACAACCATTCAGAAGGAAAACAGAGTATGAAATCAATCATGTGCATAAATATGTCTCTTCTTTTGTTATATTGGCTGCCACACTATCCACGGAGAATCACATTCGCAGGATGCACAAACTAGAAGACCGGAAAAACAAGAGCACTGGGATTTTGCGTAAAATAAGAAACTGTTTCACACAATGTGATTCATTTGAGGTTGTCAAAACATGTGCAGGCAACAAATGGTATGGCTTACATCTCATGTTGATTGACAATTGTACATGACATGCAACCAAGCTTAATGCGGCACCTTGGTCATGGATTATGCCTCGTTTACAAAAAAAAACATCCATACAAGACAAGCCAAGTGTATGCACATATAGGCATATACTGCGCCATGGGGGTCAGTGCTACCCATCATGGTGTTACTAGAATATGTACGTTGCACACATTAGTTGTGAATAAATCGAATAAGAACAGTCGGATGAAGCAGTGACAGCTTTTTATTTGATTAGACAAAGAGAAACCCAAATTTATCCCGTACGGTTTGAGATATCCAAGACTTGAAATGTTCAGCTAAGCAACTGCATAATTCCCACCTTGTACAGCAGTGCTTGTCCACGATTAAATGATTTCTAGCCTCACGCATAAGCAAGACAGAAAATATAAATACTACAGTAGGCACAAGTAGACAATACACAAACATCATTATAAAACTGTATTTTGTATAGTACAGTACAGATGGAGATAGTTGGCTGAAGTTCAGTTGACCTGTGAGGCTGATGCAGAATAATAACATTACGTTCACACAACACTAGACTGTATAGGAAATTAACCAGATCTCGAGTGTAGAAACACGATGGTATGTTTGGAATGCTGTTTGCAGCTAGTACCATATAGCTGAATCTGGCCATTGGCCGTCTTTCTCTAGATTACCGGACAACGGGGCTTGGATTAAATTAAACGCACACAAGCTCTAATGTCATGCGAAGGGAAACTTTCAATTGCTTGTGCTGATGCTGGAAGCAACCTCGGTATTACCTTGGCACGCAGCTCGTTGGAATCGGTAGCAGGGGATCTGCCGTCTATGGTGTTGAGCCCTCCGGTGCCTCTAGCTGCACAATTAGAAGATCTGTGTGTGTTAGCACATGATAATACAGGGAGTAAAGGTGACTAGTCCTTGTGTAAATTCTCCAGGAAACCTCGATTTGTCTACCCTAAGTAACGCGCCGAAGAAGGAATCCTATCCAAAAGGGGGCAGGATTTTCCGGAGGGGAGGGGGGACGAGAACTAACCTGGCACAGAGGAGGAGCAGCCCATGGCCGGCGCTTCTCGGCGGCCGGGATCGGGAGGGAGCGATCGGCCGGGAGGGGGGCGGATCCGGCGGTTGCGCTCTCCTCGGTTCGCTTGCAGCTTGTTGGTGTCTGTAGACGTGTTGGTTCGTGCCGCGCGAGCGATGCTTTTTCCTTCCTTCGCAGCACGGGGAAAAGCAAGGCGGAGTCGTTACTCACGTGGGCTCCATCTGTCGGTGTCACGTCCGGCAAATCCAGGTTGACTGGGCGACTGGGCCATACATTGTGGAGGCAGGAGGCCAGACATACATAGGCTGGCCCTTGGTTCCGTGGGATGAGACGTCAGTTATCTTCATTGTTTCTCTTTTTCGGCTGACTTGTCCTAACTGCCAAACAACTTTCAGTTAATCTATCTCCCTCCGATCCATATTAATGGGCATAGTTTTGTCTAAATTCATATGTATCTAGTTAACTATTTAGACTAGATACATGTGTATTTAGACAAAGTTGTGCCAACTAATATGGATCGGAGGGAGTATCTATTTTGCTCTCGTTAATAAAAATCAATAGCAGTACAAATAAATAAAAATTATTACACATCTCGTTGTGTCCGTATGACAGTATTATATGTACATTTTTCATCACTATCTCCTATCACAATTTACTCTTATTCGATGATATGTCTCACATTATAATTCAATTTTAATGTAATGTTCCACTTGTTTCCATGATTTTACATCAAGAGGGATATCGTCATACGTCTGGAAACATGAGCTACAAATCATCAGAAGAGAATAAGAGAATGCTATTTTCCAAGGCCCAAAATGTTGAGAAAAATAACAAAATTCATTCGGAAGAAAATATCTAAGAGCAAGAAGATTGACCAAAGGGGGCTTCCATGTGGAGGAGCAGTAGGGCCTCACGGCGCACCCCCTGGTCGCGAGATGGGGTCGCAAGCCACCCTTGTGGCTTCCCTCCCGAGGCCCTGATACGTCTCGGATGTATCTATAATTTTTTATTTGGTTCTGTGTGTTTATTTGCTGATGTCTACGTCATCCCTTTCACTTGGGGATTTCCAACTAACGCCATCATGCCCCTTTGTCTATAAGTTTTCCTTGACCTAAAAATGTTGGGAGCCTTCGACATATTTTTTTGCCTTAGTCTCGGGGGCAAAACAACAACAAGGAGATATTAACCTCCCACAGACTAATCATGTCGGGGATTCTTCCCACTGGGAGGGGGAAAATGAGTCCATCATCGTGATCACGTCGTGTGACATGGGTATGCCTATCGGGTACCCTACATGAGGGTACCTGGTGCACGTATCGACTAGGCCCAACTATCAGAGCCTACATGAAGCCCATGAAGGGAGGCCCACGAAGATGGAGTATCCTCCAAGTTTGGCGAAACAATAGTCGGTTTAGAGTTTCCTTACTTGTAAATCGAGTCGGTTACGAACACCCGAGACCCAGCCTATTATTTAAGGACTGGGAGGGCCATCGAACCAGACACGTACTTTCAGAGCCACCAAAACCCTAGCGAGATCGACATCTCGCCGGGACTCTTGTAACCATCATATTCACAAAGCAATAACAGACAGGCAGGACGTAGGGGTGTTACCTCCACACGAGGGCCCTGAACCTGGGTAAAATCTTTGCCCTGCTTGTCAGCCGACGATACTTCCAGCTCTACCACGTTCTCTCCCCCATATTCATAACCTAGGGACCTTAACCATGGGTCTTGATGAGTCTACCCCTCGTCAAGTGGCGCCGTCTGTGGGAAAGAATAGCGCTGGACTCGAAGTTTCGCCGGTCCCAACAGCAAACGGCAAATCGCCGATCACACCAGCAAACGGCAACTCGCCGATCTCATCTGCAAACGGCAACTCGCCGGCCATGTCAGCAAACAGCAACTCGCCGATCCAGGCGACACACGGCGACTCGCCGACCTACTCGAAAAGCGGCGGCCTGCCCGCTTCACCCCAAAAAGCGCATCTGCTCTTCCAATGAATTTCAATCCGCACTCGCCAGAGCTTCAGGAGGCGTTTTCTGGCCTTGAATCAGGTTTGAGCTTAACTGTTGGAGCATTCAATTTTTTCGTAAACAATCTTGGTACGCAGGACTCGACAGATCCGCAACAACCGGTGCTGGGCGCACTCGAGGCTCCGTCGACTGCTCTCGCCCCGTCGTCGATTCCTGAAGCCTGCTCGCCCGCAACAACCATGTCGACCGGCGAGCTCGACAGGTTCATGATGACGGAACTCCAAGGCGAGGAGGCAGAATCAGCATACCGCACAAGCAACGTCGACTTCAACCTACCACTCGACGAAAGTTTCGACTGCGGGATCTCCCTCGACGACTTCTACGAGCCCGCGATTCATAACGACAGCAACGTCGACTCGGAGATCTTCACCAACACCAACCTCGGCTCAGACATCCATAATGGCCTCGCCAACACCGAGATGAGCATAGGCGATGAACACGCGACAACGAATTCGCCTCGAAGATCTACTCGATGAACATACTGGCTCTGACATGAGCCTCGACGGCGACGTCGAGTCCATGACTGGAATCGACAGCACATACACCTGTCCTCGGGTCACGCCCCATCAGGTCTACGTGGCCTTCACCGCAGAATCATCCGCAGACGCAGCCGCTCGCAGGCCTGCACAATTCCCATGCACGGTAACCATGCCGGATGGGGTCACAACCTTGACAATCACGGAGGAGATGGCAGCAAAAGCAGATAAAGTCATAAAGGAGTGCACAATGATGCCACCAAATTCCACCCCAGAGGAGATGTTGACCTTCCAGTACTTCAACTGGCAGGAGTCAATTCGACTGCAAAACTACCGAGCGACGCTCGAGGAGCGCAAAAGGCAAGCCAGCCTCTCGAGTGCCCGAAGAAGGGAGCAATCCCTCGGGTCCACAATGCAACCAACCCCACGACCAGGTCGCGGTTGGCAAGCCTTCCAGAACATGAAAGGGTAGCAATCACCCGTAACCTGTCGTTCATGACAGAGGACGCTAATGGAATCCCAGTGCCCAAAACTGCTGCGGGTGCATTATTCTCCGTAGGTGCTTACCTCAAGGCAATGCAACCTCCGGCGAATGACCCTAACGCAGCCCTGCATCGCCAACAACTCAAATCGCTAGCTCTAGCGGCACAGGCTATACAGCCAGAAGATAAAACTCCAGCAAGGAATCGCGATCGCGACATAGTCGACTCACGACACGCAGCACATCATCGCAGTGGTCGCAGCCACCACTCGGATGAAGGAAGGAGAAGCACGCGCCGGCACAGGTCCAGCAGAAGCAGATCTCGAAGATCCTATAGCAGCGATTCATACTCTGATCGTGAACCAGAGCCATGCGGAGCATTGTGCTTCACTCGACGCATCCGTGAGACGCGGATGCCCAAACGGTTCAAGTTGACAGGCGAACAACCCAAGTACAACGGTCGCCAAGAACCTTCTGGGTGGTTAGAAGATTACAGACTCGCCGTGGCATGCCAGCGTGGCACGAACACCACGGCGATGCAGTACATACGACTTATGCTCGAAGGAACTGCCCGCGACTGGCTCAAGTCGCTCCCTCCATCATCATACGACTCGTGGGACGATTTCCGCAGAGACTTCATCAAAAACTTCGAGCCTCTGTGTGAGCGCCCGAAGACATTCGAGGAATTAAGGACATGCACTCAACGATCAGACGAGTCGTTGAGATCATACATACGGCGGTGGACCGAAATACGCAATTCGGTTGGCAAAGTGTCAGAAGACAGGGCCATGGATGCCTTCATACAAGGTCTCGCCAGGAAGGACTTCAAAGAGGCACTTGGTCGTGAAAAGCCAACCTCCCTGGCTGACCTCATCAAAGTTGCGACTGAGTGGGCAGATGGAGAGGATTCTGTACGCAGATCCCGTGCTTCCCCAACACGCGACAACTACGAAAGCGGCAGTCGAGGCCGCAGAGATTCATACAGAGAAGATCGCAGGCGCAAACGTTCCAAACGTCCTTACGACGATAACAGACCCGAGTTCATGGCGGCTGGATACACACAACCCGGGAAGACCAAGATAGAAGCAATCGACGCTCGGATGATCGACGGGACAGTCGAGATCGCGAGCAGCGGAGCGACAGCTACAAAAGGCAAGAATGGCGCAAACGCAGCGACGCAAAACCCGAGCGGTCATTCGAGGAAAAGATGGACGACTGGTGCAGATTCCACCTCTTCAAGGGGGACGACGGAAAACTACGCTCCAATCACACCCTAAGGAACTGCAGGGAATTCGACCAAATGGCGACTGACTACATGATACGACTCAAAAGGTACGGCCCAGCATGCTCAGCCCACGCCTGCACCCGCACCACAGCCGAACGCTGTGCCGCTCTCATGGCGCCACAGCCGCCACCACAACCACCACCACAGCCTGCTCCAGGCGCAAACCTCGCAGGTGCCATACAACCCGTACTACGGGCGGAAGATGATCAATATCCACAGCCCCACGGGCAGATGTACATGATACAAAAGGGTCGCCCCTCCAACAGGCAGCAAAAGCTAATCACTAGACAAGTGAACATGGCTGTCATGGCACCTCCTGCCGTGCCAGATTTCTGAAGGGATCGGAAACCATCATAAGCTTCAGTCGAGAGGATCATCCCCCAGCTGTAGTTCGACCAGGGCACGCGGCTCTGGTACTCGACGCGCAAATAGGAGGCTACGCCATGACCAAGGTCTTCATGGATGGAGGCAGCGGCATAAACATCATCTTCGCGGACACGCTCCGCAAAATGAACAGGTCAGTCGAAAACCTCCCAAAATCTTCAAATACCTTCCACGGTATTGTTCCTGGCAAAGCAATTAGCCCAGAAGGCACCATACAACTCGACGTTACGTTCGGGGACAAAAGCCACTTCAGGACAGAGTCGATTGAGTTCGAGGTCGTCGACTGGAAATCACAATACCATGCTATTCTTGGTCGCCCGACGTTTGCTCGATTCATGGCGGTGCCACACTACGCGTACCTCACGCTGAAGATGCCAGGACCAAAGGGAGTCATACTGTCCGTGGAAACTTTCAAAGGTCCGATGCTTGCGACCGCGAGTTCAGCAAAATCTCCGAGATGTTCGGGGTGGAAGAATCACTCGCCGACTTGGCGATTACCAACGACCGCACACTCCTTCCAGAGCATAAGAAGTTGGCAGTCGACAGATCCTTCAATGCTACAAATGACACAAGGTCGCATCAGGTGCACCCGACCGATCCGTCCAAGACAGTCAACATATCTTCGAGCCTGCCTATCGCATAGGAAGGCGCGCTCGTCGAATTCCTCCGTGAGAACTGGGAAATATTTGCGTGGTGTCCAGCCGACATGCCAGGTATTCCCAGGGAATTCGCCGAGCACTCTCTCCAATTGTTTCCAGATGCAAAGCCAGTCAAGCAAACGATGCGTCGAATCTCCGGCCCAAAGCGAACCGCAGTCGAATCTGAAGTCGACCGGTTACTCGCAGCAGGATTCATTAGGGAAATCAAGAAATCACAATGGGTGGCCAACCCCGTACTCGTAGAAAAGAAGCATACAGACATCCTTCGGATGTGCGTGGACTTCACAGCGCTGAACAAGTGCTGTCCAAAGGATCACTTCCCGCTACCCCGAATCGACCAGATCGTCGACTCCACCGCCGGATGCGCACGACTCTCCTTTCTGGATGCTTACTCAGGTTATCACCAGATAAGGATGAAGCAAGAAGACGAAGAAAAAACGGCGTTCATAACCCCACTCGGGGTCTACTGCTACACAACTATGCCCTTTGGGCTCAAAAAGCGGGTGCAACATACCAGCGCATGATGCAGGACTGCCTCAAAAAGCAAATCGGACGCAACGTCCAGGTCTACGTGGATGACATTGTCATTACCACAAGGGAAGAACACACACTACTCGACGATTTGAGGGAGACGTTCGCAAACCTCAAACGCTTCCATATCAAGCTCAATCCTAAGAAGTGTACGTTCGGCGTTCCAGCCGGGCAGCTCCTAGGGTACCTAGTCTCTGCCCGTGGAATCGAAGCAGACCCGGAGAAAATACAGGCCATCCTCACAATGCAAAGGCCTTCAAAGCTTCATGATGTGCAGAAACTAGCAGGACGAGTAGCAGCGCTCAGTCGATTCATCAGCAAACTGGGTGAAAAGGCTTTACCATTCTATCGACTGATGAAGAAGGCGGACAAGTTCGAGTGGACGCCAGAAGCTGAAGCAGCCTTCACAGATCTCAAGCGGATCCTCACAAGCCCTCCGATCCTCGTCGCACCTAAGGAACGGGAACCACTCTACCTGTATGTCTCGGCTACAAACAGGGTGGTGAGCACCGTACTGGTAGTCGAACGCATGGAGGAGGGCACATCCAAAGCATACAACGTCCAGTCTACTACCTAAGCGAGGTTCTCTCCATATCAAAACAGCGGTACCCGCACTATCAAAAGCTGGCATACGCTGTATTCATGTCCTCAAGGAAGTTGACACACTACTTCACCGAGCACCCGATCACCGTGGTAAGTAACTCAGCAATCGGTGATATCCTCACAAACCCCAATGCAACGGGTCGAGTCGCAAAATGGCTCATCGAGCTGGCTCCAAGAGACATCAAGTACGAGCACCCGAAGGCTATCAAAGCACAAGTCCTACCCGACTTCACAACCGAGTGGATAGAGGCCCAATTACCTGGAGCACCAGACGTGTCCAATTCCTGGACCATGTACTTCGATGGGTCCAAAAACACGAAGGCGCAGGCGCAGGCGTCATCCTCATATCACCAAAAGGGGACAAGCTACGTTATGTTTTGCAGATGGGATTCAAACTACCCTCCAATAACGAGGCTGAATACGAGGCCCTGATCCATGGCATGCGGATGGCAAAAGCACTTGGGTGCACTCGATTGATGATCTACGGCGACTCCAATCTCGTGGTGCAGCAAACAATGAAGGCCTGCGACGCAATCGCGGACAACATGATCGCTTATCGCGACCTGTACAACACACTGGAGGGCAGCTTCGAGGGCTGCGAGTTGAGGCACATAGGAAGGGAAAGTAACGAAGAAGCAGACATGCTAGCCAATCTTGGCTCAACTGGCGCACAAATTCCACCTGGTGTCTTCCTCGAGCGCATCGAACACAGATCTATCAAGGAGAAACGAGAGCCTCCTCCGTCGACTACGCCACCCAAAAGCAAAGTGCCTAGCACAGAGGACCCCCCAGTCGAGGTATTTCTCATTGAGCCAACCTGGACTCAACCTTTTCTGGCTTACATACTCCGTGGCGAGCTACCAGATGACATAACCGAGTCCCGACGCGTGACTCGAAGATCAAAAGCATACACCGTTATCAACGGCGAGTTATACAAGCGCAGCATATCAGGTATGTTCCAAAGATGCATCGCATTCGAAGATGGCCAAGCCATACTTCGAGACATTCATGCAGGTACCTGTGGGCATCACGCCAGCAGTCGATCACTCGTAGCCAAAGCCTTTCGCGCAGGGTTTTACTGGCCTACAGCACTCAAAGACGCGGAGGACATAGTCAAAAGGTGCGTCGGCTGCCAGAAATTCGCAACAAGGCCGCACGCACCCGCATCGGCGTTGAAGACTATACCGCTGGCCTGGCCTTTCGCCCAATGGGGGCTCGATATGGTTGGGCCACTCAAAAAATCATCGCATGGCGGGCATACTCACCTACTGGTGGCAGTCGACAAGTTCACAAAGTGGATCGAGGCGGTCCCCATCACAAATTCGACTGCTACTACGGCAGTCAACTTCATAAAGAGCATCATCTACCGCTTCGGTGTCCCAAACAGTATCATCACTGATAACGGCACAAACTTCACGGCTGAGGAGTTCAAAACCTTCTGCAAAGAGCAGGACATTACGCTCAACTACGCATCCGTGGCACATCCACAATCCAATGGCCAAGTCGAAAAGGCCAACGGACTTGTGACAGTGGGATCAAGAAGCGCCTCCTGGTGCCACTCAAAAGAGCTGCGGGTGCTTGGGTCGAAGAACTACCATCTGTGCTATGGAGCCTACGCACAACTCCCAACACTTCTACGCAGTTCACCCCATTCTTCATGGTCTATGGTGCAGAGGCAATCTGCCATCAGATGTAAGGTTCAATGCGCCACGAGTTGAAGCATATAATGAAGAAGACGCGGAAGAAGCACTCGAAGACGCAGTCGACTTGCTCGATGAGGCGCGAGACACGGCCTTGGCCCGCACAGCTGTTTACCAGCAGGATCTCCGCAACTACCATAGCCGTCGACTGCGAACCAGGTCCTTTGTTGTGGCGACCTGGTTCTTCGACTGAAGCAAAAGAAGGTGCACAAGCTCGCTTCCCCATGGGAAGGTCCCTTCATCATCACGGAGGTCCTTGGTGGAGGCGCATATCGACTGAAGCACGCGAAGACAGGCGAACTCTCTCATAATCCTTGGAACGTTGCGCATCTGCGCCGTTTCTACGCATAAAGTGCTCACAGTCATACAATGTAATAGGCTATATGTCGGATGGCTGCAGGTTTCAGACGCGCTCTTTTCCTTACCAGGGTACCTAAGGGGACTGGAAGGTTTTTAATGAGGCGGCCTGCAGCCTAACATTCAAAAGAGGAATAAAATCAATGTTCCTTCGACTTCTTGTGACTACTACCCGCATAATTCATACCTTAACCACACCCGAAACCCTCGGGGGCTGTGTTATTGATCAAATGAGCTCTCGCTCTTGCAGAAACACAATGCTTAGCCACACCCGAATGCTCGGGGGCTGCGTAACAAGGTCCAAACAAAGACACAAAAACTCTGCAGCCGCACTCGAATACTCGGGGGCTGCACAGTCATTGGTTCACAACCAACACATATTTCACAAACCCCGCTCGACTGACTCGGGGGCTCGACAAAAAATCAAAGTATACAAACTATACAATATACAAAGAGTCAAAAATTACACTCGGGGGCTGCCCCCTATGCAAAAATTGCACTCGCAAACTATTCTAATCCTCAGGCTCGTCCTTTACGGGCAGCTCGGGACCACAAAGCTGTTCGCGAGTGCACTCGATTAGTGTCTCCGCAGCGGATCGTGTCATCCAGGTCTTTTGTTCGAGAACCTCTCCGGCTGCAGGTGTCCGCAACACCAACCTTGGTTTTCGACTACGCATATACGCCATTGCAGCGTTGGCTCCAATCACAAGTCTCTGAGACAGCAACTCTCGAATGGGATTTGTTTGACGGAAGATGTTCAACAAAGCACGAATCCCTTGTGGTTGTGGCCCCGCAGGAAAAAGAGTCTCGTTCAGGCGAATAAACGCTGCCCGGCATAACTCCAGCAGTTCAGCACTTCGCCAGACGCGATCCTTCAGGGTGGCGAGTATGCGGGCATGGTACCTATCAAGCCAAAAGTGTTGACGCCCAGTCGTAGGGTCGTCAACCACGCTATCCAGACGCCCTTCCACGCGAATCTTTTCAGCCTGGAAGTTGTCGACAAAGCCTACAAAACGGGCGCACCAGTCAGATCAAAAGGACAATAGCTACGCAAAAAGCTTGTAAACAGAGCAAGATTCGAACTTACACTCGAGTTGCCTGTTCACAAGATCCATCTCCCCGAGCACATATTCTCGCGTTGGGTGGCCAACGCGGGTCTCGCCCTCAATCGATTCAGCTCAGCCTGGGCGTCCTTCAGATCTTGCTCCATTCTCACAAATTTGGCCTTCATATACTCCATCACCTTGGCATCATTTACCAATTGACCCTGGGATCGGGTGGTGATTGGAGCCTGCGAGGAACTAGTCGCAGTAGCAGGTTCTCGTGACTGTTCAAAGAGCATAATCACAAACACAAAGTTTGTGTCAGAAGCTAAAACTCATGTCATAAGCATACAACTCTTCGAGTGAAAGACATTAGCAAAAGACTGTTTGCATAAACAAGGTAGCACAAACAAAGCGCAGACTCGCGCAGTTCAGAAGGTATCATTACAAGGCATAAACCAAAAGGGTACAGCTACCCTAAACCTAAGTATTCGATTTCCTAAGCAGACGATTGGCAGTCTCGAGTGCCCGGCGCTCCATGGTGGACATAAAAACCTCGGCCAGTCGCGCGGCGGCTCCGCTCACCCCCTTCAGAGAAATGGGCTTCCCATCTGGCTTCCGAGGGAACGCAGACAGTGCTGCCTCGTAGTCGCAATCTATCCCATGTCCCATAAGAAGCTTGATGGTGGACTCGGATCCGCGTACCGTGTTGGCGCGAGCGAAACCCGCCATGGTGGACGTCCCGGGGCCAAACACGTCGGCGAAGTCGTCCGCCGTCGACGGCACTACGCCAGTCGGGAACACCACCTTGTATACAGCGCCAAGTGTGTTCGTCAATTTGGCGAGTGCGTCCTTCGCCTGGTGCATACGGCGCCTAGGCCGCCCACAACCTGTCCAGGAAGATCATCACTCGACACGTCCGCAGAGGCCGGTGCGCCAACAGCTTCTGCACAATAACAAAAGGCAAAAGTCATTTCATGACACTCGACAGCTATATTATCATATCAAAAGGAGAAAAGATTACTCACCTCCCATGGCCTGCGCAAGTGCCGCGAGCTGGTCAGCATATCCTCGCTCGCGTGCAGCGGCTGAGTTGGTGGCGGCAGCCAGTTCTTTCTTCGATTCTTCGCGCTGTGCGGCGAGTGCATCTTCCAGCTCCTTCTTCTCGCCTGGCCCAGCAAATCACGTGCATTCAATACTCGACAAAATCAAGCATTGCAAAAAGAAATTCGGCAAAACAAAGCAAAAAGGAGAACTCACGACTGAGCCGCTCTAGCTCGGCGCGCATGGTGTCCCTCTCCTGCTCCACCTGGACATAAGCCTTGGCGGAATCTGCCAAGGTGTGGTAGAAGGGCTGCGAGCGAACGAGTTCAGCAAAAATTCAAACTTTCACAGACCTACAACTAAACGGGTCAAGCAAAAAGCTCCTTACGTGGTTCATCCACGGCTCAGGAGCCGCGACTGATGTCCCGATCTGGAGTTGCCGCCTTGGTTGGCTCAACAACAGCATCAGTGGCCATTGGCTGGGCAGCCTCGTTTCCAGTCGGTGCATAATTCGACTGCTCCAGGGTTGGAACATTTTCGACTGGAGGAGTCCCAGGCTGATTGTTTTCAGCGCTGTGGGCAACACGACAAAGCAAAAAGACGGTCAGCATAAATATGTGACAGCACAAAATTCTCATACTCAAAAAACACATACCTGTGCTCCTCATCTTCCTCATCTTCGGAGTCGCCAAAAATTGGTCCCCCAAAGGCTGGGGTACCACTCGACTGAAGAGGAAGAGTTGAGCTTGTTGAGCACGCACGCAAAGGAGTGGCTTGGAAAACAGGTGGTGAGCCTGATTCCTCGTCATCCTCCAAGCCCTGCTCCCTCGCGGGTGAACTTACAGCAGAAAGCGCCTTCTTGGCCAGTCGACGCCGCTTCGGTGGCGCGGTATCGACTTCTTGGTCAGAGGTGGCCTTGTCTTCAGATTGGACCTCTTCTGCTGCTTCCTCCTCGACTTCCTCCACATGTGAATTGGTGGCAGAAGGGATGGGCGACTGATCCCCTTTCGGGTCCACCACCAGTGCCTGAGTTTCTTCAGTCTCTCCATTTTCAGGCAGAGGAGGAAGGGAGGCAGCAGTCGAATGACCCTGCATAGCACATATCACAAATTGCAAAGTCAGAGTCAAAAAGCACATATCGTAGAAGCTACGAGTGGCAAACTATTAAACTACAGACATACCTCAAGCAAAGGGTTTTCCGTCCCGTATGGCATGACGGGCAATCGATGTTGCAAGGGTCGGCTGTCGTCAGGCTGGTGATGTGGCGCACGTGCGTCACAAGTTCGTTCCTTGACAGTTCCTCTGGGCTCATTCGAGTGGAGTCACCCGTGCCCTCATACTCCCACATGGGATGCGCTCGGGCACGGAGTGGCCACACCCGCCTCTTCACAAAGGTGGCGATCAAATGGATGCCTGTGACTTTGTCTAGCATGCCTCCGATCCGAGCCAGCAAAGGGCTTGCCTCCTCCATTTCTTCGGCTGAGAGTTGGTGATCCCACGCCTTGGTCCTGGTGAAAGCAGCAGTCGAGAAAGGGGCGGCTGCGTCATGCTCGACAGTCGCATAAAACCACCCCTTCCTCCAGCCTTGGGCGGAGTCGACGGTCTTCAGGCGGAAGTAGCGGGTGTCGCTGCGCACCTGGATTCCACAGCCGCCAACTGGGTAGGTGCGACCACCTCCTCTGTTCGGCCGTACCATGAAGATGGCTTTCCACAGCGCCCAGCTGGGTGCGACGCCGAGGAAGCACTCGCACAGCGTGATGAAACACGCGATATGCATAATACCATTTGGGGTGAGATCATGGATCTGCACCCCGTAGGCAAAAAGAAGACCACGAACGAAATCGTGGAGGGGAAGCGAAAAGCCCCTAGGCAAAAACTCCGCAAAACAAACACGCTCGTTAGCGCGTGGTTCAGGGAGTACCTCCTTGGGCGATGGCGCGCGGACGGCGAGCTGCTCCGCGGGTGGCAGATACCCCTGCTCGCGGAACTTGACCAAATGGGCGTCCTTGATGGTGGACTTCGCCCAGTCCCCGCTGCCTTTCTTCAGCGCGGCGGATGCAGATGTACCCGCCACAGTCTTCTTGCCCTTGGCCGCATCGGTCGCGGCAGCGGCAGCGGCACCACGCTTGGAGCCTCCACCTTTCGCCATCGCAACGGTGGATGAGGGTGGAGAAGAGAGCTTGGGCGCAGAGCAATGGAGGTGGGCGCGAGGAGGAAGATGAGACGAGGGGCGGCGCAAATAGGCAAATGGCAAGTAAAAAATTCTGCCAGCGCCGTCTCCACTATTTACCACAGATCGCAATACGATCGCAACCGTCAAAACAAAGGCATACGCTCCGCGCGAAATCTAGCCATACACGTGGCGGCCGCGGAAGGCAACCGTCGCAGGCCACTCCGCCCACTACGCACGGGAAACTAGGAAATCATCATCACGCCCCGTGAAAACCGCGCCAGAGCGGTCAAATCAAGTCCAAACGGCGCTATACTTGGTCAGCTCTGCAAAAATGGGCCCACACAGAAGTGTCACGTCCCATCAGTCTACCAGGCACGCCACCGCTTGTCAGAGATGGCAGTCGCAAAATGCGTCATTGCTGACGTTGTTTCATCCTTCAGAACTGGCATAAAAATCACTCGATGATATCTTCGGGTGGTCTCTCGCATAAGTCTCGGTTGGTTCTTTAGCAAAGATCATAAAGCCAGTCGAAATTCTTTCGACTGCAGTATCATACTCCCATCGGGAGCGTATCAAAAAATTTCTTTGACTAAAATGTGCAGGGTAAAAGATTTTGAGATTATCCTCCATTGCAAGCAATAAAGCACAATCTCGGGGGCTACTCCCATCGGGAGCGCTGTCGCGCACCCGATAGAATAATGGCAAAAGTGTCAGTCGACGAAACATTCGACTAAGTTCATAAGCAAAATCACACTCAAAATATTCCCGAGTTGATCCGACGATCCTTGGATGCTGCATGCATAGTGCAAAGGTAAGACCCACCGATCAGTCGAGCTGGGCTAAGGACCGCTCCAGCAGCGTTATCCTTAAATTTTCCGTGTCAGCAGACATGATGAATTATCCCCGACGGACGCGTTGGGTTGATTCAAAATTATACTGCAGTTCGATTCCGTAAGACCTCAACGGCTGTTTCGAGTCTGTCCAGTTTGTTCCAGATTCGAGTCCGGGGACTCGAGTTTGATTGAAAGCTAGTATGGTTTTGCCACAAATGGTAGTTAACTGGCCCCGATCCGTCGTGTGTGCCGGGCCTGCTAAGCTAATATCCCTTGACTATCATAAGCAAAAACTCATAGTCGATGAAACACTCGACATAGCCAACATGTGCTATTTCATAAGAATTCTAAATACAGATGTAAAAAATATAACGTGCATGATGTATGAGTCCATGCCCGACTCTTCGAATCAGACAAGTACTCGGGGGCTACTGACATGGGTATGCCTATCGGGTACCCTACCATGAGGGTACCTGGTGCACGTATCGACTAGGCCCAACTATCAGAGCCTACATGAAGCCCATGAAGGGAGGCCCACGAAGATGGAGTATCCTCCAAGTTTGGCGAAACAATAGTCGGTTTAGAGTTTCCTTACTTGTAAATCGAGTCGGTTACGAACACCCGAGACCCAGCCTACTATTTAAGGACTGGGAGGGCCATCGAACCAGAGACGTACTTTCAGAGCCACCAAAACCCTAGCGAGATCGACATCTCGCCGGGACTCTTGTAACCATCATATTCACAAAGCAATAACAGACAGGCAGGACGTAGGGGTGTTACCTCCACACGAGGGCCCTGAACCTGGGTAAAATCTTTGCCCTGCTTGTCAGCCGACGATACTTCCAGCTCTACCACGTTCTCTCCCCCATATTCATAACCTAGGGACCTTAACCATGGGTCTTGATGAGTCTACCCCTCGTCATCGTGCGTCACCAGGATCATCTGTTTATCAACACCTTCATCAACACCATATCCACCGATGTCTCCATTTCATTCATTGTTCAATCTATGAACCGTAACCCCATTTATGTCATTGGGAGTCTTTGTCGGTGTTTTTTTTGTCAATAATACCATATATTATAGTAGCGAATAGTACATGGTAGAGATACATGAGCTGACTACATCGATTACAATATAAAGTCTAAAAGAAAAGAGCAAATCTTCAAACTCTTTCTTCTTCCATGACACAATCTTGAACTTTTCTGAAGGCAGCCGTCGAAAGACAAAGATACCAATCCACAGACACCAATATTCCAGGGAATAACAACCGGACAGCTTGGTCGATGTCGCTAGGAGCCGAGAGTATGAATCGCCATTATCGAGGACGTAGCAGCCGGGGCAAATATTGCAAGGACAATCCTCGCGACAACCATAATAAAAGATCCAAAATTGATCCGGCGAAGCAAGATCTGAAGGACCAAACCAAGACAAATTTAATCTTACAGCACCACCATTGATGTCGGGAAGAAGATCTCGTCGTTGAAGGAAGGACCGAAGATTGCTTATTGTAGATGATGAAAACTCCATTGATGAATAAGACGACACCAAAACCCTAATCAAATCTATTGAAAACACTACTTTTATTAAGAACTCAAACCATAGATCGGGTTCCCCACCCCTCGCGACACCAGCGAGGCCGGCCGGAGGAGGGGGAACCGATCTATGGTGGAGACGGAGGTGGTGGCGGCGGCGCGGCTGAGTCTTTGTCGGTGTTGATTACCTCTTATAGTTGATGCAAACAAAGTTTTATGGTGAAAGTTTTTTTCCAAAAAAAAGCTGCGGTTGACAGACCCATCCAGCCCAAAACATAGTACATTTACGACCCATCCTCACGTGCGCAGGCAGCAGAGCATACCCATCCTTCTTCCTCCATGGCGTGCTTTAAACTGCCGCGAGGTCTTTGTCATCATATAAACAGTTTGACCCGCAACTTCTGGTGGGGATGCAAGGATGGAAAGCGGAAAGCCTGTTGGGTGTCTTGGGAGGACATGTGCATGCCCAAGTATGCTGGAGGCTTGGGGTTTAGGGATATTGAGCTTTTTAACCTGGCTCTCCTCGCAAGACAGGTGTGGAGGATCTTACAAAGCCCTGAGACCCTCAGCTCGATGATCTTGAAAGCAGTTTATTTCCCTAATGATGATTTCCTGGATGCACAGGTGGGCTCTCATGCATCACAGCTATGGCGATCAATTGTGGAAGGGAAAGAAGTTTTGAAACTAGGACTCATTCGGAGAATTGGAACAGGTTTACACACACACGCTTGGAATGATAATTGGATTCCACGTGATATTTCGATGAGACCTTTTGCATGCATGAAGTCCGAGCCGCCGGTTCGTGTTGGGGACTTCATTGATGCTACACAAGCAGTATGGGACCTGCCAAAACTGCGAGAATACTTTTTACCCATGGACGTGGAGCAGATCCAAGCAATTCCACTGTCGACTAGACGAGCAGATGACTTTTGGGCGTGGCAGTTTGAGCGCATTGGCATCTTCTCGGTGAAATCCGCATACCGCATGCTGGTCAATTTCAAACGGAGACGAGAGGCGTGGCTTGATGAGTCCGCGTCTTGCTCGGACCAGCAGAGGGAGGAGAGCGCATGGACCTCGCTGTGGAAGATTAAGGTGCCGTCGAAGATCAAGGTCTTTTTATGGCGCCTCGCTAAACACTCTATACCCACGGGGGATGTGCGCTATCATAGACACATGGCGACGGATGATCAATGCTCGCTATGTGGAAGGGGGATTCATGGAGGCACTCACTCTTGGAGTGTCCGATGAGTCGTTCGGTCTGGGCTTTGGCGCCGGATCTTGTGACCGAGCATATGGAGCGAACTACGGAGCCTGAACCTAAGCAGTGGTTATTCACGTTGATGCAGACCCTCAAGCATGAGGATCTCACTAGGTGTTTCATCACGCTCTGGGCAATCTGGTTTGCTCGGCGAAAGGCGATACACGAAGGAGAGTTTCAGAGCCCTATGTCAACCCATCTCTTCGTGGAATCGATGTTACGGGACCTTGACCTCTCCTCGGTTCATGGTGCAAGGAGGGGCGGCCAACAACAAGTGGTGCCCGAGCCTCGGTGGATCGCTCCACCGGAGGGCTCGGTAAAGATTAACGTCGACGCTGCAGTGCGCAAACAAGGTAATTTTGGTGCTGTCGCAGCGGTTTGTCGAACACACGAAGGAGTCTATCTTGGTGCTTCGGTGGTGGTTATCCAGGGAATTTCAGATCCTGGGATCCTTGAAGCGCTGGCGTGCCGTGAAGCCATCGCCTTGGGGAAGGATCTATCGCTGGAGCGAGTTGTGGTGGCGTCGGATTGCTTGGAGGTGGTTAATAGCCTGAAAGACGCTAATCTCGGAAGATTCAGCACAATTGTGCAGGAGATCAAGGCAAGCAAGGGAGATTTCGAGGCCATGTCCTTTGTCCACGAGAAGCGAGTTTCAAACCAGGAAGCTCACAGTTTGGCCCGAAGCTCGACTTCGCTTAGTGTAGGTCGTCATACTTGGTTCTTAGGAACGCCCGATATTATTTGTATCCCTAGTATACGATGTAATGATTCTGTGAACTCGGAGCAGCATGTTTCTGACGCGCTCTTTTCCTCACCAGGGTACCGAAGGGGACTGGGAGGTTTTTAATGAGGCGGCTTGTTTGCTATAATAAAGTGTTTTATTCTTAAAAAAAAAAAAAAACCCCATCCTTCTTCCTTCCGACTGGAATTACCCCATTCCCCACCTCCATCGGACGACGGTCGGCGCGGCGGCGGCACCGCTATGGCGAGCGGAGCTGGCTGTTCGGCGGAAGTAGGGAGGATGCAGCAGAATCCGGCCGAGGCCATGGAGATGTGCGTGCCGGGGGAGATGGGAGAGGCCGAGGTTCCCAAAGCGGTGCCGTGGTTAGGTTTCTGGGAGGTGTCGCGGCGCCGGCTGCCCCCGGACGACCCCTTCTTCGCCGCCGGCGACATGGAGCGAGAGCTACTCGCCAAGCACGTACGTACACTCCCCCCTCCCTCTTGCACGAGCGTGTAGCTGAAGATCAACACAATTCTTGTCAAGAATAAATATACTGTAGGTAGATTTTAGCCAAATATTGGTGCCTGATCCGTAGGTTAATTTTGCACAAGTCGTGACCGTGGACATAAGACACTTGGATACACACACCTACAGTAGCTTGTATGGGTACTGAAACTTTGTGTATTTCCTTCAGTTAGTTATTTATTTATTTTGACGAAAAACAGCCAGCGCTGATTTCATTAGCTTAAGAGAAAAACCCACATACAGACTATCTTAAAAGAAGCTCCAGGACAGAGTGGAGCAAAAAGAGTAAAACTAAAATCTATCTAGGAGAAAGATCTAAACACAAAAAGAAAGATCAAAGCTCAAGTGATGGCAGTCCATTCTGCCCTTTGCTGCCAGCTGCCCGCCAAACTGCTAACTCCTCGACAATTTGGTCACACACCGAGAAAAAAGAGTGGTTCTTCGCTTTAAAAATTCGGCTGTTTCGTTCCCGCCAGATCTTCCATAGCACCATCATCAGCAGCGAAGAGAACTTTCTGCCTTGCACCTTGTTTTGAGTGAGGTGAGCATTCTGAGCCACCATTCCTGAATGTGGTCAGTATTAGAGACAGGTAGCAGGCTGCGAGAGAGGTTGAATCTTGTGAAACAGAAACCCCAGATCCCCGCAGCATATGGGTATGAGAGGAAAAGGTGATCAGGTGTTTCGTTTGTCAGGTTACACAGCACGCAGCTCGGATTGTGAGGCCATCTTCTTTTTGCTAAATTGTCCGCTGTAAGACACTTGCCCTGAACCGCCAACCAGGCGAAAAACTTTACTTTTGGGGGGATCTTAATTGACCAGATCATCTCGTTGAGTGAGGTACTTGTTCTCCCCCAAAGCAGACAATCATATGCTGACTTGGCTGAGTATAACCCGTTAGCATTCCACTTCCAAGAAACCTTGTCTTGTTCCTCTGAGAGCTCGATGTTCTGTGTCCTGTTCCAAAGATCAATGTATTATGTCAATACTTGCACACTGGGTTTGGCCTTGATGCTTGTTATCCATCTTTGCTCAGCGATTCCTTCAGCCACTGTAATTCTCCTTCTTCTGCTATGTTTGAGAGATTGGGGAAAATATTTTTTGGGGTTCCACCATCCAGCCAGTGATCATGCCGAAACAGTGTTTTATTCCCATTGCCAATTGTTATCTTTGTGCTTGCAATGTAAACAGCTCTTTTGTTGTTGGATATAGGTAGTAGTAGTCCTTGCCAAGGCTTGTCATTTCAGTTGCGTTTTGCCATAACCATCTCACCTTAAGAGTCGTGCTTTGGAGAGCGAGGTTTGGAATCCCCAGTCCACCCAAGACGAGAGGCGTGCAGACCTGGGACCATCTCACCAAGCATTTGCCTCCACTAACAACATCTTTTCTGGCCCACAAAAAAGCTCGCTGAATTTGATCAATCTTTTTGAGCAGCCATTTCGGGAATTCAAGAGCCATCAGTTGGAAAATTGGTGTTGCAGCTAGAACAAATCTCACCAATGTGACTCAGCCAGTAATAGCAATCCATTTTGTTTTCCAACCCGAAGCTTTTTTGGCTTGCACGTCTACCACTTCTTGAAGTTGAGGCTTGGTTAGCTTCGGATCCGAGAGAGGCGTACCCAAATACTTGCAAGGGAAAGAAGCAATTTGACATCCAAGGATTTCCTGCAGAGGAACTAGATCCAATTCTTCACATCTGATAGGCAGCAGCTTACTCTTACTAAGGTTGGTTTTGAGCCCAGATGCCTGTCCAAAAACTGTTAATATCCCATTTATAATTCTGAAATCCAATTGTGAAGGCTTGGCGAAAAGAATCACGTCATCAGCATATATTGACGCCCTATGCCGCAGCTGCTGATTTCCAATTGGTGATAGTACTCCTTCTTCCTGAGCTTTATCCATCAGCCTGTTAGTTATTACTCGCCAAGCACGTACGTACACTCCCCCCTCCTCTTCACGAGCGTGTAGCTGAATATCTTCTGGATTTTAGAGAATTTCACTTCAACACAATTCTTGGCAAGAATAAATACACTGTAGGTAGAGTTTAGCCAAATATTGCTGCCTAATCCTTAGGTTAGTTTTGTGGACATAACACACTTGGATACACACACGACACACCTACAGTAGCTTGTATAGGTACTGAAACTTTGTGTATTTCCTTCAGTTAGTCATTTACATTGTCGACTACATGGAGTGGCGGATTTAGGATCTGATCGGTGGGGGGGGGGGGGGTTGCCAAGCTTTTAAAAAAAATCACTATTGGACTTGTGGAATCAAAATTAGCCGGAAACAGATGTGGCGCTTCACTAATTTGGAGTTTTGACCACAAAGATATGTCAATTTAGCATTTTTGTACCTGGTATACACATAAGATTAGTCCAAATACTAGTAGGTAAGATTTGTTTTTGTATTTTGGAGAGGGTGCCACCACTTGATACGCCCCTGACTACATGTGCAACCCTCTCATACTCTGCTGTTTCGTCTTGTGCGTGTAGGTTGCCCTAGATCTCACAGATGATGACCGGTATCAACTTGAGAGGATGGATGTGGCGAGTTCAAGTTCGAGGTTGTTAATGTTGTCTGCATGTCATTTTGTCGGCCACTGGCACTTGGTATTAGATTGTATACTTTGCATCATTTTGTTGGGCATTTTATATGTGCTGATGCCATTTTCACACATCTCCTTTGTGCCACATGAAAATTCTGCTACTGCATTAAGTACTTATTTGAGCCTAGGGTTAGATTTTGATTCCTCGCATATATGTATGTAAAATCCACAATTCTGGTAGACATGAGTGTTTTGCATCATTATATGATCAGACACATAAAAATGCTGCGTGCAATAACTATATGCTTGAGCAAATGAAAATTCGCCTTGTACAAACTGAACTCTTCTATACTGGTCTGCTTTGTGGAGTTTTGTACTTTATAGCGATAGATGAATGTTTCGTTCTGACAACTGCTCCATACTGCACTTCTGTTTTCCCTCTGCATATTATGAATTAATTTGGTCTTGTTCCATTTTAACGTTGATTCAGCCATGTTTCCTGCAGCAGTGTGTGTTGTCCAATTGCTGGTTGTGGTGCCCATCTAGATTGCTTGGAGGACTTTGAAGACCACTACAGCACTCGGCATACTGCCTCATGCTCTGTATGTTCAAGAGTGTATCCGACTTCAAGGTTGTTGAGCATTCATATTTCTGAGGCACATGACTCCTTTTTCCAAGCAAAAGTTGCTCGTGGTTTTCCAATGGTAATAACATCTATCCCTCGGCACTTGTTTGAATTGTTCACTACTCCTACATAAGTAAGCAATCTAGTTCTTAAAATACATATTACTACTTAAATTGCACAGTTATTTTTTACATAACCTTCCAGTAGTTTCCAGTGTTGATGGTTCCTAAACAGTTATCTGCTGCGGCATCAGTCAGCATTCGATAAGCATATCACTAGCACATGTAACCCTGACACATATCCTTTTTGTCTGAAACAGTATGAATGTTTGGTGGAGGGTTGTGGGGTGAAGTTTAAGACGTACAAAAGTAGGCAGCGGCATCTTGTCGATAAGCATCAATTTCCCAAGCCATTTGAATTCTTTAAAAGGGCACAACCTTCCCAGCGGCATCGTCAGAAGTATCATGATCGGAGGCAAGTCACTTACAAAGGAGAAGTGGCAAGGGATTCTTCGATGGATGTAGATGGAAATAGCCCAAGGCAGATGAATTCAAGATATCGACCAAAACAACATGATCATAAGGAGCCAAAAGAAAAGTTCAAAAAAATAAGGAGCCAAAAGAAGATGAACATCAGAAGGAGGGTGAGGAAGATAAGATGGAGGTTGAGCACAAGATTGACGAGCTCACTGCCGCCGTATCAAAGCTGAGCACTGCCGCCGATTCAACGCCTTCGAGCATAACGTTTGGCCACCGTCGCTCCCGTGGTCTTACTTTTGTCCCAAGGTCTATTAGGCAGCAGAACAAGCAGGCATGTACTAATCCAGAAGCAAAATGACGAAGCTTGCTGTTGCACTAGACTAGATCACTTTGACAAAATGACGAAGCAAAAATACGCTTGGATTCGGGTCAAACTGTTTCTAGACTGGTTCACGCTTTCTACACCAGGAGACGCAAATTGTATAACATTTCACATGGTGTATCTATACAATAGTAATGAATTATTATGCCTTCGCCATCCGCGATGATATCCATCGTACCTCAAATCGATTATAAACTAGTTCGTCCAGGCTTCCTAAACCACGAGACCCAATTTGACAATCACCCATGTCTCAGAGCTCCCTGCTAGCTCGCAAATAGTCTCACGAATCAAAACCGAGATTTTTCCAAGAAGGTATCGTAGTAAAATTATTTAGTGAACGATAATGGTTTGTCCTTTGGATTTCACCTGCGATTCTCAATGCCAAAAAGAATGGTACTAGCGGTAAGTTCTGACGATGCCATCAGTAATCCGTTAAGTTCTGACCATGCAAGTTACAGATTGTTTTTTTTAGGGAATACAGACACGAGGAAATGGGTTGCTGAAACGAACGCCCACGAGCAAGGGAGGCCCAGTGCCCCTCCGCGTGGGCGTGCCTGCTGGAAAATGGTCTTGGCTGCTTCCTCCTTGTCTTTTTACCGATTCCCTAGAGACAGAGGGATCCTCTGGCCTGTTCGTTCTAGTACTTGTAAATACTTAAATTCAAAGGGTAACGTGAAAAGAAGCAAATGTAAAAATGAAAAAAAGAACAAGGCTAAAAACGGTCAGTGTAAAGAAAAATTGGCTTTTAGTTTAGCCGGGAGTTTACGTTCTGACAATGTGATGCGATCCAATTTCAATCGCATTTCCTTTCATGTGGGGGATGGATTTTCTATCCAATCATCCATCCACGATATGAAAAGAGTAAATCCATCGGACATCACTGAATATGGTGCAGTATTTGATGACGTGGTAGGGAGGGGACGGATCCGGCAGCGGTTACGTTGTCCTCGGTCCGCTCGCGGTTTGTTGCTGCACGGGGAAAGCAAGGCGAAGTCGTTAGTCACCTAGGCTCCACCTGTCAGCATCACGTTGTGCAAAATTCAGGTTGATTGGGTCACTGGGCTGGGTTTTACATTGCATTAGCGAAAACCAGGAAAGAGGTGGGGTCACCAAGGTCTGGCCCAATTATGAGAAAAACTTGCGGCTATTTGCTAAGGCCATACAAAGGATGTTCCTAGTTTTGTGAGATGGGACGCCCTCGTCAACTATTCTGCTGCTGGGCATGAATTCTCCACCAAAAAAACAAAAATGTTGCCCGCCTAAAACTCTCTCTTGTTCTTTTGTTTTTATAGGGAAACTTTCTCTTGTTCTTGTTTGAATGAACTCTCACGTTTCTGTAAGGATTGTTTTTCTTTTTTCAAAATGCACTGCAACACCATTAAAAAAATGCACTGCAACATGTGTTGCACGGACTACCTGCCTATGACCGACTTTTTTTTTATCATATGCGTCCATTGTTGATCTGCTGAACTCGTTGCAACCGTGGATTGAGATGGCATTGGTGTCCTGGTTCACGACATAATGGTTTATCGCGGAGGCTTTCTCGTATGTAAGTTTATTCCATGTTAAACATTTGGCAAGCATCAATGCATGAACTTGTGTGTTTGTTGTCCGCTTGTCCTCGTGGCTATCCTCGTGGAGTGGAACAAAGTGTACAACATGCATGTGTGCACATGGCCGGCCAAATCGTCGGGGTGGGGTTGCGAAGTTTACGTGAAATTTGTAGTCGGGATGTGTAATGTCAATGTGGTCCGTTAGAACACTACGTACACTTTATCTTTCCTCAAAGGACATGTCTCTTTTATACTTTCATCATGGTAAAAAAAGAGAAAGTAAAGATAAAAGGAAGCGTTGGAGACTCCATAAAGGTTGGCTTCACAAACATAGACACTGTAACTGCTGTACAGTAAAACAAATCAAATGATCATCCTGGGCCGCCATCTGGTGACATATATACCAGACTGAACATGACATCTGACAGAAGAAAAATGAAGCTTTTTTTTAGATGAGAAAAAATGAACGCAGTAGTACAGCGGTTGTAGTCGGTTAAGTTGTGAACTTGCAAGTTACCAGGCCACCTGTACAATTAGTTGGATGCTTTGAACCAAAAGTAAATGGCATGGCATCCTTCACCACACCCTGGCACGCCAAAATTTGAAAGCCAGACACGGTGAAATGGGTAGCAGAAATAAGATTGTGGTGGGCAAATGTAGGCCCAAACACGTGATTAAAGGAAGGCCCATGAACAAGGGAGCTCCGCGTGGTCGGAAACTGCCTTGTCTGCTTCCTCCTGGCAGCGGCCGATCTATGTGAGTGATGTGAGCAATGTGGTCGACATCAATCCACAATTTGAAAACAAGATGGGTTGGTCGGTTGCTAGCTACCACTCCTGATTCTTTCGATTTTCAAGCGGTTAATAATAGCACGCGCGTGGCCAGCTCGACGCACGTCAGCTGAAACTATCCGAATACATAAATCAGACCTGATTTGTCATTTGAATGTTCTTTAGTTGAACACTAAACTATCACGTCGACGGGGTACTAATTAAACTACTAATATCTTTTCCCCATTAATAATGCCCGTCCTGCCGTTGCTCACAAGACTAGAAGAGAAGGATTCGCTGCACTAGGCATTTTCTGAGCTTCAGAGCCCGTTTTGCTCACAAGCCACTTGCGTGGAGGATATATATTCCTGTTCAAAGTAACACGTGTTTCTTTTCAATCAAGCCATTTGGCACCGTCTCGGCTCGATGATTCAGAGTCGTCGTTAGCGAGCATGGTTAAAAAGAAAGAGCATCGCACTTGGAAGCCGATGTTCTTTATTCCCCAACAGTTTCTCCGGCCGCATCATTTAAACACAGGCATATATACTTGGAAGACAAGCAAGTAGGTAGGTGGCAAACCTGCAAAATGTGTGCGAAAAGGACGTGCATATGTGAATTTATAGTATATTCGAACGAATTTTCCCTTATCGCATAACGTCTCCCACCGAACCATTGGTCAAATACTGGCGCGATCCATAGGTTTTGACAGTCCATTCTACCTAGTCCCGCTCCCGCCCGGGTAGATCAACTTGGAGGAAAAGGTTGTAGGGATTGCTTTGGATTTTTCCGTTGATTCTGTCGTTGATTTTCCCGTCAGGGAAACGCGATTAAAAAATATCAACACTTTTTAGAGAGTAGAATATCTAGAGCGACGAAGGTAGCTACCCCTCCGTTCCAAATTACTTAACTTGAGTTTGTCCAAATACGGATGTATCTAGACACTAAACAAGTATAGATACATTCGTATTTATATAAACGTAAGTCAACTAATTTGGAACGGAGGGAGTAGTATCCAGAGCTACTCCATGTAATGTATACCGGGAGTTTCGCAAAAAGACATGTCGCGTCAAGTACTAGCTAGCTAGCTATCTATCCTCCTCGGCGCCACGTAGAACATCGAAATCGAATTTGATGCCAGCCATAACGAGGTTGACATTTTTTTTTTCATAAAGGGATTTTTATTACTTAAAAAGATTTTCTTGCCCATCACGAATATCGAAGACCAACTACGACTATGTATGCACTGAGCTTAATTAGGCAGATACTCCTTTTCAAAAAATCAATCAGGGTCTAATCGTGGTGATCAATAATTACACGTCTCTGATTTGACACTAAGAGTCCACGATTTGGCACTCACTAATTCGCGACCAACAAGCCACGGACGCACTCTGCGACCAATTCACATATATCTCGTCTCATAAATTAGTTAATTGACCAATGGAGCTAGCTAGTGGAAAAAAACAAGGATCGATCATCAGAGTTCCTCGTTGATACTAGTATGTCAGAGTTCCCCGTCGATGAACACTGCGTACATGAACTCGTCCTCGTGGTATCTTCGTGGAATGGAACAAACTGCGCGTGGCTACAGCGTGGACCGGAGTTGACTGCAGAGTTGAGGTGAATTTCGTAGGAAGGTGTGAGAAATGTTGATGTGGTTCTTTTTTTTTTAAAGCCTGCGTACATCAGAGTACCACATACAAGTATGAAGTACAAGAAACGAAGAACAGAAATCTGACGCAGGGGAACAGAGCAAGAACAAGCACCAGCAACAACGCCGGCGAAGAAGACGAAGACCGCCGTCCACCTTCAAGCCACGGCCCGAGGGCACCTCCTACCTTGTAGATCGCCGCAGAGCCCGTCCGCCGCGCAGCGACGGAACTTATGCCGATAAACGAGCACGGCGAGCGCCCTCCCGCACCAGCACCACCACCTTGCCGCAGCCGTCTTCGTCCCCAGCGCCGGCAGAAGCCGCTAGGCTCGCCCGGCCCTGAGTTCCAGCCTCCGGGTCCTCCCTCGTAGCTCCACCAGGTGGAGGTCGACCTCCCCGCCGGCCGGCAAGGAGGAAGAAGATCCGGAGGAATACCGGGAGATCCGGAGATCCCCGGCCACCAAAAGCCGCGCGCGCCACGGCAGAGCTCCGAGGAACGCCGCCGCAGAAGGGGAACGCGCTGACCCCCACCTAGCCACCGACACCATCGCCACCTCCACGACGCCGCCGGCGGGGACCTACCACAACCTACACTATGTACAAGCCGGGATCCGGGGATCCCCCACCCTCCCGCCGCCGGAGCGGCCGACGGAGGGGAGGAATCCCACGGATCGCCGACGAGCGAGGTGGTCGGGGGAGTTCGCAAAAATCGCCTCTCGATCTACTGTAGACGGAGAGGAGAGCTTCGGCCGAGCTCTGGGGGTGCATGTTGATGTGGTTCTGTTACAGCACACTTTTAAATCTTTCCTCAAAGGACTCGTTTTTTTTTCCCAGTATACTTTGATCATGGTTGGGCACTTTTTTTTCCACAGTGTTGGGCACTTGCATTAGAAGTTACTAGCAACGAAATGAAGCTAATCCTCCTTTTCAAAAATCAATCAGGGTCTAATCGTGGTGATCAATAATTACACGTCTCTGATTTGACACTAAGAGTCCACGATTTAGCCGGGAGTTTACATGGATCACGTCCTGATGACGACGCAATAGTAAGCAAATCCCATTGCATTGCCATGTGAGCAATGTCGATCCAATCATGAGTCCACCTAGGCCATGATTTGATCTTCAAATAAGTTGCGCGTGTGCCAGCTCGAAATACGTCAGTTGATATTTATCCAAAAAAAAAGATCATTTGAATATGGAGCCTGCCGTTGCTGGAACAGCCAGGGGTACTTCCAGAGGAGAAGATTCTGCATTTCTGCTGCACAAGTGCACATGCACTCGTATCATGATCAAATTGAAATGGTGCTAATATCCTAATTTGCAGAGTTTGAAAGTCCATGTTGCTGACACGCTGCCTGGAGAATATCCTTGGTCAACTCAGCACATGAGTGTGCGTGTGGACAAAACATGCCTAGTGCAGGGTTCGATCTGTTCCACCAAATTTGGCACGTCTCAACGATTCATTAGTCGTCGTGGTTAGCGATGACGATTAAAGAAAGAGCACCGCGCTTGGAGCTCCGTAATATATAAACTGTTGCCATTTTCAGGGATAATTAGCTAGTCGCTTACGTACACACAACATTTTGCCTAATACAATGGCATTCGGAGACAGTAGGTTTGTTCAAAGCCTCTTCAGGATAACATCGTCCCACTGGTCAGGCACGATCCATCCATAGGTTTTGACAGTCCACTATACTACTACCTAGTGCCTGGTAGATTCAAAGAATTGGCGTGCCTAACCCTGGGATTGCTCGGAAATGATCTCCAAACCAACTCAAGATTTTCTCCCAAGATATCCTACTACTCTAGTAAATTATTAAGAGCGTGTGCTTTGGATTCACCGGTGATTCTATCTATCGTCCCAATAATGTCAAAAAAGAGTGTGAATATGAGATGACAACGACGGCCTAGCCAACGTTGAGCCCTCGACATTATCCGAGAAATCAATCTGAACGCAATAACTTGTCTTCCCAAATCCATGATTAATTGAGTAGCAGGTTGCAGCCGTCATAGAGGCAGACACAATAACTAATCGAAGAGAAAAAATATCGATTTCCAGAGGAGAATATCTGCTGGCGGGCGGGCGTAGCTATCTTATCCTCCTAGGCGCCGCGTCGGACGGAGACCAAGATCAAATTTGCCGCCACGACGGAACCGGCAGTGCCGCCACGGACATCACCCGATCATTAGATCGATTTAATTATACTACACCAGTCCACACGTAATTCGCAGCGACCAATTCGTCTCGTCTCTTACTTAACTTCATTCGCAAATTGTACTACAAGGATGAGCGTGAATCAAATTAACCAATGGAGCTAGTGGAAGAAGCAAGGATCGATCATCATCAGAAACAGAACAAGGGGTAACCAAAATTTGATCGGAAGCCTTCTGTGGTCCGTCTAACGGCTAAATTAAGCTAGCTATACTCTCATCACTATGTCAGATTCTCCCGGCGCTGATGGATTCCGATGCGAGGAGCAGAGCTACATGATGGAGCAGGATTCCGGGTTCTCGTCGCTGAACATCTGCGTGGACGGCGCCGTGTCGAACCCGTACGCCGACGAGTACGGCGGGGGATTAGCAGGGTGCTGCTCGTACCTGCCGGCCTGCTGCTGGTAGTAGCTGCCGCCGCTGCTTGGTTGGTCGTAGTACCCGCCGGCGCCGCCTCTAGATTGTTGCTCGTAGTACCCGCTGGGTTGCTGCTGGTAGTACCCACCGGCGTCCGAGCTTGGTTGTTGCTGGTAGTACCCGCCGGCGTCGCCTCTCGGTTGTTGCTGGTAGTACCCGCCGGCGTTGGCGTACCGCGCGCCTCCTTCCACATTGCCGCCGCCGTAGTATCCAGGCGGGGGGCCCTGCGGTGGCGGCTGCGGGTACGCGACGTGGGCGTAGCCGTAGGGCGAGACGTGGTGCGTGCTGGCCCCGGCCGGCGCGGCCATGGACGCCGCGGCGGACGCCACGGACGGGCCGGCTACCTCGATCCCCTTCCCCTTGTCCGCCTTGTGCCCGCCGTCTCCCGCACCCTTGTCTGTCTTCACGTGTCCGTCATCCCGCCTTTGGCTTTCGTGTCTTTGCTGCCGGGCGCGGCGAGCTCCACGGGGCGGTTGAGCTTGTCGTTGAGGTAGGCGACCATGGCGGGCACGTCCATGGTGCCCACGACCTTCACCTCGTCCTTGCCCTCCAGCACCACGTCCTTGACTCCCTTGATCTTGTAGATGCGGCGCCGGATGCGGTCCGCGCAGCTGTCGCAGTGGAGCCGGATCCTGAGCAGCGCCGTCGTCGGCGTCGGCATCGTATCCTGCGAAACGGAACCAGAGCAGAGACATTGTTAGATGGAGGTCGGTGAGGATAGTAGTTGGGACAGAGCAGAGCAGAGGAGAGGAGAGCGTTGCGTGGGGATAAAATTTGCATCTTGTGTACCGACCTGGATGGGTTTCTTCTCCTCGGGCGGTTGCTTCTTCCCCTCTTTGGGCTCGGGCTGCGAGGAGCCGCCCTTGTCGGGATTCTTCTGCTTCTCCTCGCCGCCGCCCTGCTGCTTGTCGGGACTCGCCTTCTTGGGCTCGGCGGCGGGAGGGGGCTTGCTGTTGCCGCCGCCGCCGGCGGAGAGGATCTGGACGGGCTTCTTGGTCTTGGACTCGATCCGCGCCTTGAGGGCGGCCGCGTCGGCCGTCCCCGCCACCAGCACCGTGTTGGCCGCCGGGTCCGCCACCACGGACACCACGCCTGCAAACGAGAAGCAACAACGAATCAGCCACCGAATCCTCAGAGAAAGAAACAGAGAAGAAGCAAAATTGGCTGAAAGAAGCAGAGGAAGAAGCAAAATTGGAGGGATAGAGCGCGTACCAGGCATGTGGTGGATGGACTTGCGGACCTTCTTGGCGCAGCCGGCGCAATGCAACACCATACCCAGCACCACCGGCTCCGGGGCCCCCGGCCCGTCGCCGTCGCCGCCTGCCAAGGGAGGAGCCTCCTGCTTCCCCGCCCCCATGGAACCGAGCAAAGCAAGCAGACGAGACAGAAGCTGTGTGTGGTTTCTGGACTCTTCTTCTTTGGTCTCTGCGCGCGTGTGCGTGTGGCTGCGTGTTTGAGTTTGACGACGGGAGGAGAAAACAAAACGACGGTGTAGAGCGGCGCGGGCGGGGATAAATAGGCGGCGGGAGCCGGAGAACGAGATTGGAAAGAGTGGGAAGCCGCGTGGCGAGATGTGGTGGAACGGCCGTAGCGCCGACGTCGCCGGTAAGTTTCCCGTCACCTGGGACGTCAACCGGCGTCAGCGCGTGGCTGGATATCCATTACTCCGGCTGGTGTCGGACTGGTGTCCTCCTCCTAGGTGAGCTTTCCATTTTAGATGCTCTAGCAATTGCCTGGGCCTACGCTACGCACGCGCAATTGGGCACATCCTTTTTCGACGCGGTGCAATCTCTCCTTACAACTGTGTAAATTGCTCAAGACTTTTTTTTAGATAAAGAGTGTTTATTATATCAAGAAGATACAACATGCACCCAGCCTCTGCAACAACACAATAACCGAAGCCATTACGGATGCACACAGCCAAAAGACAATAAGAAGAAGAAATAAAAAGAAAAGTCCCGCTAAAGAGTTACATTCCTTGCAGCAGCCGCACAACCACCACCAAAACAACACCTGATGTCCAATTCTTCAAAAGCAACGCCTTCAAGAAGAACAGTGCCAGACACAACCAATTAAGGCCAGACCTTGAGTTTTCACCCTAAAGATAATACTCGCTCACAAAACAATGTCTTCAGCAAGACCACTGTCAGGCACAACCAATTAAGGCCAGACCTTGGATTTTCACCCTGAAACGTAGGACTTTGGACTTCACGAATGTTGTCGCCCCCACTTACATGCCGCTGCTCCAGGTCATGAAACACCAAGCCAATTCCTCATCAGCACAAGGAATCAAACCACCATTGCCAGTCCTCAGATCTCGCCTTCCATGTCATTCTCCGCCAGCATCATGGAACGAGAAAGCGTGCTCCATGATATTAACAGCCAGCAGAGCTTCGAAGCGCTCCCTCTGAAACCAAACGGTCAGAGAAAAACATGGGTGCGCTCGATCGAATACCATCCGTTCCAGCAATCTCCAGGCATGAGACGCCCAATGGAGTTCGTCGGCGGAGCTTTCCGAAACACGACTGTCCAGCCAGATCGATGGGGATAGGCATCTGGTAGATCATCATCTTCGCGCGAGAAGAACCCTAAGACCACCACCATTATTCTTCAACCTCGCAAGCCCCGACGCCGCGAGGATTCCCTCGGAGTCTCGCGGGTGGGATGGCGGGATTAGCGAAGGCGATGCCTTCGACAAGGTAACGACATGAATGGCGCCACCGCCCGCCGTGACCGTAGTCATGGCTCGGTTTTCACCGGAATCCACGCCTCCCCAACCCGCCGCCTCGAGCATCTGGTCGATCTCCTCCAGTGAAGGAGGAGGCCACCTACCACCATGCCGAGGGCACAGCCCCGGCCTCCTCAGGCTGCGGGTGGAGCTCAGGTCAACCAAGCCGTGATGGCCCGGCCACCCTGACCGCCGATGCTCCACCGTCACCTTGCTGTAAATCACGTCGTTGTGGGCGCTGCCACGCTGAGGAGACCCACCGCTGAGGAGAGCCGCCGCCACCACCAACGCCACCCGGATTCGCCAGGATTCGCGCGGCGACGACGGCGGAAGAGGGAGAGACGCGTGGAGGGTCGCGGCCGGGAGGAAGGGGACGCCCCGGCGCGGCGCAGCACCGCCGCGCGGAGGCGGGTGGCCGCCGGGAGGAGAGGAGAGGTGGCCGCCGGGAGGAGAGGAGAGGTGGCCAAATTGCTCAAGACTATCCCGGTCTTTTCTCGGATTGACTTTTTACAAAGGGCCCGAGTCAATCTGAACCAGCAGTTACGCCAGGATGCGAAGAGAACATCGTGAAATTCATACTTGTAGTTGTACATTGGGTTGTGAGGTACTGTACTCATGTATTTTCATCTTTGTCTTCTTCACAAAATGTGACTATGGTCGCCTACGACCATGCGAATAAAGGATGACTGTTATTTATTTTTATGAGTGACAATTACTACCTCTGTATCGAAATATAAAATGTTTTAACATTTTCTGATACAGATGTACCTAGACACGTATTAGTGTGTAGAAATGTAGATACACTCATTTCAGCTCGTACCTAGTCTGTATTGATATGTCTAAAACATCTTATATTTTGATACGGAGGGAATATGAGATGCCCATTACTGAGTGTGGATGATTCGGCCGGTGAATTTCGATGGCCAGTTGGCCGATTCAGTCCAGGTGATTCCCCACAAACGGGATGGCTCTTGGTGAGAGAGAAAAACATCCAACATGAAGACCAACAAAACCCGGGGTCTAGAACCGGACCCGGGCACAACTAAAACAGTAAGATCGTACTCATAATGCGACATTAGATCGTCTCCTTCATCGCTACAACATGATCGATCCCATGTAACCGCATATGGCGTGTAACTCCCATCAGACCGTACAATATAAGGCAAACGAAGACACTCCTACGACAAATTCTCACAACATATGCATACTTATACTATGAGCACACTTGTCTATAGATCAATCAAACACCACCACAGATGTGTTCCTTGTGTGTTACCAAACCAGATCTCAGGTCATAGCACGCTGTAAATCTATTGTCGATAAGGCTCTTACAATATGACAAATTGACATGTTTTGTAACAAAACATTACATAGTTGTGTACATTATCCATAAAATCTAGGTATTAGGCGTATCACACAATTCACCGCACGACACGAGCGTGGGAGTTGCTCCGCAATTCTAAAAAAGCACGAAGTAAACTTCATAGTTGTAACATGTCTCGTGAAGTATGTACATGTACCTTTGTATTTGCAAGCAGATAAGTTTTCATAGTTTCCTTTCTTCGTTTTCGTTTATGAAAAGCAGTGTGCTGGTTTATTTCAGTGATGACCGTAAATTGAAATTTTTATTAACAAAATTAACAACTGCATATATAAATATATACTTCATCACACAAACCTTAAATATGAAGCCTTTTAAATTTAAAAATCAAGTGTAAAGCTTTTTAAATTAAAAGTTCATTGTGCTCGAATGGCATATGCAGGATCTTGGCATTCTAGAAACTAGTCGCGAGGTGGCATCGTCGTCGCGTACAATTAGCTCAACCATACGACAAAAGATACAAGCACAAAAACAAAGGTCGAGAGAGAGAGATAGGCTGACGACGACGGGGAGAGGTGTCCAATGGGAGCAGGAAGAGCAAAACGGCATCCTTGTATCTCTTCCCGTACTAGAATATTGACAAGAATGGATTCTTTGTTTTCGCTACCATCTTATCAACAACAATTTTATTTTGTTGTCTACGCTACGAGACAATAAAATATGACGAATGCCTTTTCTCCTCGCGGGGAGACGGATGAATCTTATCAACGAATCCGAGTTATAAATGTCTCGGCGAAATGGGAACGGCTGATCAATCTGGGCTGACGGGATATCCACGCTTCGTCGTCGTCTGCGCTGTGAGCCGCGCGCGCGAGAACGAACGGGTCGTCTTGGTGACATGAGGAAAACAGCTCCGTTTGGATTCTGTGATGTGAAAAAAGGCATCGGTGAACTTTCTTTTTCACGGTGTCCATCCGAGTGCCATCTTCTTGCTCTTGTCATTACCCAGCTGAGAGCATCACGTGAGGCACAAGGGAAACGTAGGAACCGTACATATAAGTTCAGACAAATCATTTCCGAACCACACAAAACTCATCAAACAGATTAAATTTTTACCCCATATTTCCACCCATCAGTCCGTCCATCCGTCACCTGTTATCGCTTCTTCTTGGGGTAATCACATCTGGATGATAGGTTAACCCTCTTGCGACCATCCTTGTCGACGTCTGAGCCGTAGGGAACCCACCAATTTATGAGCGGAGTTCTTAATAAAAGTGGTGTTTTCAAAGATTATGTCAGGATTTTAGCAATCGTCATCCTTTTGGCCACCGTGTGATGGACACTACACCATCTACAATATGTGCCTTTCGGCCCTTCGTTCGACGACGATACATCCTTCCCAACATCGGCGGCGGTGTCGTAAGATTAAATTTCTATAGGCATGTACTCTTTATCTTGTTTCGCTATACCGTTTATGGAATTTGTCCCGTGGTTGTCGCGAAGAGACGGTCTTCGCAATATTTGTTCTAGATGCTACATATTTGAAATGGTGGTTCATACTCTTGGTTTCCCCACGGACGTTGACAAGGCAGCTTGGTTGGTCTTCTGTAAAATGTTGTTGTTGGTGCTTTTGCCGATGTTGGTTTAGTAACGAATGGTTGCGTCGAGTGTGTAGCCTTTTCATTGCGGATGAAAATCAAAATTATTCGGGAACCCTCTTTGATATTCACTGGTCTATTGTTTGGTCTTTATGTCATTTTCCATGGCTGTCTTTAGAAAAATACAAGATTGTATCATAAAAACAAAGAGTTTGAAGACATCGATGGTTTGACGTGCATAAAAACAAAGAGTATAAAATCTCAATATATTTTAACCCAGGCAAAGATGAGAAATGTGTAGATCTCGATCGGTGACAGTGCATAGTTTCAAGAACTTGAAAATTTGTCGGATTTGTCATTTTCCGTAGCCTAAAATAATACGAATTTGACGTTAAAAAGTTGCACGCCAGTAGAACTCGAAATTATTTACACCTACGATATTTGTTTTGAAATTTTGAAATGTAAAAATACAGATATCAAAATTTTAAAAATACCGAGCTACATGTAGATCGGACGCCATTTGGAGTTTCCGTTGGAGACACGTCTTATATCTCTACCATGTACTATTCACACTATAATATATCGTGCTATTGATTGTCTAAAAAGTCTACATTCAAATAAGATACATCCAAAATTTCCAACAAAACCTTCTAAATCTCAGTTCGTCACCCCTTTGTACTCCTGACTGGATCCGTGAAAGCATTGTTTTCTCAACCTGTCTTCCGGCCGTAGATGCACTTGTCAACCTGTCATCGCTGGTGGTCTACGTCGAGATAGCTGAAAGAGAAGCAAATGTAGCGATGAACTAGAGAGAGACGACCTTTACAACCTGACCGTATAGAAAGAGGAATGGAAAAAAAGTAATTTGCATCCTTGTATCTTTGTCACATAGAAAAGTAGACAAGGAACTCCTAGTCGTTGAGCTTCTTCTGTACAACACAATAAATGATGAATGTTTCCTACTCGGCTTCTGTATAAACGCTACGACTGTTGAGCTAGACCCGTACGTTTGGCTTAGACTAGTCACAATGGGGAATAACATAGAGTAGTAACATGGTGATGTTACTAGTCTATGTTACCACCTTCACAGTGAGGAGTAACATCATTGTGCTGTCATATAAGATCTTATTTATTGCACTATAGACTCATTTTGTCTTGATAAGTGTGATGTTAAGGTAAGAGATATATGCATGGTTGGTCACTGAACTTGGCTGAGATGAGTACTTTGGTCACTGAAGTTGCAAGATGTTGCCCGCGGGTCACTCAACTTGGCAGAGATGAGTAAACTGGTCACAATCGTGAAGTGGCACATTGACGGGGCCGTTGACCGCATATTTTTACCAATTTTTTTTGCTAAACAACCCTATATAATTAATTAGTAAGCGAGACAAACATAAAAAGAAATAGGTCAATTCGATTTTGTGATTCCATAGGGTTGTTTTAGCAAAAAAAAGTCAAAGTATGCGGTCAACGGCCCAATCAGTATGTCACTTCACGATTGTGACCAGTTTACTCATCTCTGCCAAGTTGAGTGACCCGCATGCAACATCTTGCAACTACAGTGACCAAAGTACTCATCTCGGCCAAATTCAGTGACCAACCATGCATATATCTCTTACGGTAACTAGCTAAGTTACTCCAAACATCTCTCTCCTCATTAACTATATGCCACATAAGCAAAATGGTCTTGAGATGTGTGATGTTACTAGCTAAGTTACTCCCATTATGACTAGTCTTATGCGCGGTGATTTTTCCCATTCGGCTTCTGCATCCCCTCCGACGAGCATTTCGAAAAAAAACCCGAGAGAAGCAAAAGTCACTTTCGAAGGTTTAGTTACGGAAGCCCTACCCAACGGAATGTTCCGCGTTCGGCTAGAGAATGATATCATCATCCTGGGCTATGTTTCAAGAAAGATCCGTTCTAGTTCTATACGAATACTGATGGGGGATAGGAGGTAAGACAGTTCCAGTCCAGTCCAGAGAAAATAAAGCTTCCAACAAACAGCGTGCTGTTATCCGATGAGACTCCTTTTTCTGTACAGTTCCTGCGACTTTTCTTCTGAGGAGTTATTACTGCGACTTAACTGTCACGCCAAACCTGTCGAGGAGCTTCAAGATTTTTTTTTTTGGTTCCGTGAGATTTTCCTTCTGACGCACGGACGGGTCCTCGACGTGGGCTTTGTTTTTTCAAGCGCCCGACGACCGACGGACGGGATCAGGTGCGGGAGCCGCGAGGGAGTGCGTAGGCCCAGGACTAGGCCCAATAAGGATGACACTCATCTGGCTTCCGACCTCTGCGTGCAAATTTCTGGATAAACCTACCACACGTACTCCTGCTCTTTCTTTTAGATTTTTTTTAGGGACAAATACATAACTTTTTTTTTTTAGCAGAACAAATACATAACTGTGTTGGTTGTGTTGGTGCAGGTTGTCAGCGACTTTGTACATTTCTGCTGGCCTGCAGGGCTGGACAGGTGGGGGACTTTCTACTGGTGTTGGTGCAGGTTGTCAGCCACACACTGGGACTGTTGTGTTGCTGCACTCTTGGGCCTAGCCTGCACCAAAGACGTGCACTAGATCAGGGCTTGGTTGGGCACGTATTGCTTGGTTCTCCTTCTTCTTCCCTAGATCCTAATCCTTCTCACATATGTTCTCTGAATCCAAATTTGTAAGACGATCGGTTGTTAATTGAGTGAACTGAGGTGAGGTGTTTACACAGGTGAGATTTATGCTTTGCATATTTTTCAAGAGGTAAGGCAACCCCAGATCATTTTCAGCGGCGGTTATCAACTTGTATACACAATGTCACTTCGGGACGCTTTTGGATAAGCGTCCGCGGAATGTTCACCTAGAGACATCCCTACAACAGACAAGAACATGTCCGATTTAACCCCTTTTTTCATTTTGACCTATTTTATCGTTTTTATATGGAAAATATTGCTAGCGAATTTAACACTCAAATAGATTATACAACGATTAAAAATTCAAATGAAATAGTTCACACAATAATTCAAATTTAAAACTTACATTCCAATAATCCTAAATTTCGACGATTGTCCAAAACAAGACATCGTTTCCTTTGTGGATCGACGTGTGTTCAACCAATTTTTTTTGGAGTTGAACATGAATAGTCCGGTCGCGGATTTCAGGATGCATCTAGAGATAATCTTCGAAATCGACTACTAAATGACTACTAAATGCTTGGGCTCAATCAAATGGCCCTAGAAATCATATCCTGCTATATCATATCATATATTATACCATCACGACATCACGCTCATCCTCCATAATTATGTTGTGCCATGGAAGTAGTTATCACCTCCCACATTGTGTCGACATTCCATTTTGTAGCAAATAAAATAAAAGAAACGCCGGGATGCCGTCTCTTTTCACCTATTTGCTTTGAGGGGGGGGGGGGGGGGGGGGGATGCCGTCTCTTTTCACCTATCCCGGCGTTTCTTTCGTATCCTTCTATATGGAGGATGCATCTAGAGATAATCTTCGAAATCGACTACTGCATGCTTGGGCTCAATCAAATGGCCCTAGAAATCATATCCTGCTATATCATATATTATACCATCACGCTCATCCTCCATAATTATGTTGTGCCACAGAAGTAGTTATCACCTCCCACATTGTGTCGACATTCCATTTTGTAGCAAATAAAATAAAAGAAACGCCGGGATGCCGTCTCTTTTCACCTATTTGATTTTTTTTTGGGGGGGGGGGGGGGGGGGGGGAGTGGGGGGAAGGGTCTTATTAGTGTTATCTTCCGAATGTGGCTAGACATTTCGTCATGGTCAACACATGGTTAGTCCATTAATCACGTTATCATTAAAATAGAAAACACTTAGTTGGGAAAATGCCCTTTTAGCGAAGCGGGAAAGAATGTGGCGTAGGCGGCAACGACACGTGGCTGCGGGTGACGGCGAAGTCGTGTGTGCGAGAGAGAGGGATATTTTTGAGGACAAGGTGGTCGTACCACCGCTCGACTAGATAGAAAAGAATTGACCTAGTTTATAAGGGAAACCGGGTCCAATGATTATGGCGTTGATGGGTGGCCGAGGAGGGGAAGCATACCATGTCCATTCGGCTCTAAACTTGATCCAAGCTATGACCAAATGGACAAAATCGAACAGTGTGCCTGTTTGGTGGTGATGTTGGGACGTGCGTTTTGTACGCTTCGTCAAAACAAACATACGAGGCATTTTTTGGGTGCAAGATTGTATTTGCACAATTATAGTTGCCTTAAACTTCGTGAACGATTGCAAGATTGTATTTGATACATATTGTGCAAATACAATCGAGATCGTCGTGTAAGCATATTAGATAAGTCAGGATGGCCAGTTGTCTTCTATGTTAAAACAAGAGCAAATTCACATCTTGCGCTTAGATATAATATATTTTTTTAACAGGGAAGGGTCCTGAAGGACTTAGGAATTGCCATTACCGTGGTGGATAAATATTTAAAAAAGGACCTCAAGATATAGAAAATTGCAATGAAGTCCTCACATTTTACACCAGGACAGAAACCATAAAAGCAATCGAGTCCTTATGTATTGTCGGTGCTCCAAGACCTCGACGCATGGCCACCCATCCCACCATCTGGGGCGAGGTAGGTGTGAATCGCCGCACCTAGATTGAAGATCCTCCTAAATGGCACACCGATACAGAGTAAGAAAAGACCCAAACACATATGGCACCCATAGAGTGGCCTCCCCTTCGACCAAGGATAACTTTGACATGAACTCGCCTTCGTTGATGAACTACGAAACTAGCTGCAACTTCACAGCTAATCTCCCCGAGAAGCTCGAGATCCGGATATAACCTTCGTTCTTTTGCCATCACGATGACCAGAACGAGAAGGAACACCATGAGCCCAAGCTTTCCCGAGCTTATTGAAAAGCCTTCACCAGATGGACTCCCTTCTTCTTCCTCCACCACGGAGAGAAAAAAGCTCATCGGCCACCCCAAGCCGCCGCTCGCTAGCGACCAGGATCAACTGCAGAAGTCAGCATGACGCCAACAACCATCAAGGTAAATGAAACTGTACATCCTCATCCTACTCCGACCGAAGGCGCCGACGAAGAGGAAGGGGAGGGGAGCAGGAGGTGCCGAGACGACTGTCTCAAGAGGTGAAATAAGAGAGAACGAAAGGGGGGAAAGCGGTTTTGAGGTGGATGAAAAAACATCGGTTACAAAACCTGGCCCACGGTTTATTACTTGAACGGCCCAGGGCCCAGCCCGCGGGTAGAACCCGATTCCACGAGATTAGCTAGGAGTCCTGATCACGATGACCATCCTACCTTCTCCTTCCGCGCCGCAACCGCCAAATCCCATCTCATAAGAAAAAAAACCTCAAAAGGAAAAGGAAAAAAACAAAGGCCGCCTCTCCCCGCCCTCGCGTCGAGTTCCTTCATTCTGTCCCCTCCCGCTTCGCCGTCTCGCTAGGGTTTCTTCAGCGCCCCACCCCGACCCCAATTCCGTGCCCCCGATCTCGGCCTCCATGGTCTCCGGCGTCGCCCACCGCCCCGACGAGGCCGCCTCGTCGAGCGTCCCGCACCAGCCCCCGCCCTCCAGCGCCTCCACCAGCGGCGGCAGCGCCGGCGGCTCCCCCTCCAGCCGCAGCGACCACCACGGCCCCTCCGCCTCCGCCACCGCGGGCCCGCCTCCCCCCGCATCGGCTTCGGCGGCATCCACGCCCGCCGGCGACGGCACCGCCTCCCTTCGCCTCACCAACCTCGACATCAACGGCGACGACGCGCCCTCCTCGCAGGCCCCGTGAGGTGCGTGAACCCCGCTTTGCTTGCCTTGCTAGATCGGGTTCGGTCACCCCATCTGTCGTATCCTGCTGCTAGTCCTGCCCCAGATTGTTTTCCCCATCGGGAGACGCTTTCGCGGGCTGGTCGCGCGTGCGCTGCTGATCCGTAAAGTACGTCGTGCTTGTACTTCGAATTGCGTACTGCAAGCCTGCCTCGCGGAATTTCCCAGTCCTACATCCGATCCTCTTTTGTAGACTCGCTCATACACGTGTACACTGTCATATGTTAATGTTAACGCAGTCATACGATTTCTGTACTTCCGTCAAGTCATAGACTGTCGCCCAAGTTAATGTTAACGCACAATTTTGCTACGTACTCTGTTTGGTTTATGCACCTACCATCGTAAAACATCCCATATATCCTTATTTCTACTTGGAATCATCGAATAATGGGAACTGCTGCCTGCCGCTTCATATTCGCGGGCTGGAGCTAGTGCTGGCTACGTGTGATCCGAAGCGTTTTTCGTGCTTGTTATTTTGGATGATAGCTTCCGGGCTACGTCTAAGATCATGAATATCCTTATATTGCTTGGAACCATTAAAGAATAGAGTCCGCTGCCTGCGGCTTCATATATAATAGCACACCTAGATAAATTGGGAATACATCGTAGCTTAAAGTTCTACCCCTAAGTATCCTTTCTATAGATACGATCTATTGGTTGAGTGCACTAACAATTTTTCAAAAACAGCATCAAGAAGAAAAAGAGAAGAGCGGCAGCGATTGGTCCTGACAAAGGCGGCCGGGGGTTGCGGCAGTTCAGTATGAAAGGTCAGTCCAACAGTTTTCTTTTAACGGAAATGCCATGTTCACATCTTATTTTTTTTTTCCATAAACAACACAAGTGTGAATTCAACGAATGAGCAGTCAGCAGAGCATGCATTTGTTTTTTATTTCCATTATGTTGTGCATCCATTTGCTATCCATCATGTTTAGTGAGTGGCGGTACACTTACTGCCAACATCAATGGTATCATGATGTGTTATCTTTGTCGTTCAATTTGCAGTCTGCGAGAAAGTTGAAAGTAAAGGGAGAACAACATATAATGAGGTTAGTGCTTTATTTGTTCTTTAAGTCAAAATTCCTTTTCTGATGTTGTCATGATGTAGGTAGGCTGCATGAGTTCTGCTACATATGTGACCCTATTTCGTTGCACATGTTTTCTATTTGCTCCGTATTTGAAGATCCTACCAGCTATTGAAAGCGGATTAGTGATGCGTGGCAGTGTAAAGTCTAATATCATTTCTCATACAAGTATAGGGCATTACTAGTCATGGAACATTGAGCTGGCTTTGTTCATGTTGTCCAAGCTGGTTTAATTTAGATCAATTTTTGATTGTTACTTCGAGGGTGTTTCATTATTCTATTAAGTTTAATCAAGCTGGCATGCCTAGTTTGTATCATATTTTATATCATGGAACTGGAAACGCACATGCATGTCATATGTAATACCACCATTTGATCACTACAATCTTATTGTATGAAGGTCATGAAACTGTAAATATATGTGATATTGATCACTGTTTGCCACTAATCTTGTCACTTATTACTCCTTTCCTGATGAACTTTAAACAGGTATCATGCCTTTGAATATATGCATGTGATGTTTGGTGTTCCTTAAAACTGTGAAACCTACCAAATGTTTTTTACTGTGCCAATAATGTTCTTTAGTTTTTGTTTTGTTTTGTTTTGTTTTTGTATTGGTTATTTGATATCTCTAGGATGTAGACTATTGTTGATGAAACTAAAATGTAGAGCTCATGCACTAAGACGATTTTGTCAGGTGGCAGATGAACTCGTTGCTGAGTTCTCAGATCCCAATAACAACATTGAAGCGCCAGATCCTGATAATCCCAATGCAGTAAGAATTATTAATGCCCTTTGCATCAGTTACTTGTTTTATCGGGTGTGATCACTGTATGTTTAAATGCAGCAACAATATGATGAGAAAAATATACGAAGAAGGGTTTATGATGCACTGAATGTTCTGATGGCTATGGAGATTATATCAAAAGATAAGAAGGAAATACAATGGAAAGGCTTGCCTCGGACTAGTATAAGTGATATTGAAGAACTGCAGGTTGCGTCTTTTTTCAGTGATTGTCGACATTTGGTACACTTATTTTCAGTCTTATTCATCAATTTGTGCCTGTTCACAGACGGAGCTCCTCGGACTGAAAGGTAAAATCGAGAAGAAAAGTGCTTATTTGCAAGAGCTACAAGAACAAGTAAGAATATGACTTTGCCTGTTTTTTTTGGTTATGTCAGATGAAGTATATGAGATGTTCTGTGTTAGATAATAGGATACTGTAGTTTTCAAATCATTTGGCTCTGACATAACAGAGAACTTAGTTAGTGTACTGTGCTATTGTGTCTCAATATGCATAGTTAGCTCATTGTCTTACCGATCCATATTGTGCATGCCAACACCGAGTTCAATACTTACATCCACCTCACTGACTCAGTTCCCTGTTTACACATTCTTGAGTATTCTGTCGAATAATCTTGATATATGTTTATAATAGGCGGAGGAAGTTCTCAATCTTTTACCTTGCGTGCCTGCTTTCTTACATTTATTATTATTTGTCACAGATCAGCGTTCTGCATCTGTTTCTTTTTTTTTGTTACCTATTTCTGTGATGTTCCGTGCTACTTAAAAAATAGAAGTACGTTTTTATGTTCTTTGCTGCTTGAGATTTAGAAAGAAGGATCCAATTTACGTGTAGTTCCGACCAAAGTTCAATAAACTGAAAGTTGTTGATTCCTGGCCTGAGCCCCTCACATCTTAAAATCAATGGTTCCGAGGGGTAACTTGTCAGTAGCTCACTGCTAAACTACAGTAAATCCATCCCTTGGCTATATTGAGTGGGCAGGAAGAGGATAGTTCCGACTTCCCACATGTTTTGTAGTAAACCATGTTACCACATGAAGTATGAGTAGTTTTAAGGTCTGGCTATTAAGGTTTAATGTTTGAATAGAAAATGTTCCAAGGATTGTTGGTTTGAATTAGAGTTGATCATTTTTATTGTAAATATTTCTTATAATTGAGGTATTTATGGATGTTCTTGTATATCAAGTATCTAGGTATGCAAAACTTAATACTCCGGAATGAGCAGCTGTATGGTTCAGGAAACACTCCTTCGGGTGGTGTGGCCTTACCATTCATCCTTATCCAGGTGAATAACTTTTAAATCCTTTATACTTCAAACTTATTCTACAGTTCTGATGTCCGGCCAAATGACAGTTTATTTTATCTGCAGACACGGCCGCATGCAACTGTGGAAGTTGAGATATCAGAAGATATGCAACTGGTGCATTTTGACTTTAATACGTAAGCATATATTCTGCTAGTTACTTTCCTCTGGGCACAGAGCTTTCCGATTTCTCCCTCCAGTCCACAAAAAAGTTACGTTCTGGGCATACCTTCAGTCAGAACTGGAAAACTTCAAGTACCATATTGTTTTGAATATTATAAGTTTAGAAGCTTGAAAATCATACATATAGAGATCTCTCTCGAAATGTATTTTCAAATCATTATCATGTTATTAGATATTTTCTACAACAGGAACTAGTGACCAAAGCTAAGACCGTGTTAATGTCTGAACCGTTATTTTTTCGTGAATTGGAGGGAGTATCTAGATATACCTGCTCCTTTTCTTTTTATTCTGCCACGACTTGACTGTGAAGCTTCCTTTAGAGTTCTAATGGCAGGCCTCCTATCACATTTAAAATAGGATAATGAGAACTCAAATCTCAGCTGTTGGATCATAGCTATGTGTGTTTGCTTTCACATATAAAATGTGTATTTGCTTTCGTCACTGATTCATGATGGGGACATGGTCATCATAAACTTAATTTCTAAAGTAGACAGATTAGGTGAGCCAAGTGTGATTGTCAATCTTGTCTAAGAAGTAAAGAATAAAACTTATCGAAAATCATAATTTAACGAATTCTGTTGAAAGAAATGATTCATCTATTCTGCTTCTGATTCGTAGATCAACACAAGGGTCTCCTGATTATTTTTTGATATGTGCTTTTCTGAAACTGCAGCACTCCATTTGAGTTGCATGATGATTCGTACGTGCTAAAGGCACTAAACTCCAATGGAAAAGAACAAATGGTGTAACTCCAGAGCCAAGATCAAATCGATGCGAGGGCTCAAGCATGCCAGATATTTATCGTCACCATGTACAGCAATCTGCAAGCGCAAACAATGGCACGGCTAGATTACCAACCTCGCCCCCTGTTCCAGGCATCCTGAAAGGTCGAGTGAAGCATGAGCATCAGTTCTAGGGTGTTTGTTTATGGTCATTGTTGTTTGAGTAGTTTGGTCATTCTTAGTTTTTTATGTGAAGAGGCTGTAAATTATTGGGCAAAGGGGAAAAGTAGCTTGATCTGATTTAGCTCTCCAATAGATCGATAGAATGACGGGGGCCTTGATCTGTAATACTCCCATGTGTAATCCCTAACCGGCTTTTCATCCGTTCCTGTTTTCGGTTGAGTGAATTGTCTTGGTGTCATGTAATTGTGCACAGCGATGTCACCTATTTATGTACCTTTTGATTCCTTGTGAAATTTCATCAGTTTGCGCGTGTTGTTTGAGGCGCAAACATTTGTAATGGAGTATTTGTAGTTTGGTTCTGTGTTTTACCTTTCTTTTTTGCTTCCTCCGTGACGTAAGACTTATCAAGTGAAGCTTTTAAACCTTTGGAATTTAGATTGAGAACTTGGAAGACATGTACATATATTTATCAGTTGCAGAATATTCTAGTTTAGTTGTTTCTTTTGCGAGGCACAAAAACTGGCTAGTAGGAAATTACTTTTGAAAACATGGCAACATATGGCTAGTATAACAGAGGCAGTTGTGATCAACTCAAATATACATAAGCAAAATTTGTGGAAATATGGACCATAGAATGTGCTTAAAAATGATAATTTTACACAGTGTTAGAAGTTTATACAGTCATTGCAAAGAAAAGAGAACTACCGAGGATATGGTTCGGCAACAAGGCAAAGCAATAGAGTATCCTCACAAAGAAAATACTCCAGCAACGGCTTCGTTGAAAGGGACATTGGTACAAACCTGTGCATGCAGTGTGGATCTTGGGCTTGGGCAACGCTAAGCTAGAAGGAAAAGAGGAAACAGTGGAAGGACCTGTCTGTAAGACAGGAATCATCAGGGCAAAAAGGGAACGCCGGGGCATATCTGCAAGAAACCAGGGACCAGCGCGCGAAATCTCGAAATTTTTTGGACCATTTCTCGATTTGTGCGTGTCATCCTTCCGCAGGGCCATGGTGGCCATTTTTTTTGGTTTGAAAAGTTCGAAATCGACATATGTAAGTTACAAATATTTAGAACAAAAATGAAAAATCTTAGGTGTGGATAATGTTGAACTTTAGCAGTGTGCAAAATCTCAATCAAAATTAGTTATATTCCAGACTACAGGAAATTGATTTTTTTTCAAGCTTTTGAAAATCGTTTATTCTCAGGCTGAAATATAATGAATTATGGATCGCATTTTTTTGCATACAAGTTCAACATTATATACACATAGGATTTTATTTTTAACTTCATATGCCGTTTTCAATTTTTTTTAAACGAGCACCCTAGAGCTCGGGAGCCATTTGTACGTTCTCATTGCCAGCATATATATAATGGAGGGCTCACAACAAAAGAGGGAATGAGAATTCCGCATGTCGTCAAGGGTGTCTTCGGCTCACGCCCTTTCGCAAACTCAACGGACCTTCCTCCGCTAGAGCCGAGCCTGGATAAGAGGCTGGGCAACTTTGCCGTATCGCGCCCCCTCGTCTGTAAGAAGAATCCAGGGGGCACTTCAAACTAACAAGGAATCCGATACCGCCTCCGTGCCCCTACAGATTTGCAACAACTCTTTAGCCACTATCTCGAGCAACTTTTCCGTTTCAGTAATCAAATCTAGCAGCCAAGGCATCAGATCTACATCTTCCATGTCACACATCGTGCGGTGGCTCAAGTATGATTACCTTGAGTGCGCCTAGACGCATGTCACTCTATGTTTGCTTGAAGGCGATGAAGGTTGGATCGCCGCTCAAACAACACAGCAGAAAGCCCGTATGCTGTCCAACACCTACTACTGAGCCCAACCCAAAGCCTCTTGCTAGAGGACGCCCCACAACTAACTCTACCATGACGCGAAACTTCTGTCCACCTCCACGATGAGCCAAAGGCGGTGGAGCCAACTCCTCGTTGTTTTGTCGGCGGTGTCTTCTTGCATCAACGAGGAAGGAAAGAGGGCGGAGAAGGGTGTCGATGGACGATGGCAAGGGTTTTGGATACAGTACGAGTCGCCCAAAACAAGACAAATTGGGGGCTTTCATTTTCTCCTTCGACGGTCTACAAGTTAAGATAAAGTTACCAACATTATTTATATACACATCACTCCAAAATGCTAGTGTCTGAACAATGCACAAACCTAAAAGTATCTGAACAACACAATTTCTATACTAATATACATACACTGGCGGAGTAGGTCTTAATGGATTTTCTTTAGTTGCTACTCCCTCCGTTCCAAATTAATTGACTTCCATTTGTCCACACATATGGACAAATGGAAGTCAATTAATTTGGAACGGAGGGAGTATTTCTTAGCTGTCATAGGAATTTTCTAGACGGACTCGAGTTTAAATTATGTGCAACATTTTTTATTTCGAAACAAGCATGCAGATATAGATCTAAGTTTGCACATAATAATTCTACAAACAAGTACACTGTACAATATGTATACACATTAAGAGGCAACAAAATTGGTACATTTTTATTCGGCACCCAAAGTTGATCTGCCAAAGTTGAGGAAGAAAATTAAGACAAATTAACGATGGTTGGTCGCTGTTAAAAACTCGACACGATCGATATCAATTAGTTGCAACAAATCAATCAATGATAAGCCTAACTAGCCGTATGTAGGTACACGTACGTCGCTCGCTCGTTCCTTCTACAAACAAGAGCGAGGGTACGTATAGTGAGAATAAGAGGAATGAACAAAAATCACAAGTGCAGTAACTTGATGGAGAAGTACGCTGGAGATGATGAGGCCTACGTGGCGTCGCCGGCCGGTGGCGGCGCGGAGGACGACAGACAGCTCGTAGTACGTACATAGTGGTATAAGGCTTGGATCGTACGTCTACTGGGGTTGGTCGCCGCGGAGCTTGTGGTGCCTGCCGGTCACCTTCTTGCGGTGTGCGTCGACGGGCGCCTTGTTGGGCTCCGGCAGCACCGGCATGGGCTCCTTGGTGCCCTGCGAGACGATTCCGGCCACCTGCGTCCCTCCGGACGACAACCCCTCGAGGTCCTCGGCGTTGGCGGAGCTGATCCGTATGACGGAGCCGCCGGAGGCGGGCATGGGGTTGTTGAACTCGGAGCACGACTTCCTGATCTCGCCTTCCTTGCCGGTGATGACCTTGAGTACGCTGAGCTTTTCCATGGCCTTGGCGAAGGAGGGCATGAAATCTATGGGCCTGTTGAGCATGCTCTTGACGATGGGCGTGGTCTTGGAGTCGATGCCGAGAAGGCGGTCGATGGTGAGCGCCATCTTCTTGGCGATGACGTTGGCGAAGTAGCTGCCGTCGATGACGTTTGGGTTGTGCTCGTCCATGTTGACGAAGCCCGTGTCCCGGTTGTCCCCGTCGCAGAGCTTGCTGATGCTGGCCTGGTATCCCGGGTCCATGGGCGTGGCGTCGGGCTCGATGAAGATGCACCTGACCTTACCGATGCTGTGGCCGCCCGCGAGGAGGGAGACCATCTCCTCGGGGGTGAAGCCCTTGGCGAGGAACTCGGAGGTGAGCTTGGGGACGGGGATGTCCGGGCCGGGCAGGTTGTTGTCGGCCTCCTCGCGGTTGGAGACGAGCGAGTCGCGCCTGCCCAGGGGCACCTCGTAGGCGGGGCCGCCGGAGATGCGCACGGCGTCGCGGGCGCCCAGCGCGACGATGTCGGCGCAGGAGACGGTGTTGGGGCACTTGGCCTCCAGCTCCTTCTTGATGTCGTCGATGACCTCGAAGCCGCGCACCGAGATGTTGGGCCCGGCCTCCTTCTCGGCGCTCTGGTTCGACAGAGGGTCGATCAGGATGGACGCGTCGCAGCCCTACGCCATGGACATGCATGCAAATGGATCACATTTCCATCTCCACTGGATCATTGAAATGAACACACGTACGTCAAAATGGTACGTACATTGGCGAAGCAGTCGTGGAAGAGGAGGCGGAGGAGGCCGGCGGCGGTGCCGGGGTCCTCCTTGAGCTTCCTCTCGATGACCGCGGTGACGATCTTCTCAGCGTCTGGACAGGAGGCCTTGTAGAACTCCCGGGAGAGCTGGGCGGAGGCCAGCGGCGCGAGGAGGCCGATGAGGCCAAGGAGAAGGAGCAGGCGACAGGCGTCCATGGCGCGTTGGTGCGTGCAAGGGAAGAAGCCCTGCGATGCCGGGACACGTCCAGGGTCGCGCTTAATACCGAGGCGGTCAACAGGGGAGCCCCCGCGCGGCGCGGACAGGGCGCGCATCTCTGGGTGGCTGTCTCTCCTCTGCCTTGTTCGAGGTGTGTGTAATAACAGCCAGGAATGTGGCCTCCTTTTTTTTGGAGGGCAAAGACCGTAGAACAATTGTTCTACGGTAAATAATGTGGCCTCCTTCCATTTCCGTTTCTTCTCCATCGACCATCGCCATGCATGCCTGCACAACCTTTGTCTCGAGCAATCAGCAAGAATGATAATCTTGTTGCACTAATGTTTCTCGTTATGCCAATCACTTCATACAAAATATGATTTCAGATGTAGTGTAATCACTGTCCTGCATGTCTTAGCGGTTCCTGCAAATGTACGTACTAAATTGGTGCTACTGTTGATGACCGATGCAGTGTCCAGCAGGGCAGGACTCCTTGTCCGAACAGAGCAGTGAAGGATGAAGCTCCCAGAATGTATTGGGGATATGAGAATGGCGAACGGAGAAATTGTTCCTGATGTTGGGATGTACTCTGAATGAACTGACGTGCTTGTTCTTTTGAAGTAAACTGATGATGTTCCGGTTCTACAAATCACAGCTTTGCTAGCTTGGTGCTATCCACCTGCAAATTTATAAAAAACAAGGCAAGTGAATATAAGTAGTACACACGGAGCAATTTTTCTCTCAAGACTAGTGCCGCAAAAAGCGGAAATCCATTTCGGCTTGTGGGACTAGATGCTACTATTATAAAAAAAAATTGCAATGTCAAAAAATCACGAAAAAAATTTGGGTGTACATATAGACATTTTATGAAGACACACAAAATTCCGTCAAAAAAAGACATGTTTTGTGCCCTGTAAAAAAGACAAAAACATGTCTAGTCAAAAGTCATTTTTTAGAACCTTAAAAAAATTCAGTTTTAGCACCGAATTTGTCCTTTTTATACAGAACACAAAAAACATTATTTTTTGTGGAACTTTGTGCGTCAACATAAAATGTTCCGAGGTACAATCAAAATTTATTTCATATTTTTTTGACATTTTAAAATATTTTTAAAATGCAGTTCACATAATGGGACGGTCCTATGAGCCACCTGCAAAAAGAGCTTACATCTTAGGAAAGACATGCTTGTCATATTTTTCTACCTTTCCCTTTTTGGCTGGAATGTCCACTAAACAGTAAGAATTCACATACACGAAAAAACTTAAAAGAGGTATTTTTCAATGGACAAAGAAGATTGGAACGAACAACGCTCTGCTTGAGAAGAACTACTAATTCACACTCGCTCTTTGAGCAATTTGACCACGGGTTGGTGGATCTAGAGAGAATTAACACATTTTTTTTAAACAAGTTAACACATCTTATATGATCCTACTACGGGAAAAGGGAAACGATGGTAGTTACATACCGATTGATCTCACCCCTTAACTGCTCAGAGAAGTGGATCACTAAAGTAGTGGCAGCAAGGCTGCATGTAATGATAAAGATGATTGTTGATGAAGATCAGTTAGGTTTTGTTAAGATAAGATGCATCGATCTTGGACAATTTATGATATGTCATGGACCTTTGTTCAAGTATGCTAATTTTGAAATTGGATTTTCACAAATCTTTTGATACAGTTTTTTGGGGAACCCGGTTGATCCTTCTGAGATCAGGCGCTTCGATGACAAATGGATCATGTGGATTAAATGTTATTATTCTCGGCAAAGACAACAATTCGTACTTAATAGCATTCCTGGTGACTGTATTAGACCATCCACTGTGTGTGAGCAAAGCGGTTCAAAGAGGGCAATGAGTCAATTCCATACATAGCACAGCATTGGTTCAATCCATCTGACAACAAAAGCGAATCAATAAGTTTTGATTCGGTTCCTACTCGATTCATTCGCTTAAATAAGAATTCTTTCCCTGACATGCAACATGCAGCGCTACGGGGGAGTGGGCAGAGATGCAACCAACGAAGGATTACGTTTTTTTACTTTATAAATGGATGGGTCCCATCTCTGTGTTGAATCGGAGCTATACATAGTAGAGAAAATACCGATTCATACTCTGATACATTTTCCTTTGAATCGCACCCACATAGTGGATGGCCTTAACATCAAGAGGGGGCTCCGGCGGGGACCCACTGTCACCAGTACTGTTCATTGTGGTGGTTAATGTCCAGCAGCAAGTTATCAAAAACTTTACAGGGGCTAGGCATGGTCGCTCATGACAACATGATGAAACCTCATTGTAGAACGGCGAAGCCTCGTCATGTGAGTAGGAAAATGAATTCTCTAGCTCATGAGGTTGCAAAGTTTAGGTCTGAGGTGTTGTGTAGTGGTGTTTTGCAAGGTCAAGTTTCGACCTGTGTTTCATAATTGGCCGTACGTGAATGTATAAAATCTATCAATAATGAATATACAACACTTTATAAAAATAATGCAAGACTACAATGATGCCATGGACGTTGTGTTCATTACTGGCCACGAATTGGTCTCAAGATAGTTATAGGAGAGGATTGGATAAGAAAGGTAAATGACTTTAGGTAAATGCCCAATTACCTCGACGGTCTTGGCGAGGTGGATGCTCTTGGCCATGTGTTATGTGTTGATGCCCTCGCTGGTTTCCACCTATCTCTATTGATGTTGAGTCATTATGGAGTGGGGTAGGAGCGCCCATGCACGGGAGGGCCAAGCCATATTGGCAATGGCGTGGTGGAGGCTAGTAGTATGTTTTGCGGGTCCTCACCGATTCCAATACGAGAACACTAGCTGAGAAGACTAAAATCTGGTTGCAAGAGGGACCAAGGGAAGTCAGGAGAAGGGTGATCTAGTACTTCTCTTAATTTCTCGTTGATTTCCAACACATAGAAGTACTTTTCCTCGTGTAAGACAAAACCAAATCCACAACGAGAAAAACAGTTACCCTGGGAGTTGAGGAAAGGGTAGAAGGTCTCTCCACCTCCACCCATGTTTCGCAGTCCATCTCCTACAAGAACCCCCCATGAGACACCGTCAAATCACCCTTTCTTCCTCAGTCGCAGGTTATCTTTAGCTGTAAATATTTTCCTCCCCTAGGTCATGGAAGTCATCGCCAACGTGAAGAGTGGCTAGTATCGGTTTGCCCTTTATCAATGAAGGCCTTGACTTGGTATGGTTCCATGTTCAAATACAAACAAGTAGTCTTTAATCGCCAATCTTAGTACCATTTCCCAGTTGTCTACATTTTTCCTTTATCCCCCAACCCTGGCACGTGGAATGGACAACACAAATTTTGAAGATCCATCAAGCAAGGTAGGTTATAGTCCATTTTTTCCCTTAATTATAATCTCTTCCTCCCTCTCAGTCCTATCCTCATCCTAAACATCCCTCCTGTATTGATCGACGAACTATGACATCAATGATCTAGTATGAACTTGATGGTGCAATCTTTACCTGTCAATGCAATCTTCCGGTTCAGCTCCATCTGCCACCCATTCAGGAACACATGGAGTCCACATCTTCTTCATTTACCCTTTGACTTCGTAAATGACAAGTATGCATATCCTTCGAGTTTATAGACTATTTTTTTTACTTCGTCATAACTCATTTCTCCACTAAAAAGATGCCACTGTAGTGAATATACATCATTTATTTTAATCTATTAAAGATAATGTTCACATATAAGTGTTACAATTAACAATAAGAACACATTTTTATGATTGAAACCTTTTTCTAATACTATTGTAGTAAATTTAAAATGCATTTCTTACAATTTGTTAGCTAGTTTGGTAACTTATGTCAAAGCGGGTTTAACACACTAGATCTAACTAAGCAAAGAAATTCCAATTAATTTATGCCTCTTAATTCACTATGGAGTGTTTATATGTGTCCTTGTGCGTATCATACTTGAACATATATGAAATATGGTAGGGTACTTAACATATATAAGTAAACCAAAAAAATGTAAATGTGCACAAATAGGTTTTAAGACTACAAAACAGTGAAATTTAGGTGTAACTAAGAAAAGAATCTAGAGTACATGAGTTGTCCCCAATGAAAGGACAACGATGTCGCCTAGAGGGGGGGGGGGGGGGGTGAATAGGCGATCAAAACTTTTCCGGTTTAGGCTTCAATAAATGCAGAATAAAACTAGGTGTTTAAATTATCAAGCCAACAACTTAAATATATTAGGCTCACCTATGTGAACCAACAACTTATGCTAATCAAGACAAGCAACAAAGTGATAGCAAGATATAAGACTTCATACACGAAGGCCGTTATCCTTTTTCTTGTATGTGTTCCTAAGAGAAGTAATTTGTCCTGATGTTTTGAGGTCTAAAAAAAAAGGCGTGGAAACAGATAGAAATTCTTGAATGGAAATTGAAAAAAAATGTAGCCCCAGTTCCTTCGGAAATGGTAAGATCTTTGGCACAAGAAGAAGGCTCACAATGTAAAGTGCATAAGTAAAGAGCTCGGGTATAGAAATAACCGTGTCACACAGAGACGATGATGTATTCCCGAGTTCCTCCTTTTTAGGGGAGTACGTCTCGTTGGAGGGGTGTGAGCTCACCACAAAAGTCCTACTCAACGCCACAAAGGCCTCACCATATTCTCCGATGAACCGCACCACAAAGGATTGGTGTTCACCTTCCACTATCAGTAACCTTCAAGGCGGAAACCGGCGCCTTTACAACAACCCCGAGGCACGCATCCACAACCTAATTGGAGGCTCCCGAGTCACAAGCTTGGGGCACACATCCACAACTGAATTGGAGGCTCCCAAGAATCACCACAAGTCGTCTAGGGTCCAATGACACAAGAGTAACAAGCTCACAAACTTTCAACTTCCACGAATCCTCGTGGAGAGTACAAACCGATGCACCAAATACAATGGCAAGAGCACAAGTGCACAAATCCTTCACTCCCAAATCCCACAAAAAACAACTAATGTTTATGGGGGAGAAGAGAGGAAGAACAAGGAAGAACTCAACAAATGGAATTCCAAGATATAGATCGAGAGGCTTCCCCTCACTTAGAGGAGAGATGGATTGTTGGAAATATAGATCTAGATCTCCTCTCTCTTGTCCCTCTAATTTGAGGCAAAAATCATGGAGGAATTGAGAGAGGGGCAAGCTTTACAAGATCAACAATGGTGGTAGAGAGAGAGAAACGTGCTTGGAAGAGCTGGTCTCAATGGGGAAGAAGGGGGCCTTTTATAGGTCCCCAGAAAAAGAGCCGTTGCAGAAAAACTTACACCGGAGACTCCGGCCTGGGGAGGCCGGAGACTCCGGTCTGAGTGGAATCTCCGGCCCGCGAGGGGGCCGGATATTCTGGCTAGACCGGAAACTCCGGACTGCCTCCGGTGCTCCTCTGTTCCCGAGTACAGAGGCTCTCCCCATCTGTGGCACTCGAAGAAAAACGGAAGACCGGAAGGAGGCCGGAAACTTTGGCGCCCTGAGTCCGGAGACTCCAGTATGTGTGCACACCGGAATCTCCGGCCTAGGCCGACCGGGATCTCCGGCCAGGAATTCTTGCAACCACTCAGCAAAACCTAAAACCCCATAACTTTTACAATTTAACTCCAAATCAAGTGAGACCAAGTTTGTTGGAAAGGAAACGACAAGACCTTTCTCAAAGACGAACCGGTAATATTTCCAACACCGAAAACGCAAAAGGTTTTTCATCCGGACTCCGATTTCGATGATCTTGGGCTCGTTGGAATCACAACGAAGAGCTTTACAAGATCATGCAGAGAAACATCATAGTCCATCATGTGAGGAGGAGACCATAAGGAAAGAGTTTGACCTCTCTTAGAAAAGACACACCGGTAAAACCTCCAACATAAAAAATGCAACAAGATATTCATGAAATCCGTTTTGATGAACTAGAGCTTGGTATGGAGATAAACACAAGCTCTAAATCCCCACATGGATAAAAGCCAAATAACAACCAAGAGAGATGATATGCCAAGTATTCAAAGGTTTGAGCTCTCCACAAAGATCGATCAAGTTACTCACTCGAGAGCCCCTCTTGATAGTATGACTATCGATCCTATAATCCGTTCTCCCCAAGAGCATGTGATCGGTAAAATAGAAAACCTATCAAGATCATACCTTTGCCTTGATTATTCCACTTGAGCTAGATGATGACGATATTGACTCTCTCAAGTTGGAACACCTTTCTTGATCGTGCTTGCTAGCACATGCTTGATGAAGACTTCTCCAAATACTCCCCCATACTCCATTATGGGAGAGCCTCGCTTAGCTCCGTCTTCATGTATCCATTGCAAGTTTCAATGATATCTTGCACTTCATCTTCTTCTCTTAATATATATGATGACTTGAATATTGCTTTGGTCATCACTTTATCTTCTTCTTTCAATCTTGATACCAACACATGGTGTTCAAGCATTGTCAATTGACATGCCCTACAAGGATTGCTCAATGCAATAATTAGTCCATAGAGATTTTCATTAATTACCAAAACCACACATGAGGGAACATGCACTTTCACACGAGTAGCCCGTCTTTAGTTTACTCTCTATTCTCGCTCGCTGACGATGCTAGTTATTTTTGTCAAATACATTCTTGTTTCCGGAGGGTTAGGGTCGGTAGTTAATTAGGCGTTGACACATACATATTTGGTAGTTGATAGAGAAATCATATACTTTGTAAAAACTTTGTAAAATGTACGAGTACTTAGGATCCAAACTTGTGTAGGTTGTAGTGGTGTTCATTTTTTTTGAATTGATCTTTTTACAAAACAAACAGTCTAAGTATGCCTACATTGTGCTTTGAACCCAAATTTACCAACAAGTTGGCCACCACCCACCATGAAGCCCTCAAACTAACCAACCCAACCAACAGGATTTGTTACTCATACTCTAATACAAAAAGTTAACATCACAATGAGAAAAATGGATGTGGAGGCTTGAGACGTATACCGAGAGGGCTAGATGGGTTTTGGGAGGAAGGATATGTTGGAGATATGCCCTAGAGGCAATTAATAAAGATATTTTATTTGACATATCTCAATTGTTCATAACATGTTTTGTGTCATGCTATAACTGTATTAATCGGAAACATTAATACACGTGTGATACGTAAACAACCAGGTCCCTAGTAGCCTCTATTTAACTAGTCCATTGTGCGATCGATGATCGAGGTTTCCCGATCATGTGACATTTATGTCAATTGGCAACGGAGTCAATCATTAGGTGAATGATGTGATGGACACACCCAATATTTGTAGGACGTAGTACTTACACCTTTGACCGTGAGATCAACTCAAATTGCTATTTCTGAAAGATACTTTGATTGCATCAAACGTCATGTCTTATATAGGATGACAATAAATGTGTCCCTCTCAGGTATCTGAAGGAAGTATGTTGAGGAGAGGGATCAAGAGTGGGATTTGCCAATCCACATAGCAGGATAGATACTCTGGGGCCACTCGGTGAGATTACATCAATGAGTTTGCAAGCATGTGACTAGGTCACGAGGATGTAATATCACAGACGAGTAAATATAGTATTGTCAAGTACCGAGATCAAGCTCGGTATAAAGATACCAGGGAACGAGTCTCGGACAAACTAAGTATCGCATGGCAAAAGGCCTGAGACTTGACGTCTAAGGTTCGAACGACAAAGTTATTCGTGATGCACAGGGACTATCATAGCCATCCAGGTCTCCCTGATAGTCATTGATCGGAGAACGGGTCTCGATCATGTCTGGAGTATTCTCGAACCGCTAGGGTGACACACTTAAGGGACGTTTATTTAGATTGGACGTAGAGAAGAAAATAGAGAGAAAAACACCGGAAGTGTTCTGGGCACTCCGGAAGTGTTCCGGGTGATATCTGACGGAGTTAGGGGGCCGGAGAAATGTTTTTCGGAGTCAGAATAAATTAGATAATATGTGTTTAATATTAATTAGTGTAATTAATAGTTAAATACATTTTTATTTATTTATTTTTGGATTTTTAGTCAGCCCCAATTCTAAATGGGCCTAACTTGTGGAAGAAAGGGCCAAAGGGGGAAACTTTCCCCCTAGTGGGGCGCACCAAGGGAGGTGGCCGGATGGGCCACATGGGGCCCATATGGGTCGGCGCACCTTGCTGGTGCGGCTGGTGTGGGATTTAGTCCCACACCGCCCATCCAGCAAGGTTGGCAGCCTCCCTCCACCTATATAAGGAGGTCCCCATGCCTTGGAAAAATACACCAGAAATTCTCTCTCTCTCTCTCATCCGTTTTAGACGTGACTCCGAAAATGGGGTTGCGCACGGGTTGAGGTTTTCTCCACCATATGCACACCGCCGTGCTATCGGTTCTTCGGTCCAAGTCTTCTGCTTCCGCTGCTCTGCTGGATCGGAGCCCGGAGGTCGTCATCTTCACCGTACGTGTGTGAAGCCCTGCGAGGTGCCACACTTGAGGCACTTGGAGAGGTTCGTCCTCTCCATCTTGAGGTCGGCGCCATCGTCGTCATCATCGCGCCGTCTTCATCTTCGTCGCGCCAAGTTCTCCGCGACCTCGAGGTCGGCTACGTCGTCTACTTCGACAACGCTTGTTGCGGGAGCATAATCCCCGCTATCGGTCTACGAGGGTACAAATATCGATCTTCACTGTTACTCTATGTCTGCATAGTAATAGATCCTGACTAGTTTATGGCTATCATTGTTAGGAATTTTTTTGTTTTCTGCCCACGATTCCCTTCGGGATAATCAACGCTCTAGGCGTGGCAGCCGTCTCGTATATATTACGATCAGACGAGATCAATTACAATTGATTACAAACAGATTCGGTTAGAGTCTATCTATTACTTAATAACACGAACTACCTAATACGTAACATACACGTATTTCATCAGCCTCCCTCAATCTCAACTATGGAAGACATATTGAGCTTGCGCTTGCACTCCTCAAACAATGGTAGTGGCAATGGTTTTGTGAAGATATCGGCCAGTTGATCCTTCGAAGGCACAAAACGAACTTGGAGCAATTTCTGATCTACCTGTTCACGAATAAAATGAAAATCAATCTTAATGTGTTTTTCTCGAGCATGTAAGACAGTATTTGGATAAATATAAGTTGCCCCAATATTGTCACACCACAGGAATAATGTAGAATCCTGTTGAATACCAAATTCCTTCAACAGTGTTTCGACCCAAATAAGCTCAACAGTAGCATTGGCAACAACATTGTATTCAGACTTTGTACTTTGACCGAGATAATAGCATTTTTCCGAGCACTCCAGGCAATCAAGTTTCCTCCATAAAAGTGGGCATATCCCCGCTTGATCGCCTTTCCTCCACGTCACCCGCCCAATCAGCATCAGAATAAGTTGAGAGTGTACCAGAGGAAGAAGGCCAAAGAAATAAACCACGGGTACGCGTGTGGTATACATACCGAAGAATCCTCTTGACAACATCTTCAGTAGGATAGTGAAGAAATTGGCACACACGATTAACCGCAAAACAAGTGCCAGGACGAGTGAGACTAAGGTATTGCAACCCGCCCACAATACTTAGATAAGTAGTAACCTCATCATCACCAGGAGGCACATTTTCCGAACTGAACAAACGCCCTAGGAGTATGTGCAGCTTTGCACTTCAGCATACCGACACAACGGAGAAGATCAACATCATACTTGCGCTGAGTAATGGAAAGCCCCTGCGACTCGCGAGCAACTTCTAGACGAAGAAAATAGTGAAGGGACCCAAATCCTTGACCAAAAATCCTCCTGAATGCCACTACAAGATGATTAATAGCCTGAGACGAAGAACTAAGTACCACAATATCATCAGCATCAACCAACAAATAAATGGTAAAATCGGGTCGCTGAAGGATGAACAAAAACATATCGGCTATAGAAGGCAAAAAACCATGATGGCGAATAATATAAGCAAGCCGAGCATGCCAAGCTCGAGGCGCGTGTTCTGATACCATATTAAAGTGATGCACTAGCCAAATATCATAAAAATCTGAACTGATGCAAAGAGGTAGGCTATATATTTTTTCAACACTCCCGCTCACGTCTAGACTGGACATACGAGAAGAATATAGACGTGGGATCGATGAAAAACTGCAATTATTTTATATTAATAGCTAGGTCTTAAACTTGAGACCTACTGACTGATACCATGTAAACCAAGAGGGCTATATGGGTTTTGGGAGGAGCGATGCTCAACGCTCTAGGCGTGGTATACGTCTCATATAATTACGATCAGAGGAGATCAACTACAATTAATTACAAACAGGTTCGGATAGAGTCTATATATATATTCTTTAATAACACAAACTAACTAATACGTACTCCCTCCGTTTTTTAATATAAGAAGTTTCCCTAATGATAAAGAGCAAAGCTTTGCTATTTGCCACGTTCTGGCGCACACCCTTCCATGTCGTTCGATTAGTCAGGATCACACAGCGTCGTCCATTGCGGTAACTACCGATTCCCACCTAGTCAAACCCCAATGTGGACGCACATGGCTGACGTGGAGTTTCTGTTGGTGGTCATTCCAGCGAATCTCTTTGCATGTGGAGTAAGACACAAAGCGTACTTTATTTCTGTTTGAAATATATTAAAAAAAGCTATAACTTTTGAACCAAAAGTCGAAATTACTATATGTTTTCACCGTTGGGCCTCTCGTGACGAGCTCTTCAAAACTAGACCCCATTTGTATATGTTTTGAGATATTTTTTTTGAAAAGCAACTTTCGTACAAAAGTAAGCAACTTATGAGTCTTGTGCTGCAACATTTTTCTCAAAGTTGTAACCGCAACTTTAAGACTACTCGACAAACTTTGTTCATTTAGTAGCAACTTCAACATTTTATAACTTTTATATTCATTCATGCAACTTCCAGTCTTGAAATTCATGCATTCATGAGTGAAAACAACTTTATGCTTGTGTTTTCCTCACAATCATGCATTTTCGTGGTCTGTTCCATCATGCAACTTATACTATGCCTGATGCAATTTTTCAGGTTCAACATGCAACTACTATAACAAACTTACAAGTTTGCCTTTGGTATTTCTAGCGACAACTTATGGACCCTCTGCTGCAACGTTTGTAACAAAGTTGCAACCAACAACACTCGCACATGCAACTTACAAAAGTGACTTTGGCAGCAACTTTAGTGCCTCAACCAGCAACTTATGTACGCTTTCTTGCAAGTTTTGTAACAAAGTCGTCAGTGCAGAGCAACCAGCCATCATGTCTAACAACATTGACCTATACATCCACTTCACTTCTGTAGTAGAAACTTCTACTTCATGTAGTAGCAACTTTAACACGTACTTGATACATCATATTTTCTCCAGCAAAAATCCAACATATTTCATCATAAACTTTCTTCATTTAGTAGCAACTTCAACACCCTCAATAGTAACTTTGTGTGGAAACTTGCTTGTCTCAACATCAAAGTTGCTTCTTAAGAAAATATTACCAGAACATACTCAAATTGTATCTAGTTTTAAAGATCACGTTGCGAGAAAGCTAACAGTGAAAACAGATCATAATTTAGATACTCTAATCAAAAGTTATAGCAGTTCGCTTTTTCGAAAAGAAAATTAGTTGCATACAGAGAAGTTCCGAGCTGGACGATTCCTTGTTCGCTCTAAGGGCATGGTCAATGCTCCACGCTGGACCCCTGCCTCAGCTCTCCACGTAGGTTCGGGTGGTCCAAAGTTAGCCATGGTGTCGCCTGCAGAGTAAAGCGGGATCCTGCAGAGAAGACCGCCTCCCCACTGACAAAGTTTGCTGGACCATGCAAACTCATGGCTAGCTCGCTGCATGGCTTGCAGCTTTGAGGAGAAAACTTGGCAAAATAATGGGAAAGTAAGGAGGAGAGAGAAGAAGATAGGACCACACAAGGGACTGCTGCGTTGGGTTGGAATCATTTGATGTGGTGGTCTCATCTACGTGTATGCTAGGGCGTCGACTTTTTGACGCTTCCACTGCTCGTGCCCTAACTAGCCAGGATCACATGGCAGGGACCACGTGGGCTATTAGCAATCGGGTGCTTCTATTTTTGGTGCGCGCCGGGATAGTCCTTTCCTTTTTTTGGCCGGCTGCCCAAAGTAGCATACGAGCAAACGTTTGCTCGCTAGACGCTCCCAAGAAGTTTTAGGTGTTACACATATTGTCTACATGCACACTAAAATGAGTGAACATGCACACAAAAATGTGTCTACATACATTTATATGCATGTGCATGTGGATAAAAGTTAAAACATCTTATATTAAAAAACGGAGGGAGTAACATATACATATTCAAATATCTAAAAAAAATCCCTAAAAAATCTTTTTTTTTGCGTATTCCCATCATTTTTACGTATATTCCTATCCGTTTAGGATACATATACAGTATACACACACGTTGATGTTTGTGTCTTTTTTCTTTTTCTGACCGCTTTGACGCTGGTTTCCTGCACGCTCTAGTACCAGAGGCACGACACAACATCGCACCTCTCCGTCCCCAAAGAAATCTCCCCCGCCCCGCCGCGACGGCCAACCACAGTGCTGCTCCGGCGGCTCCCATGCTACCCGGACTCCGCCGCCGCGACGGCCAACCCGTCGCAGATGTCTGCAGGGAAGACTCAAGCCGCGATCCTCCACCGCCATACGCGACTTGCGGTTATCATGTCTTGTCTTCTTCTATGGAATCCCGACCAAACTTTAATTGAGTAGGGTTGTTGTCTTGTGGATGACTCCAGATGCGCCGCCGAGGAAGATCAACAAACGGCCACTGCAGACCCTGGACCTTCTCGAGCGCAATACGCCAAGGAAGATCAGCAAACGCCCACTCCAAACCCTGGATACGCCGATGATCTGTTGAACAAAGTCCACAAGCTGCAGCTGGCTCAAAGGTATGCGCCGAGCTATTTGTGCCAATCGCCGCTGAAATAGTCATTCGCTCTCTCTTCCATGTTTAAATCGTCAGTTGTTTCTCCTTCATCTTTTGCTTGGGGAGGGACCATCGTAGTTAGCGCCAGTGTTTCATTTGAGTCTCAGCTCGATGGTATCAAATGGGTTCGGAGCGTGTGAATTCATTGTGCAAGGCATGCAGCTGGAAGCCAGCAAGCAAGATTTGGGCGTTTCACTTGTTACAAGATATCTATCTGTCTTGTAATTGTGCTCTTAATTAGTGACTGACTGGGTGCATATTCCCTAAGCTTTACTAATTATGCGGTTGAAAAATTGTATCTCCACTGATAGTATGTATCTGCTCTTGTTTATGTTCCACTTCAGGAGTGAGGACACGGACCAGGCTGTGAATCTTGGACACATCAAGGCCTCGTCACCATCAAGCCACAACTCTCCACCTATCTATTCATTAAACCCTAAGCGCCTGAATTTCGAGTATTTTGTTAGGGCTGATATTGGGGGATCTTTCCACACATATCCTACTCTGACTGGGCCATTTCAGAGCCTAAAGGACGTCCAGAAGGCCATCAACTCCCTTCACGCTGAACAGAGCAAAATGATGTACGATTTACATCGCATTGTCATATTCTGTGTGTTCATATATGGATGCTGTTAACTATATTTCAAACAGGTTACGTAGATGGGGACAAAATGATAATCGAATACACATATTTTTTGTGTGTAACTATATCTCTGAGATTTCTAGAGAAGTGCATAAATCATAACAGTTTAAAAATATATATACATACACCAGTGCTATGTTACCGCGTTGTATGTAGGCATATCTATTACCTGGCATGCAACTTGTAGAATTGAGTAGTTGGTAGCCTGGCACGCTCAAACAATGTGGCTTTGAATGTTAATCCTATGTTGACCTTACATTGTTGAGATAGCACTGTTTAGTATTCGCTACTTTTAGCGAGTACAGTTTACTAATAATACAAAATGCTCTGATCTGAACAATGTGTAGGTGCATGAAAGGGCTCTCCGAGATGGAAATGGCAATTCGCCATGCCCTCTACTGGCGTAATGGCTTAAGGAGGAATTCTACAGAGGCTATGAATTTTATGAAGAACCTTAGGCCTAAAACTTATATGGTTCTGAGCGTTACTGGACAAATACAATGAGGACAACAATCTTTCTGGGGTTTGCTATCTCCCTCCCACCTGCCTGTCCTCTCTGTTCTACTGCATATCCAATTATCCATATTACTATTGTTGATACTATTCTTGCTTCACATTTTAGGATCTTGTATATGAGCTCATAAAGATTGTGCATTCCGAATCAATTCATGAGCGAAACGGCAACCCCATTAGGTTATACTATCATTTCAATCTGATTATAAGGACCAAAGGAGCTGACGGTCGCAGCAACAATCTTTTCTTTGCTGAAGTAGCATGTAAGGAGGGCAAATACGAAGAGTTTGTGTTGACCTTTCTCCGCATGCTTAAACCTGATGATAATGGTATTTTGTACTCTTTATCTTATTATGCTATTTATTGTTGATACATATTGTGAGCTTTATAGTTTGACATCTCAAACTTGTTCATTCACAGCCAGTAAGTACTGACCATAGCTGGAAATACCAGGATATACCTGGGCGTAGTATTCCTTGCAGGCATTGATATTAATTAACAACTCTAATCAATAAAAATGGATTTCATATTATTTATATAAATTTCAATCTTGACATAGTTCAAATTTGTCACAACTAGGATTTATTTTTTAAATAAATAAAATATTTACAACATTCGTAATACAGTAAAATCAACTAACAAGGACAACGTTGATGTAAAGTAGCCATCTATGGCACATATATTTGACTTTTTATGCTGTACAGAATTTTGAACTTCATTTCTTTAGTGCGGTACTGTGCAGAAGAGCTTCTTGTTTCAGGTACCTGTAAGACAATTAAAAAGGACCAATAACAATAATTAGATCAACTAAACACAAAAAATCCCTGACCATATTTAACCTATCAAGCTTGTTGTGTAGTACTTCATGTTGGAACCAATAATCTGATCAGTAGTGTATCTCTCGCACGTTTCATAACTTGAGGTTTGAAATCCGAAAATACTTGCATTAGTTTGCATGTCTATTGTTGTTTGTGCGTGGTTAATTATATGACAATTCACATATGTCCACTACTTTTAAATGAAGGAAAATGCATTGAGTGTGATGTTGATATGAAGCACCCCAGTGATGTGGAATACAAACGTGGTCGAGCAAAGATCCATTTGCCATGCATGGAGCCAAATGAAGTGCATAGAGCTTATATGGAGGAGTTAGCTTCTGTATATGACGAGGCTCAGTTGAAAGCCCAAGAGGCTAGGGTGAGAAAAGAATTCAAGGTAATACCACCATATCTTGTGCGGTTACTGAAATGGTGTTACTTGAATGTAAAATCCTCTGATTGTATGTTTGTTTTTCTTTAGGAAGTTTATGATCGAAGTCGTGCAAGATTCCAGAAGAAATATGTAGTACCAGCAAGGCGCCAAGGTGTGATTTCCTTTATATTTTTGTTATGTTACATTCTGTTATGCAAGACACGGGAAGACTACTTGTTTATTTAATAAATTGGGAAGCATTGCAAATCACATCATCTGGCAGTTATTTGCGGCTCTCGCGGCTTTGCATTTGTCATGCCGTTGGTTGAATTTTGTGGGGAGTCCCGGTTTTGCTGTTTAGTTTGGTTTAGCTGGGTAGACATGGTTGGGAGGCTTGAGGTGGTCAACAGATGGCTCTGTTTAGAAGAAACTACACCATTCGCAGCATGGATCAGTACATCTTGTATAGTTTGTGTTGTTCTAGTGTATCTCTCTCTAACCTGAAAGATAATATAAATTGCAAAGATTATAAGGTAGATGATTTGTATATCTCTTCTCTACTATATAATATGTCTTCAGGTGATGGTACGTTTTTTAAATTTTCAATTTTACCCTTGCATTGCTAGGCCAAGTTAGAAAATATTACACCTTTGCCACCGCCAAGTGAACTTACCGGTTCGTTCTGGCATTTTGGAAGTTCTGTCCCGGTCAACAACTCAACATCGTTGAGGTCCGCTGCATCGAGGCGAAGATGATGCCGCAGTGGCCGGAGCTCGGGATCTGGGTCTCCCAAGAGTCACAAGGCGGCCCGCCGTACTCGGCGACGACCTCCTGCGGGAGGCCTTCCTCCTCCCCCACGCATGCCCACCTCCTCTGGCCCTCTCCTCTCCCGGCGAGAACCCCTGCTCTCCTCTTCCGGCGACGCGCTGCTCGGACTCAACTGCATGCGGGGAGACCAGGGAGCTGAGAGGGCAGGGAGGGATGTGATTTGCGCCTGATCCGGAGCTTCTGAGTCCCGGAAGCCACGCGCCGGACCGGCCGGCCGAGATTCACTCCGCTGCGGGAGGCATAAGCGGAGGAGTGAAGAAGCCATGGTGCTCAGCAACGACGTGCGAGCAAGCTGGGAGATTGGAAAGCGGAGGCGTTATGTGGAGAATTTAGTTGCTGCAGCGACGGACGAGATCGCCGCTCCCTCGACCAAGGATGGGCATGTGCTTTGCCTCAGGGGATGGTTTGCTCCAGCTGCTCAAGCTGTTCAACGAGCAGTTGGATCTACAACAGATCAGGCTGACTTTTTCTGGACTTTAATCGACATGGATGCAGAACGCCAGGTGTTGCAACTCAGTGAGTTTGATTGGCCATTGGGAGCAGGCTTGCCTTCGTCTGTCCGAGTGACGAAGATAGATTTTTATTGTCCAGTGAGATCAGTGAGTTGGTCTCACTTGCTTTTGGTATTATTTCCCCATAACAGTGGTTGGTTGATCAAATTGAAATCTTCTTTTTTATTAGTTTGATTTAATCTGATCAAACTGACATGCACTAATATATATAGTTTGTGTTTGGTTCTTAGACAACCATTTGCTGATCACCGAGATCCATAGCATCTTTTATTCAAAGAAAATCATATTAGTTCTCAGACAAACAACTAGAGTTACACTATATGTACACACGATCATCCTGTACGCTGGCGTTGTGAGCTGCTCCGTTGGTAGAGAAGGAGAGCAGAGATGGAGAAGAACATTGAAAAGAAATCCTGCGATTTGCCCAGCACAAGCTGCAAGACAGAGACAACTACATTTCTGATTTGGGGTAAAAGTGAGAGACTTGGTATATTTCTTTTCATGTACTGACTAGATAAAAATGAGAGAGATAGAGAGAATGCTGCTAATATATTTGCCAGTGACAGTTGTATGTTTGTGTTGATTATTTGCAACTGATTGTTGTATGTTGTGTTGATTTTTTGCAGATGGAAGGAGATGAAAGAAAAATTCACTTCCGCAGATGGAAGGAGATGAAAGAAAAATTCACTTCCAGTAGTAAAATCCTCTAGACCTAAAAAGATCAATCCAAATAAATTTATATTTAAACATATGGGCACCTTTGCAATCACCAACTGAAAATTTCCATTTCGTAAACACATGTCGACTTATTATCAGAATTGTCAAAACTTTTCCATTTCATAAAGACATGTCGATTTATTCTGCATCCGTTGCAACCGCACAGGCACTTTGCTAGGCGTTGATTTGCACGGGTACATGTGTTAGTCTGTGACGTGACGTCACATCTTCACCGGCGATCACATCCACCGGTCGTTGCTCATCGCCGTCGAGCTCCTCTCACAGGCGTCCAATTTTTTCACCTGGCCAATCTAGCGTTTTCTCCGTAGCAACGGAAGCACGAAGTACATCAACTAATCTGCCCAATCATGCAACTAAATTTTAAATATGCGGCTCTGTGACATAGATTTTTTCTCTCTTGTTGCAACATTTTGTCTTCCCGTTGCAACGCACGGACACTTTGCTAGTAGATATATATTCCTTGGTAAAGTTAAGGGATAACGGCCGTTGTCTCGATCATGTCAGTAAGGGTGCTTGCTTTAGTAATCTCCACAGTGTCATTGCTGGCATTGATAACTTGTGTTGTGCAATTTCGCAGAGAATAAAGGAGTGGCTTCTGTGGTCTGAGAGTGCCGGCAAAGGAGTTGTGATCTTGAGCAACAGTAGAATTGTGGTGCAAATGAAGCATGTAGTTATTAAGCGGTGCAAATGAAAATTCTTGGGTAGTACCGTAGTATGCCTGCCCCTGGATGGATTATGTGGTGTATTTGGTACTGAATTCTTGGTTAGTACCGTAGTATTGCACTAGTTTGGTTTCTAATCTAATCTGTGGAACCCGGCCGGGGGCTTTTTATCTCTGAAGAATGAAAAAAACCGAGTAGTTAATTAGTAGTGTCCTGTGATCCACTGTGGGTAGCTGTTGTGTGTATGTGTATGCGCGCACGCGCGCGCTGTGTGTGCGTTCGTGCGTGCGTGTGTGTGTTTTGCATGAACTGGGAAACTCTTTCCATACGGCTTGGGGAGCATGAGGTGCCAAGTCCTTGGGATATATGTCTAAACTAAAAAGAAAACGAACTACATTAGTTTTGAAGCAAAGTTGAGATCTTTTAGAGAGGCTATCGGGTGCCATCAGTTCGTCCAAAGCCCAAATCACTTGATGCTGATCTTCATAATCAGGTGGTTTATAGCCGGGAGGTCCAGCCAGAGCACAGCGTGTCGCCATGGTGGAAACAAGTAGAAATGATCTTGTTCCTCACCATGTCCGGAGCAAAGCAATGTCAGTTTCGATTGTTTCAGGTTTATATTGTTGAAATTGCCGTTGAGTTAGCTTGTCAGTTTGGATGTTTTGAGCCGGTTAGAAACCAGAGGACGAGCGGCCGAGCCCCCGTGCTTCATTCCTTGTGTGGGATCGAGCCTAGTTGACTTGAGAGCTGCTGGTCCATCTGCAAATTGACTTGCGGACCTTGGCCACGTGGCGCCTTGTGGCCGGTACACGAGGGAGACGCAGAATCAGATTTTGGGTCGATTTTGGGTTTCGCCCGCCCACTCATCGAAACACAAACCTATACCACGTTTTGAGATGAATCTTGCTGAGTTCAGTACTTCAGTTACTCGGAAAGTTATGCTAAGGTGGTACACGATTCTACTGCACGATCTTTATAAGGAGGAGTTTGCAGCACAGCCGCCCCCCTTGACATATATGTTGAACAACCTGTGACCAATGGAAACAGAACTCAAGCAACTCCACCTTCCACTGGTCAAGTGGTGATGGTCAGTCTTGTAGTCTTGTATTATCTCCATCACAGTTTACGGGCACACATGTAATTTAAGAACGCATTTGACCATTCATTTAGTCAACAAAATTTAAATTAAATTAGTGAAAATTATCAAGTCGTACTTTCTTCAGATTCTGATCCAGAGTATGTTCCTATTCACTTGTTAAGGAAATGACTATAAAGAACGAATTAACCCTTTATCTCTTTTTTCTTTTTAAATATCCCCTACCTAGGGAAAGAAGAGTAGGACAAAAGATATGGAGTGCAATACAATTTTTTTGAATTTTTTTCCTTCCTATATCCATATTCATACAGAATTCCTCATGAACTAATACCCAAATATTTTCTTTCAGTATCATTAAAAAATTATTTTTAATATAAATCCAATGGTATAATTTTCCTGACATATAATTTACATTTTGTTGACCAAATTTAATCTCAATTTTTACTTAAACTGTGTGCGTTGCCCTGTAATTCTGTATTAAATTTTACAAGGCGCAACTTACGGGATAACGACATCATTAAGACAACACACATGACCCCGTTCTTAAGTTAATTTAACTCCATATACCAGATCATGTATGCGCGCTTTGCCACACCCATCTTTTAGATGAATAGATTATTAGGAATGAGTAGAAATATATCTGGATGTTAACATTTTCCGATGTGTTGAACCACATGGCCAAACAAAGTTTCGAAACCAGTTACATGAGGATCAAAGGTTGCTACCCTTTGTTTTAACTTTTGAATAGTTATGACTACTCTCTTGAGTAGAAAATAAAAGGTGAATATTCAATATTTAGTGGAAAAACTATAGTACATTTTGTAGCAGAGAAAGACAAATATTTTAAAATAAAACTAACCGTCACCCAAGGTAATATCTTTTGGTAACACAAATGTGAATATAAATATGCAAAAGTATTTGATTATTTTGCCCAACGTGTTGTCCCACCACAGCCCGTTAGTTGGGTCAGTGTCCTCAGCTTCATAATGAGTCATTTTATCCTCAATTTAAGCGAGTGCGGGGCATCCCATTAGGCGTGAGTGAGTTCAGAGAGTGGGGAGGGTAGTAGCCATGCGGATCGTTCTCCGAAGTATTGAAGATAGGGTAGGTCATCTCCTTGGTTCCATTACCTACCCTCAGTGGGTCAGGTGTTTTGCGCCATCGTGTTGGTGACTAGCCATAGCCGGTACATGCTATTCCAGAGGTTTGAACTACATAGTGTCGCATCGATTATCTGACGCCATGACCTTTTCCTCACTAGCGGAAGCACCTATGTGAAATCCCCACCGAATACAACAGTCTTTCCCCCGAAAGGTCCCCATGATGACATGCATGGTTATGTCGAGCGCCTCAACAGCCTGTCGGTTCTTCATGTTTGCCTCATACCATAGTATGAGCGAAACCATCATGGAGAGTTTTGCTGCACCATTCTGCTTAGTGAAGATGCGTGATGCCCCTTCTTGAATGTTTATTGAGATCTTGAATCTCTAGCGGACTATCCTACCTCCAGGCATGATGAACCCATGCATTGCATACCAATCGGATCGTCTTCCTCCTCTCTCAAAAGCACCACACCTTATCCTTCTGCTTCGACAAAGCGAGATCAACCGTTCATACGCTTTCCTCCACACAGTAGCTAGATCATGCAAATGTCTTTTCAAATAGAGAAGCAACCCCGCCAGAAGCTTTGTATCAATCGTAGCTCACTCGTTGTATCGCTCTCCCAACCCTACTTCTAGAATAGAAAGACCAGAAATAGGAAAATGGGGAGTAGCTTTACCAGACTAGTACATGAGCATAAAGTAGACTGTACGACGGTTGACCGAACAACCCCTCGCGGGCGGGTACTCTTGTCTCCACCGAAGTACAAGGACTAAACTGGTCGACTCCACCGTAGGGTGCGAGATGTTGAGCTTCCTCGACGCCTACTCTGGGTATCAGCAAGTCTATATGGCTGATGAAGACAAAGAAAAAACGAGTTTTATCGCCCCTTCCTTCTGCTACAAGCGGATGCCCTTCAGTTTGATAAATGCCGGCGCCACATTTAAGCGCCTAATAAACCTCATCCTCAGGTCTTAGTTGGGTCATAATGCAGAAGTGTACGTTGACGACGCTGTCATCAAAAGCCGCTTGGCAGAGACTCACCCCAAAAACACCTCTTTTTTTGCATTTGCTGAGCAGAACCAATTACCAGATCCTACTCCTAAGCTCTATGCTCTACTTCGGCCTTGCTCTCACTTAAGGGTAGGAAGGACAATAAGCAGGAATTCATGTTGGCCAACTATTCTATCCAGGCGGAAGTAGTTTTCATAGGAAAGACGGAAGGTTTTGCGCGTTGGTTGTATCGAATTTCCCTTTCTAATAGCATACACAAATAGAAAAGAAAGTTACGACGATGATAAGGTAAATAAAAGGTTTTCATTTACGATAGACAATAAATGGTCAGGATAGCTTAGTTGCAGCTTTCAATTCGTAAGAACGAGATCGATCAGGATTCGTCGTACCTTGTTTTTAAGTCTCCAACCGGTTCTCCGAATCGTATGTTACTATCGGCCAAAAACCCTGGTTGGGTGCCGTGCCGGGCCTACTGGCAGAGAGACAAGCTCTTGTTTTTTTTTTGCATTTTTCCCACGTATATTCAACACAGAATGAAATACAGAGTACGATTACAATATGAAAGGGAAACAGAGCAAGCAAGAACCGCTGCTTCGCCGGCGACGAAAACGAAGGAGGCCATCCACCACCTTGCCACTTCCAGGGAGAACTTTGCCCTATGAGAGACGCCACCCAGCCGTTCCGCCGCGCCGCGACGGAGTTGACGATGAACGCACACGGCAGACGTCCCCCCGCCCCACCAACACCGCTTTGCCCCGGCCGCCGTCGTAGCCATCGCAGGAAGAAGAAGCCGAACTCGAGCAGCTCCGGGAACCGCCCGCCAGATCCGCCGCCACCACAGATCTGACGGGGGAGAGAGGGGCTCGAGCATCACGCCGGGCCTCAAGCCCCTCCAAGCCGAGCGCGACGGCGACAGGTCCCAAGGGGCACCACCGCCGGAGAAGAAGCCTAGCTCGACACCAAAACCACCGCCGTCAGCGCCATCTCCTCCAAGACGCCGCCGGCGAGCACTCCACCCCAACCTCCCGTATGTACAGGCCGGAGGTGGGGATCCCTCACCCTCCCGCCGCCGAAGCGGCCGGCGGAGGAGAGGAATCCCCCGCCTCAGCGGCGCGGACGCGGTGGCTCGGCGAGTATCGTCCAAAAATCGCCTTCTTCTTCGCCTCTACAGTGACGGGAGGGAAGGGATAAGGCTCTGCTTATCCAGTAACAACAAGCTCTTGTTGAGTTTATTCAAAAGTACAGAGATTCCATGCCTTATATAAACAAATACAGTAGCATATAACCTAGAATATTTTGTGACTACGAGTTGCGATCGATAAAGCGGCGGAGCCGAGGTAATGACAAGCTCTTGTGTGACTTTTGGGGACTGGAATGGCGTCCTTTCCCCGGCAAGGTGTCTATACTAGGGGGCCGAAGTCGACCTGTCTTCATTAATGTAGGCACAGCATCATCATTTACGATATTATTGGAGCGTTTTCTGTTTCTTTCTGGGCCATGCACCGACCTACGTCCAGCTTTTGTTTAGCAAGCCCTCTATATGTCTTTGTTACCTCCAAGCCTCCTCGATATCAGAATAATTCTTCTTCGAAATGTCAAATCCTAACTGAGCTACAGTGAGTTAACTTTTTAAAAAATTCGAAAATGGTATTTGAAAGATTAAAAAGAAGGGAAATAATCATGGATATAGATAAATGATGAGATCTACTGGTGTGTAAAAAACTAATCTGAAATTCATTATATTTTAGGCTAAGAAAAAATGACAAATGAGTGGATCTGGGTGCGGTGAACAATGGACATTTTCAAAACTCTGAAAATTGTCAATTTTTTTATTTTTGTGTAGCCTAAAATATAACAAATTGAGGTTTTGCTTGATGGTAGAGTTCAATGTTATCTGCACGTCGGATTTTTCTCCCCATTTTTGTTAAACTTTGAAATGTCATTTTCGATTTTTTACAAAGAAAAAACGGTCACCATGGAGCTCGAGAATCACATCCTCCTCCCTAACCCTAACCTCTTCCCGTGTGGCGGCGCCGTGCCCCACCGGGGGATCCTCCACGCCGGCGCCCAAGCCTCCTCCCTCCCTCCCTCCCTCCCCTCCCTCGCCACGGTCGAAGGTGTCACTGGGCAAAGCCTGCGCGGCACGACGGCGACCGGGATTCTGCTGGGCGCGACCACGGGTGAGGAGGTGGCGCTCCTTCTCTCTCCTGCGGTTGCAGTGGTGCACGACAGCGGCGGCCGGAGAGCTGCCGCATCAGCGAGGAGACGACGGCTGCGGCGTCGTGGACTCGATGGGGACCGTCGCGTGCGCCAGTTGGGCTCCTCCTGGGCGCGGCGGCTAGTCTGCTGCTCCACCCGCATCACATGGGCGCCAGGGCGGCGGCCCCGAGCATGGCGGCGGTGGCCTCCTCCTGCCGAAGGTGGTCGGCCGGTTTGGGACTGGTGTGGGGGATCTTGGGATCCCACACCGAGTTCCGACGGTGGTCGATGATGAGTTCGAGGTGACGGGGCAGCCGGTGAAAACCTAGCCTTGACCTTGGTCTTGGCGGACGACGACGGCATCGTTTTGGCGTCGTTACCTTTTTGAAGGCATTGTCTTCGCTGGTCTCGTTAGTGCACTCGGGCTGCTGCGGGGGAAACCCCAAATCTGGGTCTCCCGGATTGGACAATGGCGGCGCTCGGCGTCGTTATCCCTCTTGAGGGCATTGTTTTTGTAGCAGATGTCGGCTGGAGTGGTCTGGAGGTGGATCGGAAGAGCGGCGTGTTTCTTCTCGTTGTCGACGACGGGTCTCGGCGGTGTGGTGCAGCGGGGTCTCGGCGGTGGACGCGTGTTGATAGACGCGCAGGGCGGAGGCGCAGTCTGGTGCCATGGTGGCATCGACGGCAGGCCTGTCGAGAGTCTTCGCTTCGATCTACACGCTAGAGTTGGGTTGGCAGAAGATGGTTGAGGTGATTTCCGGAGCGTGTGCACCAGGCGCTATCTCTGGAATTGACCGGGGAGCCGACGATGGCTGTGGTCGGGGCATAAGGCACCGTTTCCTCTGTCGTTTGTGCTAGTTGTGATGTTTTACTGTTTTGGTTGTTTCGACTTGTATGTTCGTTCGTTGTAAGGCTTTTTGTCAGCTTTTGTTGAATAAATAAAATAAAAGCCGTATGCATCTTTTCGATGCAGAGGCTGGGCTCCCCTTTTCGAAGAAAATGGAGCTCGAGCCAGGCCCGGCTCTGGGCATAGGCAGGAGGTGCGACGGCCTAGGGCCCAGCCCAGAGGGGGGCCCAATATTACATGTCCCTTTATACTTTGATGACTACAAGGAGTTTCCCTTTAAAAAAACTGCAGTTTGTTGGGCTGGGCCTTTTGCATTTGCATCCATCGGGAGACTTGAGAGGAGGAAACGCAGCAGTACGAGACGTCTTCGATCGACAGATCGAGGCGTCTGTTCGGCTGACGGCTGTTCGCCTGTCCCTCTTCGTCTCCGCCTCGTTGTCCCTTCGTCTTCGGGTCTTTGCCTTCGCGGCTTCGCGTCTTCGGTTCAATCTAGTCGCCTCGCCCTGACTGCTCCGCACGATTCTGGTCGCCCCTGCCTGGTACCGCGGTACGTCGTTCGTGAATCCTGAATCCATGAAGTACTAAATTATTGCCCTCAATAGCTCCTCTCTTTAGACTTTAGCCAATGGTTGGCTGGTTAGATTAGGGATTTAATTTTTGAAGTTCTAATTACATGTTCAACTCTTTCAGAATTATAGGTGTTACAATGGCTAGACAATTGTCCGGTGTTGTCAAAAGGAAAAAAAAAATATAAGCATCCATATATATTAGCTATAGGGGCCCATGTCATCAACTTCGTCTATGGCCTCACAAAATATAGAGCCGGCACTGGCTCGAGCTCCCGCCTATGCACCACCTTACACCGTGTAGACTGTAAAATGTGACTCAAATTTCAACAAACCTCAGTCCCCCCTCCTCCCGGGTCGCCCCCCCCCCTCGGGCGACTCCGGAGGCCCCCAACCCTAGCCAAAAAAAAACCCTAGATCCGGCTTCTCTCGGCCGCTGCCGTCGCCGTCGCCGGCGGCGGTGGCGGCGCCCTGCCCGCCAAAGGCGGAGGGCACGGTGGGCGCTCTCGTCGACGCCCCGGCGAGTGGGGAAGTGGCGTTTGGCGAGCGCGCGGGGCGACGGACGCCGGGGCGGCGGCCCCGGGCGAGAAGAACGGCGTCGACCTGGCGGCGGGTGACGGCCGTGGTGCGTGCGGCACCGCCTCCTCTGTCGCGTGGGCGGTGAGGTGGCGGAGGTCGGAGTTCGTGGCGCAGGGCCGCGCCGCCGGTCCCTGCTCCAGATCTGAAGAGGAAGCCTTCTCCTGCTCTTCTAGCTCGTCCTCCCGCCAGATCCGGAACCCCAAAGGCTTCTGCTGGATGGATCCGTCTCTGTCGGGCGGTTGGTGCAGGGGTGGCGCGGTACCAGGGGAAACCCTTGGCCAGCGGCTGGCCACGACGACGGCGACGCCGCGGGCGCCGTTCTCCTTCCCGAAGGCTTCGTCGAGGTACCTGTCCCGCCTCTTACCCCCTTCCCTGATTGGCGAAAGCCTAGTTCCTATTGTAGTCGGCGGCGGCGTCACGACGTCGATCCCCTCCTTGGAGGCGCTGGCTTGGAATGCCGAGGAGGTGTTCGAGTCGTGTGTGCTTGGGAAGGACGTGACGACTGTGTCTTTCGGCAACGGCATCTCACCGTGGTCGATCTGGTGCCTCGCTCGGTGCTCCTCGCTGCCGGCCGCCCCTGTTCGCTTGCGGATCGACGCCCACGAGCCGGTGAGAGGGGAAAAGGGTTCCCCTTTGCAGCAACAGCGGCGCAGTTGGCCGATGACCTCTCAAGCGCTGGTGGTCCTGCTCACAGCGGTGGTGTAGTTGTCTTTTTTCGCCGTTTCTTCTTCGGTGCGCCTTCGTCCAGCAGCTTCGGTCCGGTATTGCGGTGGTCTGTGGTGGTGGTGGTCGTGTGATGGAGCTCCTAGATCTTTGCTGCTCTACTCCTATCCGGCAACCTAGTTCTCTTGGGTCCCCGATGTTCTCGGGTGAACTCTCTTCGCCCCCCGACGGTGCGGCGCCTTCGAGCCTAGGCGAGGGACAAGGGGTCCCTTCCGGCGGCGAAGACGGTGGACCCTGAGGCTAGGTGTGGCCTGGTGAAGACGAAGACGGCCTGCTCCTTGGTGCCTTCTCCTGACCTGCTGCTTTCCTGAGTGCTCGCAATGGTGGTATGTGGCGTGAAAGATCAAGCTGTAATCTTTGTTGTATTTTCTGTTTGCTTGTCTTTCTGGTGCCTGTAAGCTATTTGTTCAGCATGTTGTAATATGTCGCTAAACTCTGGGGCTTTGTTAATTCAAAGCTGGGCATTCTGCCTTTTATCTAAAAAAATTCAACAAACAAAGAGTCCAATATACCTACACCTGTGCCATGGGTCCCACCTAATGGTGTGAGGTGACGTCTATGACACCCCGACCCCAAGTCGCTCCGTAGGGCACCGGCGGTGGAGGAGCGACGCCGCCAGCACCCAACGGCTCTCTTCTTCCACTTTTCTTTCCTCCGCGATCCGCGTAGGACTCTATCGACCGAAAGAGATGACGGACTCCGCGCCCCGATCGGCCCGCCGCCGGAGCAGGAAGCCGCGGGCGCGCCTCGTCGCTACGGCACCGCCGCCAGGGCGCCGCCGCCGCCCCCGATTCGGCTGCAACTCGAGGTCGACGAGCGCTTGCTACGGCTGGTCAGGTCCATGCGATCCGTGGTCGCCCAAGCCCCTCGCGCGGCGGCGGCGGCGGAGGACGACCAGCATCCCGAGCCGCCGAAGACTAAGGGCCGGCGGAGGCTGCGGAAGGTGGCCGTGCGGTCGGTCCAGCTCGGCCAGCGCCAGGCACGTACACAGCTCGCTCTAGTTTCTTCTTGCCATGTGTCTTACCAACGCGTACCAGTTTGGATCTAGCAGCCAATTCCTCTTTCTGCCTGCACTGCCTGATGATAGCACAAAAAAAAGAATTGCTACAATTTGTTGCCCTGTTCAATTTGTTGATTGTTGATCATCAACTTATGGCTGGCCGTATATATATAGATCGCCGGAACAGACGAGCTCGACATCGTGGCCAAGTTCCTGTACAACAAGCCCAGGAAGATCGTGTGCCAGATGCGCAGGGGCGACACGCTCCTCAAGATCGACATCCTTTGGTCCAACATCCGGGCCATGTCCGCGTGCTTCGACGACGCCAGCTTCGATACGCTGAGAATCGAGGTCCATATATCAGCACGCAAGAATCATTCTCGCTCGTTAACCCATTTATTAGTGCGTAGTTTCACATGATCGATGTGCGTCTAATGGATGAATGAATCGTCGTCGATTTGCTTGTGCAGGTTAAATCTCCGTCGGAGCAGTACCGTGCCGACCCGCCTGAGCCGAGGAGGCATCTTCAGTGGCAGCGGTGCCCAGCTCTTACCACAAGGTAGGACGACGACTGATCCCAACCTCTATCTCTATCTATCGTGCGTGCTCAATCATCTCTAGCTTGAAGAAAGCACAAGGTCACAGTGCTGATTACTTAAGGTGCTTCATCCGAATCTCCAGGACTTTCTGTTTCCAGTTTGACAAGGGGACCCTGGAGAGGAGCTATGGCAAGATGCTCTACACAGATCCTTCCCTGATGCTACGCACCCTGCCGCCTCCTCCTCCTCCCCCCGGCGACGAAGAAGAAGATGAAGAAGGCTCTGAGGAGTCAACAGCCACCCAGCAAACCGTTGGAATGATCACTGCTGCCGCTCCCGTTCCCCCATCTGTTGATTATGTTCAAGCAGAGAAGCCAGGCGCCAGGATGGTAGGCTTCACACAGGTAGAAACAATTCTGGTCATCTCCAGGATCCCAAAATATCCATAGACTTGTCTGTCAGGCACAATTTTGTTTCTGCCCTTGAGTTCATTCTGAAAATTAACGTACGGTTTTTCTCATGATTCCGCAGGAGCAAATGTTGCGACGCACCAGTACAGCGGTACCCAGTCGAACGATCTGAGTCACCCGGCACATATGCATCCTTTGTACAGATGGATCTAAAATATGCACAGCCATTACCCATTCATAATTTCCTTATCTGCATTCCTTGTATACATGGTACAGCACACAGCGGTACATTTGCCGAACAATGTTTTTGTTTTGTCACAATACAACCTTGTGTAGTACAATGTTGAGACTGACATTCGTGTTGCGTCGACACATGGTGCGCAAAAGCGACAGCTACCGCTCAAGAACTTGTAAACCCCCTCTAAGATGATTGTCCAGTTGTGAAGTTTCGAAATTTAGCAAGCGAGAATTGCTCTTGAATAGAATAGAAGCAGGTTCGCTACAGCTTGGACGCTCTGACCTTGGCGATGATCTCTCTCCGCAAAATCTTGCCTGAGGCTGACTTGGGCACGCTGTCCACAAAGGTAACCCTCTTCAGCCTCTTGTAGTATGCGACCTGAAATGTTGTACAAGTTCAGAATTACCAATTGTGCATTAGCAATGGGTACTATGCAGTCGGGGAACCAAAAAAATATTGCATTCAAGCGTTCTGCTGCTATTTGTGTTCTGGAGTTTAAGCTACAGGCACTCCATGGTCAGACTCACCTGCTTTTCAATGAATTTCTGGACATCAACTTCAGTTAACGAACTGGAAGATGACCGCACCACGTAGGCAATAGGAACTTCCCCAGCTTCAGCATCAGGAAACCTAGGAAACAAGTAGTCCAGGTCAAGAGAAACAGCAGAGGAAAAAGTCCAAACCGACAACAATTCTTACTCAAAAGCCGGTAGAAAAACAACTAAATTTTGTAAGGTGCAACTTACGGGATAACGACAGCATCTAGAATATCTGGGTGCGATAGAAGTAATCCTTCAAGCTCAGCAGGTGCAATCTACCAGTTAAAATAAATCTGTCAGTAGTCAATGGGCATAAAGAGAAAGAGCTTTGACAAAAAAAAAAACAGTGATGTTTGGCCACATATTTTAAGTTGAACTTAAGCTCATAATCTGTCGGTAATCCGAAATCCTTTACATATACTGCTTGATGTTTGGCTACATATGGAACAAACAGAAGTAGTAGAAAGGGCCGGATCCCATATTTTCACTCTCCACAACTCCTTGGGACATGAGACGCAACTGTATTCCTATCAGTATATAACACGTATTTTCCTTTAAATCGCTATGCGAAAACCCAAAATGGAGTCCAGGCTAAATGGTGCCCTTTTTTCAAAAATTCGAAATCGATATTTTTAAGTTTCCAAAAATCGAGAAAAAATTCCCAAATGTAGATATTGTCGAGATCTACAATCGTGCAAATTGTCAACTTCAAATTCGTTGTATTTTGGACTGCACAAAAAAGAAAAATGGGTGGATCTGGGTGGTGAACAATACATAGTTTCAAAATTTTGAAATTTTCCCCGATTTGTCTTTTTTGTACAGGCCAAAATACAACGAATTTTAAGGTAAAATTTGCACACTTTAGATATCGACACTATCTACATTTGTGATTTTTGTCGCGATTTTTGGAAACTAAAAAATGTCATTTTCCAATTTTTTTTTAAAAAGGCTCCATGTACCCTGGGTTCCAATAATCCAATTTCGAATTTTTCAAAAAAAAAACGCCCGGGTTCCAATAATTCACTCTCCTATGTATATTCCTCATATTACTCGTCAGCTGCCCGTCTTATAGCAGCTCCCAACTGTGCGTTTATTGCGAAATTCAATGCTGGCCAACTGACTACCTTGAGCCATCCCTGCTCACTGTTCCTGTCTTTCTTCAGAAAATCATCTGTGACCATTCCCTCACCCCCCCTCAGATCCAGCCATTGAAAGTACGCTCAACGTTAAGTACTTCACGCAACTACTGTAATCTCAGTTCATTTTGTCAGTGACAGCTCGCGTTAACAGCCCCGCAGCAGCCACACATTAAATGCACCCTAATTCTGTTGGAACTAATCAACCCACACATTCAATTGACGAGTCTTCCTCAAATAGGAGCATAGGTCTACTCGTACAGTACCAAAAATGTCTATTAAAAACAAACATTCATTTAGTTGGGCGTGCTTCAGATAACACTGTGCACCACATGCATTAGCTTTTCTAGGTGAAGAAGGCCAAAGCCCACCCGCAATGTATTCTTCTTTTATTTATGGTTATTACATTTTCCCACAAGATTCTAGCAACAACTAGCAAACAATTGCGAGTATTTGCAAAAAATAATAATACCTGGAAACCTTTGTACTTAATCAGCTCTTTAAGTCTATCAACAACATAAAGCTGGCCTTCTTCGTCAAAGTAACCGAGATCACCAGTATGCAACCACCCTTGCTTGATTGTAAAATCAGTAGCTTGCACATTGTTGAAATACCCTGCAGAAAATTTACTCAAATAAGTACAAGTGATGGCCCTATACTCCCTTTAGGACAGAAAATATTAGAAAAACACTGTCAGTGCAAAATAGGGTACAAATATAAATGATGGTTGCTGGATGATCACTAGTGTTTCACATCAAAGAAAATCACTAGGTCTTGGTAAACTGTGCAAATGATGTATGATTTCTTCGGAATAAGCTCTTGTTAGATCTCAAGAGAGGACAGGGTAGAAGAACTAGATTCTCACCTTGCATTATGTGTGGTCCGCGGACACAAATCTCTCCTAGTTGATTCGGTGGCAGAAGCTTTAGCGTCTCTACATCGACAATTTTTCCTTCAATACCAGTGACAAGCGCTCCAGTCGACCCAAATCGACGAGCCTTTCCCTTTACTGGGAATTCAAGCGATATGATCCCACACGTCTCGGTCATACCATAGCCCTGCCAGAGGAGCAAAACACGCAATACAACTTGAGATGTGAACTACTACTTAAGCTTGTTTACAGGTATCATGTAGGTACCACCATATATGAGAGAATTAAGGCATCGTAATAGGAGGTCCCATAAGGAGTGCTCTGCAGCAAACGGCTGAACCGCTTTAAGTTATTTTGGAATTGGCTACAGAGCTTGCTAGCATCAGGTTTTATGCAGTTACCACAGCAAAATGGTTAAACTGCCAATGCAACTTGGAAAACAAATTGTCCTGCCTTTAGACCATGCATTTTATTATTATTATGGGACAACATATATTTCTATACCCAAATTGATGCTTGGATAAGAAATAAATAAAAATAGATATGATATAGTAGTATGACTATGTTTGCAGGGCAACCAAACCACCAAACAAAGAGTTGACTTTGGCATTAAAGTTAGAGCAGCCCTGGATTAGCACAAACTAATGTCCATGGCAAAATATATAACACAGAATCAGTAGACATGGATATTATGATGCCAATACTTCCTCTACATGAATATTCTGATGCCAATATTTGGCAGTGAGAAGGCTCAGTTTGGCAACAAAGTATTTCTAAAATCAAAATATTGGAAAACCAAACTATTTGCGTGCCTGGCAAACCAATACTTCGATAGTGAAAAGGAGGTCCAGACCTCTTTTTTATATATTTCAAAATCAGTGTAGTTTTCTTGATACTGAAGTATATTAAACTACAGTTTTTGTTAAAGCCAAACACCTTAAAGTATTTAAAATGGTAGTATTTTTAGAAACCACAGTTTTGTCGAAATACTTTAAAAAAAACTTCACTCCCAAACGGACCCTTACTTCCGAGCAACTGATGGTTAGAATTATCGGTGCCGTGTAGCTTCACATTGCCTCCATTCCAAGAGTTTTTTTTTGTCAATCTTGTGCATTAATCAATCAAGTTGCGTTAGCAGGACAGAATCTTGAGATCCAATTGTCATTTTCCGACGGCAACATCAAGCTGGACAGGAAAGCTTAGCTGTTTTCTCATATACTACCTCTACGGAATTAATTGACGCCATTTGTATACAAATTTGTACTACTAGCTTAGCTATCCGATAATTCAGGGAGCTGTATGAACAAAGATACTGACTTGATTAAACTTTTCAGCGAAACGAAAAGGAAAAAGGAAGATCTAGTCCCCACAAAAGCACAATAAAAAGGCTCTGATAATTCCAATATTTTTCTGAAGATAGAAAGATTCAGCGCACGTGCTGCATTATCCTCACAATTTTCTGAAGAAAAAACAAGCGGTGAATAAATTACCTGAACAATATCGGCGTGGGGGAAGTTCCTGGCGACGACCTCCATGACGTCATTGCCGAGCGGCGCGGCGCCGGAACCGATGAACCTGAGGGAGCTGAGGTCGTACTTCCCGGTGATCCCCTGCTTGGCGAGCGCGATCATGACGGGCGGCACGCAGAAGAGGTCGGTGACCCGGTACCGCTCGACGGCCCGCATGACGGCGTCCATGGCGAAGCCGGACATGACGACGATGGCGTTGCCGCGCTGCAGCTGGCCGAAGGTGATGACGGAGAGACCGAAGATGTGGAACATGGGGAGGAAGCAGAGGAACACGTTGGCGCCCTCCCCGCGCAGGTCCTGGTCGGCGGTGACCATGGTGGACGCCGCGATGAAGTTGCGGTGCGTGAGGATGACCCCCTTGCTCTCCCCCGTGGTGCCCGAGGAGTAGAGCAGCGCGGCCGTGTCGGCCTGCTTGGTGGGATGGCGGCGGTACTGGGCCTCGTCGATGTTGGAGACGAGGTCGGAGTAGAGCGTGAAGTTGGGGGCGGAAGTCGACGCGGGTGGACCGTCGAGGAGGATGACGGGGAGGTTGAGGCCGGAGATGCTTGGGAGGAGGTCGGCGACGGTGAGGATGAGCTTGACCCGCGCGTCGGCGGCCTGCTTGGCGATCTCCCGCGGGGTGTAGAGCGGGTTGGCGGTGGTGGCGACGGCGCCGAGCGCGGTGACGGCGAAGAAGCAGACGGGGTAGAGGACGCAGTTGGGCGCCAGGAGGAGCACGGCGTCGCCGGGGCGCACCCCCGCGCGGGTGGCGAGCGCGACGGCCGTGAAGCGGACCTCCGAGCGGAGGGCGGCGAAGGTGAGGGAGCGGCCCGTGGCGGCGTCGACCAGGGCCAGCGCGGACGGGCAGGCGTCGGCGCGGCGGAAGAGGAGGTCCGTGATGGAGAGGCCTGGGTCGGACGGGATCGGCGCGGCCGGGCGCCGCGAGCGGTAGATGCCGTCCGCGCCGTAGCCGGCGGCCGGCACCGCCGCGGTTGTGCTCGTCGCCATGGCCTGATCCGTCGAGTTGTCTGGCTTGTGTTGTCAGTTGTGGGCGTGGCCGCTTGGGATTTTGGCAGCTGCGATAAGCTCCGTTCCGATGGTACCTCACTGGATCTGTACCGATCGTGACTGTATGAATTTAGAATTCATTCATGGATGCCTATTGGAGATCACTGGATTAAAAAAATGATAAAAGGAAATATATTAATATTAGATAGGATATATGAGATTATTGTATATGCAGCACCAAAAATTTGCTTCTTCAAATTCGACCTACACTTAAAAGAGCCAAAAAAAAGAGAAACTTCACCATGAATTGTGTTTCACACTATTCACAGTGTATTTTAGCTTTTTTGTTTCTAAATGTAGATCAAATTTTGAGCTGAAATTTCTTGGAGTTGTAGAAACAGCTCGTATGTGTGTGTTGTACAATTTTTTAGATTTTTTAACATTTTAAAACCCACCCCTCTAGAGTAATGCAGATTTTTTTTGAATTTTCAACCGCCATATATTAGGTCAGCAAGTCGCCTCATTAAAACCTTCCAGTCCCCGTAGGTACCCTGGTAAGGAAAAGAGCGCGTCAGAAACTTGCCGCCTCAAGAACCACCAATAGTTACATCATTGCCTAGCAGCGACGCATCGTTTGCTAAGACATGTAAAAGAAAAACAGGAGGGTCATCAAGCCAAACAGACGACTAATTCCCCTCCGCTCTACTAGCCAGCACATGCGCCGCCATATTAACTTCTCTAGGACAATGACTAAAGACAACCTCCGTGAAGTTACGACTAAGTAGGGTACACTCCTCATAGATCGCCGCCGCCGGTCCCAGAGAGTTGCCACCTTCCTTCATCACGTCTATCACCTCGGCGCAGTCCGAATTTACCTCAATTCTATTACATCCAACTTGACCTGCAAGAAGAAGTCCATCACGAAGAGCCTGCGCTTCAGCCGTGGCAGGATCCGAGACAAATGCTATACCATAGTTGCTGGCAGCCAAGAAAAAACCCCTATCATTGCGCAGAATCGCGCCTGTCCCTCCAGTACCAGTGTCGTACCTGAACCCTGCATCAACATTCAATTTAACATAGTCCTCTCTTGGTTTAGTCCAGCCGTGTCTCCTAATCCCCGAGTTCTTTTTCTTGGCCCGGGAATAATTTAGCGAAAGCGTGGAGATTGCTTGCGCCGTTCTAGCAGGTGCCTGTACCGATTCACCATGGGTGGCTTTTCCTCTCTCCCACCACACGTACCACACAGCAGTGGCAACTAGATCATTCCTGTCGACACTAGGTAACAGCGGTGCTTTAGCCGACCGATCACGCAGCAAGGTTTCAAGAATCGGTTCACCCTCCCGCTCAAAATTGCACACATGCGAGATGACGTCTCCCAAGCCCAGTAGAGACCAGATTTCTCGCACCCGTGGACATGTGAAAAAAGCATGTCTCAAGCTCTCGCATTCCGTCTGGCACAATTGACACTGCGAGCTCGACTTCATATGCCGGTTAGCACGAATTCCATTGCATGGAATGGCGCCAAGAAGAGAACGCCAGTAGTGAATTTTTATCTTAGCCGGCACATTAAGACCCCAAACAGTTTTCCATATAGGCAAGTTGGAAGAAGTACCAAAACCCGTTGTACGTCTCAATTTGTTACCGTGCTGGTGCTCCCACTCGACATAGTAGCAGGACCTAATAGAGAAGATTCCAGTTTTTGAGTAATGCCAGGACGTGAAGTCCTCCATCATGCCTCTAGCCAAAGGAATATGCAAGATACGATGTACATCTGTTGGCCAGAAGATGTCATGCAGGATTTCCTCATCCCAACTTTCAGTTTGTGAATTAATAAGCTCAGAAACCTTCGAATAAACGACATTACCACGTCGCGTCGCAATTTTTCTTTTCGGGCTGCTAGGTATCCACGGATCATCCCAGATGTTAATCTGCGTACCATCGCCAACCCTCCAAATATGGCCTCTTTTGAAAGTCTGAATTCCAGCCCATATGCTTTGCCAAGTATAAGAACTCCCCTTCTTGAGCTGGCAATTAAGAACATCTCCAGAGGGAAAGTATTTAGCTCTCAGAACCGTAGCACATAAAGAATCTGGTTCGGCAATTAGACTCCAACATTGTTTTGCCAACATAGCTAAATTAAAACAGTGGAGATCTCTAAAACCCATACCTCCTTGTTTCTTACTAACACACATTTTCCACCATGCAAACCAGTGCATATGTTTCTGTTGGTCATCATCTCCCCACCAGAATTGGGACATTGTTGTGATTATCCTTTTTCTAATCTGTTTGGGCAGCTTGAAAACTGACATCGCATATGCGGGTATGGCCTGAATGACAGCCTTTAATAGCACCTCCTTTCCCCCAAAGGACAAATTCTTTTCCTTCCATCCAATCAACAGTTTAACAACTCTATCAACAATATGTTGGAAACAATCCGATCTATCCACCCCAACAAGCGGGGGTAAGCCAAGATATTTATCTGTGATAGCCTCAGTCATAATATTGAGAATAGAACAAACTTCCACCCTTGTGTTTACCTCCGTACACGGGCTGAAGAAGATACTTGATTTGGCGTCGCTAACCAATTGACCTGAAGCCAGGCAATAATCATTTAGCGCACGCCGAAGACTAGAAGCATTGGCTACATCTGCTCTCATAAGGATAAGTGAATCATCCGCAAAAACAAGATGTGAGACAGTCGGTGCCCCTCTGCAGACCTTTACGCCCATCAAGTTCCCTGTTTCCTCCTCAAATTTCAGCAAGCTAGACAATCCTTCCGCACATAACAGGAACAAATAAGGTGAGAGAGGGTCTCCTTGCCTGAGACCCCTGGATGGAAAAATATAATCAGAGAAAGTATTATTGAGACGAACTTGATACCTCAACGAAGACACACATGCCATGATAAGATCAACCCATCCAGTATCAAAACCCATCCAAAGCAACACCTTCTTGAGGAAGCACCATTCAACCCTGTCAGATGCTTTGTGCATGTCTAATTTAACTGCACACGTTCCATACTTCCCCACCTTTTTATTCTTGATTGCATGGTAGCACTCATACGCCACCAAAACATTGTCAGTGATCAATCTTCCCGGAACAAACACGCTTTGAGTTGGCCAAATAATATCTGGCAACAAGATCTTCAACCTACTTGCAATCTGTTTGGAGATGACTTTGTAAACAACATTACACAAGCTTATCGAACGGAACTGAGTAATAGACTCTGGATTTTCTACTTTCGGAATAAGAACAATTGTGGTGTTGTTCCATCCCTCCGGTATCACTTTTTATTCACCGCCAAAAGCACTTCATCAATCAGATCCTCCTATAATATGCCAAAAACGTTTATAGAAAACCGCATGTAGACCGTCAGGTCCTGGGGCCTTTAAATCACCAATATTGAACATTGCTTTTCTCACTTCTTCCCTTGAGAAAGTCGCAGTCAGAATTTCGTTCATCTCCTCGGAAACACAAGGTTTAATTTTCTCGATAACCGTATGATTTGGATCTTGTACTTCTGAAGTAAACAGGTGCTCAAAATAGGATGATGCAATAGACACGAGCTGGTCATGATCCTCCACCGTATCTCCTGCATCATTTTTCAAAAACCGTATAAAATTCCGCTTTCATCTCGCCGTAGCCGAGCGATGAAAGAAAGCTGTATTCTGATCACCCTCTTTAAGCCAATTAAACGCCCCCGTTGGATCCAGTATAATTCCTCATGTTCAAGTAAATTTTCCATTTTCAATTGTATATCCTTTTGCTTTGCTACTGCTTCATCCGTGAGAGGGCCAGACAAAACTTCATTTAATTCCTTCTGGAGATCCCGTAGCCTTTTTCTTGGGCCCTTTAGAATCTGCTGATACGTCTCAAACGTATCTATAATTTTTGATGTTCCATGCTTATTTTATACCAATTGCTACATGTTCTGCATCTACTTTATATCACTTTTATACATTTTTTGGGACTAACCTATTAACAAGATGCCGAAGTGCCAGTTCCTGTTTTCTGCTGTTTTTGTATTCCAGAAAAGCTTGTCTGGAAATATTCTCGGAATTGGACGAAACTACACGGGGGTGCCTATTTTTCCAGAACACGCCTGACGGAGCGAAGGAGCAGCAGAGGAGGGCCACCAGGGCCCCACACGCCACGAGGGCACGGTTCCCCCCTTTGCCGCGCCCTGGGGTGGTGTGGGCCCCTCGGGGGTCCGCAGCCGCCGCCCTTTCGCCTACTTATTCCCCCCGACGCGAAAACCCTAAGTACCTGAGCAAATATCCACGAAAAGATCCAAAGACGCCGCCGTCGTCAACCCTAGCTCGGGAGGGTTCAGAACCTCTTCCCGGCACCCTGCCGGAGAGGGAAATCGTCACCGGAGGCTTCTACATCGCCATGCCTGCCTCCGGAGTGATGCGTGAGTAGTTCATCCTTGGACTATGGGTCCATAGCAGTAGCTAGATGGTTGTCTCTCCACTTTGTGCCATCATGTTTAGATCTTGTGAGCTGCCCTACATGATCAAGATCATATTATTGTAATGCTACATGTTGTGTTTGCTGGGATCCGATGAATATTGAATATTATGTCAAGTTGATTATCAATCTATCTTATATGTTATTTAAGATCTTGCATGCTTTCCGTTACTCGTAGATGATTTGGCCAAGTAGATGCTTGTAACTCCAAGAGAGAGTATTTATGCTAGATAGTGGGTTCATGTCTCCGTTTAACCTGGGACAGTGACAGAAAGTTCTAAGGTTGTGGATGTGCTGTTGCCACTAGGGATAACCTAACGATGCTATGTCCACGGGCATATGTGTTTGTTTACATTACGCACTTTACTTAATGCAATTATCCGTTGCTTGCAACTTAATACCAAGGGGGACTCGGATGACAACCCGGCGGTGGATTATTAGTCATAGATGCTGTTGGATAATGATCTATGTATTATGTCGTAATGCCCAATTAAATATCATAGTAGTCAACATGTCATGTATATGCATTGTCATGCGCTCGCTATTCGTCAATTGCCCAGCTGTAACTTGTTCACCCAACATGTTAGTTATCTTTTATGGAGAGACACCACTAGTGAACTGTGAACCCCGGTCCATTCTTTTACACTGATTAAACAACCACAAACTGTTCCTTTTTCATTCTCTGCAATTTAATACTCATTTTCCACACCATACGTTTAATCCTTTGTTTTCAGCAAGCCAGTGAGATTGACAACCTCACTGTTTCGTTGGGGCAAAGTAGTTTGATTGTGTTGTGTGCAGATTCCACGTCAACAGTCTAGACTCCCTGCGACAGCTATTTTTCTGGCGCCGTTGACAACCTTCTGAAGAGTTGCTGCTCCTACTGGTTCGAATACCTTGGTTTCTTTCTGAGGGAAAACTTGCTGCTGACTACATCATACCTTCCTCTTGGGGTCTCCCAACGAACGTGTGTTTCACGTCATCAAGCTATTTTTCTGGCGCCGTTGCCGGGGAGACAGCAGTCTTCTGCAAGGGGAGTTTCACGCTTCCAATCTCTTTACTTTGTTTTTGTCTTGCTTAGTTTATTTTATTTTATCTTGTTTGCTTTGTTATGTGATCTTGGTTCTACAATGTCCATCATGCCAAAAATGGTTTATGATTTATTAAAATATGATAATATGGTTAGTTACCCTGTTTTTCATTTTCATGCGGATGGAACAATCATAAAAAGTATAGGGATTATTAACGATGTTAAGGTTACTATTCAGAATAAGACTGTCCCTGTTAATTTTATGATTCTTGCAAAATCTCCTGGTAATATTGTCCTTGGAAGACCCTTTTTAAAGAATATGGAGTATTTATTAATGCAAAGTATGGGTTTATGAAATTCAATACCCTATTAATCGAAGGTTCTTCTTTCCAATTAAGAAGGACGATCCCACCGAAAGGTTAGGAGATTTCAATGTCTTTGGTAATACTTGATGCATGCTTTGTGCCTAGCTAAAAGGCGTTAAAGAAAAGCGCTTATGGGAGGCAACCCATTTTATTTTTCTGCAATTTTTCTTTTATTGAGTCAAGGAGTTTGTTTACTTCTGTAGCAACTCCTTTGTATCTTTATTTTCTCGCATTGTTGTGCCAAGAGTAGCCTCTAATGATAAGATGATGCTTAATTTTGATTGCTGCGCAGAAACAGATTTTTGCTGTTCACTGTACGAAATTCCTAAAATCACCAGATTGTTAATTAAATCTGAAATTTTTTGTGCGTAATCTTTATGAATGTCTGAAACTTTCATTAGTTCAGAGTTTCTCGATCTGAGCGTCGTAAGTGCCTCGAAAAAATTCGTCTTTGCGGACTGTTCTGTTTTAGACAGATTATGCCTTTTTATTTTTGCATTCTCTCTTTTACTAGTGTTGAGTGAAATTCTTTTTTGGGTGGAAGAGCTTCACATAACATCAGTGGCTGTAGCTAATGTTTAAAGTAACAAATCATATTGCGTCTTTACAGAACATGTGAATTTTTGATTATGCACTAACCCTCTAATGAGATCTACTTTGAGTTTGGTGTGACGGAAGTTTTCAAGGGTCAAGAGAGAAGGATGATATAATAGGATCAAGAAGAGTGAAGAGCTTAAGCTTGGGGAGGCTCCCATGGATCTCCCCAGCATATTTCAAGAAGACTCAAGCGTCTAAGCTTGGGGATGCCCAAGGCATCCCCTTCTTCATCGTCAAAATTATCAGGTCATCTCTAGTGAAACTATATTTTAATTCTTTCACATCATATGTGCTTTTCTTGGAGCGTCTGTGTGTTTTATTTTCAGTATTGCACTTTTATTTTCAATAAAGCTTGACTGGACCCTAGCATTCTTGATTGGGAGAGAGACACGCTCCGCTTTTTCATGAGAATACTCCTATTCTTCACTTATATTTGTTGAGTATTCATATCTAGCGCTGTTCAGCTTTTAGCTCTTGTTTTCATGTATCTCTTGTCAGAGCTATTAGCTTTCTTTTGTAGAAAGTACTCTCTTGCTTCACTTATATTTGTTTGGAGAGTTGATGAAATAAATTGATTGGTGTTTGGTTGGTTCAGAAAATGTTGCATGTGGTAATTGGTATAAGGAAAAACTTGCTTAATCTTGTAGATCACTAAAATGGATAACTTGATGCTTGTCAATTGTTTTGAGTTAACAAGTAGATCATGATTAAATTGTGCATCACATGAGTTAAGCCTATTAGTGAAGAACTACCGTAAAGCTTGTTGAAAATTTGGTTTGCATCGGTGGTACCTCTAAGGTCTAGATATTTTCTAATAACAGGGTTTGGTTAACAAGGAAGACGGTATGAAGTCTTATAACGTTTGCAATATGTTTGTCATATAAAACTTGGTGTACGGGTTGATATTCTTGTTTGCTTACATAACCTTGCTAGCCTAAACTCTGTACTGAGAGGGAATGCTTCTCGTGCATCCAAATCCTTGAGCCAAAATCCATGCCATTTGTGTCCACCATAACTACCTATATGTGGTATTTCCTTGCCACTCCAAGTAAATTTTTCATGTGCTACCTTTAAATTATTCAAAATGTTATTATTCCCTTTTTGTGTCAATGTTTACTAGCTCATGAGGAATTAGTGTGGTTATTCTTTATTCTATTTGTCGAGTGGACTTTTACACCTGGACTAGTGGCATATACATCCGCTTATCCAATAACTTGCAAAAAGAGCTGGCAACGGGGTGCCCAGTCCCAATTAATTACAACTTTAACCAATTAATTCTCTTCACACTTTTGCCCTGATTCATCAGTAAGCAATGACAAACAGTGAAATACCTGAATGTGTGTAAACCAAAGAGAAAGAGGGATGATCTGCCTTGCTGGTAGAAATAACGTCCTTCATGGGAGCCGCTCTTAAAAGTCCGTTCGACAGGTAGAATACTGTTCTCACCCGCTACCATTCGTTGACAATTAACAAACACCTCTCAAAAATAGATACTCCTCCATGGTATGTGATTGATGGAAGGCACCCGAGGATTCGGTTAGCCATGGCTTGTGTTAGCAAGGTTGGGAGGAGTATCAAATATTTTATGCAATCTCTATATGCTTTCAAAAACCTAAAAGCTCTAGCACATGATTTAATCCCTGCTTCCCTCTGCGAAGGGCCTTTCTTTTACTTTTATGTTGAGTCAGTTTTCCTATTCTTTCTGTCTTCCACAAGCAAACACTAGTGTCAACTTTGTTACAACATGCGTTATATGCAATGTATTGGACTTGTTATACTACTTTGTGTTGACAATATCCATGAGATAAATATGTTGAAAGTTGAAGCAAATGCTGAAACTAAATTCTTCCTTTGTGTTGATTAAATACCTTTTATTAGAAACTATTGCTTTATGAGTTAACACTTATGCAAAACTGTTTGATGCTTGTCTCGAAAGTACTATTCATGAAAACGTTTAGCTTGTGTGATTCATTGTTTACTCATTATCTATTTGGTAGCAAATTATAGACCATTGACTTGGATCACTTCATTCATTTACATGTGCCTTGCAATATTATATGATCATTAATTATCTTGTTTTTATCGTTTACCTACTCGAGGACGAGTAGGAACTAAGCTTGGGGATGCTGATACGTCTCAAACGTATCTATAATTTTTGATGTTCCATGCTTGTTTTATACCAATTGCTACATGTTTTGCATCTACTTTATATCACTTTTATACATTTTTTGGGACTAACCTATTAACAAGATGCCGAAGTGCCAGTTCCTGTTTTCTGCTGTTTTTGTATTCCAGAAAAGCTAGTCTGGAAATATTCTCGGAATTGGACGAAACTACACGGGGGTGCCTATTTTTCCAGAACACGCCTGACGGAGCGAAGGAGCAGCAGAGGAGGGCCACCAGGGCCACACGCCACAGGGCGCGGCCCCCCTCTGCCGCGCCCTGGGTGGTGTGGGCCCCTCGGGGGTCCGCAGCCGCCGCCCTTTCGCCTACTTATTCCCCCCGACGCGAAAACCCTAAGTACCTGAGCAAATATCCACGAAAAGTTCCAGAGACGCCGCCGTCGTCAACCCTAGCTCGGGAGGGTTCAGAACCTCTTCCCGGCACCCTGCCGGAGAGGGGAATCGTCACCGGAGGCTTCTACATCGCCATGCCTGCCTCCGGAGTGATGCGTGAGTAGTTCATCCTTGGACTACGGGTCCATAGCAGTAGCTAGATGGTTGTCTCTCCACTTTGTGCCATCATGTTTAGATCTTGTGAGCTGCCCTACATGATCAAGATCATATTATTGTAATGCTACATGTTGTGTTTGCTGGGATCCGATGAATATTGAATATTATGTCAAGTTGATTATCAATCTATCTTATATGTTATTTAAGATCTTGCATGCTTTCCGTTACTCGTAGATGCTTTGGCCAAGTAGATGCTTGTAACTCCAAGAGAGAGTATTTATGCTAGATAGTGGGTTCATGTCTCCGTTTAACCTGGGACAGTGACAGAAAGTTCTAAGGTTGTGGATGTGCTGTTGCCACTAGGGATAACCTAACGATGCTATGTCCACGGGCATATGTGTTTGTTTACATTACGCACTTTACTTAATGCAATTATCCGTTGCTTGCAACTTAATACCAACGGGGGACTCGGATGACAACCCGGCGGTGGATTATTAGTCATAGATGCTGTTGGATAACGATCTATGTATTATGTCGTAATGCCCAATTAAATATCATAGTAGTCAACATGTCATGTATATGCATTGTCATGCGCTCACTATTCGTCAATTGCCCAGCTGTAATTTGTTCACCCAACATGTTAGTTATCTTTTATGGAGAGACACCACTAGTGAACTGTGGACCCCGGTCCATTCTTTTACACTGATTAAACAACCACAAACTGCAAACTGTTCCTTTTTCATTCTCTGCAATTTAATACTCATTTTCCACACCATACGTTTAATCCTTTGTTTTCAGCAAGCCAGTGAGATTGACAACCTCACTGTTTCGTTGGGGCAAAGTAGTTTGATTGTGTTGTGTGCAGATTCCACGTCAACAGTCCAGACTCCCTGCGACAGCTATTTTTCTGGCGCCGTTGACAACCTTCTGAAGAGTTGCTGCTCCTACTGGTTCGATAACCTTGGTTTCTTTCTGAGGGAAAACTTGCTGACTACATCATACCTTCCTCTTGGGGTCTCCCAACGAACGTGTGTTTCACGTCATCATCTGTCTATTCCATCGATGTAGTGCTTCATGTACTTCCTTAGTATGATTGCTTAGAGACTCCTCGGCATGTAAAGCTTTTGCCCGGTCCCAAGCAGTCTGAATAATAGTTTCTACCAACTCTTCGCACAACCACCTCGCCTCAAACTTTGGGGGTCCTCTTGGCCTGATCGTTTGCAGCCCCGAGTTTAGTTCAGTGTTTATGAGCACCGGCCGATGATCAGATTTACTGAACTCCTCATTGACCACCCCTGCCAACAGGAACATGGCCGACCACCGCGGGTCGCACACAGCCCTGTCGAGTCTTTCACGGATCCTACACGTCTCTAGGTATACCTGTCACCAGAGTATCCCATATCCTCCAGATTGCACTCATTTAGGACATCACGAAACGCTTGCATGCAGCGTAACAGTCTAGCATTACCCCCCTCCATCTCCGAACTGTACAAAATCTCGTTAAAATCTCCCACCATTACCCAAGGAAGATCAATTTTTGCATGCAGATCCCTGATGTACTGCCAAGAGAGATGTTTCCTACTGCCACTTGGTTCACCGTAAAACCCAGTGAGACGCCATCCCGAGTCACTGTGTTCGTTGATGCGAATATCTATGAAATTTGTGCCGATTTCTCTTGACGTCACCGTAATGTCTTTATTCCAGAACAAAACCAATCCCCCACTCCTTCCATCACTCTCCGAGACTTCCATCTCGTCGAACTTAAGTCTTAGTTTCAGTCGTTCTGCCTTAGTTTACTCAGGTGCGCTTCAGACAGGAAAAGCACATCTGGTTTTACCCGCTCCTGGAGAACCTGGAGCGAAAGAACTGCCGAGGGCTTTTGCATCCCTTGGCAGTTCAGGCCTAAGATAATCATTGCGTACGGCGGTCATCCTCGAGGGATGCCGCCGATCCTGACGATGCACCACAAATTATGGTACCATCTGCTCTTTTGAATCTTTCTTCTCATTTTCCCCTCCTCAGCCGTTTTCTCCTTAGCAGGCTCATTCAGATCATCAACGTGAGCGGAATTAGCTAAAGCAAGGAATTCTCCTTTGTTGGTATTTTCCTCCTCAAAAGCCAATCTCTTTTTGCATTTTTCTCAAGGTCTGACATGTGAACATCCTTCTTCGAAGGGCTTGTAGCTGTATCACGCAAGTCTTTATCATGTGCATCCTCACCACGTTCAGGATGATGGCGCCAATCCACAAAGTGACCCCGTCCACGGCTTGACTTCTCAAAGCCGCTCCTGCCCAAGACCTTGGATGAACTATCAGTACCCCTACCAGCAGATGTAGAGTAACCTGTGTCAGCATTATGACCACCCCTTCCTGTACCGAAACCTCTCCCACGACCAGCTTGGTATGCATATATCCAGTCCCAAACTTTAGTTCTTTATCTTCAAACATCTCTGTACCACACTCTTTGTACTCATGGCCAATTAATCCACAAGCATAACATAGTAAACCCAACTTTTCATATTTAACCGCAAACGTTGCTCTTTCCCTCCCAGAGATATAGACAAGAACCTCGTCAGCGGTTTACACACATCATGCTTGACACGAGCTCTGATAATCACCTCTGAAAGTACCCGATGGAATCATCTCCAGCACCATAACCTCACCAGCAGATCGCTCTATTAGTTGGGTAATCACTTTCTGCTTCCTATATGCCTCTGGACCTTATGGACTTGGAGCCAAATTGGCATAAATTCAAGCTCAATTGAATTGGGATCATCAAAACCATTGTACTGGGCAGTCAGAACAGCCCAATCTCTAAACAGCCACGGTCCCCTTTCAGTTACCTTCTCCCACTCTCCTAGGCAGAAGCACTGGATGAAGAAGATCCTGGATGATTTCGCGGCCGCCACGGGGCTCGTGATCAACTTCTTGAAGAGCACCCTTGTTCCGATGAACGTTGCCCCTGATCAGGCGGCGGCGATCAACTCCGTGATGGGCTGCGCGGTCGAGGGCTTCCCTCAAACCTACCTGGGCTTGCCCCTCTCGTCCGAAAAGCTGAAGCTGGACGCGTTCACCCCATCATCGCCAAGGCCGACAAATACCTCTCTGGGTGGCGCGCCCTCCTGCTGTCCCCCGGTGGCCGGCTCATCCTCGTCAACACCGTCGTCGATGCTCTCCCCACTTATGCCATGGCGGCGCTCCAGCTCCCGCCCGCGGTGATCAAAGCACTCGACGCTCTCCGCCGCGCCTTCCTGTGGGGTGCGGTCGACGACATCTCCGGCGCCAAGTGCTTGGTGGCTTGGGACCGCGTCTGCCGCTCCAAGGACGAGGGCGGGCTCGGCATCCGTGCGCTCGCGGTTCAGAACGCCTGCCTCCTCGTCAAAATCCTGCATCGCCTGCACTCTTCCGACAAATCCTCCTGGACCTCCTGGGTGTGGACCGAGACGGGTGCGGGGTCCATCCTGGACCGCGACGCGGGCTCCGATGCCGGGGCCCATTGGGCCACCCTGCAGCGTCTCATGCCGCTCTACCGCTCGATCACCACGGTGGTGGTCGGCAACGGCGAGCGGACATCCTTCTGGCACGACTCTTGGCTCCATGACGGCCCCCTGGTGGGGTCGCACGGCGCCCTCTTCTCGCACACGACGCGCGGCGAAGCTTCGGTGGCCTCCGTGATCGCGTGCGGCTGGACTCGATTCTAGGCCCTCGCCTCACGCACGCTGGCGTGCGGGAGAGAAACTCTGTGCTTCGGCTGCTCCGCGAGGTCCACCTCTCCTCCTCCATCGACTCCCATGTGGTGATCAAGCTCTGCGCAGGGCCCAAGGGCTCGCTGCGCACTTCCAGCCTCTACAAGCTCTGCCACCTGGGCGTTGTTTCCGCCATGTTCTCCGACTTTGTCTGGGGTGGCTGGGCGCCGACCTGGGTGAAGTTCTTCGGGTGGCTCCTTGTCCAATCCAGAGTTCACACGCGCGATCTCCTGCTGAAGAAAACCATCGTCACCCGGAGGAGGCAGGCTGCCCTTGCTGCCCTCTCCCGCTGGAAACCGCCAGCCATATGGTGCTGCATTGCCCCCACGCTGCTGCTTTTTGGGCGCACGTCGGCGTCCGGGTGCCCATCGACGCTCTGGTCACGGACCTCCTTCGCCTGCCTCCGCCCCCAAACATCCACGCTGAAACTGGGGCAACATTTATGCTGCTCTGCTGCTGGCATCTGTGGAAGACCAGAAACGCGGCGGTTTTCAGGGGTGCCGCTCCATCCCTTGCTCTCTCGCTCAAGATGTGTCGAGACGACGCGGTGCTCTGGCGCCCTCGCCTCCCGCTTCGGCTGCAACCGACAGTTGATGCCTGGCTTTCCTGCCTTAGGGCCCCTCTGTAATCACCTCCCTCCCCCTCTCTTGTAGTCACACAAAAACTCATCTGGGCCCCTCTCTTGTAATCACACAAAAACTCATCTGGGGTCTGCCCCCTCTTTTTGAAATATATATTCAGGTGGGGACTTTGCTCCCCCCGTGAAAATTCAAAAAAAAAAAGCACTGGATGACGAAACGATCCACGCCGATTGGTCTGATCTTGATCCCCCTAGCAGAGTTCCATGCGGCATGCATCTGCTGCATGAAAGCCTCATGGCTGAAGCGCTGGGAGCAGTGCACCCTGGCTATGGCAAGCCAACGAGTGCTCTCGGCCAAATCCACGTCTTCTTCCTCAATGACGAGATCGTCGAACTCGTCTTCTCCTATCTCCAGATGATCAAGCAGCGATTCTATGCCCTCCTCCCGAGATGCGTGCTTCCCCACCGAACCTCTGCCCCCATCACCAATCTCGCTCGACTCCGACATGTTCCGAGCAGAAACCCTAGATCCCCACGAGAGGACCCTTGAACGAAAGAGGAGAACAGAGCGGACAAACCTCACGCGGAGAGGGAAGTTTTCCAATCTAGCAATCCACTCCGATCTCGAATCGAACAAGAACCGGAAACTCGCCGCCGTATCGCGGGAGTACATAACCCTAAGGGTACGTAGATACGTCTCCCGTAGCCTCTAGAGTAATGCAGTTTCTAGACCTTTCGGGGTCCAACCCATGTTCATAAACAAACAAAATAGGTGGAGAGACGTGCATGCAACTGCGGAGAGAGAAAAGATATCACGTGGCGATTTCTCAACGCATGGTAACGTGTGCAGCTAGCTGACCTTGTGGGCACTGGGCATTTTTGACTCTCACAACTTTGAGGTTTCTCCAAAAAAAAAAAAAACTCAAGGTATTTTTTCTGGGTGGTGGTAGCCAAAGCCATAGCCACGCACTCACACATCACGCAATGGCTTGAGGTGTGTGGCTTACCTAGCCTGATCGATCGGGTAGCTAATCTGACAAGATGCAGTTTGCTGAATTACGGCTTTCAATAGACTCCACAAAAAAGTGTCATTTATCATCATCTTATAATATGATGTAAGGGAATTTTATATGATTTCTGGAGGATTGCACTCTATAGGAATTGTTTTTATGGAGGATCAGGTCCTACCGTGTCTTTTTCTAAGAAACTGTTTGTACTACATTCTATACATAATCTAGCATTCATTTCAACCTATTTTTACATTTTTGTTTTCCCGTGACATCAAACACTTTCTAGTTCAAGTTTCTAAAAGTTGCTAATCCTATACAATTCAAATGGACACGCCACTCCAATCCTATATTTTTCCTGTTTTTGCGTTTTGAAATTCCTATCAATCAAAGAGGCCCTAACTGGTCATCTTAGTTTTCAAGACCCCAGAGCAATCCATAGCATGTCTTTTATTGAATGGATAAGGCACAAACGGTCTGGAAACTGCATTAATCGGGGTGTGGGAAAAGTTTTACAAAGAGACACCTACAAACATAAGAAATAGCAACTAAGGCCTCAAAAATTACAAGCAAGACCCTGACAGTAAAAGCGATCAAGTCTCCGATCCACTTCGCCGCGGGCACCGACATCCAGACGGCAATCTCGTAGCGCCGTCTTTCTAGTCTTCAACGGTTCCGAACGGTGGCGGGAACGAGACTAGGAACAGGTTTGCTCGCCTCGCTCGTTTGGATGAATTGTAGACAATGTCAAGGGGAATTTATACGAGGTGTAAATTTAAATTTAGACAAGCCGCTTTGAGCCGTCTTCGGTACACACGGTCTAAATTTACTTTACAAGACCATATTATACAATATTTTGTTACCGGATTAGAAAAATAACTTGTTTGATGGTATTTTCTTTTCTAGACGGTTGTCACGTATTTGCCAAAATATGCGCTGCGTAGTTAACAAGAATACAAGTAACTTGTTTGCTAGTAATTATCAGATTTTATCACATACTTCAGTCACCACATCTGTTTTCTCCAGAAGTTGGACAACACAGCTGCCAAACGTGATGTATATTCTCCTCGAAACAGGCTTTCGCCCCGCTTTATAAATAAAGCCAAACGGCCAAACCGATACATAGTGATGAGGAACTCCTCTTACAAGCAGATCAAAGATAAACTACAAAACCTAAGAAGCATCTAGCTTGCCACCGAAGACGACGAGGCTAAGGAAACCGGAGCTCCACAACAGTGCCTCCAAGAAGGTCACGACGCAACGCGCCACCACCGCCGAGACCACAATGGTCTAGGGTTTTCACCCGGAGCCCAAATGCGTCGAGAGTAGCCACAACAACGCCCTCAAGAGGGTCACGACACCCGCAGACGTCACCGTTGTCGGCGCCGAAGCGCTGGGATTTCGCCCGGAAAAACTCTCGCCACATCTGGTACCTCACACCACCACCAACCTCCGAGCCGAGCTTCAAACACGCGATCTGGGTGCTGACCACGCCGAGACGCCGCCATCACCAGGAGCCCCCGACACCCACTCCTTGCCACCCTCGTGGTCCAAAGAGACAGGCCATCACCGCCGCCACGTTGCCCCGCCGTCGAGACGCACGTGCAGCCCACCTTCCGGGGCCGCCGCCCCGGCATCTGCGAACTCGCGCCGTGGACCGAGGATCGTCATGTGACCTGCGAGGCGGTAGAGGTAGCTGGGGCGGAAACAGAGGGCGACATTAGCACGGCCACCTCGAGGAGGACCGTCCTCCACCGCCGTAGGCGGTTGCCGGCCGGACGTGGCAGCAGGGACACACCAGCCCCAACCTGGGCCGGCCGGGCCCCGCCTGGGCCCGTAAAGTCCCCGCCGCCACGCTGCAGCACGAAGGCCACGCTGCCGCTACCCTACTGTTCGAGCCGAGCCACTGCCACCATCTCCAGGGAGCAACTTTGACCAGAACAGGCAGGACCGCCCAGGCCCAGATGGGGCCCGCAGGGCCCAGATCTGGGCCAGCGGCGCACTGTCTGGACGCGCTCGTTGCCCTGCCGCACCGGCACCATCAACACGCCACCGAAGTCCACCGAGCCGCGCCGCCGTCGCTGCCAGCAAACCGGCGGGCGAGCCGCTGCCGCCGAGAGACAGCAGCAGCCGCGAGCCCAAGGTCCGCCGCCGCCTCGAAGTGCGCGAGGTCGTCCCCGCCGCCGCCCGCCGGCCGCTGCTGCGCCAGGATCAGACGACCTCTGCCGAGTCGCACCGCCGCCAGGGAGAGCCGTCCCGCTCGGGCCTCCGCGCCGCGGGGAGAGAAGAACCAGCCGCCGCCGGCACCACACGGGCGTTGCCCGGCGGCGCACGCCGGCGGCGGCCGGGAGGAGAGGAGGGAGGGAAGGGGAGGCGAGAGCTAGGGTTAGGGTTTCCGCCCCCGGGTCGCACGGGAGTGACCGAGGAGCGGGAGGGGTTTCTCCAACCAAAACCCACTTCTTGCACCAACGTGATGTATATTCTCTGAAGCCACCATCTGGTTGCTGCTAGTTTCTACTTTCTACAAAAGAATGCTAAACTGAATACACATAGATCATGGATACTTGTATCGATGCCAATGCATCAGAAAAATTCTTGAAACAATAATAAAATGAACATGAGCTGTCAGCTGGAGCATTATTTATTTATATGCAGGATATACAGCACGGGAGAAATCAGGTCTGTACAGGCAGGCAGGAGCAATATGTGCAGCCAATTAGAGAGAAATCATATATCGTTAATTTGTCAATGTCTGGCCTCTGGGGCTTCCTAGAACAAGTCCCACTGCCAGTAGATCTTGTCCACGATGCCCCCGCCGCTCCGCACTGCCACGTGGAGGGTCTCCGATGCCGGAGGGACCGCCACCGACATCGTCAGCTTCTCCTGGAGCCCCCCGTCGCTGCTCGCCGTCTCCGCAGTCACGATCTGCACACACAAACCGACCAGGTACATGTTCAATTGGATAGGGATGCACTCTTTTTTTTTTTTGAAACAGGACAAAAGTTTTATCTTTATATTGATATAGAAGGAGCAAACAAGTAACAACCGAGGCCAAAGTAAAAACAGGGAGGACTAGGATGCGCTCTGAGAGATTACAGATACATCAATGACACGAGTACCTCGCCGCCATGCTCCAGTACCGTATCTTCCACTACATCGCTGAGCATCTCGATGGACCGGCAGAATCCATAAATGCACAATCTTCTCCCCATGTCTAGGCCCTGATACACACATCACGTGGTAATGGTATTATCAGAAAGAAAATACAGAAGACTCGGATGTGCATAAAGTGGTAAGCAATATCTACCTTTGTCGCTGCTATGTTGAATAGTGCTCCGAGGCAAAGACTTTGATTTGGATCCATGTAGGAGCTCTCCTGAAACCGGCAGGGTTTATGCGCGCCTTTCACCTTTTGTTGCCTCTTCTGGCCAAATTAAACACACATGAGAACCGAGTGGGAATAACATGCAAGATATTGATGGACAGGATAAAGGAACTTCAGCAAGTTTATGTTAGAACTAATAATACATGAACATCATAAAAAATACGAAAATGGGTTGACTCAATAGTCCAGTATTTTTTAGTGAGATTCAACATGTAACTATGATATGCTCTAAACTAGCATCATGAAACAGTGCCACTGTGCTACAGAGTACACAATCTTGCATTTGTTACTATTTGGAGAGCTTTGTTGTACAGTGGTTTTCTAGTGCATCTACTAATTGTTAGACGGCCATCCAGCACCAATATGCCAATCTGATTGTTCTGTGATCTCTAAAACGGCTCAAAGCTTATAAAATGCAGTAACCATATAGAGGTAGGGTGGTGACTAGAGTGGTAAAATGAACGTGGCGCTCAGATATACTTCAATCCAGTGCTGGTATTCAAGGTTTTTACACACTTAAATGGAGGTGTTGGTGACAACTTTGTTGCTTCTTAAACGAATAGGCAGACGGCTGGTTTTCACGATAAAAATGTTGTAAGCATCATTATCTGCTTGAAATGAAGTTCCAATTAGCATGATCAAACTAAAATAACGCTGTCTTTGTACAGTGAGGAGACCAGCATGGTAGAATTCACATTCATGCGCACCGAACAACAGTGTTGGCGACACCCATAACATCTCGATCCCGAAATGAAGACCCATTCCAGTTTTATGAACAAGGATCAACTTAATGCAGCTTTGCAGTTCCAACAGCTCAACAGGAGTAGTGTACGGTTGAACCGGGTGAACCAGATTGGGTAGTACCTCGGAGGCGGTGACCCGGCGAGGCACCATGGAGCCGCCGATCTGGACGAGCCTATCGGAGGTGAAGAGCGTGACCTTGTCTTCCTGCACCCACTCGATATCTACCAGGAGGAAACATCAATCAATCAATCGTCGATGACTGGCCAGCCGGAGGATCAATTCGGGTAAAGCGATCGGGGATTACCGAAGCCGGTGGTGAGATCCAGGGGCTGCTCCCAGGGGTAGGGCCCGTAGATGTCCTCGGGGTCGCCGCCCTTCCTCGCCCGGGCCCGCAGCCTCGACCCGAGGCGGCATCGGCGCGGCGACCGGGGCCGGACGCCGTGGAGCGGGGAGGAGAGGGGCCTCCTGGACGCCAGCGAGCGGGGCAGCGAGGAGGAGCAGGAGAAGGCGGATGGATCGGCCATGGCGGGGAATGTGGCGGTGGGGGAGGGATCGTGGTGGATTTTTATGGAGGAGGGGCGGCGGAGGCGAGGCTGTGGCTGGCGTGGATTCCTTTACCGACGGTGGACTTTGGCTTCCTTCGCCGTGCCGCTCTCCTTTTCCGTGGCGACGGGTGGGGGATGTTTGGTTGGATCGTGGCCGTCCGCTGCGGTGTTGACGCGGAGACGGAGGGATCGGATTAGCCCAGAGGTGGAAATGGTGCTACCGACAAATTCAGTTGGATGACCGGGGGATCTCCAAGCGTGGATGTGTGGAGATTCACTCGCTCGTGGTTTGAAATGGATAATGTGTACTTTCTACTCCACTAGGAAAAATACCCGTGCTTCGCTATGGGAGAGCCGGTGACCAAAAGACGGCGGCGGACGGCGACGACCACGGCAGCCTGAGGGTACAGAGGACGGGGAGGACAGGGGAGAGGTCCTACGGGACCAGGAGCTCACCAGGAGTGCGATGGAGGGCTCAGCGAGTCAAGAGGAGGTCGGTGGCGACTGATTCGAGGTCAACGGGGCGGCGACCGGCCCCAAGGAAGACGACCACGGTGGCAGCGATTCCGGCGCGCCACGGGCGTCCCAGCACGCGTGAGTTGATGGAGATGGAGAGGAGAAGGTGGCGGAGTTCCCTGTGGCCTTCGATTTATCGGGGGAGGAGCGTAGCGGCGGCAGCTCGCGTCGGCGACAGCGGGCAGAGCTGGATGGGGCGCGTCGGGCCGGAGGAGGGCGCGGCGGTAGCAGGTGTCACCGGCCGAGGACGGAGGCGAGAGGAGGAGAGCGAGGCGAGGGCGGCGCCGGTCGAGGACGGACGAGGCTGCGCCGGGTGGCAGTGCGAGGAAGGAGAATGAGGAGCCTGGGTTAATTTCCCTATTTGGTAGGGGGTTTTCTGTAAAACGTGTGGTGCCGTCTCCTTTGCCCGATGGACTGCGGGTTAATTTCCCTATTTGTGAGGGGTGTTTTTGCAAAATGGCCAACGGACGAAGGAAGTCTTGCTTCCTTTATTATTAGGTAGAGATGTATGTGTCCCACACGTCTACCTATGAAAACAAGCAAGACATAAAAGACACGTTCAATGCTTCTTTTGATCCATGCAAAAAAAAAAAAATGCTTCTAATGTTCCATGCTTCTAATGCTTCTTTTAAATGTTGGGAGTCGGAATTGTCATATACTCCCTCCATCTCGGTTTATTAGGCATAGTTGGAGTTTCTCTGCGACTAGGCACACGAGGATTGGCCGAGTTAATTACTTCCAAATCGTGCAATTAATTAGGAAAGACCAATAAGGCTCAATCGGAAGCACATGCATTGGCCTTATTAAATGGAGCATTGGCTAAATCGCATACAGATTGGGGATAGGAAGGGGTTGGGAGCATACCTAGGAGATCATTAATGCTAATTGTGCCTAACTCTTGAGAAAATCTGATTTTGGTATTGTGCCTAATAAACTGAGATGGAGGGAGTAGTAGTATACTATAGTTTATACCCACTATATAGGGACGAGAAATCACAACGTAGAGGGTGAACTTAAATGCGTTATAGTTGGGCAGTACTCCAGTATTTTATTTATTGCCTGCACGATATGGTTGCCAGCTGCTCACCCCGTACATCATGTTTCGAGGATTTTTTTTTAAATAATATTTTTTTAAAGTTTATTCGGAATCTAGCACGCGTTGTGGAAGAATTCGGAAACTAGCGCGGCGTCGGCACGGCCCGTGCCGAAACAACTGGTTTCGGCACGGCCAGCACCGAAACAAGCCACCTGCATGTCGGCCTGCGCAGCGGCAGGCGTGGCCCACATCTTTTGGCGTGGCTAGTACCGAAACTTGAGCTTTCGGCGTCGCCCGCGCCGAAACTGCGCCTTTCGGCACGGCCCGTGCCGAAACGAGGCAGACCTTCAGCGGCATCTTCTTTCTCTCGCTCGACGCCCATCTTCTTTCTCTGCCTCGACCGGTCCTTCTCCTCTCCTCTCTGTGTTCTTCCGTTTCCAGGAAAACAGCAGCGATTCTTACCCCAAAAAATCCTCACAAATCCACATATTGAAGAAATAGAGTAGAGGAGGGTTAGGGCATCCTCGATCTACTGATGGGATAGTTGTTCGTGGAGGCGTTTGGGGGAGTGGAGGTGGAGCAATGGTGCTCAACAATGGTGGATAGTGGTGGTGTGTGCCGGTGTTGGGAAGGTAGAGGCGTGGTGCGGCGGTGGTGGTGCTAGATTGAAGCCGGGCAGCGGGAGCTACGCACGCGTCAAGGGTAAACCCTAATCTCTAAATTTTTAGTTTAAGTGTTACTATAGTAGTTTGTCGGTGGATGTGTCAGGATTAGTGTAGATATATGTTGTCGGTTAGATGTATTGTATATTTTGAGTAGTCTTTATTTTACCGGGGGTCGTCATATTTATTTTCGGCGGTCGTAATATTTAGATATATCCGCTGTGGAGTATTTAATGATGAATAAATTTGTTTAGGTAATGGAAGTGGTCGATGTTGTTGTGCACTACGGTGCCGGTACAGTCCGTGCATCTGAGTCAGGGGTTGATCTTAGTGAATTTGAAAATGTGGAGATTCAGTTGACAGAGCCAGAGAAAGTGAAAATCAGCGGTGTCCAGTGGTATTTTACGGTGAATTTTGGGTATGATCCTAATTACTGGACTGTTAGGATTCAGTCGGTATGGACCAAATCCCGGTCAAATATTCGCTGGGAGTTGTTGCCGCTTGATCGGACAAATCAGTGGGTTTCTTGGCTAGCATCATGCAAACGCCGAGGGACAAAACCAGAAGTCCTAGTGTCGTTTGTTCTGAAGCAGAATAATTTTGAAATAGGTGGCGGTGCTGTTCAGACTGGAGAGACTAGTGAAGCAACTAGTTCGCATTGTGCCCAAATGCCTGGTCATTATGAACCATCACCGTCAGCAGGACATGCTCAAATTCCTGTTGGCTATGAACCATCACCGTCAGCAGGACATGCTCAAATTCCTGTTGGCTATGTACCATCACTGTCAGAAATTCCTCTTCATTATGAACCAGCACTGTCAGCAGGACCTGCCCAAATTGGGGAGGCTGATGCGGATGAGCACGAAGGTACAGTACAGGCTGAGATATTGGTGGAAGACGAGGAGGATGGCGTCGCAGAAGATATTGATTCTGATGATTCTGATGAAAACAATGATGAAGATGTGCCTATTCCCAGTTACTGGAATCAGGACAACTCTGCCATCACGGCCGTGCCTGATGTCCATGAATCGTCCTGGGAGTACCACATGAATAACATTCAAATCGGGGCTCAGTACAGCACGAAGCAACAGTTAAGGGAAGCCGTGATTCAGTGGGCATTGTCCACGCAAAGGGTTTTCCGCACTGACGTGTCAAATAGGCAATATTTGACAATGAGCTGTGTTGACATTGGTTGTCCGTCACGGGTGCATGGTCACTTGCCGAAGTATGACGTGGTGTGGGTGGTGACAGACGTCGTGCCACACACATGTGAAATTAATAGTTTGCTGACAGATCACCCAAACCTAACGTCAACTCTCATTGCACGTCTCTTGTTCAGTGAGATAGTGAACAAGAAAGACATGGTAGCAAAGCACATCATAGATACAGTTCAGCAAGATGGAAAACCACCATTAAGTACGGAAAGGCCTGGAGAGCTAAGCAGAAGGCTCTAGAGGAGAGGTTTGGGTCTTTCTATGACTCTTATGATAATGTTATTCGTCTTGTTAGCACATTGAAGGAGAGGAATCCTGGCACATATGCTTTAGTAGAATTACAACGGTTCCCGGAATTTCCTCAATATGGTGTATTCGGCCGACTGTTCTTCTCATTCGCTATTTGCATCGAAGCTTTTACCCATTGTCGTCCAGTGCTCTGCGTGGACGGCACGTTTCTCACAGGCAAGTACAAGGGGCAGATCCTGACCGCAATAGGTGTGGACGGCAATGGGCAGATCGTCCCGATTGCCTTCGCCTTCGTCGAGGGTGAGAATTATGAGAGCTGGATATGGTTCTTCAGGCAATTGAAAAAGGCAGTTGTGAAGACTCGACCAAATGTGTGCATCCTTCACGACAGGCATCCTGGTATGCTTAAGGCTATAAAGCGACTGCAGCACCCCACCGAGGATGAACCAGCACCATGGACTGACATGCAGAGCCGCTGGTGTATGCGTCATCTCGGCGCTAACTTTTACTCATGCTTTAAGAGTAAAAGGCTGATGAATCTGTTTAAAAGACTGTGCAATCAGAATCAGAGAGGAAGTATCAGTTTCTGTGGGAAAGACTGACTGAATTCACTGGGCAGCAAGTGAAGGAAAGGAAAGCTGCACAGGCACAAGCGTAGCTACACAGCTTGCTGCGGCGCAGGTAGCTGCGGCCCAGGTTGCTGCGGCACAGGGTACTGCGGCACAGGGTGATGCGACACAGGGTACTGCAAATACGACAGATTCAGAGCCTGTTGGGTTGTGTGACTTGCCTGGAATTGACCCTCCTGGTACGAAGAGAAAGAAGGGAAAACGAATCAAAAATTTGAAGAGTGGATAGAGAAGGAGCCTCCCGTGAAGTGGTCTCTGTTGCACGACCAATATGGAGCAAGGTACGGCATCATGACTACCAACCTAGCTGAGGTGTACAATTTTGTACTCAGAGGGAATAGGAGTTTGCCACTGACAGCACTGGTGGAGGGTATTTTGCACGGAACATTGACGTATTTCAGAGATAGACGTCGTGAAGCCGTCGAGCATATTGAGTATTACCCCAACACACCTTATTGCCGCAAGATAAGACAGTACATGGACAAGAAGATAAAGAAGGCACGGATGCACACGGTCATTCGTATTGGTAATGAAGAAGCGAGGTACGAGGTACGCTTACCAACCTCAAGATTTGGTGCGGGTAATGAGCTGAAAACCCATGAGGTCATAATTAGTGCTACTGCACCCCCAACGTGCGAGTGCACGTGCAACAAACCGAGACTGCTTCACCTCCCATGTTCTCATGTCCTTGCTGTTTCTGGCCAGTTGGGGATGAACCCAATCAGTTTTGTCTCTCCGTATTACATGAAGAGGCAGTGGTTGAAACTTGGACCGGGGAGATGACAGGATTTAGAGTAGTTGGCAACTTCAACAAGGTGAATGAGATGGAACGAGAATATATTCCGGATCCTGCTCTTATGAGAACTGGCAGAGGAAGACGGAACTCGCGTCGAATCCGGAATGATATGGACGAGTCTGAAGCTGGTGGATGTACTAGACAGTGCTTACTTTGCAATCTTTTTGGGCATAGAGAGAAGTATTGTCCCAAATACGGCCTAGGACCTGATCCTGATCCTGCAGTCATTCCTGATCCTGTGCGTGGTCGAGGAAGTCGAGGAAACCGAGGACGTGGCCAACGTGGCTAGCACTACATTCCAATTTCTATGTGTGTATCCCTATGGTTTAATTTGTATGTGTCCGAACTATGTTGTAATTTGTATGTGTCCGAACTATGTTTTAATTTGTACGTGAATTTGTATGGTTTAATTTGTATGTGTCCGAACTATGTTTTAATTTGTACGTGAATTTGTATGGTTTAATTTGTATGTGTCCGAACTATGTTTTAATTTGTACGTGAATTTGTATGTTTTAATTTGTACTGTCCGAACTATGTTTTAATTTGTATGTTTGTTAATTTTTATGTTTTAATTTGTACAGATGGCTGCACATGCGTTGCTCAGTGAGGTGATCGATGGAAAACATCGTGCAAAGATTTGGGAGGGTGGTGACAAACCGAAGATCTTGCGTACGCGGGGTCCAGCATACAACTGGATGATACACCCTGATTGGGTTGATCGGTACGTATAAGAGAATATATTGATTATTTCGTTATGTTGTACGATATGACGAATAATTTATGATAGGTCACTGACGAATAATTATGTTCGACAAAATTTTGTTGCAGTTTATCTTGGTCTGGTCTCTTACCTATAGCGCGCCTAGTTGAGGCGACTCGGCGGGAGTGGCAACATATTCCACCAGATCAGCTCGGGGCCCCAGATATTGATGTGCAGGTTGATGCATCTCGACGCATCAACCCAGACAGGTCACTGCTCTGCTGCTTAGTTGATCGATGGAGGCCCGAGACCCACACTTTTCACTTCCCGTGCGGAGAGATGGCACCGACTCTTCAGGATGTGTCATATCTGTTGGGTCTCCCACTGGCGGGCGCGGTCGTAGGTCCTTTACAGGCTCCAGATAATTGGCGTGACGAAATGCAGGCACGTTTCGCAGGGATACATCCGGAAAACCCGCTCTTAGAGTACCAGCGACACGGTCCTCGGGTTTCATGGTTGAGCAAGTTTCAGGTAAGACTGTTAGAATTATGAGTTTTATTTTTTATTATCAACAAACTTGTACTTACTCAGTTCGTTTTGTATGATCAATGCAGATTGGAGTTCTAGGATACCCGGATGCCGCGTTGACTGAAGCGCAGATTACTAGATGTCTGGAGGCATACCTGTGTGGCTGTTCGGCAAGGTAATGTTCATTGACTCCCACGTCGACACTATTAGTGCGCGCTTCATCAATATGGCGCGAGAGATTGCGGAGGCACATCACGTTGAGGACATAGTGCCACGGAGTTTTGGGTCAGCTGTCTTAGCCGCCACGTACCGAGCTATGTGTTCGGCATGCACGAAGAATAAGCGTTCCGCTTCGCTTCTTGGCTGTCCACTACTGTTGCAGTTATGGTCTTGGGAGAGGTTCCCTATCGGTAGGCCTGACGTCGACGCTCTTACACCCTGGGAGTACAGGCTCGTTGAGACAAACCTAGTCGCTTTGCCTACTATTGGTAGTATGTGGGCGCGTAGAGAGGTAAACTTGCACATCATTTAATTTTTCAAACTTCTTATTTTGGTAAACTTGCACATCACTTACTTACTAGTTTATCTATTTGCAGAGACGGTACGCGGGCCAGCAGGTTAAAAACTGCTACGAGTCCTTCACGATGCAGTTTGATCAATTGCAAGACAATCAGGTTATATGGGAGCCGTACCGTCCTGACAGGGTGCAGGCGAGATACCCCGGCGGGATTTCTAGCTTGTGCCGGAGGGATGAAAACTACTGGTTCACTCGAGCCCGCATTGTTTTCGATGTCACGGTGGAGGAGATGGCCCAACAACGTGTCATGAGACAGTTTGGCAAGCGACAATTGCCGGAGCCTCCCACTAGAGTTCCCGCCCTTCCTCCGCACATCCACAGGTATGTTTTTAATCAACTGTGTTTACACCAAGGAATTTGGAATGTACTTTTCTAATTACACTACGCCTACATGTTTCAGATTGTCGCGACAAGGAGATAGATCTCTGGCATCTTGGCTACAGACACTTAATCCGTACATAGCGGAATGGGCGAACGCGACGGCTAATGTATGGCCCGCGGATGAGCCATTTCTGCTACATGATTTCAACTTATATCTGCGGACGTACAGACAGTCCACTCGACTTCGCTTAGTGCCCACGTCCCAGCCTGATCAGTTGCCACCTCCTTCTGTTACGGACATGTACCCACTTGAGGCTATTGGGGGAAGCAGATACTACGCGGTATGTACTTCACTAATATTGGTAAATGCATGTCTCAATAATCGACACTAACATTTTGTTTTCCTACAACAGGCAGCTTGATACAAGACATTCAGAGCGACGTTGCCGACTTTGCCCCACTGCCGCAACAAGTGTCTTGGTTCAAGCGTCTGGAGGACAAGCTACGACGTGTGTACTCTGTTCTTACTTGTGCCGGCGCTGCAGACGTTGCGGCACACGGCCCAGCACCGCGCCCCGCGCGCCCGCGCGCCAGTCACTCTCCCGGACTCCACTTATTCAGGATGCACAGGTATCACCCTCCCGTCACTCCACAGGTCGACAGGACCCCCGACCACGTCATACAGTAGTACAGAGTCCTCGCCCACGACCTACATACGAGCATGGTAGTTCGTCCCACCAGCCAGATCCTTCCCAGTCCGGTCCATCACAGCCAATTCTGTACGAGCAGCCAGATCCTACCCAGCCTGGTAGTTCGACGTGGCAGCCGCCACCTATGTACGGGCTCGGGATGCCGCCTTCGTACGGGTATGGCATGCCGCCTGGTTACCAGTTCGCGATGTCGCAAGGTTACGGGATACATCCACCTCAACATAATGTGTGGAACCCGTCTGCTATGCCGATGTCTCAGATTCCGGTCCACCTCCGTAAGTAGTTTATAATACTCTCATTTATTTATCATGTCCACCTAGACGGAGTACTGACGTAACATCTACATGTACAGGTGGGGGTGACGACTCTACACACGGAGCTGTACGACGACCCGATGTACCAGACTCCACCGCCGCCCCGACGCAGGAAACCCAGACACAGGAGGAGGAGCCGTTGCAAGGCCGAGGGATGCGTGACCACCGCGCTCCGAGACGCTTGTCACCTTCTGGGCCTCGACCGCGTAGACAGCCGCGGACACGTCCTCACAGAGATGAGTGATACTACTATCTACTACTATCTGTGAGACATATTTCTATCTAGGTACTACTATCCGTATTTCTATTTCTATGTGAGACATATTCATATTTATGTTTGTATGAGACATATTATCTATGTACGAGACATATTCATATTTATGTTTGTATGAGACATATTATCTATGTATGAGACATATTATTATCTATGTACGAGACATATCAGGGAAAATAAGTTGTACGACACATCTTCTATATCTAAATAGCTAAAGCCCACTACATGGAATTCTCTGAAATTTGGTGCATCCACGTCACCCTATTAGTTTTGTCTTGCTTAGCATTGGTTACAACGTTTGGACCTATGGAAAAAGAAACGCACCTCACCACGATTGTCACGTCACCACCCATTTAATTTAGCAGTCACACATATGTGCTGCGGTGCTGCAGGTTTCTTTCCGTCTCCCCCCTCAGTTAGTAACCTAAGGCATTAAAGCTACATGGAAACTGCAACGTCCAAAAAAAAAGTAGTCCAACGGACATACGCTTTCCTCCAGCTTCTAGATTTTGTAACTGATGGGTTAATTGGATATTTGCTCTTCATAAACCGCCACAACATGAAGGCATATGTGCATGCCATGAATATGCCCAAGGTCTGTTGTTTTGGCCACGCAGAGAACTGGTTAGTACTAATCTTGGCCTTTCCGTGATCCCTTCGGCCCGCTGTGATTCCTCCAGGGCATTCACGATGTCTTCTTTCACTTGGCGGCCGAGGAGAGCAACAATGAGACCATAGATCGCCCGGGTGGTGACGGCCTTGATGATCGTGGTTGTGACTAGCGAACATGGTGCAACATGGATATTCTTGGCTCTTTGTCTAAATCTATATATTGATTTGGCAACTGGTGGCGTTATGCAGTCCCTAGATTCATTTGATATTTGTATTCGAGTGTCTTCTTTTGTCATTGGATGGCCCTCTGCAGTTCTATTTCTACACCGTTCAAGTTTGGGATTCCTTTGTGCCATGCATGGCGATGAAGCTTCTCCTCCTTTATATACATTCTTTGATTACACCCAGTTTATTACTAGCAGCACTTGAACTTCCAAGGGACCGACGAACAGTGTTCATATTATTGGATAAGGGCTTTGCAGAATTATCAAGCTATATATGTTTTAAAGTTTCCCTGTGAAGGTATTCAACGAATAACTCAACTATACTTCCATCTGCCTTGGCATAATTACGTGTTTTATGTTTTGTTTTTCATGGGGTTTCTCTCCGACAGGTTAAAAAATTCAGTGTATATATAGTGGGATTCAAACTTATGGGGCAGTCAAATTTCCATTGTGTCTTGGATATATGTGCAACCAAAAGCTTTTATTAGCGATTTTCATCGGTGAAGTGCTTCTTACTTCTGTACCACGTAAGTTGGAACTACGGTGTTTATCATTTTATTCTTCTTCACTCTCATGTGCGTTAACTTTATTTTCAGAATATATTACTGTAAATTTCCGCAGCAACGCGCGGGGCATCATCTAGTATTATTAAACAAACATTGCAACTTACACAGACAGCAAGAAAAGTGGTAGTACCGACAACACAACATAAATTGAAAAAGAAAAGTCATCTACCATCGACACAGCCTCCCGCGTCACTCTTCTCCTTCGACGATGCTACACCCTTGCCCTTCGACGACGCCGCACCCTTGCCCTTCGACGATGCTTCAGCCTTGCGTTTCGACGACGCTGCACCCTTTCCCTTCGACGCCGCTGCCACTGCTGCAGCTCTCTTGCTCGCTTCAGTGGGCATGAAGATATCATCTTCGTCCTCGCTCTCCTCGACCCATAACATCGGTGTACGAAAAGCATCCAACATATATGCTTCAGTGGGATATGTTAGCTTCTTCTTCTGCCACCTAGCATGCAGCCTCACGAGTTCTTTTTCTATTTCCTTGTAATTCCTCCATGGCCACCCATGCCTAGCTAGATTCGCTGATAGCTCACGGAGATGAGGTGGATGACTAACAATATCTTCGAATGGGATCTCCTTATTGTCTACCTTGAACTCGGCCGTAAACTTCAAAAGGAGTGCCGACATTCCTGCCGGGAAACTACCATCTGAATTGTATCTCGACATGTTCGAGTGAGTGGACTATGCTTACCAACTCGACATCTCCTCCCGGGGTTTTTATAGGACGAGCACAGACCAATTGGCGGGAGAAATAGGCGGGAGCAAGGCTGGCGGGAAAATAAAAGGCGGGAGCAAGTTTGGCGGGAAAATTAGGCACGGCAGAAAAATGGCGGGAGGAAAATGGTGGGAACAAAATGGCGGGAGGAAAATGGCGGGAGAAAAAAAGCGGGAACAATTGACCGCGAAACAAATTTACTCGAGAAAACCAAAATATGCGCGGTGCCGGGAAATATGAGCGGGAAAATAATGGCAACATTAGCGGTGGCGGGAAATATGAATATATGGGCCAACAGTCGGGAAAAACAAAAACAAAAGTAAAATGCCACTTTCGGCACGGCCAGAGCCGAAACACGCCTGTCGGCCCCGCCATTACGCGAAAGGCAGGTGCATGCAGCTGCGCCTGCAGATCACCGGGCTTTCGGTTTGGCCCGTGCCGAAACCGGATGGTTTCGGTTTGGCCCGTGCCGAAACCTTGGCTTCGGTCCGGCCGTTGCCGACGCCCCGTGCTATTTTCCAAATTTCTGGAAAACGCGCGCTAGATTCCGAATAAACTTTTAATTTTTTTTTTTTCATGTTTCGAGTCCCCTTCCTCGCATCCAGCCCAAAATCCGGCGACGCAGCCGCTGAATTAGTACGATCACGCGCGCCTCCCCGCCTCCCCATGCCGGCGATGCCTCGTATCCCTCGACTCCGGTGTCACGTCGCCGCTCTAACGATCACCTTCGACTCCGCGTCCTGGTCCTAGATCTCCGCCTGCATCCCTCCTCGTGCTCGCCGTCGAGCACGACCGGCCCGGCGTCGACTGCAGCAGCTGCGGTTGCATCCGAGGCAAATCGCCCAGGCGAGCATGCTCCGTGTCTCCCTACGCCGCGCAACAGCAGCAGAACCGGAATGAGCTCTTGTTCTTCAGCAATTGCTGGACAGACGGAATGCCTCCTTCTCCTGGAGTGCCTCGCAGCTGCAGCGGGAGGATGGGGTGGTGGTGGGAACGGCCAGAGTGCCAGACGGAGATGGGTGAGGCGGAGTCGAGGGAAACGTAGGTCGGTACAGGTCCGATGTGTTGAATTCATCTCCCAACCTTCCGGTGCAGCAGCTCGGCAACGCGACCCCACGCCGTCGAGGATGCATCCCGTCCAATTCATAGGACGAAGGTGGTTGGGGACGTATTGCCCGGACAGATTTCGCTGTGGTTATACACAATGCTATATGACGTCAGCTAGCGAAACGAGTGGCTAGAATGGAGGGAGCAAACGAGCTCCGGCTCACTTCGGAGTTTTCGCTTACTAGTTGCTTTGCACGTGCAACACACGTCTCCACGATATGTTATGTGTTTTGTGTTACTGTCTCTAGATATCATAAATATATTATTTCTAATATTATAGTACAACATGTCATCTTTCATTCAAAACTCTTTAAAAAGCAGGAATAGGAAAAGCATTGAAATGAGATAGCATGACTTGTTGACTCACATTGGAATTGAAAACACATTTTTCTTTTCTTCAAAAGCCTTGTTTGGCTGGGGTCGATAAATGCATGATTTTTTGAAGCATTATGCCTATGACATAATTGTCAATTTTGGGCTCAATGCCAAGTTTCCTTGGGAATTACATAAAAAGATCCGTGGAAAAAATCCTATAGTTTTTAATTCCATTTGGGTATATGTCCATTTGTTCCAATATTTCTCAGATGAATTATATGTGTGTAAGAAATAAAGTTCTAACTTACTATTAACGCAAGATTGCTGCATTGCTGGGGATGATATTAGTTCAACACTTGCCTCTCGTAGTCTCATCAGTGTCTAGTCCAGTGCCAACAGTGATTTGTATATGTATTATTCTACCAGTGTACAGACACTGTACAACAAAAGGAAGAAGAAATAGTTCAGGCTGCCCACAATGACAAAGGCAAGACCAAATAACATTCTAAGTGTAAAATTGGAAGACAAGGAAGACTTGAGGACTATGGAATAAGAACCAGTTCAGAGCACATAAATTAGTAGAACACACGGTATACATTACAAGTTAATAAAATCACACTGGTTGTAGACCGCAATGAATAGTGACAAGTCACACTGTAAAGTTGTTTAACCTGTATCCCCGCTCATTCTCATTTCACAACACAAGCTTTACCAGGTTGTCATTGAGAGCAGTCACGTCCTAGGCATCAAAGATGTTGGATCTGTGATCGGTGAGTGAATGATGAAAATAAGTGACACGCCTGATAGCTACTACCAGATTATATTCACATGCTGTAAAAAAGGATACTTTGTTATTGTGGAATTATATACAAATACTTGGTGTCACAGAAACAATACCCTAGTGAGCTCTAGCTTGTAGGATGTCATAACAGCTCAATCCATGATAGGAGGTTTGTCTATGTAGACAATAGAACCAGTACCTTATATGCATTGCACTTCCATCTTTCCAATCTGTATGGCACCATCAGGAGGATCTGGTCCAGCCCCGTAGCACCAAAATAAAGAACAAAGGCCACTGCATATTTTGTGGAAATAACCAGGTAAAGAACAAATAATGAAAACACTTGTACTCAACATGATTCGAGAATTGCATTGCATATGAATATGTAACGACAGAAAAATTGAACACTAACAACACAGTGATATCTCTGAATACACGGGATAGTCCAATACAGAAAAGTACATAGCATTTACCATGCCAATGAAACAACACAGAAAATTATAGTTGCATTAGAAGGTTGCCATCGAGAGCAAATACATCTTAGACAACACTTGTCCATCCAACAAAACTACTGCTGGTAGTACAATTGCAAACCAATTCCAAGTTTATTTAAAACTTGAAAGATAAGTGAGGGAAGAAACACATCTTTTACATAAATAATTTGTGAAACCAGTATCATTTGGTTCACGCAAGATTTAGAAAAAAACATAGTAAAATAAATGTACCCTAATAGGATCTCGGATCCTCATCGTCGACGAAGTATGCCGAGCAGGTTAACGGGCACGGCGGCGCTCCTTGTTGCCGCATAACCCGTGGGGCGGGGAACGGTGCGAAGTAGGAAGCATCGATGATGTCCTACAGCCGTAGTCAAGGTGGGGAGGAGCATCCGACATCACTCCGGGAGCCTCTGCCGGATCCCTCCAAGGCCGCATAGTGGCCGGCGCCGATAATCTGTTGAAGGCGAAGGTCATCCATGGCGGCCAGAGCGTAGCCGCGGTTGCGGACCAGGTAGTTGGCGGAGAACAGGAGGGGCTGCCGCCAGCCCGCCATGGACCGGCGCGACGGCGGGAGAAGGGAACAGCGTCGGAGGCGGCGCGTACGCGGAGAGCATCGACGGCGGCAGCACGCGTTGGTGGAGACGGGATAAGGGGATGCGTGGTTGGCAAAGGAAGCAGATTATGCGGAATAAATCAAGGGGTGGGAGGCCTGCGAGGAACGTTTCGCTGGCAGAGTTTTCGTCCGCCGGTGTAAACTGCTAAACACACACTTTGGTGAGGTTAGTTCTTTTGCGGACGGTTAGATCTGACAGGTGGGCATGATCGTGCGGTGCTAAATTGTCTTTGTTGCTCTATGTACGTGTGTGGGGTGCGCTTAGCAAAGAATATGTTTGCTTGTTTAATATTAGTAGAGATTGGCGCCTCTTTCTTCCAACTCAGCAACCATAACGTATTTCATTATTGCTAAGATAACATGCCCTAATGCCTCGTTTGGATGTTTGCATTCAGCCTTGATATTGGATATTCGCGTCCATCTGAGCCGAATATCCCGAATATCGAGCGTTTGGCGGAGCGTGACATTCAGGCTTGACTTTCGCACGCAATATTGAGCATGCTTGCGCGAAGGCAAAAATGGTCCAGCCCAATCTCCAGCCCCTGCGCTCGACATTGCTCCATATTCGGAAAACTTTCTCTCCTCGTACCTGTTCGCGAGCAGGAGACCTCGAGACCTCGACCCAGGGCTGGAGCTAGGGACGGCGGCGGCGCAGGTAAGATCCCCCCCTCCCTCCAACCTCCCGTCCAGCGTCGGACGGCCGCCCTGGCGGCACCCTCCATCCTCCCTCCCCGCCACAGCTGTTGTCTCTCTCTCCCCGCCTCATCTGCTCTCTCCCTCCCGTCTCATCCCCCTCTTCTTCACTCCACGAGCTCCGGCGGCCGGGCTGGTGAATCCCGAGCTGCAGCTTCCAAGGTCAGGTACGGAGCAGGACTGTCTTCTTATTTACAAGATTTCCCTGTTTTCTCTCTCTTTCTAGTTCTTCCATCTCAGACTGTCTGCCACATCCTCACCTGCGGCGAGCTCATGGACTGTAGGTAGCTGCTTCTGACGTCCAACCCAGGCGCCGGCCGCCGGCGCCGGGTTTACCATCAGCCCCAGCTGGTTCATGTTCCATGTTTAAATTGGGGCGTCACGATGCCGTCCCTGAAGGCGTGCTGCTGCTGCAGCTGCAGGCCGGAGAGTTGTCGATCTCTGACGAGTCGTGTGTTTGGAAGCTGTCGGAGATGGCGTCGCCAGCCATGGATCCATCACCTTCCCGTTCTGTCCGTAGTGGTGCGGCACGGCCATGTCCTGCTCCACCTTCACCTACTCCCAGTAGTTCTTGTTGTATAGGCGGCACAGCACCCACTCATCCAGCTGCAATTACAAATCAGTTTCGTATGGATCGAAGCAATGTGAATGGGATGCAGCCAAAGATGGGAAGCTAATGGGATGCAGCCAGATGTGTATTTTGTTTGTTTGAGACTTCATTAAAATGGTCATTTATGATGGATTATGTATTGACTTTGGTATAATGTTGTTGTTAAAATATTGGAGAATATTATGTATTTTTCTAGCTGTCGTCGGTACCATAATAAGTGGTTGTTATGTACGTTTTGGCATGAATATAACACTACAATGATCAATGTCTCAAAAACTGCATTTATACCATCCAAACAACATTTGACATTCAACCTCAATATCTTGTCTAGATCCGAATATCTAACACATCCAAACAGAAAATATTGATATTCAATCTCAATATCAATATCCTGGGTATTGGACATTCAGCCCAATATAATGTCTAGGCTCCCAATACAAACATCCAAACGGAGCATAAGAGACATGATAAAATGGCAATGCCAATCACCAATCACTTTCATATAGTATTACAAAAGATGGTAACACGATACATGAGGCGCAAGGAGAACCTTTTATATAGTTCATTAGTTACTAATAAAGATAAAACAGATGCTTGAGCTCTGCCTCTTTGGGAATCAAATCCTCTAACACCGCGGAAAGAGAGCTAAAAATGCACGAAAATTGCACATGATTTAAATACTAATATTAACTATAGCGTTGAATCATCATAGTCAATATTCGAACTCATGCATCTACTCTTAATCGTATAATGTTGTTGTCACGGCACAATGGTCGTGTAGATGCACCAATAACAAAACACGCGTCCGTTTTCAAAGTTATTGGAGTGTGATTTCATTCATCACTTGTACTTTTCTACACACGAAAGTACTCTAAGAAAAACGAGGAAAGATTTATCTCCCTTTACATTCCTCCAAAATGTCAAAAACTAGCAAATAGATTTCGTGTGGGAATATAGAGCTCTCTATTATTGACATGAATCTCAAGACTCGGGAATAGAAAAAAATACATGATTAAAATGGCATGTTCATTTGACTCCTACAAGATTACAAACTATAATGCTTTGGAGAAAGGCGTCTCACATCCCAACTAAAACCAAAAGGAATTGCATCAAACTAGATATAAATTCAAGTGGAAATAAATCGTTGGTAAAATATCCTAAGATTATACTCGTTTGAATTAAAATATTTACACAACGGATTCTTGTAGAAATCCTTAGAACTCTTTGTAAACACACACCCCCCCCCCCCCCCCCCACCCACCCCAAAGAAAACTTCAAAGGGAATCTTGCAATCACTTTGGGTCTCTCATTGGGAGGGTTCTCAAAGCATAAGATGAGGGGAACCATGTGTTGAAGTGTTTTTTCTTTAATATTATAGTGAAGGACTATAGAATTTCAGTGTTAAAAGACACACAAGTAAAACAAGCAAACTACAATACAAGGTTTGAGTTGATGGAAAACTTTCTCGAAAATATAGCACAAAATATGTTTTAGGAAAAAAAGGGAATTTTCTTAAGTAGCTAAACTGGGCTGGAGTTTATTTCTACGTATTTTTTGGTAACCTAAGTGTACCTTTTGGAAATAATTTATTTACATGTTCACAACTATTTATTTTCGTCACTGTTCACCCAAAGATGTCAAAATGCAGCATATATACCTCTTTCGAGAATAAATTCTTCTTTGATAGCAGATTATAAAACATATGTATAGGAAAAACTCGGAATGTTATAGAATATAAGATTAGAAAACTAATGTGGATCGCAGAGTGTTCCACAAAACAAGAAAATAATAAATAAATCATATCAAGAGTTTGAGACGACGAAAATTGCCTTCAAAATATAGTGCAAGAAAAATAACCATTGTGCAAATTTCATAATGATCCTAATATTTTTTAAAAATCCTGTACTTTTTTGAAAAAGTTTTATAGGGAAACAAATAAAAATTCCAAAAATCACTTTGTGCAAGGGATATCCGATAACCCTCCTCTTCTCGCTCGCTCGCTCCCACACAACACCGCCAATGGCGCTCGCCACCGCCGCGGCGGCCATCTCCATCCACCCCTTCCTCACCCGCCCCTCGTCAATCCTCCGCTACGGCCGCCGCCTCCCCCTCCTCCTCCTCCTCCGCGCCTCCTCCACCTCGGACTTCAACATCACCTTCGCGGACCCCGCCCCGTCCAAGCCCTCCCCCGCCGCGCAGCCGCTGGTCCCGTGGATCGCCCGCGGCGCGGACGGCAAGCCCGCCCTCCACAACTCGCCGCCGCCCGACGTACTCCAGGCCGTGGCCGCCGCCGAGGCCGAGGCCAAGCGGGCCAAAAGGGACTCCAACAGGAAGGGTGGCGCCGCCGCAGTCGACGCCCCCGTCGCCGGCCTCAAGGTGAAGGAGAGGAAGGCCGCCCCCACCGCGCCGCCCAAGTTCTCCAAGGCCGCCAGGAGGTACTACAACGAGAATATCCGGAGCACGAGCCGCAGCGCCTCGCCAAGGTCCTTGCCGCCGCAGGAGGTAACCATCCTATTACTCAGTAAGCTTGACCATGATAAGCCTCATAGATAGAACAGAGGTCAGAGATTGGAGCAGCATTGTGTCTGTCTTTATGCTGACTCGGTGGCTCTTCCTAGTGGCCTCAAGAAGGACCAGCGAGGAGCTCATCTTCCAAGGGAAGGTCACCGTCAATGGTTCTGTCTGCACTGCTCCCCAGGTATGAAATTATAACCAGAAGACAAATTAACCAAGAATGTTGACGAGCTAGTTCGTCTGGTTTGGTACACGTGTAAACAACTGCGTAGCTCTTATGCACATATGTCAGTATGAAAAAAGCTGTCTAGTTGCGGCGAAAAATAACTTAGCTTGTCCAATTTAGCTAGATTCTGTCATTGTACCATCATGTGGAATTCGATCAGTATGCTTCAAATATATTCCTCTTATGTAGACCAAGGTTGACATCGCAAAGGATTCTATCTACGTGAACGGGAATCGTATTGCGAAGAAGTTGCCTCCAAAGCTCTATTTTGCTGTGAACAAGCCTAAAGGGTCCGTATAATTTCTTCCATATTATTGCAGTCCGCAGAACAGTAAAGAGTTGCCTTCTGTATTGCAGCAGAATATTTTTGAATCATTAAGAATGAGCCATCAGTCCAGCTATGTGGTAATGTGATATCCCTAAATGGTAGTTTTGATGTCCTACAGGTACATTTGCTCATCTGGCGAAGAGAAGTCTGTTGTCTCCTTACTGGATGATTATTTGAAAGGCTGGGTATGTTTTATATAGGGCTCTCTGTAAAATAGACATCACACTGATACTAAAGAAACTTCACCATATTCATGGTGTGCTGCGCCTTCCATCAGTTGGTTATATTTGCATGTTTTCCAATATATCTGTATCACACTGCAGAACAAGCTTCAGCCAGGAACACCAAAACCACGCTTGTTTACTGTGGGTCGTCTTGATGTTGCCACAACTGGTCTTATAGTTGTTACAAATGATGGTAATTTATCATTCTTAACAGAAACTACATGGAATCAACAGTTTAACTATCAGATACCTAAAGTTAGTTGCTATCCTTTCAGGTGAATTTGCCCAGAAAGTCTCACACCCTTCTTCAAATATAACGAAGGAGTAAGTTCGACCTCCCCTTTATCCTTTGTAGAACTGCATGCGGAACTTATATCTACTTGAAATACTGTTGACTTTATTCAAGTTTTTGTAGCAGACAATTTAGGATGTCTTTTTGGTACTACCCTCGTGCCAGCATTATCAATGTTGCAGTAAATGTGGAGAAGTACCATTGCTATTAATCTTGAAAATATTCTTCTCTAGGCAATTTTTCATAATAAATATGCTCAAACATGGTAAATGGACAATGAATCATAGGCAAAACTAACATTGATTATATTTTAATAATTTTCATTCATGTGTTCAATGTTGCAGATACGTAGTAACTATAGATGGAGCTGTGCACAAGAAAAACCTCATAGCTATCAGCGAAGGAACAAAAATCGACGGCGTCAAGGTCGTACCTGATTCATAGAACCACTGGATGCACAACCTGATACAAAAAGGACCCGGCTTAAAATAGTGGTAATTTTCCTTTCCACTATGCCCTATTCTGTTTGTTGTATTTGATGTCTGTTTTGTAACATCTACATGTGGTAGAAAACTGTGTATAATTTAGGCAATTTGACTTGTTCAGTTTAGCAAAGAATATATCCTAGCAATAATGTTCAGTCCATGTATCTTTATGCTATGTTGATTGTGCACATATAATGCAATCCTATGTACTAGTAGTAGCTTACTTGCACTGATGCTTGAGTAAATCAATTTTGTATAAATTCATAGGCATCACATTTAGTTATCTACTCACTGGCATTGATATTGTTGGGCTCTATTTCTGGCAGGTTCATGAAGGAAGAAACCACGAAGTTCGTGAACTTGTGCAGAATGCAGGACTAAAGGTTGTTTTGTGTGACAAGTATATCCTTGTCAAGATTTTTTTGTATTTCATTGGTTCATGTCTGTATGTTTTGTTGGAGTATGTCGATGTGATGTTTGGGAGGGTAAACATCTGTTAGATCGTGCTTGGACGGTGAGGTCTTGAGGTATAATGACATTGGTGAAGGAGGTCACATATTGTGGTAGGAATAAATCTAGAATAGCTAGTCAAAGAGTGATCGGCCACTGCAGGACTGTAGGGTCTAGGAAAATTTTCCCAATTCATCTTTGATTCATTTGTCTCAGTTCCAATAGGCTGTGTTCCCTTTTATGGATATTGGCCCTAACTCTTCCTAATAACTTCCATTAAAAGATGGTCGTCTTACCCTAATGTGATGGCTTAAGAGCTAAGTAATGTAAGTATAGAAGCATGCAATTTATTGCATGATAGCAAAAGGTAGAAGGCTTGCTATAGTACCGCACCGTCTTTACGCCGACATGGTTCTAAATTTGAATTGACTACCTGATCTTGTTTTGCCATTTCTATTTTGATGTTCTACTGTAACAATGTCAACCTCATGAAGAGGGCAGGGTGTTCCTGTACTTCCATAAAAGTAGAAGAGAGTTGGTCCTGTTCATGAGGGAAACGGCTAGAAAACCTTACAAAACTCGGCGAATTAGAGGAAAAGCAGGTGAAGCGAAAGCCCCGTGATTATGCTGCCTGTAGAACTATTTTGTGTGTGCTTCATTCAAGAAGGGCTGTTTGGTGGAATTGTATGGGTTTTGTTGTGAACCGAATAGTATCTATGTTATTGTCTTGAACTCAGCTGATATTAATCTTTGTTGTTGACAGGTCTACGCTTTGAAACGTGTTCGGATAGGCAGGTTCCGCCTTCCATCAGATCTGGGGTAATGTTGTTTAACACATTAGCACACGTTTGACAGATACAATTATACTTTCTTATAATTAGGTCAGTAACAGAACACTGGATAATTAGCCCTTTGTTGGATTTAACACTTGCAGGATTGGGAAGATGGTTGAACTCAAAGAAGCTGACATCAAGGCATTAGAAGGCAACAACTAGAGTGGCCAACTGAGTTCATGGGCACGGATTCTGACACCGGCGTGGCCAATCAACAATGGCATCGCCATCAAAAGGATGGACACCTTCCGTATTAAGCCTCAAGGCAAGAGCCACACCGCGACACACTTGAAGGCTCTCGATTCTGCTAGTCTAGACGTAGGGGGCCTTACCCTGATGGTCAAGTTCGACCGACCGACATGCTTTTGCTTCGAAGAACACATGACTGAAGAATTTCCGGGATTGTACCAAGGCAGCATTGTTTGGTGGAGGAGATATGTTGAGTTAGCTGGCAGAGCTGGTGATGGTGCCACTGTTATGTACAACGGTCCGTTGATTTATCTGTACAAATGCGAGTTCTGTTAATCGAGTGATGAACTATTTAGGAATTTTTGGTAACTTGTAGGAGTAACTTTTACTAGCACTATACATCAAATCTATAAAGGTAATTTGGTCGCCTTTGCTTTCTGTTTCTGTATCGTCATTTGTCCTCTTATTATGGGCTGATCTATTTTTCACTTATGAACATAGCATGTTTTTTTTATTATATAGGAGTTTAGAAGTTTCAAAAAAATCTGAAAAAAATCATGCATGTTCTTAATGATGTATCCTATAGACGTGCAAAACTACAGTGCGAAATAGTTTATATTTCGACCTACACAAAAATAAAAAATCTACAGATCTGACTAAAGTTAACAATGCATAGTTTCAAATCTACAAATTTTGTCATTTTTGTGTAGACTACAATATAAAGATTTTTGCTTTGATATTTTGCACTCTTCTAGTATGCATCATTGAGAACATGCTTGATTTTTTTGAAACTTTTAAATATAATTTTCGAATTTTTTAAAGTGACGGGAGCACTGGAGCTTGGGAGCAAAAACTACTTTCCGTTATTTTCTTAGTAACTGTTTTTTTGAAACTTTAAACCACAATATATTAAGCTAGCAAGCCGCCTCATTAAAAACCTTCCAGTCCCTTAGGTACCCTGGTAAGAAAAGAGTGCGTCTGAAACTTACTGCTTTAGGCATCCACAATAGTTACATCGTTTACAAGTTTGTTCAGAAGAAAGCTAGGAGGTTCATCGACCCAATTACAAGAAAGATCATTTAAAAAGCTAAACCTAGCTATCTCATGTGCTGCCTGATTTGCTTCCCTAGGACAATGCTTGAATTCAACTTTTCCAATCGCCGCGACAAAATCAACACAATCTGTAAAAATAGCCGCCGATGCATTCCACCATCTAGACTCCCCAGTTGGAGCCTCCACTGTTTCAAGCGAATCTGATTCCGCAATAATATTACTGTATCCCATCATATTAGCCAGGGAAAGGCCCTCTTTCATAGCAATTGCCTCGGCCAAATTTGCTGAGGATATATGTTGGAGGAAAAGGCAATACGCCGCTATGAAAGCACCCTGGAAATCTCGCAATATGGTCCCACAGCTCCTGTACATGTATCAGGAAAAAATGATGCATCAACATTTAGTTTTACGCACCTAGGATCAGGCCTGCTCTACTTCTCCTCCCCTGATGGTCTAGCACGGCTTGTAGCTCTGGCCGCATTAGCCGTAGACAAAATGATTCTGAGAGGAAAAAAAAGATTAGAGATGAAACGAGTCGTGGTTGGGCCAATTTTGGGCCGCTAATTGGGCCCTGTTCTAGTTGGCAACGAACGAGGAGGATGGATGGTTAGTTTAAGCCGCCCCGTCGCCATGGATCGTCATCGTCGTCATCGGCTCAGATCTGCACGCCGCGAGACCACCACCACCACGCCCACGACTCCACCAGCCACCACCGTCGTCGTCCGTCCCATTCCCCCTCCCCTCACCTCTCGGGATCTCTCCCCGATCCCCAGCCCGCGCCGCCGCACGGGGCGGCATACAGTGTCCGCTCGGCCGCTCGGGGCTGCTTTGCGGAGCAGACCAGGAAGCGCGTCCGGGGCATTCCGTCCTTCTGCTCGTGTCGTGCTCGCTCCCGCGGCTGGCTGACGCCGAGCGGCGGCGATGAATTTCCTCTACCGAGCCGCGCAGCCGGAGCTGCCGCGGATCCCCGAGCAAGACCACGCCTCGCACAGGCCGCCGGCCAAGACCCTCGAGGGCCTCATCGCCGACGACCCCTACCGCGTCTCCGCGGCCGCGGAACAAGACGGAGCCGCTGCTAACAACGGACCTGGGATGCTTCTGCTGCTGCTGCTTCTCCTGCTGCTCCATCTTCAGACTCCAAAACTCCAGCTCCGGCGGGGAAGCACAGCGACGTCTCGGAGGACGAAGGGTGGATCACGATCCCAGACGGTCGGTGCCCTTTGCCTTGCTCGGTTGCACTAAGATCCATTAACGACACCTCTCGTTGGAAATGTCGTCTCATATAGCTCAACAATTCACAATCTACTGTCGCAGGGGAGCTTCCTGAGAACTTGAGCCATGTTTCAGACATGCTGCAGCTGCGACCGCTGGACCGCCCTTCCTTTTCCCCGGTAATTGCATCTTCCTTCCCAAGTTACTTGCTTTAGAGGTCTAGCACTAGTGCATCTTGCTGCTTGTGCCTGTGTTTGTTGCGAAATCTGAATTAGTTCGGCTATCAGGCGAGCAGGTCCATATACTCGCGTGCCTGTCGGCCTCCAAGCAAGACACACAGCTCATATCTCCGTTCAGGATCGCGGCCGTGATGTCTAAGAGTGGTAACTCGCCGCAACACCCGCGAAGAAATCTAGCAGCCCTGTCAGCGAAAACGGCGACGCGAACGGGACAACAGCCGGAGAGAACAGTTCTCCACGCAGTGTCGAGGATACCATGGAGAGTGTTGAACTCAGCGACAATGACAATGTATCTCCGTCGGCACAGGATATCTCAGAGACCGAATCTCTTCTTCGGATGGAAGACCACAAGAAGCAGACTGAAAACATGCTGCAGAGGTTCAATAGATCTAATTTTTTTGTCCGGATCGCGGAGTCGGATGAACCTCTCTGGTCCAAGAAAAGAGTAGCTGCAACTAAGACTGAAAACGAACAAAATATTCAGATAACCTGACAAATAACACAGCTTCAAGGAGTTATGCTTACAACACCATCTCTGATAAAGGGGTTTTTGATGGTAGCACGTCTGGAGGAGTCGCTCGCGATACTGCAAGATGCTATGCTCTGCAGAATGGAGATATCGTGGTATGTTTCGAAGAATACTTCTGTTTAGTTGCTGTGTGACATTATACTCTAGATCTTTTTAAATGATTGACCACTGTAAGTTTATTGGCTATGCGAAAATAATCCTAAGTTTGATATGCTAATTCTAGTTGCTCTAGGCATCTACTTGATACCTGGAGACTGATCTGAAATCTACTACCTCATAGCATCAGATTTAGCAGATTGACAACTGCCTTTGATACATTTCTTCTCTGCATTTAATGCACCTTTATATCAGCCACAGTAGTAAGCAGGGCCCTGCAACTTTTTGAATTATAATCATCGCCTTTAGTGAAGTCTGCGTCCATGTAAATCTTTTGCACACTGCTGCAGTTGTCTGAATATACTAACCATGCTTATTATTAATTTATTGAACAAGTATGTTTTTCGCAACTAAAGAAAGCAACTTCTCTAGAAGTTAATTATCCTACTCCTCTGCTAAGTTGCATTCATGTAATGTTGATGTGTGATTCTGGTTTACTTATTTGCGTGCCGATTAATCAACTCATGTTCTCTGTTGGAAGGATGCAGGTTGTTTTGCAAGTGAATGTTGGTGTTAGCAATATGGAAGACCCAGTACTTGAAGTTCTTCAATTTGAGAAGTGTACGTCAAGCAATTATATGTGTGAGAATCTAGTCAGCGGACTTCCTAGCGGTTATGAGGATCCTTGTCGGGAGCTGCTTAGCTGGTTGCTCCCTTTAGATCGGACACTACCTCCTCCTCGTTCTTTGTCACCTCCTAGTCTCAATCCTAGTATATCACACAAGCAGTCTTATTCTGCCCCCGGATCTCAAATTTTTTCATTGAGTAACTTTAGAAGCTACTCAATGCCTTCACCCTCCTCCGCTCAGCCTCCAAACATAAGACCACCACCAATATCTGAAAGTCAAGAATTTATGCCGGAAAATCCTGCAAAAACACCGGATGTTGTAAATGATGGACAGCTTTCTTTTAGAGGAGTTCCTTTGGAGCCTGAGCGGTATTCTGTACGTTGTGGTCTAGAAGGTGTATACCTACCAGGGAAACGATGGTCAAGAAAAGTTGAAATCATTCAACCAATTGAAGTTCATTCATTTGCCGCCAAATGTACTGCAGAAAATCTTCTGTGTGTCTTAATAAAGGTTTCTATGAACATCCCAAATCCTTCATTAATTTTTCATACTTAAAGAAACTTTCAAACCTAATGATATCTTCAATTTTCAGAACATTGCCCCACAGCATGTGCAAGATATAGTTGTATACATAGATGCAATTACTGTTGTCTTTGAGGAGGCATCCAAAGGAGGTTCTCCTCTGTCACTACCAATTGCCAGTATTGAAGTCGGGCATGGTCACAGCTTACCAAATCTGGCACTCAGGTATATGCATATATTTCGCATGGATTCTTCCAAACTCGAAATAAATTATTTCTTCAATAAATTGGTTCCCCCTTTGGATTTGCCAAATCCACCAGCTTGATCTCGTCTGTAATTTAGAACAAAGGAAGAAACTCTCACAGCATGTGCTATAACCTGGAATTTTCAGTTTATATTTTGGTATGATTGAGTTGGTTTCATTTTCTAAAAGAAATTCAGTTTTGAAGCTGGTTTCATATGACCTAGAGTACTGGCCTCCTTAATGCTGGATTGGACCAAACCCTTTACTTTCACTAGATTCAGTTTAGTTTTTTTTTGGAGAGAGATTCAGTTTAGTTGTTTTACGCTCGCAATACACATCCTAAGATGTTGTGCATTACACGTTGGTTTGAAGCTTCTTCAGAAGACTCAAAGCTTCCATGTGGCTTACGTATTACTTTGTCCTTTACAGGAGGGGTGAGGAGCACTCATTTATTCTGAAGCCAGCAATTATGTCCTCAAGGAACCGAAGGACCAACAGTGATGCACCTCCCACTTTGTCACTCCCAAAGACGACCGGAGCTGCCACAAATTCTTCTACGCCGAGGGTTAGCGACCCCAGTGTTGCCCTTACTGATCAGTATGCTGTACTCGTATCATATCGCTGCAATTACACAGGTGAACTGTTGAAAAATAAGACTATGTGATTGAGGACAAGTCTTAGTTGATAATTCTGACTTACAACCCATTATCCTCTGTAGAATCAAAACTTTTCTTCAAGCAGGCCACGAGCTGGCAACCCTATGCAGCTAGTGATCTTATGATCTCTGTATCTTCTGAGCTGTCGTTACGAAATCCTACCCCGAGTGCTCGAGTTCCTCAACTTCCCGTGCAGGTTATTTTGTCCCCCTCTTTAGGTCTTTCTTGTGCTTCATGGCTCACTTTGACAGTGTCCGTTGTTGTTTTCCAGGTATTAACCCTTGAAGCTACTAATATGACATCGGAAAACCTCACATTAACCGTTCTTGCTCCAGAAGCATCCGGTTCCTCTTCAGTTGTATCCTTGAACTCAGCTCCAACCACACCAAATGGTTCTACTGATAATCTTAATGAGTCTGCGAGAAAATCTGGATCGGGAAAGCGAACTGGTTTTCGGAGACTGGATTCAGTCGTCGCTGGCTCTACAAAAGAAAGTGACACCGCAGGGAATAAGATAAGTACTTCAGCAGGGTGTACTCATCTGTGGTTGCAGAGTGCAGTTCCTCTAGGGTATTGATCTCTTCTGTTCTTTCTTTCTTTGAGAGTCACAGTGCAGTATTTCAGTACTCTGAAGAATTGCGTTCCTTGTGGTTAACAGGTGTGTTCCTGCACGTTCAAGCACCACTGTCAAACTCGAGCTACTTCCGTTAACAGATGGGATCATTACACTGGATACACTCCAAATAACCATAAAGGAGAAAGGTATGGAAAGTCCGATACCTATCAGACAGATATAGTGCGTACATTAAAATGAAAAATGTGTTATGGCTGTTCTGTCTAGTACCTGTAATAGTCTGAATCTACTAGGTTATCCGGATACACCGAATCTTCACCTGAGAAATAAAGTTTAAACAGGTGTTTCGAGTCTGTCTTGTCTTGCGCTTTGCTGATTCACGGCATGTATTCATTATATTTACAGGTCTTACATACATTCCGGAGCACTCCTTGGAGATACACGCATCTTCTGGCATTTCAGCGGGAAGGTCATAGGAATCAGCGGTGCATTACAGATGTCATAGAGTTTCTGGCTCAACCTCTTTGTGGAGGGAGTGACCAAGTGTCCAAGCGTGGAGTTGTTCATTTTATTGGATGCTGGAATGAGAGCCTCTTACACGGCAGTATCCTGGAGCCGAGATAACTCTACGTGTGCCCAAGATCATAGCCTCTCCCATCAGCAAATCCATTCACGCACAGAGTGCTGGGATATTGGGCAGGCTCGTCGAGGAACCTGTAATGTTGTATTGCATAGTTTTGGTTCCGTTTCCTGGTTCCATTTTTCGTGGTTACATGTGAACCTGGCGAGCAGATGTATCGATTTTACGGATCTCCGGTTTATTTTTTCTGGTTGTATTTTTGGCTGCCAATGTTTTGGCCTCTTCCCCTTGTAATTGGCAGATCTGAGTGTATATTTGGGCGCTGCTGTTGTATGCCAGGTTATGCTGTGTTTAGATACAAGTTTGCATGCTCATAGAAATCTTGCTGGGTTTGACAACAGTCGGCTCAATACAGATGTGGACTCATGAATATCGTTGGATTTTTACATTTCAATTCCTTTATCAGTCTAGAAGCGTACCAATATTCCAGGACACATAACTTTTACTAAGTTAAAAAAACTCTGACATGGAAACTTCAGATTGAAATAGAATCTAGTACATTACCTAGTTTAAATTGTAAATATCCATTCGACCCACTATCGATCCTGAATTCGAGCTGTGGACTGTATTTGAACTGGATTGTGGCTGAACGGCGTATACGTGCGGTCATCCATGATTTGCTGGAATTTTCTAGAAAGATCTAGGAACAATTGACTATATTACAGATAAAATTCGAATAAATAAAGTTTGTATACTGTAGAAAATACTAAACCAGCCAGTGAGCAACTGAGCATGAATGTATTGAGTGAATAAAGAATTCCAATCGAGGCGAGGCACCTTCTCGCGGAAGCCACTGCAGCTCCCTGTCGTGCGCGCCTCGACTCGACCACAAAGCAAAACAAAACAGAACAGAAACCCCGCCACCGCTCAATCTCTCTGCCATTACTCTCCCCGTCTCTCAGCCGCCGCCACCCCCGCCTCCGCGAGGACGATGGCGACCGGCGCCGCCGCAGCCGGGCGGGCGTCGGTGCGGCCCGTCGACAGGAACGCCGGCGCGGCCCGGGGCAGCGCGCGCTCCAAGTCGGTCGCGCCGCCGCGCCGCCCGCCCTCCCCGGCCCGCGCCCGCACCGCCGCCGCCGACCACGACGGTGCAGCAGGTACGTGCGCCGGTCAATGCTCGTACCCTTGCTCGTGTTTAGGGAAAATATTTGCTCAGCTTTCCTGGTACATTCAGGTCTGCATTTCGTGTTCTGCAGACGCATCATGATACAGTGATGCACAGCACTAATGTCATCAAAATTGCAGTCTTTACTGAGTTTTCTTGTACTAGCTGTGTTCCCATGATTGATAGTGTGCGTGTCATCCCCAGATTTGTGCAGAGTGAGAGTCGCGGTGAGGATCCGGCCCAAGAACGCCGACGAGCTAGCGCAGGGCGCCGACTTCGACGCTTGCGTCGAGCTGCAGCCCGAGGTCAAGAAGCTGAAGCTGAAGAAGAATAACTGGGCCTCCGACTCCTACCAGTTTGACGAGATCCTCACCGAGAATGCTTCCCAGAAGCGCGTGTACCAGGTCGTCGCCAAGCCCGTCGTCGAGGCAAGTCATGTGTTTCAGTGTTTTGTTTGAAGATGCAACGGAAAATTAGTTGTTCGTGAGCAGCATAACATTGCCCTTTTTTCCCTTAATTTTATAGTGCCTGCTTGGTATAACTTCAAACAAGACTGGTAGTAATTTTTAGTCCATTAGTGGAAATACAAAAAATACTGAAATCTCTTTGGTACCCTCTGATAACTTTTTTTCGTTCAGAGTAGCTTACTCTGCTTGCTGCTAATTTTTGTGCTCATCTTTGATGCTAAATAGTATTGCAGAAATATCTTTTTCCTTCAGTTACAACAACTGGACGTGTCTTTGGCCCATCTTCGATTGCTAAATAACTTTTCATTTTCAATTTGTTGCTTCAAAACATACATATCTTGAGTTCTTGACCTGAGAAATTGTACAATCTATTCTGGTAAACCTTTGCAGAGTGTATTAGAAGGATATAACGGGACAGTGATGGCTTACGGTCAAACAGGTACTGGAAAGACATACACAGTTGGTCAGCTTGGGAAAGAAGACCCTTCTAGTCGTGGTATAATGGTCAGAGCGCTGGAGCATATCCTTTCTAGCATATCCTTGGAGACAGACAGCGTGGCTGTATCATATCTCCAGGTTCAGTCCACGACTACTAAACCTATTTTCCTTATACATATTTCACCATTTCTTACCACTGGGCACTTTCTTTGCATGGGTAGCTTTGTAGCTTTCTAGTAAGGACTTAGGAATATCTAGGTAGGTTTGTTTTGCGCACCAATGACCAGACCAACTAAAGCTTACATTAAGGCACATGCATTGAGTCATTGGCATAAACAGTGACTATTGAGCTGCATGTTTAGATAGTCAAATTAAATTGATAACTGAGAAGCACGAGTTGCAAACTGATCTTATGGCTTCAAAGAAATTAGATTAGGTAGGGTATGTATAAAAAAATGTTTTGACTAGTTTCACTTGTTTGCATCGTGCCTCCACTTGCCCATAATAGAAGACAAACAACAAGTTAACGTGCTAGAATGAATTGTATGACATCCAACATGAATATGTGAATCGTGAGCTTTTGTAGACCATCCATGACGGCAAATCTAATTGTTGACCCTGCGACACAAAATAGGTGAAAATGGACCATGGTTCACCCAAGCAAGTCATCAGTAACTTGTGTTTATGCCTATATCTATATATTTAGGACTGATAGCAAATACTTTGAATTCTTGGTCTAATATCACATTTATCTTATTATAATTTCTTGCCATACTAATGCTTGTATCTGCTTGATTTATAGCTATACCTAGAATCTGTTCAAGATTTACTAGCCCCGGAGAAGACCAATATTCCAATAGTTGAGGATCCTAAAAGTGGCGAAGTTTCATTGCCAGGTGCTGCAATAGTTGAAATCAAAGATCTTGAACATGTTTTTCAACTTCTGCAAATTGGTGAGACGAATCGTCATGCTGCTAATACTAAGATGAACACCGAGTCATCTCGCAGTCACGCTATGCTAATTGTATGTTGGTGGATTGCTATATTCCTAGTGTAAGCTCTTCTTGTTAAGATTTTTAATGAAAATTCAATGTTGTTTTCAGATTTATCTACAAAGAAGTGTAAGAATAAAAGAAGAAAGCACTAGCACTATCCCTGATGGTGCAGAACACATTCTTACAGATGATTTACCACTTGTTCTGAAAAGCAAGCTCTTGATTGTGGATCTTGCTGGATCAGAACGAATTGATAAGTCAGGTAAAACCCCTCACCATGTATACTTTTATGATTTTGGATGTTTGGTCATTAGATATTGGTGCAGACATCTTCATACTTCATATATGATACTGATAGATATGATTCGTCTCTTAGGAAGTGAAGGCCACATGATTGAAGAAGCCAAGTTCATTAATCTTTCATTATCATCTCTGGGAAAGTGCATTAATGCACTAGCAGAAAATAGTTCTCATATACCAACAAGAGATTCAAAGCTTACAAGGATGCTTCGTGATTCATTTGGAGGTACCAATCTCTGTCATGTTCTTATTTTGTTATGACATCTTTCTTGATAGCTAACCGATGTTTGCTAAAGCTTTTTCATTGGTTTGTCTAAACTTACGACCTTTTAGAAAGTATATGTTTCTATTGGAATGTGCACTTACATTTCTTCAAGCTCACCTTAAACATACCCGTGTGTGGCTACTTACCAAACAAAAGAAGCAAATAACTACATCACATTTCTATGGTTTGATACTTAAACTCGGGTCATTTTGTTCTTTTCGAAAATACACAAAGGCTTTGCATCTTAGTGCCTTGGTTGAAGGGAAGTTATAGTACAGGCATATGATCAGACCAACCCCTACAGTTTACACTACAATCCAACTATCACACAACACACATGTTCCTCAGCTGACAGTCCCATTTTAACATAAAAGACACCTACAGTTGCCAGTCTCTAGCCCCTATCTTAACTGTCTCCATGCAGTCCAACTTCACAAGCATTGTCTTAACTTAGAGCAGACAAGGCCGTATTATAATAGTAAACAAGCAGTTCAGAGTAGAAGGTTTCCCAAGGCATGAGAAGCTAAGAAATTAGTTGCCAAGGTTTAAAGATATTTTTAAGGGGTTATATCATTGTTCTTTCCTTTTTCAATGCTAAATATGCCTAGTTTATCTGCTCAAATCCACAATTGTTTGCAGGAACTGCTAGGACATCCCTTGTTGTGACAGTAGGTCCATCTGCGAGGCATTACTCAGAAACTTCAAGCACAATTTTGTTCGGTCAGAGAGTAAGTTCAGTTTTGCTCATTTTCTCTTTTCTAGTTCCTAGAAATGTGCCTTGCTCTGATGGAACTTACCATTTTAAAGTTAGGCTGACATTACTTTCCCCACTTCACATAGATGCTTACAAATATTTAAATCCTAATTAGTTGTAGACTATCATGTTTCGGCACTTACGTACGTTACACAATGTGCTTTCTTGTACTTTGAGCTGGACATGTCATCTCAACTGCTTAAATCATACAAATTGCTATAGTGAAACTAGGCGGTGTTTAATTTGCACACGTTGAGGAGTGTATAATATTGGATCCTTAGTTCATGAAATTGACTCCACATCTTATTATTTGTTCTTTCTTCAAAGAAACTCTGGGCTATTTAAGATCGGAGGGCGTTTGCTCAAACATATTTCTTCGTTCAGTTGCTTCTTCAAACTTTCGCAAGTAAAACTGTACCGACTACTTCACTTGTGATTTTCAGGCTATGAAAATTGTGAACACAATAAGGTTAAAGGAGGAAGTTGATTACGAAAGCCTATATAAGAAGGTAGAAAGTGAGGTTGATCATCTCACGTCAGAGATGGAGAGACAGCAAAAGCTCAAACACGACGAGAAAGTACAGCTGGAGAAAAGATTGAAAGAGTCAGAGACATTCTTGAATGATTTAAGAATGACCTCTGGGATGCAAATTGAGGTGTATTTGTTCATATAAACTTCGCATTATATATGTTCATTTTTCTACTGACTCTTCAACACTGCAATAAAAATCTACCTGAAACCTAGTAGGGAGTTCTTTTGGTTGTTATACAACCGGCTTATTATCCTTTTGCTTCCCGAACTATGGCCTACTAATTCCTACGGGAGATATGAATTTAAACTAGGATATGCCTTCTTTTAATGCAAGGAAAAGCAACCTCCACATTTATTTGTGTTATCCAGAAAATGGTTGGTTGTGAGCATTAAAAAACAGCTACTTAGAGTTAAAAATAGTGTGTTTCTGGGAGTAACAGGTGATCTATTTTTCTAGAATCTGCAGAAAGAAAAACATCAATTTGAATATGCAATCAAAAGATTGATGCATGAGCTAGAGGAGAAGGAGCGCCAAAATAAAGTTTTATCCGAGCGCATCTTTCATTTAGAAAAATCACTAAATGAAAAGAAGGTATCTTTTCCTTGCCACCTTGATCCATATACTTTGATCCTGTATTCCTAAGATTGATATGCGAATTTCTCTTTGGATGGTAATTTGTTCTAAAACAATATTTTTTCATAGTAGCAACAAGAGCTTGAGATCTTTTCAAGCACGAAAATTCTCGCTGAAACGTCTAAAGGCCATGAGAAGAAAATGGGAGAATTGACGAGGCAGCTTGAAGAAGAAAGATCCCGTACTACTAATATGAAGAGCCATTATAATATACTACAACAGCAACTGAGTGATGCTCAGAATTCTGCTCAGGTATACTTTCAGAATTAGAAATTCAGCCCTGATATCACTTATAAGCTAGCCATACTTTTTACTCTTCTTTGTTGCTTCCTGCGGTCATGCTTGGATACAATATGCTTATTAATTAAATTTAAAAGTTGTACCAACTGATTGGATTCGCTTGGGAAATTTGTTGAGCTTCCAAGAACAAGACTCATGTTTCATGCTCGAATTGAAATTTGGTAGGATATCTTGAACCTACTTCAAATCCAACTGAGTTCAATCTTGCTATGGAAATTTTAAAGACATGTTTTCAACTATTTAAAATGGCTTACTATGTCCATATAATTTACTCCGGAGACCGCTCTCTGCATATACTCATGGAATAACAACCACAAGAAACAACAAAAGTTGCCTAAACAGACTTCTTGCGGTTATCAGCATGTAAATCTGACGTATATGCGAAAGAACTATTGATACTGGCGTTAAATAGTTTAGATACTTCCTTCGCATATAAGTCAGACGTATGCCTTGAAAGAATTTGAACACTATGTCGGTTATCAGGATATAAGTCTAATGTTTATGCCAAAGAACTATTGATATTGTCGGTAAATATTCGCTCTAAGTCAGACTTATGCCTTGAAAGAATTTGAACAGTGTCAATATCAACTTGACCATACCCACCATCAAGATATTCCATACAGTGTTCTTGGAATTTAGCTTTCATCTACTATTCTATCTAGCATGGAATGAGTTCTCTTATCTCTGATACTTTTTTCCCAGCGGGTTTGCTACAACATGTCCTTGCAACAAGTCAAATCATTATTTTCTAAAGTACAAACATATAATATGTCTCCTGAGTATCTGCTTTTGGCTTTCATAAATTTTGAAAAAAACTGATCAAGTTTTTTTTTCAGTTCCAGGAAAATACAGCCCGTGAGTTGAAAAGAGAGGTATCCAAAATCACTGAAGAATTTAGTAGTCAAGTACACTCACTAGAAGAAAAAATCAGTCAACTCATATCAGAGAAGGTATGTGAAACCCAGGATAGTTCCTGTGTAACATTTTTCACTTCTAAAAATATGGTTGTTTAGGTTTGCTTTAAAATCACAAAATATCAACTACCGTTTCTCCCATAAATCTTGTAGGGCATGATATATGAAGAACTGAAATCTACACAAGAAAAGGTGCAACATGAAACGAGGCATAGGGAGAGCCTTGAAGCTGAAGCTCTAAGGTTGAAGCGATCTTTGACTGATAATTGTGTTGAAGAGGTACCATTATTTTATTATATCTATGTTGTTATGATTCTGGTTTTGTAATAAAAACTCATTTTTATTTCTTTATGACAGTCTAAAACATTATGTGGTATGGCTAGATCAAGATCTGTATTAGGCAGTGAGGCATTTATGTCTAAATCAGGAAAACTGATGGAGACCCTATCAAGCCAAAGAGGTACTTCTACTTCATGGAAGAATACATGGGAAACTATTTTCTTTCTTGGGACACAATCTTGATATTGCTTGTGCTCCAATTGGTTTTAGTTGGTCTTACAAATGTCCTGGCTCTGCTGAAGTCCGAAGACTTAAAGGAGCAGATCAATGCTGTCAAAGTGGTCGCTAATCTTGCTGCTGAAGGTCAGGCATTTACCCTTTCCTTTGCATCTCTTCATAGAAGCTATGATATGGTATATGCACATGCACAGTTTCTAGTTTTGATGTTAGCATGTGCTAACTCTTGCTATTATTCGATGAGGAAAATCTGCACCGAACTTAAGCCCCCCTTTTACTTTTTTTTTGCGAGAAGCACTATCATAATAATTGTATCTCAACTTCTATATTATGTTTTCTCTTCTCGGTACCTGTTAGAATCATGAAAGATCTATCATGTCCTTTATTTTGCAATTGCAGATATTAATCAGGAGAAGATTGTCGAGGAAGGAGGCTTGGATGCTCTTCTGTCACTTCTAGAAACATCAGAGAACACCACAATTCATCGAGCCACTGCTGGTGCCATTGCGAACTTGGCGATGAATGGTACTGAATCTGTTCTAGTTGCTCATCAGGTGTTTTCAAACGGGCTATAATTCACTTGATTGCTGGCTTGCTGCTCCTGATATTGGTACCGCGGAAATGGTAGTTAATGCCTGTCGGTTATTTGTGTTCACCAGACTCCCCTCCCCACCCCCTGACACACATGTGCACACAGATTAAGTCCAAATAGCCTAGTGGTTGCACTGCTAAAGAAAGATTCAGTCTCGTTCGTCAGCAAAACTACCTCGGTATCTTGTACTGGCAGCTCTGAATTATGTATTTTTCGCAAAAACTGAGGTTTAATAAATCTATTTGAATTATATCTGCATTAGGACACGGAATGTTTTAATCAAATTAATGTATGGACTCTTATATAGGCTAAAGTGATAGTAACCTGATTTGTTGCCTTTCTAAGTATTACATTGATCTTTGTTATTGCAGTATCAAACCAGGGGCTTATAATGAGCAAAGGAGGAACTCGACTATTAGCAAATGTTGCATCTAAAACCGATGATCCCCAAACTATGCGGATGGTGGCTGGCGCAATTGCCAACTTATGTGGAAATGGTACAACTTATCCAGTATGTTTTGAAAAATAGTCACTCGATCTGATATATAATACTGAACCTGAAATCTAACACGTGATGAACCTGAGCCACACCATCACAATACTTACTTGCACTAAACAGTAAACACCATCCAAATTGATAGAGCTGAAACTATATGATGGTAACAAATGGGGCTATAGGTAAAACGAGTCTCTGTCCTGAATATAAGATGATGTCATAGCCCAAAACAAAAACTAGAGTAGCATTTTCTTGTGAAATTTATGAACAGATTTTCTCCTGCATATAAGGACTCTCTCCTTGGCTCCAGTTCAGGACTTCAGTTGCAACCTGCAATATTTCCTTATTTGTGATGTAGAAAACATTAACATTGGCTTATTTATTTGGAAGCCAAAGAAACATCAGGCAAGCAGTATCCCAAGAGGCCAATATATGGCATATAGGATGATGAAAGTTGTACCTTCTAGTCTTTTGTTCTTAATAATGTAGGTAATATGCCTTAAGAGTTGGGACAGCTGCCAAGTACCCTTGCACATTGAGGGTATGGGACTTATGCTGCGTTTATCCTTGTCCAGAAAAATGGCACGTGATGTTGAAACGAGATGGTGGAATAAAAGCGCTGCTAGGGATGTTTGAAACTGGACATAATGATGTGATAGCTCAGATAGCACGAGGCCTAGCAAACTTTGCAAAATGTGAATCCCGAGCAATAAGCCAAGGTTTGTAACTTTCCATTTGTACTTCAAAGAGTCTTTCATGATCTGTTTTGTTGAGCTCCTGATTATGTTGTTTATGAAGATTCAGAAAATGTTGTTTGTGGTATGATACTCAAAAACAGGGCATAGGAAAGGGCGGTCCCTTCTCATTGAAGACGGCGTCCTTACTTGGATCGTGGCCAACTCTACCGTGTTTACTCCATCAGCGCGAAAACACATTGAGCTCGCCTTTTGCCATCTAGCTCAAAACGGTAAGAAGCACCGGAGCTTGCCTTTTACCGTCTCTCCGTGTATATATAAGCTGTTGAATTTCACCTTTGCAGAGGAAAACTCCCGTGACATCATCGTAACTGGAGGGATCAAGGAGCTCCTTCGCATCTCAAGGGAGTCTTCAAGAGATGATGCCCGAACCTGGCAAAGAAGGCATTGAATTCAAACCCAGCTTTCCTCAAGGAGATACAATGATTCTCTTGTATTTGATCTCATATTCGGCAGAACCATGTCATGCTCGAGGTTAAAGCTTGAGTAGCTGGGGACTAGGGGTCTAGGTGTTGAACAAACTCTCTAAAAAAATGTAATCAAGTTATAATTGCGAGTAGCAATACGGTTGGGGGCAGAAGATAACATTACAACCCTAAAAAAAGAGCAATAGTTGGATAGCAGAAGAAATTCAGTTCTTGTAGTACATACCAGCCATTTTGGCAGGTCTTTTCACTGGCCTTGAGCAAAAGCATGACAATGTAGGCATGGTGAAGTGTCGCTACTAAGGGTGTGTGATTATTCGCATTGCAAAAACATTACTGCGTGGCAGCGGCTGAGAGTGACAAGCAACCAACCTCTGTACCCACCAGCTCTACCCTATCAATAAAAGGATGGACGTGATTTTTACGAATGGTAAATGGTGGAAATTATATCCTTATAGGTTCCAAGGTAACCAGAACAACACACCACCAAGTGGTGTTCAGAAGATGAAAGCTATTCAGTAAAGGTTCATTCCGCTTCATCTCCTTATCATCGAGTTGTGGTGTTCTAAACATGTTCAACCCATTATCGTCCGTTTAGCCGAGATGACATACTTATGCTTCTTTTCATGGTCATCCCTTTTTTGTCAACCTCAAACTTGCGACTCGCCTCCTCTGCTTCAGCCCTTCCTTGATCGTGCGTCTCACCCTAGCCTCCTCTTCTTTCAACCAAGCCTCATCACGCACGGCAAATAACTGCAAAATCATGCTTTCATCAACGAATTCGACAGTGCAGAATATTGAAAATAAGATCATACTTTCATCGTGCATTCATAGGTAAATCAATTCCTTTATGTTGCAGCTAACTTACAAGTGAAATAGATAATGATTTAAGCTGCAACCTGCATATTTAGCTGTTTTCGTGGCTAATTATTTTTGACTTTGCTAGGAATTTTTTTGCACAGTGCCCACACCAGTCAATTAAACATAAGAAAATGTCAGCTTAGGAGGAACAAACCTTCTCAAATAAAGCAACTCCGTATGCATGAGAGGAACGTCTACGACGGAACACCGGTGGGCGACCATGGTTGTATCCATCATGAGTAGGGTGCTTCATGTCAGCTTCACACACGTGACATTCACCTTCAAAAAGAGGTGAAAATAGGTGAATAAATGAAGGTAAAGAAAATATTGCCATAGCTGGCTAGCATCAACGCTCCGGACGAAAAGCGCTACCGAATAGGATTGGGTTCCAAATCCTGTTTCATTCACGCTTCAAGATCCAAGAGTGATAGTGCATGCAATTTCCAACATAGCTAAACCAACGAACATGATATGGATCACGCTAGATTCATTCAACGGTATTCAACCAGAACTGCAAGAACGGGATTCAACGCTACATGGACCTCTCCCCCGCAGTCAAGCAGGTCGTTGGGTTGCAAATCCTGTTCTTTTAATATAACAGGAATGAACATTCTTTAGCTCGGGTCGAACCTTCCGTGGGTGCCCTGTCAGTCTCTTCCTACTCTGAATAATTTTACAGAACATTTGACACCTTATCCTGTGAGGAATGACAATGGTTTGTTACTGTCACAGCATATCATAATGTACTTCTGCTGCCAACAAGGAAAAATTATATATAGTGACCGCAGATCACCGGTCCAAAATACCCTGCAATGTGATGATGCTGCCGAGGCTCTCAGCAGGCTGTTCGCCATCGACAAGAAGCCGCAATCCTGGTCCTGCGCCACTACCACCATGGTATGTACACACCATGACGCGCGCAGGCGCAACATGCTCGACCTGTACTTCTGCTTAATTCGTTGAAATTGTTTGTAAAACATGCAATTGTCCTCAGTGCTAAATATTACAGGCAGGAACGAATTATCCTCTGTTTCGTTTTTTTCTGGACCCTGTCATGTGCATTTCTGATTGTTACTATTTGTGCCTCTGGTGTTCATGTCAAAATGACAATTTTTTTTTTGAACAGGAAAATGACAACTTGTGTGGGTAATAAAGTGGAGAAGAGAGGAGAGGAGCCAGGACTCACAGAGCGTCGACCAGCAATCAGGCTGACCCAATTGCAACAGTGGAGCTGTGCAGCCTGTGCTGAACTCTAAATTCTATGGCTCTTCACCAACCAGGCTTTGCAGCAATCGAATCTTGACAATTGCAGGTATATATTGGATTTGGTGGTCAATATTGTGTTTTTTAGAAGATAATTGTTTTGCCAGCCTCATGGGGTCATATTTTCTTCTTAGCGCATATAGCAAGCTATGCTATGGCTAAATACGATATGTTTCCAATAACAATACATTTTTTGTTAGGTTCAAAAAAATACACGCATTGTTTTTGTTATAATCTCCCATACAAGTTGAAGGAGAAGTTCTTTTGGAGGATACGTACTCGACTAAGTGTAACTATGTTTACGTGAACAACATGAGCACGGGCATTCAACTATTTATTATTAGTTTGTGTCTTTATTAAAGAGTGCATACTGTATATATGCAAATGCTACAAACTAGGAAACAAATTTGAGAAATTTAAATTTTAAATCTAAAATCAGATAAACTTAAGTATATAATACCATTGTCATTGGGTTTGACCATGCAGATACAGGTGGGCACATACGCTTTATAATCGCCATCGCCATCCATACACGTGACTTCAGCAAAGTACAGATCGTTGTTGGCATCAGCTCCTTTAGTCTTCATGGTGAGATTGAAATGATCGTAAGATCTATAAATGCAATCTTTCCCGTCAAAACATGAATTGTGGCTCACAATATCTTCTAGTTCATATGCAAGATCCTGAAGTAGTAAGAATGGATAGTATCAACAAGTCTAACAGGAATTTGATGGCATTTGAGGAATCATGCAACACCAAAGTAAAGACTGAGAGATCATACCCCCACAAGACCACTGTCCTCGTTGTACTTGTCCAGTAAAGCCTTAACCAATTCCTTTCTAGGGTTGGTCGTACAGGCAGCAATAGCTTCTGCAGAGTGCTTCCGTGTGCCATTATGATACCAGTAAAGAGAGCATATCGCACAGCGCTCTCCTCGTCAGAAAGTCCATCCATGCACCTATTTCAGATATGAGAGCATAAATGGTGAGCATATTTTATAAAATAACCAATGACAAAGGGTTTGGGTTGATAAGTTTGCACGTTGGGTTTTTGTTCAAATAGGAACCAAATAGCCCCGAAGATGACACAACTCATTGTTTAATAAACGAGAAAAAGCAAAACAAACTGAACTGCTTACATGCTTATATAAGACTAAGTGCTCAAGGCATTCTTTGTATAAAAGAGAATTAAAGTTATCACCATTTGTTTTTTTTAATCTCCAAATAAGAGTGTCTGGCTACAAGTACTATTGGTTACTGAACAAAACAACACCGTCTAAACTGATTACTGGACCTTACTGATGTAGCTATTGCCATCTTTAACAGAAGAAAGAGAGCTATGTGGGCGTGGCAGGCTAAAATCTATCCAATTAATTGTGCGAGTTATGAGACGTGATAAAAACAAATATACCTACAGTATAGCATATCATATTTATATATACCTTTTGAATTTCTAGCTCTGCTTACTATTTTATGTGCTCTACGACAGTTCATAAGATATTCCTTAACTTTAAGAAATCCCGGGGTTTACAAAGTGTGAACACACATAGAGACAGGTATCTAGTTGAGTTGAGAGGCTTTACACGTTTTTTCGCTGAACAGCATGATGGGAGTCGATAGCTTCCTGAGCTTCCCGGAGGCTCTCGAATGGCCCACCGCGATCAGGATATGTATGGAATAATCCCTTCTTGTCAACTCTGAGAAAATACTTTATCACGAGACCAGTCGGCGCCAATGTCGAAACACATGAAGACGCCAAGAGATTTATGTCGAGCTTCAATGCCACGAGATCTGGCACCTTGAACCTGAAGCGGAACACGTACAAGAAAGTTTGATTTCCCACTGGATTAGAAACAGGAAATAAAGTGGGAATCGAGCTGAGGAGAGAGAGGTTCATACAATGTAGGGTGCGGCGGCAGAGAGGAAGAGGGCGGAGGAGGAGCGCCGTGGTCGGCCATCGCGACGGCGGGGGAAAGTATTAGGGCGCGCGGGAGCGCTTGGAGATTTCCTTGGGAGGGTTGGGATCGATCGGACACCTCGGACTCCAAAACATCAACCTAGTCTTGGGGAGTGTAGCGATCGGATAAAAACCAGTGACCTCCTGGTCTCCCGGTCGGCTCCGTTGCGTTCTGTATGTTTTGCAAAGGAAAACCACTAGCGATCGGATCGATATAGAAATCCTTGTACCTTTCGATCCAGCTCCAGCGGCTATGTCCACGTGTGACTCAGATCCGAAGCGCGCCAATGGAGCCACAGGTAAACGCTGCATGTGTGTGCACGCGCGGTGGATCAAGGCTGCGGCAGCGACACCGGCGACGGGGACGAGCCTAGCTGGACTGCTGAAGTAGGCCTGGGTATTGTGAAAAAGAAAGTAGCTGGAGTAGGCATATTGTAGTTAAGCTAGCTAGCGGGTGTACCTAGGCATGATCAGGAAATCCAAACCCGGCTGTGTGTTCTATTGCTGTGCGGAGGTTCTTTGCGAAAGATCGAGCAATTCTTTCGTGCTGAGTGGGCTCGGAAAGAAAGGTCGCGTCTGATCTTCCCTACCATCTTCTGTAAATGTAACAAACGGGCCTAGTAGGCTAGGAGTTGAGCCTGGCACAAGATCACCTGTTTAAGCATGCCTACTGAACTTGCCTTTGGCTCTAAGTCAACTAGGCTCGATCCCACACAAGGAAGGACGTAACGCAACGCAATAAGTACAATAGTATATCATAACTGACAAGCTAACGTAACAGCTACTTCAACAATAAACCTGGAACAATCAAAACTGGCATTGCTTTGCTCCGGACATTGTCAGGAACAATATCAATTCTCCACACGATGTGCTCTAGCTGGACCTCAGGGCTACAAACCACCTGATTATGAAGGTCAATATCGAGCTGTAGGGGCTTTAGACGAATTAATGGCGCACGATAGCCTCTCTAAAATTTCTCAACTTTGATACAAATTTAGTTCGTTTTCTTTTAGTTTATGGTATATACTCGGCTCGCTCAGCTTATAACGCTTATTTCCTTGGGACTTCGCAGGCTGATTATGCGAGTCTACTCTGGGAAAGCTGGGCTCCTCTCAAGGAGAAATTCTTCCTGTGGCTAGCACTTAGAAACCGGTGCTGGACAGGGGAGAGGCTGGCGGCAAAAGGACTGCAGGGGCCGGCTAAATGTTTACTATGCGATCAGTGTACAGAGAGTGTAGACCACCTGATGGTGCAATGCCCAGCCTCAAGGTCCATCTGGTTTCAGGTTCTCTCTGCAGCTGGTTTTGCTCGTTTCATACCGCAAGGAACTATCCTGTTTAGAGCTTGGTGGCTCAGCCTTGCTGAATGTCAGCCCAAGAGTAGGAGAAAGGAGCTAGCCTCGCTCTCCATTTCCTGCTGCCGACGCTTGTGGCTGGAGCGGAATGACCGGTACTACGAGCGCAAACAAGCTACAGAAGACATCATTATTCGCAGGATTAGAGATGAGTTCCAGTTATGGGCAATAGTTAGGCAGCCTGCAGACAGACGGGAGGGGTAGCTGTAGTAGGTGCTGTTAGCGGAAAGCGGGCAGTTAATCTGCAGTTGTAATATGTTTTACTCTCCTTTCTTAATGACATGACATGCAGTCCTGCATGTTTTTGAAAAAAAGACATACTATATCCCAAGGGCTTGGCTCCTCATGCTCCCCAATCCGTATGGAAAGAGTTTCCCAGTTCATGCAAAAACACACACACACACACACACACCAGCTTCCCATAGTGGATCAGTCACAGGCCACGGTAGATTGTATTTGCTAATTAAAGACTACCCAGTTTTTTGCTTTCTTCAGAGAGAAACAGCCCCCGGTCGGGTTCCACAGATTAGATTAGAAACCAAACTAGTGCAATACTATTGGGTACCGAAATACACCACATAACCCATCCAGGGGCAGGCATACAACGGTACTACCCAAGAATTTTCATTTGCACCGCTTAATAACTACATGCTTCATTTGCACCACAATTCTACTGTTGCTCACTCCTTTGCCGGCACTCGAGACCTCGACTGCTAAGCTGTGATCCTCACAGATGCCAGTCCTTTATTCTCTGCAAAATTGCACAATATGAGTTATTAGTGCCAACAATGACAATATGGAGATTACGAAAGCAAACACCCTTACTGAAATGATCCAGACAACAGCGGTTATCCCTTAAGTTCATCAAGAAATATATAAAATATATTAAAAAAATAGCTACCTTATAATCTTTGGAATTTGTCTTAACTTTCTGGTCAGAGAGAGAGACACTAGAACAACACAAACTATTCAGGACGTACTGATCCAACAAGAATACACTGGAATTTATCTTATCTTTCTTACCACCTCAAGCCTCCCAACCATGTCTACCCAGCTAAAGCAAACTAAACAGCGACATCGGGACCCCACAAAATTCACCCAACAGGTCCTGAGGAAACACACGGCGATACTACCGTCCAGTACAACACCATGACAAATGCAAAGTGGCGAGAGCCGCAAATAACTGCCAAATGATGTGATTTTCAGTGCTTCCCAGTTTATCAAATAAACAAGTAGTCTTCCCGTGGCAGAACGTAACATAACAAAAATATATAGGAAACCACACCTTGGCCACCGCCAACTTGCGCTCCACCTCTGCCTTGCGGCTATTCTCCTTCCTTTCCTTGATCACGCGTCTCACCCTAGCCTCCTCCTCTTTCAGCCAAGCCTCATCACGCACAGCAAATAACTGCAAAATGAGGAGAGACAACGAAACTTGAGTGCTTGCCGCAATTAAATGAACAAGCTATTTCATCAACAAATTCAACTATACAGAATTGAAAATAAGATCATGCTTTCATCGTAGTATCATAGGTAAATCCCTTCGTTTTATTCGGCCTAAGATGCTTGAATGTTGTTATAAATGATTTTTTATATACCATAAGAAGAAGATGGCAAAAAATTCTTCGTACTAGATATTCTGCTAGCTTTAATTAAATCTATCCTAATTTTGGATCCTCACTAGAGGCAGTGATATTTACATTCTACTGTAGGGTCATCAATCCTAATTTGCAGCTAACTTACAAGTGAAATATATAATGATTAAGCTGCAGCCTGCAGTTGGCTGTTTCTTGGCTAATTAATTTCAATTTGCTAGGAAAATAATGCACACAACAGTCAATCAAACATAAGTAACAAAAGGTCAGCTTGGGAGGAACGCACCTTCTGAAATAAAGAATCTCCAAATGCACTAGAATGACGTTTACGATGTGCACGTAACACCTGGGGGCGGCCATGGTTGTATTCATCATTAGTAGGGTGCTTGATGTCATCTCCACACACGTGGCATTGACCTTCAAAAAAGGTAAAATAGGTGAATAAATAGAGGTAAAGAAAACATTGACATAGCTGGTTAGCATCAATGCTTAGGATGAAAACAACGCTCAGGACTTGGCGTTCGGAACTGAATAGTATTGGGTTCCAGATCCTGTTCATACACGCTTCAAGATCCAACAAACAGTGATAGTGCATGCAATTTCCAACATAGCAAAACCAAAGAACATGATATGGTCACGCAAGATTCAACGGGATTCAACCAGAACAGCAAGAACGGGATTCAACAACAAATTTGAGAAAGTTGAGTATTTAATACCATTGTCATCAGGTTTGACCATGCAGAGACATGTGAGGACATACACTTCATAATCACCGTCCATACATGTGACTTCAGCGAAGTACAGATCATTGTTGCCAGCTCCTTTAGTCTTCATGGTGAAATTGAAATGATCGCAAGATCTATAAATACCATCTTCCCCATCAAAACATGTATTGTGGCTCACAATATCTTCTAGTTCATATGCAAGATCCTGAAGTGTTAAGATTGGATGGTATCAACAGGTGTAACATGTATTTGATGATATTGAAGGAATGATGGAAGCAACAAAGGACATAGTGAAATAGCATACCCCGACAAGATCATTGTCCTCATTGTATTTGTCCAGCACAGCCTTAACCAACTCCTCTGTAGGGAGATCGGTCGTACAGGAAACAAAAGCCTCTTGGGAGTGCTTCCGTGTGCCATCATGATACCAGTAAAGAGCATTTCGGACAGCTCTCTCCTCGTCGGTAAGTCCAGCCATGCATCTATTTCAGATATAAGAGGATTGTAAATGATTAGCATATTCTATAGAATAATAATCAATGACAAAGGGTTTGGGTTGATAAGTTTGCATGCAGAGTTTTTGTTCAAATAGGATCCAAATAGCCCCAAAGATTAACACAACTCATTGTTTAATAAACAAGAAAAGGCAAAACAAACTGCGCAGCTTACATGCTTATAAGACTAAGTGCTCAACGCATTCTTTGTATAAAAGAGAATAAAAGTGAGCGTGTCTGACAACAAGCACTATTGGTTACAGAACAAAACAGCAACGTCTCGCTACCCAACTGTACAAGTTACTATTCAGCATAAAAAGCATAAACCAATCGCATAGCATCTATATATACCATTTGAATTCTAGCTGTGCTAACAATTTCAATAGCTCTACAACAATTCATAAGATATTCCATAACTTCAGAAATCCCGGGGTTTTCAACGTGTGAACACACACACACACACAGATATCTAATAAAATTGAGAGACGTACAAGTTTTTTCGCTAAACAGCATGATGGGAGTCGATAGCTTCCTGAGCTTCCTGTATGCTCTCAAATGGCCCACCGCGATCAGGATATGTATGAATTAATCCCCCATTGTCAACTCTGACAAAATACTCTATCATGAGACCAGTGGGCGCCAATGTCGAAACACAGGAAGACGCCAAGAGATCTATGTCCAGCTTCAATGCCAGGAGATCTGGCACCTTAAACCTGAAGCGGAACACACAAAATGTTTGATTTTCAACTTGATCAGAAACAGGAAACAAATTGGAACACAGTACACTCCATGCATGCATTGGAAAATTGGTTCATCCGGTTGCTCCAACCCAAGTGGTTCAACACATTCGTAAAAGCTGTGTGGTCCCTCCCCAAGCGAAAGATCAGAGAGCGAGAGATTCATACGATGGAGACTGGGCCGTAGAGGAAGAGGAGGCGTTAGTGATGGACGATCCCTGCAGTGTTGTAGTCTCAAGCAACTCCTTACGCCTGAAATAAATAAAAGAGGTGAATTTTCAGTCAGGTAACTGGTTTAAAGAGAGAAGAAAGTAGAAGCGGCTTATTAGGTAGATACGAATAATCTTGTCGTCTAGATTCCACTCACTCTGTGATCTGTTGAGGCGCCGGCTGATCTTCCGCTAGGGAAGGTCCAGGGCTTGGCGTGGCCATCTGTTGATCTTCCTCGGCGTGTCTGAGGTCGGAGCGGACATCTGCGTCAGGTCGTGTCTGCCCACCACCATGGATTTGTGGCATGGGAGGAGGGGAAGAGCGCTGTGGTCGGCCGCCGGGCGCCATGGCTCCAATTTCCATGCCGTAAGCGGGCACGAGACAAATCGGTAGCAATTGATTCAATTTCCACCCACGCTCGTCTATCTGAACAAAAAAAGAACTGAAATCCAAGAAAGAAACAAAGAGGAGATCGAGGAAGAGACTTACAAGAGACTCGCCAGATTACAATGAGGTTTTGTTAGGCAACCGAACCTAACTAGTCTACAACTCGCAACAACCGTCAAGGTTATCAGCCCATCATACACGCCTTGGGCGAGATATTTATCGGCGCGATGTGTAACGACGCCCGGCTCCTGTCCTACGTACGCCGCCTTTGTTTAGGAGAACAACCCAAAAAAAAAGGGAGAACCTACCAGCTGGCAAGCGGACGAGGTCCGTCGCACCTTCGAAGCCTCAAGGCCGCCGGATATGGGAGGACTGGCAGCTTCACCGGCGAGAGGGACCAAGACCCAGGGCCGTCGAGGAGGGCGTGCGAGGTGAGCGACCGCACAGGGCCCCAAAAATTTAATGGCCCCCAAATTATCCTATACATGTAGTATTGAAAGAAGTCCACATCACCCCCCTAACTTTCAGGTTTGGAACGCTAACCCCCCCCTAAGTTTAAACTGGGTCATTTAACCCCCACAACTATCCAAAACCGGACAAATACCCCTGGGCTATTTTGATAGTAGTTTAGTCCACGTGGAGAGCAGTTTAGGCCACGCATGTCTAAATAACCCCCTTATCTATTCGTGACCCCGTCGTACTCCTCCCCAACCCCTCCCCGTCCTCCTCGCCGTCACACCCCTCCCCGTCGCCTCCTGCACCGAATCGGACGTCCTTGTCCTCCTCCGGCGCGGCGGAAGCGTTCCCTGGCTCCACGCGCGCAGGCGGCGCAGCGCCGTGATTCTCTGGTGCCGGGAGCGCCTTTTTCTTGCCGCATGTGCACATGGGCAGGAGACGGCCAGCTTCTAACCAAACCATCCAGCAGCTAGGATGCTAGCTCATCTAAGCGTGCATTGCCCAATTAATCCAGCTAGCTGCTTGTTTGCTTAGCTAGAATACGAGCGTGTGTGTGTGCGCGTCCCGCTAGCCTTCCCGGTTGGCCGTGAGTCGCGCCGCCGTCCGTGTTGCCTTCGAGGCCGGTATGGGGATGGAGATCACGGCGGGCCGGAGTGTGCAGTGGTACCTCATGGGGCTGCAGCACGCCAGCATCACGACCCGGCCACGGAGATGCGCATCGTCGCCGACCTCCACTCTGGCGCGCCCACGTCGGGGAAATCGGAGGACCTCACGACGCCCGCGTCGTCGCACCTGGAGTGAGGTCGTCAACGAGCCTGACGGCGCTGACGTAGGCCTCGAACGCCTTGATGCACTCGGCATAGCCCATGTCGAAGAAGCGGTCGAGCAGACGGCGAGGAAGACGGCAAGGTCGTCGTAGAGGCGCGCGCTCTCCCTCAGCACGGGGCACAGCGTGGCGAGCACGACGTGGCTGCGCCTGGCGGCGCCCGTGGGGCGATAAGCGAGGAAGCGGCCGATGACCGTCATGTCGGGAGCGGGCGAGCCGCCGCCGCGGTCGTGTTCGTCGGCGAAGCGCACAGTGGGGGAGGAAGGCGAGGAGGAAGCGGACGCGGTCGTCGAGGTAGAGGGCGTAGACGTGGACGAACGCGGAGTGGTCCTAGTACGCGCAGTGCGCCTCGTCGTGGAACTCTGAGACGGCGGCAACCGGAGTACTACGCTAAACCGCTCTCCACGTGGCCTAAACCGCTATCAAAACAGCCCAGGGGGTATTTTGTCCGGTTTTAGATAGTTGTGGGGGTTAAATGACCCAGTTTAAACTTAGGGGGGGTTAGCGTCCCAAACCTGAAAGTTAGGGGGTGATGTGGACTTCTTTCTGTAGTATTCATCACCATGGATCTAAAGGTTGAACTATCCGTGGTTGAACTGTTCGTGTCTCTGGGGAAGATGAGAGGGGGACGAAGAAGATGGACGGCCCACTGCCGAAGCGGTACGTCAGTTCTGTGGAGGCAACGATCGATGGCCCAACAGTAATGCAGTTGCAGTTCGAGTCCGAGGCCTCAGAATTCTCATGGGCCGTACTTGATGAGCCATTCTTTTACTACGTCTTCTGCACATAATTCTTCACTGAATATTCACTCGATAGAGACCGTGTAGGCTAATGGATGCCGATTTCTGCTTATCAATCGGACTAGCTTTTGCCTAAAAAAATGGATTAGCTTTTGCCTCCTGGAAGTAAATGGCGTGTGGTAGCGATTGATGGATATGCTTTTACGCTTGTACCTAGAATGCTAGAAATGTGGAGATATTTTTTGCCTAGCACTTAGGATGTGTTTGGTTGAGTGGCTATCCCCTGAGTGGTTGGGGATAGCCACTTTTTTAGTGGTTGCCCCATGTTTGGTTTAGAGGGTAGGATGGATAGGGATAGCCAATTTGTAAGAATATTCTGCCGAAACAGGGGTTGAGCTCATCCGGCCAAAAGTGGCGGATGAGGCCAACCAATTTTCATTAGCGCGCTAAACGCACCCGCTAAACTCGCTTAGTCGCTAAGAAAACAGTCCCTATTAATTTCCTTCGTCTCTTCCTCGAAAGACCAGATGGCGGCGGCAAATCTGGTGACACGAACTCGTAGGCCGGCCGCTGGATCGATCCCGGACGGCGACGGCAAATCCGGTGACACGAATTCGCCGGCTGGCCGGCCGCGGTGGCGCTGCATCGATCCCATTTTTGTTTGCACAGTAATAGTATCCCAACCACATATTTTTCTTCCAACCAAACACAAAACTGGCTCATCCCTCACTCAGCCAAACAGAAAAATTGGCTACCCCTAACCAGGTGGTTGGGGATGCCCTCATCCCCCAAACCATACCCTCTCAACCAAACACATCCTTAGTGTACATGTTAGGATGAAAAACAGTAGCAGCGACAAAGAATTATTCAAAATATATATAAAAACCTGAAATTGGATTGTATATAAATCCCCAATCGTCCATAACTCTTTGTCTCAAACAAACGAAAAATTAGGGCCTCATTTGCAAAAAAAAAAAGGCATCATTATGTATTCCGCACCGGGGCCTCAAATTCTGGAGAAGGCCCAAGACCTAGATCACTTTTGGACCGATGTACCCTTCGTTGGAGCCGTAAAAGTTCGCTGCAGCCGAACAACTCCAACCGTGTGACTTTAATACAAAGAAAGTAAGGCGGTTGGAAAAGAACATGCATGCATGTAACTAGCTAGCAAGTGAAGTATCTGCGGCGGTGGAGCTCCGGTGGCGCTCCATCGAGTGGTGGCCGCTCTGTCCCCGCTCGCGGATCTGCGGATCTGCGGTGTGGGGGCTTCCTTCTCCGGCGGCCGTGGTGCGGCGGCGCTGGAGATGCTTTTCGGCTGGAGCAGCACAAGATCTGCGGCGTCCGGCTTCGTCGACGACGACGACGGCTACGGCAAAGCGGAGTAGAGCCGGGGGACGTCTGCCCCGCTCGTTCATCGTCTCAAGTTCCGCCGCGGCGCGGCGGTGGTGCTCGGCGGCGTCTTTCAAGGGCAAAAATCGGCCCAGGCTCTGGTAAGGTGGTGGGAGCCGTTCTTCGTCTTCTTCTTCATCACCGGTGGTGCCGCGGATCTTGCTGTTTGCTCTGCTGCATCCTCTACGTATTGCTCCTTCTCTGTATGTGTTCTTTGTACTGTGTACGAGGTTCGTCGGTGAATATACGGGTTGCTGGATGTGTTCAAAAAAAAAAAAAAAAAAAAAAAAGTGAAGTATATGACTATAGGACTATAGGTAGGCCTGAACTCCAAACGACCAGTAATTGTGTATTGATGATCGATGCGACTGATCCAGCACTATCTGGAATTGTACACTTATATTGGTAGAGTACTTGTTATGGGCATTCTTTATATGCAGTGACATGGTCACTGGTGTTTCCGATGGTACATTGTCTTCTCCTTGTATTTATGCAATGCTATGCCTAAAAACTAGAATAAATAAGCCCAAATGTCCAATGACATACATTCAAGAATTGCAGTATGACCTTCATATTCTTGCCCTTCCAATAAAATGGTTTATACACGGGAAGAAGAGCTTAAAAAAACTGCCAACACAAGACCACAATTTCAACTCGGTTGCAGATGATCAGCCAATAGAAGTTCAATGCTACAACTCGCTTGAATGCCTGATGGTGTAATGTTACAGCTGACCAAGACACAATTGTCTCCGCTAATACAGTCAATACAACAATGTGCTGAGATGTACTGTATAAGAATAGGTAGGCTGAGGCCAAAGCAGCTATCACCAACTAGCCAGTTAACTCTGGGAACTTCGCCTCATACTGCCGGGTAGACTGACACAACAAAAACAAGCGAACTCATTAAGCAGTCAAAATTTCAAAAGGAGAAAACATCTCAGCAAGTAGCATTCCATACCATGTAGGTTGCAGTAATCATCTTCCCCGCAAACCATCTCCCCTGGAGGGCTTTCTGTGCGCCCATAGCAGCTGTTATGCTGTCGAACCGCAGGTACACAAAGCCTGCAGTATTCCTGAAAAATAGCGGCGACACCTAGGGTTAGGCCACGATAATTGCTAATACGGTATACATGACATGTCTTTCAAGGCAGATACAACTTGAACTTGGCGTTAGGCTAGACATGATAGTGAGGACAAGATAAAAAAGAAGCATGTTTCTCTGCAAAGGTAGGGCCACAACAAACAATAAAAGCCAAAGGCTTCACACTTCAAAGCAAACATTCAATGGTACAACACATGTGAAGATATGGAGTGACATGGATTCTAGATTAGACAAGTAGCTTCCACATTCTAATTCTAGCGAGCAAACAAGAAAAACAATCAAGTGTGCAGGCAATGTTTGTGTTTTATCTAAGATAGTCCTCTACAGTTTTCAGTTCAGAAAAATCTACAGTAAAATACAGATAATTTAAGTAATGCAACATGCCCACTAGTGAAGCAACAGAGGAAAAGGACTCTAAATGCATGGCTTGTCATACATTAGTATATGACTAAGGATACTTACTTGTCCACAAAAATGTGTGTTACTTGGCCATACTTAGAACATTCTTCTCGAACATCATCTCTAATATCCAAATCAAAATCAGGATCCGTCTGCAAGAAACAGTCACAAAATGTCAAATGGTTATGTTCAACCAAAGGGAGAGACAAGCTCCTCCAGACTAATAAACAAGAAGATTGAAAATAAATGAAGTGGTCAAATAACCTCCACAGCTGGATCAAACATATTCTTGAGCAATAGGCATTCACTGGGTGGCTCAATGGATTGGGTAATAACAGGAAGAGAGGCCACTGGAATTAGGCCGAGACCAGGCACTGTAGACTGTGGAGTGGCTACAGGAGCACCAAGAACTGATACAGGTGCTAATGCCACGGAAGTGTTCACTCCAGTAGCACCCATCCCGGATGTCAAACTGCAGATTGACAGAAAAAGGTGACATTAAATGAGTGTTATGTAAATATTTGTTTATGATAAACTACTGATGTGCGCATCTTTCTAAATTTAAAATCATTCTGGCTCAGATTTCTTGCCAACATAATTTGTTGATATATGCAACAGCCCGACATCACAAAAATATAAAGGTATTTTAACAAGTTTTTTCCACGTGTATCAAGCAATCATCATTTATTCTCTTGAAATACGCAATCAAGCAATTGACAGTTAGATGTCAAAAATTGCAGTGTTTTCCCATGTCTCAAGTAAACCCTCTTCAAGTTCACACAGTTAATGTAGTAATTAACATTGAATGTAAACAAAACCAAGTACACCAAAGAACTGCAAGAGGTCCATGGAGAAAAACCTTCACAAGCTAGATATACAAGGTAACAGTGTTGCTGTAGTGGTAGATGAATCCTGATGATAATATAGTAGAGGTTAATAACGAAATATTTGGATACAAATGGTGGCAGGCTTAGAAGTAATATAGTGGACATTTTATACGAATACACCACAAACTGAAGGCTATGCAATCCTTGATCTACAATTATACAGAGGTAAGCATCTAAAGTTGGCAGGCTAGCAGTTATGAAGAATTTTACTAAAAAAACAAAGACTAAATGATGAAGCAATGAAAGACTGATGGGAAAAACTAAAATATATACTATATTTTAGCTAAACAGACTAAATAACTTGCAAGAACGGAGCTATATTACATTGTAAGATGGCACTTTTGCTACATTGTCACATCAAGAAAAAAGATATAAAAAATCCAATAACTTCACAAATAATATACCTGGTTGTAACGCCACTACGGTCCAGTTTCTGCATAAGAAGAGCTCGCGAACTAGCATTCAGTGCCTGCATACACCAGTGGCCAAGTCAGACGATGAAGAGATAACATTTGGAAACAGCCTCGCACAGTCTCCTGCTGATTTAATACTGGTTTTTAACTGATTCATGGTAGACACTAGAAATCTCACAACCCAAAATAGTATGGTAGAATAAAACAAATTTAATACTAAAGTGCAGGCGGATGTGGATAGAGTATTAAGTGGATACTAAACCTACACAAGATAACCTTTTTAAAATTTCTGATGTCTAATACGAGCATACATCATGTCCCAGGTAACCCAACTTAATCTAAAAAAAAAAAGGTAACCCAACTTAAACAAGAGAAAAGAATATATATCTATAAATTACTAGTAATAAAAAATGTATCGCTGAGATTACACCCACCAAGCCTCCACCTTCATCATCGTCCAAATCTCCCGCCGTTGTACCACCCACTTGCACTCCTCCTTGGTCCGTCACCGCTGAAACCTGGTAATGGTATGTCATTGAAATATTGTCAGGTAGCATAAACAGCAAGAAGAGGGATGCCGGACATATAAGAAAATGCTTACCTTGATTACTCTTCCAGCAATATCAAGTTGACCATTTAAAGTCTGGGCAGCTTTGGCATCTTCAAGACGCGCAAACTAAGTGATCAAACAGAACAAAGTGAGAAACTGATAATTATGCACAAACAGAAACATGGACTGGACCACAGATACATGCCTGAACAAAACCAAAACCTTTACATAGTCCACTAAGAGGATCTACAGGCAGCTGGACAAGCTCAACCAGTCCAAATGGTTCGAAAACCTGGAAAAGAAACCCATTAAATCATTAGAGCATGCATACCACATAACGAGGATACATACGCAACAGTAACAATTATGACCTCTTAAAGAGAAATAAATAATGCCCATTAATATGCATTTTATGCTTGATTATTAACCTGTCTTAATTGTTCTTCCGTAATATTGGAGTGAAGATTTCCAACATACAACTTCCTTGCTCCACCTGAAGCTGCTACACTTGAAGTAGCAGTTGACTGAACTAAATTCTTTTCAGCCTCTGATGGCTTAACCATCACCGGCTGACCAAGAAGCAGCTGATTAGAAAGAGCAATCGCCATTGGAACGGACATAACGTCATAGAATTCAATGTACCTGGCAATGAAATAGCATCACGAAAATCAGAATATCAGCTGACAAGTTCATCTCTATTTCTAGGGCCAAATATTGTGCATTTCAAAAAATAAAAAATTGCTTTATTTTCCCAAACACAATATAATTGCACCAGACTTCCACCAAAATCATTTGAAATGCATATAAAGAGTATCCAACAACGTGCAACAAATGTTTTTAATGTTCAACATTGCATACTTTCAAAATATGATTGTAAGAAAAATAAAAATAAATAAAGAATAGTAGGAGTTCAATAATAACATAACCATGCAAGGCAGTAAACGTCAAATAAATGATACATGTAGTTGTATACTCACCGAACTCCTTTAGAACGTCGTGAGTTTCGGTCCATAATGAGGCGGACATCCCGGACCTACAAAAAACAACACAACAAAGATTGATTGATCAGTATTAATGCACTTAAAAGATTCTAGAAAACAATGCGTAAACATACAGCTGTTAAGTTTGGTTAGAATAATTAGAAATTAGTTCTCACTTCAATACAACCAAGTTAATATCTGTTTCGTTTAAGAGAAAGTCCAGCGAAAGTGTATGTAGTGCAGAGCGGATATCACAGATGTTTCACTGTATTTGGAAGTAAATAAAATAAACAGGCTGACTTCTAGAACAAAAAGGGTGCAAGCGCAGAGGGTCTACCTTCCCGGCCCTTGAAAAGAACTCATAGACATCTCTTTCATCCGCCTTCAAAGATAGCTGTCATCATGCTTACAAGCATTAGCTTCAATTATAAATTCAAATATTTCATAAATCACAAAGTAAAAAAAATGTGAATACAAACCTGGAAAGCAAATACAGTTCTTTGATCTCTTTCTGGGTCTGCTTCAGGTTCAGCACCATCTTCTTTCCTACGTCTGCAAAGAGAAACATACGCATAAGCTTGGATGTACAGAAAAGTGGAAACACCAAATAAAAAATCAGAACCTACATTAAGTTGTCAGTTCAAATACTTTACAATTATCATCAAGAATATTCCCTCAATTTCTCAATAGAAGTTGAGTGATACTATGTGCAGGTCAAGAGGCTACAAGACCGTGGCCAAAGTAACAACTGTCGGCAATTGGATATAGGTGTTGGTATTGGTCAACCATTGCTAACTGAAATGTTAATGGAGGATTTCTAGGATGGCCCACTGAAAATAGACACCCACCCAGCAAATCAACAATCCATCGAGTCGCAAGACCATAAAATAAACAAACGAAAAGAGTAATCCCTGCAATATAAGACAGGCATCATTAAGGAAACTCGACTTTAAAATCTCCCGCAGGGGGAGAGAAAAACTTAAATAGCGTATTCGCGCAAGGGGACAAACATTGGGTCCTCTTTATAGTAAGAGGCAATGCTTCAGTGAAAAATCCCAATAGACCCCTCCACCAGGATTTCTGCAACATGAGAAATATAGTTCAGCTCCATGTTCTGGATGCAGGAAATCTTGTCATTACAGATGGCACCATTGCTCTCACTGACACGGAACCAGACAAAACATAACATGATATCACCATCCGTCAATTTCATGATCATACATACCCTAGTATGTGATGCTAAGTTAGATGTCGTAATAAAGGAACCCAAAACAGATCACCTGATACCAAATGGCAGGCCCGTTACGAAGTCCAACAAAGATGTTTAAAAAAAAAGTCCAACTGAGACTGCACGTCTGTAGTAGCACTTCGAATCTGCTGACCCTACACTAAGGGCTTGTTTGATTCAAAGGAACTTTGTAGGATTATTGTAGGAATTTATCCCATAGGAATTTTTCCTTTGCTAGTGGTTTGATTCATAGGATTAGTTCCTACAGGAATTTTTCCCAGAGGAATTTTTGTACTACTTCCTATAGGAATTCTAACATCCACTTCAACCTCTTTTTACAATTCCTTTGGTGGAATCAAACAAGCTTTGCTACAAACCAAATCCTATAGAATTGGAATGTACATGACATAGCAATCCTATACTTTTCCTATTCATATGTCTTTCCTACCCTACAAATCAAACAAGCCCTTAAGATGTTTAATAGTATACTTTTAAGAAGCCAAGCTCTATGAATAGAGAAATTTTGAGTAGCAGAACAAATCCCTGGTTATAAGAGAAGACCTCGATTAGATGTAGAAAGATGCTAGCATTGTGGGATAATTGTGAAAGTAAGAAGGAAAACACATCCTCCTTTCCGTTCTAAGGTCGATATGCCTATTCCAGGCGCATTAAGTTGTGATAAAATGCAATGACCCTAAAGAAGCATAACAATTGGACAATCATAGTGGAACATAACCATGAGGTTCATGCACATATAGCTATTAAACAGGGGATTAGTGATGAAATTTATAATAGCAAATATCACTTGGAACCGATTGGACAATTACGGCGGAACAACTGCTCGGTTCATATGAGAGCTACTTGGATAAAGTTTTTTTTTTTGCGGGATGCTACTTGGATAAAGTTGAGAGTCATGAATCTGCACCTGACATCGCGGTCGCGGTAGTCGCGGTCGCGGTGGCGCTCGCGGTCGTCGTCGTCCCCACGGCGCCGCTCCGACCGGCTGCGGCTCCTCCGCTCCCTCTCCTTCTCCTTCTCCCGCTCGCGGCTCCTCCGCTCCCTCTCCTTCTCCTTTTCCCTCTCCTTCTCGTCCCGGTCCCGGCGCTCCCGGCTGCTGCGGTGGCGCTCCCGGCTGTCGCGGTCCCTGTCGCGGTGTTCGGAGCGAGAGCGCTTGGACCTGCGCTCCCCGTCGTCGCGCTCCTTGCCCTCGTCGCCGGCGCTGCTCCGGCGGCGGGAGCTGGCGCGCTCCTTCCCCTCGGATCCGGCGCCGTTGGACCGAGTCGCCGCCGCCGCCGCCTCGACCGTCTTCTCCAGGTACTCGTACTCGTCGAATTCCATGGCGACGGGACGGCGAGAGAGAGCTGGAAACCCTAGATTATTACTCCGTAGGAGAGAGAGAGAAACCCCACCCGAGCGCTCGGCTTTTCTATCAGGAAGAAGAAGACGGTGGAGATTTCGTGACGCTGGCAGGTGGACCCCACTGATTGGGCCTTCTACTTCTTGGGCCTGCCGATGGGTTTAATCTCCTTGGGCCCGTGAATCTTACGGGCTCTGGGTTATGTCCATATTTACTTATTCGAACCAAAGATAATGTAAAAAAAAACTTATTCGAACCAAAGAAGATGTCCACTTTGAAATATTCAACCCTATACATATGTTGTCGGTCTAATGCACCCAAGTCAAATTTGGTACCAAAAATGTCTAAACCCAACGTAAATCACACCTTTAATCAGTTTCAGCATCGTGTCGGGACATTTTTGGACAATATTGACATTGATTAGTATGTTCGGCAACTTCGGTCAAAGAAGGATATAGAGGGAAAAGAAGGGCAAATAGAGTGAAAAGGGACGAGTAGAAGGAAATGGGGAGCTTAAGGTGGAGTAAGATGGCACCATGTTATAACAAACTAGTTTAGATATATTTTTTCTTGTCATGTGTTTTTCACATTTTTATTTTTACTTTCTTGTCATGCAGTTACAGTCAAAAAAAACTTTCTTGTCATGTGACCATGGTGGCATGGGTAATGGGTTGACCATGTCGTGCGTGATCTAGAGACCTAAATTTGGGGCCTCTTTGCTTTCAAAGAAATTTGTAGGAATATAGCAGGATTCAACTCCTATAGAGCTTGTTTGCCCTACAATTAGAAAGCATATGTATTATGTCATTTTGGTCTACTATGCGTCGAAATCCAAAGGAAAAATTCCTTGGTTCAGTGACAATAATGGCATACATCGGACCCTTGGCTAGGATTTATGCATTCTTGAGGCGTAATTGAATGGCAAATGTTGCAAATTTAGGGTTTTTTTTTAATTCATGTAGGATTTAACATATTATCTCATCCAATTCCCATGTATTTTATATCTGTAACATGAAAATCTTTTTTTTTTTGACACATCCAACTCCCACGTATATTCACCGATCATCCACATACACAGTACATAGATCGAAAACAAAGGAAGAACAACAAAACGAGGAGGATCCAGAGCCAGCATCGAGAGCCGCAGCTCCGCCGGCGACGAAGACGAAGGCCAGCAACCACCTTACCACTGCCTGGGCACATTCAAACCCTTGAGAGACGCCGCCTAGCCTGCCCGCCGCGCCGCGACGGACCGAGCCTCTTAGTTCGAGGGATTCTGAAAACATACAGATCCAAAGTAGAATGTATGTACAAAATAGCGAAATTGTATAATTTTGTGAAGTTGCTAGTATAAAAATCAAAATAATCCTAATAAACAGTTTCTACGAACCAAACGGACAAATAGTTTTTAATAAAAGGAAAAAAAATCTGGGAGCGCCGTTTTGGCTCCCGGGTGTAGATGCACCCGGTATTTTCAAAAAAAATTCAAAATTTGAAAACTCATCAAAAAAATCTGAAAAAAATCATGCACGTACATGACCATGGTACGCACCCCCGAATTGTTTTTCGCGCCAAAATGACATCGTACGCGACCTGTACAAAAATGACAAATTTCCTGTCAGAAAATGAGATTCAAATTTTGAATTTCTGACAGGAAATTTGTCATTTTTGTACAGGGCGCGTACGATGTCATTTAGGCGCGAAAAAAAATACGGGGGTGCGTACCATGGTAATGTACGTGCATGATTTTTTTCAGATTTTTTTGATGAGTTTTCAAATTTTGAATTTTTTTTAATATAACGGGTGCATCTACACCCGGGTGCCAATACGAATTTCTGAAAAAATCTCTGCTTTTCCTCTGCTTTCAGGCGAAGCGAAGAAAGTGTGAGCCTGTGAGGAAACCCGTGGAGCAGGAAGCAGTCAGAGTAGCGCTGGAGTGATAGACTAGACTAGAGGTGAGGTGTGGAAATTTCCGGCCGGGCGTGACATGATTCTTTGTCTGCGACCGTGGGGTGTCCTTTTCCGGCTATCCGATTTCTCTCCGGCAGCATCCACTCCAATGAGGCAATGACCAACACACCGACGGCGGCAATGACGATATATGTAATCAGCAATGACGTCAATCCATTCACTTTCCTAGCTAGCTAAATATTTACCCGAGCTCTAGCTAAGATGGATTCGTGAGTTCAACACTCACTCAATCAGGCGGCTAGCAGCGGGCAAAGCATGGAGCAGCAGCAGGAAGGGGACGTCGTGATCGTCGGCGCCGGGCTCGCCGGCCTCGCCGTGGCGCTCGGCCTACACAGGAAAGGGGTCCGCAGCGTGGTTCTGGAGTCGTCGCCGGCGCTCCGGGCGTCAGGGTTCGCCTTCGCCGTGTGGCCCAACGCCTTCCGCGCGCTCGACGCCCTCGGCGTCGGCGACAAGATCAGGGAGCTCCACCTGCAAGCCCAGGGTCTACGCGTCACGTCTTCCTCCACGGGAGAAGTGGCACGCGACGTGGATTTCTTGGCGGCGCCACCACACCAGGTCGAGTTCCGGTGCGTCAGGCGAGACGTGCTGCTGCAGGTCCTGGAGGCGGAGCTGCCGAGGGACACGATCCGTTACTCCTCCAAGATCGTCTCCATCCAAGACGGCGACGACGACGCCAAGATCATACACCTTGCCGACGGCTCCACTCTCAGAGCAAAGGTAAGAAAATGTTCTACACGACTGTCACTCCTGTTTTTCACCCAGAGGAGACCCTCTACATCGATTATTAAGATCAAACGGTTGCAGGTGTTGATCGGATGTGACGGGATCAACTCGGTGGTGGGCAGATGGCTCGGGCTTGCTACGCCGTCGTACTCCGGACGCTCGGCCACTCGGGGCCTCGCGCACTACCCCGGCGGGCACGCCTTCAAGCCCAAGTTCTTGCAGTTCTTTGGCCAAGGCTTTCGTTTCGGTTATGTACCCTGCAACGCCGACGACGTCTACTGGTTCTACACATGGTCTCCTTCCCCAAATGGTCAGTTCCCCATATTTTCCATCGAGCATCCACGACGATGTCTGGATGAAATTGTCCACTTATTTTCGGGTGTTGACGTGCAGATGACGACGATGTCGATAAGAGCGGTGCCAAGATGAAGCAATACGTGCTAACGAATCTGAGGAGCTTCAAGGTGCCCGAGGAGGCACTGGAACTGGTCCAAAGGAGCGAGCTGAGCGACGACGCCCCCGCCACGCCATTGCTGTTCAGATCACCGCTCTCCCTCCTATTGGCCGGGATCAACAAGGGGAACGTGTGCGTGGCCGGTGACGCGCTGCACCCCATGACACCGGACCTGGGCCAGGGTGGCTGCGCGGCGCTCGAAGACGGCGTCGTCCTGGCAAGATGCCTCGGTAATGCCATCCTCGGCATGACAGGTGGCACGGAGAAAGAGAGGATTGAGTTGGGTCTGCGCAAGTACGCCGGGATACGGCGATGGAGGAGCATCGAGCTCATAGGCACTGCATATATCGTTGGCTTCCTACAACAGAGTAATAATGTGGTCGTAAGCTTTCTGCGTGAGAAGGTGCTGGCCAGTGTGCTCGCCTGGAAGGCTTGTGAAAATCTCAAACTACGACTGTGGAACGTTGTCAAGCTAAATATTTATTTATTTTGGTACATTTGAGTAAAAAGTTGCGTAGACATTTGAGAATTTCGATAGTGTTAATAGGTTTGGTTTTCATCACAACTTACCCCCAAGTGTAACGAATAGTAGTAGCACATAGCTTTACTATTAAATGGGAGTCTGCGGTCGTGATGGTACGTGTGGTACGTTCGTACGTCAAGCTCCACTCCTGCCTCGATCGGCAGACGATCGGAGGCATCGTTACCGTCGTCTGCCCTTTCGCTTGAACGCGCGAGCACACATGGACCAAGCGGCCCAAAACATTCACTAGCGAGGCGAGAGGCTTCGTCCAAGCTAGGGTTCCACCCCACCGCCGGAGGCGGCCGCTGGTCAAACACCTCCAGCTCTAGCACTGTTCGCACTGTTCCCCCTGCCGCCGCCGGCCTCCGCCGCATGAGCGTCGCCGCCCACATGCCAGGACCCTCGGCCTCGCGTCTGCCCTCCCCGACGACCCCTCCCGCGGAAGATCTCTTCAAGCACCTCTGTGCGAAGTAGCGCGGTGGGGCGAGTCTTCTTTCGTGTGCTCTGAATTCCGTTTGTCCGGCTGGCTTTGAATGGCCCGTGGCTAGGGGTGTAAACTGATCGGATCGGATCGGATTTTGCCTCTACCATATCCTTTACCATATTTTTTTCTCGGATTCGGATCGGATAATGAACGGTTGCGGATTCGGGGACGGATAGATATAATCACGGATTCGGAACGGAAACGCAGCGGATTCGGGACGAAAAGAAAATTAGTCGGATCGGTATGCGCAATGTATATCATCAAGCCACATAACCAAAAATATAGGTCAACAACATAATAATCTAACAAAGTTATACTTCATAGTATGTAGAATGACCATGCAAGGTAGTCGTTGTTCAACGAATGAGCTCCACAACTCACTAATTATAAATTGTGCTCTATTAGTTTAGACATTTCAGTAGAAAATCAGATTATTCGGATTATAACCATCGGATAATCCTAACTAATATTCGGATAATCCATATTCGGATGCTATTATTCATACCATATCCTATACCGTATCCGGGTGTTCAGTTCGGAATCGGATATACTTATCCGGCAAATTCTTCGGAACCGGATATGGATTCTTTAAAACGGATTCGGTGCGAAAATTATCCTATCCGTTTACACCCCTACCCGTGGCTCCTGTAATAGATGGCAAGCGAGGGCAGTGCTTCTTATGGCGCTGTCTGATGAAATTCCACGAAGGATCTTAAGAGCAGGCATGCTCTGCAGGTAATCTGAGTGGTTTTCTTACCTCGGACTATGGTTTCCCAATCAGACCCTCTTACCTCTGAATTATGTTCATCCGAGAAGAGGAACCCTTAGTTGTTTTGGGAACCGGAGCTCTTACACTGCGAATTGACCCTTTTTTTTATCACGCCTAATTATGTATACGCAGTTAGTTAACAGCTCGAGCAGCCATGGGGTAGGAGAAAATTCTGGCCTGCCGAAGCATTGTGGTCTTTGGCCATGTCGATTCTGGCAAGTCTACAACTCTGGCATGGAGAAGCTATGTGAAATTCAATGTTGTCTTCTTTTTTTCTTTCTATTAACTGCAATTTCTGCTTCAGGAATTTCGGTGCCAAGTTTGGGTTCAAGAGTATTTGTCTCACTGTTGTCAGTATACAAGGATCTGAACATATCTTGCAAGACAGTAATTTCTTCTTCAGACAAGTTCTCTGCGAAGATCTGGTTAAAAAGAAGAAAATAGACTTATCTGTTACTGAAACTCAAGTTCGGCAGGCAAGGTAAATATTCTAAAGCATTCAGTTATCTTCCGTGCAACTTTTTTAAGTTCGAAACACATGCATTTATTATACAAAACCCTGATTTGTAGAGCCAAAGTCATAACTCTTTTGTACAAATTTCAATCTACTTTAGTTAAATTTTGTACGGGACTTTAGTTAAGAAAATTGTCATCCAATATTCGTGTATTCTTTTTTGGTTTTTTTGGTCAATATTCGTGTATTCTGGTTGCAATTTTGGCTGAGAATAGTGGGTTCTTAGTACTTGAATGGTTTGTGTACTGTCCTTTTTCATGATCAGTTCACTTACTCTATATGCACATATAGTTACCTTCTGTGTTTCCTATCAGGCTTCTGCTGCTAAAGAGGAAGTACGTGGAAGGCATGGTTATCCCCGGCTATATGTATGTTGATTAGCGACTATCTATGAGCTTGCTGGTCGTATAGAAGGAAGAAAAGCTGATTATGGTCAGCTTTACCAATGTTTTATGAGCTGACTTATTTTCTCTCCTGTAATGTATATCAAGCTGATTCACTCCATATATTAAGCATTTCTGGCAAAAAAATTTTGGGTTTGATAAGTTCTGTACTCTTGTAGATATTACCCATCCAACTCCTGACCTTATTGGTTACACTATCGAGGGAAGTATCTACATTGACAGGCAGCTACATGAACATCAGGTATTTCACAAGCCCAGTTATCCACAAAACTTTATAGACCTCTAAATGTCTACTAAACTCCACAGAAGTTCTAATTCTGTTATTAGGATTCCTGATAGAACAAAATTAGAATTATGATAGTCAATTTGCTGAGGCAAGAGTATAGCATGTGTATAATAGTTTTGTGAATGAATTAGTTATCTGTCTCTTCAAATTGAGGAAAGAGAGCTTGTTGCCTTTCTTCAGAAAAAGAAAAATACAGTTTCTCTATAAGACAATTTTACAATGAACTGAAAATCCTATATTGCTCTGCCTCTAAGTGATCAAGTCTTGGAGGATCATAATTACTTCAAATCAATATTTTTGTAGCTGCTAGCTGCGCAGTATCATGAAATCTATGCATGATTGTGGCCTATATCTATATGACAGATACGTGCAATTTATGTCCTTCCCTCTCATCTGCGGCTCGTGAAGGTATGGTTTTGCTTATTGGGCATGAGCGGAGGCAGCAGCACGATGGAGACACAGTTCCATTGATGACGTTGGTGATGTCTGGGGAGGCGCACTACAAAGCTCACGAGCCTTAGTTCCCCTTTGAGTATCTTAGTTCCTTTGGCAAGTCAGGAAGAGCAGCAACACGTGTAACACTGTTGCCATAATTTGAACTAAGAACTTTGATTGATTTTTATGCTCACTGAAATTTTATTCCTGTTGTTAGAGCTATAGAGGCACCAACCCGTCTAAAATTTATGTGAGATGACAGACTTGATATTTTATATGAATTGAAACAATTTATCCCTGTCCTTTTGTTTCCTTATTCAAGTATCCCAGTGGATTTGTATACCTCCATTTTCACGTGCACTATCTTACCGTATTCCTTTTTGTCCTTTCACACCGGCATTTTCATTTTCCGAAGAATGGCATATCCCTGTTTTGTATTGGTTTATGTCAAAGTCATTGCACTAAAATTTTAACTTTGCATCTTTATTTTATCTCATTGATTAAAGGACATACTGAAATTGTAGCGGTGGTCTTTTCCAATCCAACCTATTTATCTTCCCAATGTTGTGCGATTCAAAACATTAGACTCGATGTTAAATTGTTGTCCAAATACTTATGACCGAATTGTGCAATGTCTTCTTCCCATGTTTATTGTTTATGATAATATTTTTCCATACACATGAATTTTCATATGTATTATGTTTACATTTTCCGCAAGAAAAACTTGAGTGAGCCGTAGCAACGCACGGGCATTCATCTAGTAAACGTGTAAATATGGGGTATGGAACCGAGGTTCATCCTGGGCAGGAGCAAATGTACCCAGGTTCATCCTAGTATTTTCCGTATGGAACCGCAGGAGAAAGAAGGTAAATCTATTTATTCTCTCAAATCAGACTGCCATACACTACCAGGAAAGTGGCTTTCTATGGAATCCCTTTTTGTGGCGCACGGAATAGCCATGCGCCACAGAAATTATTTTTGTGGCGCATTGTTTTGGATGCGCCACAGAAATTTGGAATTCTATGGCGCACGCAAAGCAAATGCGCCACAGAAAGTCACATTTCTGTGGCGCATGCACATGCGCCACAGAAATGTGACTTTCTGTGGCGCATATACAGCGTGCGCCACAGAAATGCGCAATTCTGTGGCGCATGCAATCAGATGCGCCACAGAAAGCAACTTTCTGTGGCGCATGCAATAGGATGCGCCACATAATCATATTTCAAAATATGCAGATCCAGATCCGCGATCCAGTTTCTCTCACCTGCATGCAAGTCTAACCCACCACGCACCCCACTCTGTCCTCTTTTTCCTCTTTCTTCTCGCACCCAGCCGCTCGCCCTCGCCTCTCCACCCTCCGCGCCTTCCCGCACCGCCCCCTCTCCTCCGGCTCCTTCTCCCTCGCCGGACCACGGCGCCGTCCTGGGCCTCAGCGCCGGCGCCAGCTGCCGGGAGATCAAGGCAACCGCGCGGGACGCCAGCCTCCGCCACCGGCACCATGGTCGCCCCCGCCGGGCATCGCCGAGCTCTGCACGGCGCCACGCCCCTCCATCGACCTCCGCCTCGGAGTTGCCAGAGGCTCTCCTCCGCCTGCGCTCTCCACCCACCGGGACCCCCTTCGCCTCCGCCGCGCGGGAGGACCTCCACGGACCTCGCCTCCACGCACTGGACCGCCCTCCATCGCCACGCTCGTGTCCCGCATCCACCTCCGCCGACCTCGCCTCCACGCGCCGGACTGCGCGCCATCGCCACGCTCGTGTCCTGCATCCGCCGACCTGCCCTGGAGGGTCCTGGATGTCCCCCGCACGCACTGCCCCTCGGCTCCAACTGCCCCTCGACGGGAGGGCCCCGATGCGCCGCACGTGCCGCCGGTATCCTCCGCCACGGATCTGACGGCAACCTTTTTTTAACCTGAAAAAGACTTTTTGTGGCGCACCAAGCTTCATGCGCCACAAAATCTTCGTATTTCTGTGGCGCATCCGGGGTGCGCCACAGAAAAATATTTTTGTGGCGACGATTCTGTGGCGCACCCACCGTGCGCCACAGAAAGTCAAAACGGTGCGCCACAGAAAGGCCTTTTCCTACTAGTGATAATTCTAAGTTTTATGCACTAAACAAATTAAATAAACAATAGAGACCGATTTGATGGTTGAAAGTAAAATGCAATAAAAAGGTAATTGTAAGAAGCTCTTTTCAGAGATGACCCAATCCTCTTAGGCCTTCCACAGTGTTGGTTTTTACCCGTGCCCAAACCCATTTTGAGGCATCGAGCACCGATGCCCTCCGTTGTGGAGGTGGTGCCCCGGAATTTTTCAAGGAATCGGAGCAGCTAGGTGCTCCTATGCCCACTTCATCCACGCAATAAAATAAAATATTTCCAACATGCTCGTCCTGCAACACCAGATGACGCTGGTGCTGTGTCGGAGCCGCGACCACCATGGCCGGATCTAGAACCGCCGGCAGGAGAAGCCATGAGAGAGACTGAAGAGACTGTGCAACAGCTAGGATTGGAAGAGAGACATACAATGATAGTGAAGGGAGTGGGGGGATCTTATAGGCCACATTCGTGGGCTGTCGAGCTGCATCTTATGGCAACGGAGATAGTTGAAATGTCCGTGTGTGATGAGCACTTACCGGTAACGGAGGTAAAACTATAACCGTTGCCAATATGGATCACCTATTCACTCATTGCCTTTGTGGTGGGCCTGTCTTACGGCACAGTGCGGGCACGCCGGGAACGTTGGTTTCTTCGTCGTCTAACCCGTGCTGTTTACATAGAGGGGTATCCGATGTGTCATTTTGTACTAGTGACACTACCCTTTGTGCGCTTCTCTCCACGAGAATTCGGAGAAAGGGTGGTAGTGCTTGTGCTACGTCTTAGGTCTAGCATCCTCGTTTCCAACCAAAACAATTGCATGGACTTCTGGTTCATTGACATATTGTTTTTCTCAAGTCAAAATTTGGAATCCATGTGTATATTCATTTTCTAAAGATGATCAAAGTATGGAAAAAAATGAAGCTACAACATCCATCCGTACTTCGCATAATTCCTAACCTTCTCATATGACAATATCTAATAGCAGTGTAGTCATCAATACCCAAGTTGATAATAGCCTTGTTCTTAGCCACAACAGGCCTCCTCGCTCCATCCTCATATTTCTTTAGATTTTCGGTTGTCAATCTCTTATAGCGATTTTTTAACAACAATTTTACTATATCAAAATTATAAAATCAAAGAACACTCAAACACCATGAAGGAAAACAAATCATTTTTATGCACATATTTTTCAAGTATCCAATCTAATTATATTTTAGGATAATAGAATCAAAGTCTTCATAGTTTGGACACCCATATCTAAAATATAAAGGACTAATTTTCTTCTCAATTCTTTTGTGAGACTCACCTTTCAAACATCACATCTCCGAGTTTAGATAGGTTAGCCTTTGGAACGAATTTTTTCTTTCATAAATATTCAGAAGGTCTAATAACATAATTTATGTAGGTTATGAAGTGAAGTTTATGCCTGTATTTTTATAAATAATATGAACTTTTGTGACCCTTGAAAACTGGACGTGTCATACCTGGCTTGTAACTCCTAGGTATATATACTTCATCATGCAACTAAAATATATTATTGTCTTCACATATTTTAGAATATTCTAGAGTGGCTAGGCGAAAAACTTGGGTGGCAGGTACTCCCTCTGTTTTTTAATTTAAATGTTTTAGGTGGTACACATGTTGTCTATGTGCACACTAAAATGAGTGAACATGCACACAAAAATGTGTCTACATACATTTGTATGCATGTGCATATAGACAAAAGCTAAAACTTCTTATATTAAAAAATGGAGGGAGTACTTGGTAAGAATGCATGTGAAAACAGAGAATTGAAAAACATATGAATCATATAAATTTTCTTATTTGTTTTGCGTGGATAGGAAAAACACATGAATCCTAATAAGCAACTAGAGCTGAGGCGTGGAACTGAAATTCCCGGCCGTGAGATGACCTGAATAATTGTCTGCTACGGCGAGGTGTCTTTTTCCGGCTATCCAATTTCTCTTTGGGCAGCAGCGAGCGACTATCGTGAGTGAGTGAGCGAGTGTGATCAGCAATGACGTCAGTCGTCAGGCCCCATTCACTTGTCCAGCTAGCTAGCTACATATATCTCCCAACCATGAGGCCCATTTCAGTCAGCCGCAAGCATGCAGCAGCAAGAGGGGGAGGACATCGTGATCGTCGGCGCCGGGCTCGCCGGCCTCGCCGTGGCGCTCGGCCTACACAGGTACCTATGCACGCGTGTAGCAGCTGCATGCAGTGTTCTGTGTTGGTCCATGACCATGGCTTTCAGATTCACGGAGAAATTTTGCAGGAAAGGGGTGGGGAACGTGGTGGTGCTGGAGTCGTCGCCGGCGCTCCGGGCGTCCGGGTTCGCCTTCACCACGTGGCCCAACGCCTTCCGCGCGCTCGACGCCCTCGGCATCGGCGACAAGATCAGGGACCTCCATCTGCACATCCAAGGCCTGCGTGTCATGTCTTCGTCCACGGGGCAAGTGGCACAGGAACTGGATTTCTCGGCGCCGCTGCAGGGAAAACAGTGAGTGACACATCCACACATGGTAATTTGTTCCTTGATTTCTACGCCGAAATGACCAGAATTAACCACGTACGCACGCTTGGATTTGGTTGCAGAGGAGGGCCCGTTGAGTTCCGGTGCGTCAGGCGAGACGTGCTGCTCCAGGTCCTAGAGGCAGAGCTGCCGAGGAACACCATCCGCTACTCCTCCAAGATTGTCTCCATCGATCAGCACGAAGACGCCAAGATCATACATCTTGCTGACGGCTCGACTGTCAGAGCAAAGGTAAGAAATGTTCTACACGAATGTCACACTTTAGTAAGAAAAGTTTTCCGGGCCTCTTTTATGCAGGCAGCCATCTGTAATCTATCACTCCTTGGTTAGTTCTACAACAACGTGTAACACTGAAACAATTGCAGGTACTAATTGGATGCGACGGGATCAACTCGGTGGTGGCCAGATGGCTGGCGCTCCCGAAACCATCACACTCGGGGCGCTCGGCCATGCGTGGCCTCGCCAACTACCCCGGTGGCCACGGCTTCGAGCCCAAGTTCTTGCAGTTCTTTGGCAACGGCTTCCGTTTTGGGTTTGTACCATGCAACGATACTGAAATCTACTGGTTCTACACATGGTCGCCTTCCCCAGACGGTCCGTTTACGCTTGTGTACATATTCGTCATCCATGGCCATGCGGCGATGCCTAGATGATGTCCAATGTCTACTTATCGTCTTGCGCCCGCGTGCAGATAAGGGTGTCGATGAGAGCGGCGCCAAGATGAAGCAGTACGTGCTGACCAAGCTGAGGAGCTCCAAGGTGCCCGTGGAGGCCTTGGAAGTGGTGGAGAGGAGCGATGATGCCCTGGGCTCGCCGTTACGGTTCCGGTCACCTCTCTCGCTCTTGTTCGCAGGCATCAACAAGGGGAACGTGTGTGTGGCCGGGGACGCGCTCCATCCGATGACGCCGGACCTTGGCCAGGGCGGCTGCTCGGCGCTGGAAGACGGCGTCGTCCTGGCAAGATGCCTCGGTGAGGCAATCCTCAGTGACGACGGCACAGAGAAAGAGAGGATTGAGCTGGGTCTGCGTAAGTACGCCGGGATACGACGATGGAGGAGCAGCGAGCTCATAGGAACTGCCTATATGGTTGGCCTTCTACAACAGAGTAATAATGTGGTCGTAAGCTTTCTGCGAGAGAAGGTACTCGCCGGTGTGCTCGCTAGAAGGCTCGTGAAAATGTCGAACTACGATTGTGGAACGTTGTCAAACTAAATATTTATTATCTTCCTTTTTTGTACATTTTGAGTAAAAATTTGTGATAGTGTTTTTTCCAACCGTGGTAAATTGTTTTTGACGAGAAAACAGTTGGCTGCTTTTCATTGCGTTTAGAAGAAGAGTTCAAATATTACAGCGTCATGGCATTAGCCAACAGCAAAAAGGAGTAAATAAAAAGCATCAGTCCGGTTCTAGGGGTCTATCTACCAGAGCCAGCACCCTTCTTCTCCCGGCATTTACCCAGTCCCTCGCCTCAGCAAGGGTCGTCTGAAGAAGCTGTGCAGGCGACGACATCTTGTGGTTGAAGATCCTCCCGTTACGCTCCAACCACAAGGACCACCAAATGAGAGGCACAATAGATTGCCAAGTCTTTGCCGTATCTTGGTTTAAGCTCGAGGAAGTGCATTGCAGCCATTCCGTTAGAGATGTCGTGGCCGCCGTCGGCGTCAGATTGGGAGGAAGCCGCGCCCTGTCAATCGCGATCTGCCAGAACCGAAGTGAGTACGAGCAAGTTGCCAATAGATGGACCGTCGTCTCCGGCTGTGTACCACACAGGGCACATAGAGGATTATGCGGCCATCCCTTGCGAGCGAGGTTATCTGCAGTTTGGCAGCGGCCTTGCACAGCTAACCAGGAGAAAAAACGGCATTTGGGCGGCGCATCGGCATGCCAAATCAGCTCAGGGAAGGAGGGGCGGATGGTGCCAATGAATTGTGCTTCGTACGCCGATTGTGCCGAATAAATTCCATTAGCAGTCCACTTCCAACGGAGGCTGTCAGGCTCATCATGCAGAAGCTGGACGTCGAGGAGCAGCGTCCAGAGCTGTGTAAACTAAATGACAGCAGGTCCTGATAGGTCGGCCTTGAAGTGTCTAACCCATTTGTCGTCCGTCATCGCCGTCTTGATCGTGATTCGCCGCAGAGTGCAATGCTTGAATAAGTCGGGGAAGGTTAAACTGAATTTGCCCACTTCGTGCCAAGGATCAGTCCAAAATTGTGTCGCTGCACCATTGCCAATGCTAAATTGCACCGAGGCCTCGAACAAAGCTCTCACCTTATCATCGATTGGCAGGGGAAGCCCAGCCCATGGTTTGTTCGTGGACATCCAACTCTGCCAAAGCCATCTACATCTCAGAGCAATGCTGCGCGCCGCTAAATCGGGTATCCCCAGGCCCCCGTATTCCTTCGGCGAGCAGACCCTTTTCCAGTTCACTAGACAGCGGCCGCCGGTAGCGACATCTTTATTAGCCCAAAGAAAGCCACGTGCAGCTTTGTTCAGCTTCTTCAACAGCCAGCCAGGGGGGTGCACGATCATAATCTGAAAGATTGGCATGGCGAAGATCACCGAGACAAGCAGCGTCATTCTCCCAGCTGTGGATTGGATCCGCTTCAAGGACATCATCATGTTCAGAATCTTGTCAAGAGCAGGCTGCAGGTCCACGCGGCGCAGGCGGGTGACAGATAGCGGCATCCCCAGGTATGTGCAGGGCAGCGGTGACTGTGGACATTGTAGCTCGAGCAGCAACGGCTGAGTGTCAATACCGTCGCATCTGATCGGCGAAACAGAACTTTTCCTGAAATTTGTGCGCAGACCAGTAGCTTCCCCAAAGACCTCCAAAATTCGCTTCACCGCCATGGCATCCTCCATGGTTGGACTGATGAAGAGCACGACGTCGTCTGCATATAGCGAAGCCTGGTAGCGTGGTAGCTGTCCTCCAATGGGGCTGAGTGCACCGAGCTCATCTGCCTTGGCTAGCAGCGCAGATAGAACATCCATAGCAATGTCAAAGATCAGAGGTGACAGCGGATCGCCCTGCCGGAGGCCACGATGGTGCCATATCTCGTCAGACAAATCGCCATTAACAAGTATCCGAGAGGACGCCGATGCGAGAAGCACAGAAATCCAATCTCGCCACCGCTGATAGTGGTGTGCATTGATAAACTTATAGGTTTGCTACTTAATGCATTTGGTTCAACGAAAACCATGATAAATAGTTAACCACCAGCATGTGTAATACTCATAATTCATCCAAAGATTTAAAATGTGCTTCTTTCAACGGTCTTGCCCACGAGATCAGTAAGTAGAGATTGGACGACGCGGACGGCGGACTGACTGGTTTCGGAACCACTCCTTTGTATTCTTTGTGCTTGAAACTCTTAACCTACTTCCGAGTCAGCCTCGACATCTTCACTGCTACTAGTCACAACTCTCTGGTTGGTTTTACCACAATAATCATATTGAAAACACATCTTCGAATCTTAATTTCTACATGATCTTTGTTTAAAATATTCCGGCTTATCATATTTGTATAATACAGCAAGGTCCTATAGTGTGAAATTATTTATATAAATATTTGAGTGAATTCTACTTTTACCATTTAGGTATGTATTGGTGACACTAATTATCCCATCTAGTGAAAACGTGTCTAGATTACCCATTTTTGAAACGGTGGGGCCTGTTTTTCGGATAGATTCGTTGGACAAGGTTTAGGTGATGATTGAGGCTCAAAAATATCATGAAAACAATAAGAAATTAAACGGATGGCAAATACAAGGTTGGACATTATCGTTGATGATGCCCTGCATATTTTGACTCACCACATAGATATAAGATGTCAGAATTTTCGAATAAAACATCCATAATGCTAAAATGGTGTAAAACCATGTTCCAGTTTTACATATGATGTATTCCCTCTATATGATGTATTCCTGATTTTGATTCACTACATGGTGTAAAACCGTGTTCCAGTGTCACAACTGCACAACCGTGATGTAAAATGTGGACTTCCCTTTAAATATTTTTTACGTGCATGTTTTCTAGGTATCTAGTTTTATTAATTTTCTTGATGTTGATAAACAACTTTAAGAATGGTATACTTTACTTACAACTAAAATGAAAGCATTTTATTTCACATGGACAACAATTTATTGACCGTCCAAAAGTATCTTTCTTCGATTTATGTGATAAATTGAAGGTACAATTTTGCGACTTGGAAGCCATTTAGGCTAATTTAACATGCAAAATATTGCTTGTACATGTTTTGTGTTGAAATTGGTCTATTTGAGATAGTTAGCAAGCTAGGAATGTTTACCCAACACAGTTAGTAGAGGCCTCACCCAAAGCGCGAGAATGGAGAGAGACGATTTTTCCGTTCTTGAGAGTGTTAGCTTAATGGAGAGTGGTATGATGGATTTGATCCGTCGATACACCTAAAATTAATGAATTGTGGACCGACTGAATTGTGGATACCATAAGGGCTGGCTGGCACATCTTTGCACACGGGAGTTTGAGCTTTCGTGCTCGCAATTTCAGGTGCTCACCATTGTTCTTAAACGAAAAGAGCAAATGGTACCTTCCCCATCTAGCATCATTTTTTAAATTTTGTTACCAGGTCCTCGATTTGTATTTCAAATGGGAAAGAAAAAGGAACTAAACTAATAAGTATTGTTTGTAAGCACGTCAAAAAGGTACTTTTTGTAAGAATAAAGAAAAATTGATTTTAAATGGAAATGAAGTAATAATAAGATTTTTGCAAAAAAATATATCAAGATATGAGTAAATTCATAACCATCCGCTCATTTAAGCAAATAATAATTGCCATCATTCTCATATTTTATGGATTTTATATAATACTTAAAATTATCTTTGTATAAATTTATTTTAAATTGCCGCTACTCTTGAAAATATGTGATATATTGAAAGCAATATACAAATGAAAAATAGAGAAATTGGCTAAAAATGTCCACAAAACTAGTGGAAGGCATTTGAGTAACCTGGCACAATGGGGATGAGAGCTAACATAAAACAACTGCATGACCATCTGGTTCATGAATCAATTTTTTATTTGTAAGATCAAATTCGGAATCCCAGTGTAAATCTCGTCGGCTTTATGATAATTAAAGTCTTTTGGATTATGCATATCCGTGCTTTGAATGTCTACTGAGGTTAAACCATGATTTTTACTACAACCTTTACTATAACAAAATATCAAAATCAAATACACTTACACACTATGAAACAAAACGGATCATTTTTATCCACATTTTTTTTCAACAGCCCAATCTATTAAAATTTTAGGATAGCAGTAACCTTAGTTTTGTAATTTGGCCACCCATATCTATAATGGAAAGTGCTATTTTTTGTTCACAACTCTTTTATGGGCGCACCCAACCTTGTAAATGTCACATCTCAGAGTTCAGATAAGTTGGCAATTGTAACCAAAATTTTCACTTTAAAAATAATCAAAAAGTCTAAATAATTAATTATGTAGGTTATGATGAGAAGTTCATGGTTTTTTTTGTTTAACATTTGTGACCCCTGCAAACAGGATGACACGTACTTGGCCCGTAACTTATTATGTGTATATACTTCATCCTACAACCTAAATATAAGATTGTCTTCAAATATTTTGTGAATATTCTAGAGTAGCTAGGTGAAAAGTTAGAACAAAATGTGTCAGCCCAATAACGTGTGTGTGTGTGTGTGGGGGGGGGGGGAGGGGGTAGCCAAATGGGCGGAGAAATGCTTCAAGTGTATGGGCATTCTCACGACCTCTTTGGTTCAAAGAAATTGTATAAGATTTCCACACATAATAGTTTTTCTTATAGAGTCCATTTGGTTTAAAATAATGAATTCTCCAAAATTCTTATGAATTGATTTTCTGAACTACAATCTTATAAGATTTTTAATAAGAAGTTCGACCTTTCATAGAAAAATTACTATATATGTACGACAACTGTGACATGTACTCAATCCCTATAGACATTTCCTACGTTTTTTCTTGCAGTGCAACCAAACTACACCAGCTACCGATTCGTGCGTTTTTGTTTACCGTGAAATTCCAAGTGTCATGACATCCTATTTCTACAACAGTCCTATTCGTGTGTTTTTCAAATCCCGTGAAGCAAAAAAGAGGCCCTCATTGTTTGTCGCGCTGGAAGTGACTGTTATGTCGTAGGAAGTGAATTGTTGAGGGTTTTGGAAATTTGCCAGCTTCACATTGAGGGTGACGCGCTGGATGACACTGGTAACCAGGATCATCTCTGCTCTGTATCGACAGGCGAGGCTGCCGCGGAAGTGAGCCTGAAGATGCAGGGCAGGAGGTACTGAAACTCACCCGCTCCGTGAAATACAGAAGCACATGTACAAACTTACGAACTATGCTCTCACAATTCATCTCCGAATATCATGGTTCCATTTCATCAGCGGGCCTCACGAGATCTGGTGCGTGAAGGTGAAGCGCACCTTCCTGCTGGAGACTCTCGAGAGCGAGCTGCCGGAGGGCACCATCAGGTACTCCTCCAAGATCGCCGCCATCGAGGAAGAAGGCAACGTCAAGCTGCTGCACATGGACGACGGATCCACCATCAGGGCCAATGTGAGACATGTTTCGGTGCAGTGGATTTGTGCATCTCTTATTCTTGTCTGCAGCCACGAAAGCTTACTCCACCGGTTTGACACTTCGACTCTGTTTTCTGAATGTGCGTGCAGGTTCTTATGGGGTGCGACGGAGTGAACTCCGTGGTGGTGACATGGGCACATGGTTGGGCCTTCCGAAACCGATCCTCTCGGGGTGCTCCGCCACCAGGGGCCTCGCCGGACGGCCACGGCTTCGGCCCTCCGTCGATCCTGCAGTTCATCGGCCTGGTCTTCCGCTCCGGCGTGCTGCCCTGCTCCGACACTTCTCTGTACTGGAACTACACCCGGTACCCGTCCCCGGACGACGGGGACGCGGAGGAGAGCGTGGCCAAGATGCGGCAGTAAGTGCTGACTAGGCTCAGAGGCACCAACATCCCGGCGCAGGCGCTGGACGTGAGCGAGATGAGCGACGTGGTGTCCTCGCCGCTGTTGTGGAAGGAGCGACACATATTGTTTCGAGTGCGTGCGTGTTGAGCTAGTAGTACATCGGAAGTAATCGATCAGGCTAGCTAGCTCGTGTGCATCAAGGCGGAAGGATCGATCAGCTTTGAGTTAGCTGTTTGTGTACGCGCGTCTCGCCGGAAAGCTTCGTCGTCGTCATCGGAAAGTACTCGACACGTGGGGCTGGGCTAACACCGATGACCCCGGAGCTGGGACAGGGAGGCTGCGCGGGGTTCGAGGAAGACCGGCGTCGTCCTGGCACGGTGCCTCTGCGAGTGCGAGGCCTTCGTCGGCGCCAGCAACGACGGCAGGTACTGGAGCGTCACGGCGGCTCTGGAGAGTGGAGAAGTACGCCGAGGAGCGGAGGTGGCGCGCATCCGGCTGGTCACCGCCGCGTACGTCGTCGGCTTCGTGCAGCAGAGCAGTAATCCGTTCATCAAGTTCGTGAGGGAGAAGTTCTCGTCAGGGTCAGGGTTGCTGGCCAGTCATTGTCGACATGGCCGACTACGACTGCGGGAAGCTGTAGTTCAATTCCATGTACTCGATAGTACTGTAGAAATAGAATGGTACTGTACTACTAAAATTTACGATGTGAGAAAATAAAACGAAATGGGCATCAAATTAATCCTGCCCAATCTTCTGCAGTTCTGCTCACGACCTCACGGTCGAGGCGTGCTACCTATAATTTGAAAGTAAATGAAATTTCAAAAATTGTCATGGACGATGTAAGCAATGACCATAACTCCATAAGTCCATCGATCCATCCACATGGGACAAACTTTTCTACTAGAACTTTTTGTAGAGGAAACTTGATGTCAACACTTGACTTTGTGAGTCGGTGTGACCGAAAGATGGAGCTCGCTAGCTTGTAGTGGACTTTTGGAGATAGACTGATGGAGCAACATAAACTGCCGTAACCACGTGCCGTGATTCTCTAGGCAGAAAACAAGTACTCCAAGTCCAAGTGCATGTGGGCAGATTATTAACAACAAACCGTCACCAAGTGGCTTCATCCGCATTCAAAGAGTACCAAGTGGGTCCTTGCCAAGTGTGAGTGTGACTGCCTTTAGCTAACTCTCATCACATAGCCGACATCATGGGTATGCATGGTTCCGTACAAATGTACAATCTCTAGTACTATGCTATGCTAAGACCAACCAAAGTGTGAGGGAAAAGCGGTTCAAAGGGGGAGCATGAATCGGATCAATACACTGCAGGGAACCGATTCATGGTGTCCTAGCAAAGAACCAAACCCACAACTTGATTCGGTTCAAATGAATCAATCTGTGAAGAGAAACTATAACAGGCATGTGTAATGTTTAAAACTCTTGAGTAATAAAGTGCCCTTTATCAAGAAAAAATAAATAGTAGGCCTACATAGTAGGGAGAAGGAATGGTAGATAAAATATTGATTGCATGTGCACAAACTTATTGTGGCCCCACAAAAAGCGACTTCAACACTGCAGCAAAACTGAAGTGATTCCATGCTCTGACACGATTTTTGTTGAACCGACGCACCATATATAGTGGCTGGTCTAAAACGTTATGATGAGTAGACAATCTCTAAGTCGTTGCTAATAACCCTCTTATCAGATAAATCATAACAACACAATTATCTTCACATCTACGTACATGACATCTTCTACATTGCTCAAATAAGCCTGGGCATGGGCAGTCCGGCTCAAACCCCCTAGTTCGGGCGAGGCTCGGGCCTCGGGTTTTCGGACCAAGCCCGTCCCGAAAGGCCGAGCTATGCCCGAAAACACTATAACTTGTATATTTATAAAACAATAGGCTATTTTAATTTATTTAATCGCATAAATGATTTTTAAATGGCAAAATAAGATATTTTTAATGTTTGCGGGTCGGGCTTGGGCCTTGTTTTTCAGGTTGGGCTTTTGTAGGCCCGGTCCGACAAATGCCCATGTCTAGCTCGGAAGTTGTAGAATCAACTTGCATAGAGGGCTGGGATCTTGTGATCCGGTGGTCCGACTAGCCGGTTGTAGTTGAGTCGGTTTGCTTGACTACTTTGAATGTGGTTACCATACCGAGACATGGCCATTCCCAATTCACAAGCCTCGTTCAGAAGACAAAGATACAACGACTCATGAAAGAGAGTATAATTTCGATAGGATTAGCAGGTTCAAAGTACAATTCGCTATAACCTTTCCTTTTATGCTAAAAAAAGCAATCGCACGGCGTGTTGCATTGACCGGTAGCGGACCGATAAATGTTCTCTCTCTGGAAGGCTTGGTGTAAATAGTTTTCTTTTATATAGTACAAAGTTTTTACAGTTTTTGGACATCATGCAAATCCACAAATGCAAATTTTGTAAAACCAAATGATACGTACCTGCGCCGGTATAGGATGTTGATTTTTCACCATAGGGAGGCAGTTTTGCATCTGGCCGGGTTCTCAATGTCAAATATTTCTTAACGGAAAACGGGGGAAATCTGAACCTGTCAGTTCTTTCGCCCCCCTTAAATTCTGCATCTCATTCAAATCCAGAGGTTTGACCATGTATTCCAGAGGATAGATCGCCAGCATATATAATATAAAGTGGGTCTCAGTCTTACCACTAACCGCTCAAAAAAAAAAAATCACCACTACTCCACACTAGTGGTGTACATGTAGAAACAGTTGCCCTAATAGTCCAACAGTGGATACCCTAGCTCAGCCTCTAGCTAGTGTAACAGTTGACTTGCCGCAAAACTGAGGAGTTTTTTTTCTTCCATTCCGTAGATTCCAATCGACCACACAAGACAAGGAGAGCTCTAAGCTAACCATCAACTAATTAACCTGAGATTACCTACCTATTACGCTGCTAAATACTAGCCCTCATCCCTACTAGTAACTGTTACAAGTTGCAGTTTTGCATCTCTGCTTGGCGGGTATCGATCGGTTCAGCAATGAGCAGCGCGTCAACCGGCTCAATCTAAGGGCGGCGTCGATCACGACTTATCGATCCAATGACCCTCGGTAATCACATCAGTCGATCGCCAGTAAGCAATCCAATGCTTGGATGCATGTGATCTCACGTGATTTGATCGGCAGGTTATGCTTGTTTAATTACCAAATTATGATTAAGACCCTCTTGCCATTGCCAGGATCAGTGGTTAGCTGCTGCTACAAAGAAAATGAATTTGGAAGGGTCGGCGCGCGGCGTGTTGTCTGCACATCAGTTCAGGCGAATCTTTTTTCCTTCGAAAACGTAGAGAAATTTTAACTTTTGTTATTTTTCTTGACGGAGATGGAAGTTAAAATCAGGTGCCGTCGTGAGTGGCATTTAAGGCGCACGGCGCAATGCCATCGCCGGCACGTGAGGCCTCCCTCACCGCCGGGGTTCCCGCGCGTCGATCTCAATCGCCGGCCACTTGCTATTTAAGCACCGCCGGTGCGATCGCTTTCCGCCTCCTTCACTTCACTCCCACCCCTCGCCGATCGACCTGTCGAGTTCAGCTTCAGCACCACGCGTCCATAATATTGCCCTGTATCTGAAGCCACTTGCAGAGATCGATGGCGCGCAGCAGAGGAGCAGCCCTGTTGGCCGTCCTTGTCATCGCGTCGTGCCTCCTCGCCGCGGCGAGCGCCGGCTACGACTGGATAGGCGGCTCGGCCACATTCTACGGCGGGAGCGACGCCTCCGGCACAATGGGTACGTAATTAAATGGCTTTTGCGTTTCCAGTTTGCAATGCACTTCCATCTATATGGGCGAAGACGACTGCCCGTATATGTCTAACTGAATGTAATGTAATGAACCAACAGGCGGCGCTTGCGGTTACGGGAACCTGTACTCGACGGGGTACGGCACGAGCACGGCGGCACTGAGCAGCGCTCTGTTCAACGATGGGGCGGCGTGCGGGGAGTGCTACCAGGTGCAGTGCGACACGTCGAAAGGCGCCAGCTCGTGCAAGGCGGGCGTGACGGTGACCATCACGGCCACCAACCTGTGCCCGCCGGACTACACCAAGCCGAGCAACAACGGCGGGTGGTGCAACCCCCCGCAAGCACCTCGACATGGCGCAGCCGGCGTGGGAGAAGATCGGCGTCTACCGGGCTGGCATCATCCCCATGAAGTTCAAGCGGGTGTCGTGCTCCCGGAGCGGGGGCGTGCGGTTCACCATCAACGGCAACAGCTACTTCGAGCTGGTGCTGGTGTCGAACGTGGCCGGCGGGGTCGATCTCGTCGGTGCAGATCAAGGGGTCCAAGACCGGGTGGGTGGACATGTCCAGGAACTGGGGCGCCAACTGGCAGTCCAGTAACTACCTCGACGGGCAGTCCATCTCCTTCACCGTCACCACCACCGACGGCAAGAAGATGGTGTTCAACGACGTCGCGGGTCTAACTGGAAGTTCGGGCAGACTTCACCAACGGCAACCAGTTCTGGTAGCGACGCCGACGCCGCCCCCGGCCGGCCTCGATCTTCTTCAGTGATCTACTCTTTCCTTTGATATTTGTAGCTTCATTCTCATCCATATTAGGACTACTAGCTAGGGGCTAGGCGCCGTATCACGTACGTAGGGTGGTTTGCATGGCTGAGGTAGGTGGGTCCGTTAATGGCCGGCCTGATCAATTACCCGCCGTGACTGCCGCCTCGTGATTAATCGCTTGCTTGTTTCATCCACGATTTCAACTTGATTAATTCTCTAATTGGATCGACGACCAGCCGGTGTGCTAGCTGAAATGGCGGGAGACCACATGCATGATTTCTGCAGTTAGAATGAAATTAACGGTTTCTGACTTTGACTGCTGCAGTGAAATCGGTGCATGTGCGTGGTGGTTTTGACCATGCACGACTAATTTGGTTTATGTAGGCATGTGCCCATGTAAGCTTCCATCCAAGTAAAGAGGTAAAGACTAAAGAACTAGCGTGGTCTCAAGGCAAACATTTGGAATCCCGATGTTAATTAGATGCGTAGTAGTGTAGTAGTACTACTAAAGTACAGGAATCCCAATCCTTGAGAAAATTTACAAAAAAATGTAAAAAGTTGTTTGATTTCACCAAAAGGTTCTAACTCGCTGAATAAAAATACATGCACGTAAAATGCAAGTTCTACCTCGTAGGAAATGTCGTTTAAAATCTTGTTCACATTCATCATTTATTAGTCCCTAAAATTCCCAGCGAAATCAAGCTTGTTTTGTTAGACGATGGGTTGGGCCCAGCAAGAAACGAGCCCATCCTACCCAGTCACTAATCCCGGCCCATTGCGGTAGTGTACTATTCTACGCCCGTTGTAATGAATAGCACCAAAACGCGTACCCCTCCAGGCGCATCGCGGGCTGGCCCACACAACGGCCACTGCTGCGGATTTGGCCGGAGACCGAGAAGATGATGCGCGGTTGGAGGGCAACGTTGTCAGAGACCGAGAAGATGAAGGTCAGGGCCACCTCGCCGGAGACGGGGACGACGCGGCTGGCCCTACGACCCTAGTAAACCATACATGCTAATTTTCGGCCACAGCGTTGTTTAGGCCGGTCCAAATAGCAGGTATGGTTTACTTTTTCGTTTTATTTTTGTAATAAGGGACATTAAAACTGTGCATTTTCGGCCATCGGATCAACCTCCCTCGGCAATATCGTTAGATCACTCTCAGTTCCCACCCGGGCCGAATGTCCCTAGGAGGCTACTCTGCAGATCAAATCGGCCTGTTGAGGTGAGTTGGGCCTCAGTACCCTGCTAAAGCCCAGCTACGTGTTGATGCTTCTGGCTCCGGATCTCCTCGAGTCCCTGCAACGGCGGTCGCCTTCCTTCCGCGCAGCACGACCCGGCCGCCTCCCTTTCACGTCGCTGGACGCAGAGGAAGCTCTCCCCGGCAGCCTCCCTCCCGCGCCACCGGACGCAGAAGCATCCCTGTACGGTAGCCTCCCTCCCGCGTTGCCGAACGCAGAAGAATCCCTCTCCGGTAGCCTCCCTCCCTCTCCGCCAGACAAATCAGAAGCTTGCGCCGCGCTCCTCCGGAGCAGCCGTGCGACACACCAGATCCCGTCTCACTCTCTCCAGCTGCAACTGAGCTGAAAATTGGTCGCGAGTCCCGATTCAGTCTGGTCTCTCACCGGTCACAAATCCCTTTCTGTTCTGGCCCTAAATGTCTCCAACTTTCAAGCCCCAACCACGATCAAGTATCAAGGCTGCTGACAGCAGCACAAACTGTAGCGCATGGGATACATTATCACAGAACCATGTAGTAGCTTGGTCTGATCCCTAGCTTTTTATAATAAAAATTGTTGTTCACATGTGTATCCAGCCACTTCACTTTCACTATGGGATCGATTATCTACTGCAGGGAGGAGAGAGGAGGCAAACATTTTTTTGACGAACCTGGGGCGGGGAGTTCCCGCATTGCATTTAAGAAGAGTTAATTATTTCTAAAAAAATGGTCCAGTTAATAGGGGAATCGGACCCAAAAACCATACAACACATGGTTTATTTAGGAAAACCGACGAAAACCCACACACACTCACTCCCTGCAGGAGGCAAACATGATTGGGTGGTTTGCATTGCCTGCAATAGCACCAAAGGTTATCCGTAAGTGTTGTTCACTTTTGTTTTCCTAGGAGGCTTATTTGTTCACGTTTACTGATACTAGGCAACTGAATTTGTTGATGTTTTTTGTGCAGAGAAAGTGAATATTGTGTGCTAATTTAAATCATTCTTCCTTTCACTACACATCAAAGGTACGATTTCTAGATTTTTTTCCATCCATGACAATTAACTTATACCAACTTTACAGACTTGAATTGCACATATTTTTTAGTTAGGATAATGCCGCTTAGGATATCTTCAACTGTGGTGTATGCTGATCTACTGATAGATTGCATAATGCATAGGCTATATGTTAGTCCTGTTACGATGGTTAATGTTTGTATCAACACTTTCTGATTCATGAAGTGATTACTTTAATAATGAATAAATGATTGTGTACATCGTTTGATCTGGAAGGTGGGATGCACCCCCTTTTCGAAAAATAGACATACATGCATAATCATGCCCAGAGAAATAATGAGGCTATCAAGTAATCATGCTGTCTTTGTACGTATTCCCTTGTTCATTATTATAAGATGTTTTACAGATTTAAATATGGACTAAACGACCAAAATAAGTGAAATTACATAAAACTGTATAGATACATGCCTAGATTCGACGCTGCATGGATACCCTACTATCCTAAAGGTCGTGGGATCCCTGCAATTTCAACGACGCACTTGGCTGCGATCTCTCCCATGCGGGCACGTCGGTGTGTTAGTTGTGGTTTCCTGGTTTCTGATTGGTTCGTTCGGTGGGTCCTCCATGCAGATCGACGCTGGTTTTGTCTTCAGTGATTGCTCTTGTGTGTCTTAGCCGGTTGCACCTTTCTTCTTCTCTTGGCTGGCCATCAGTTGTGCTTCTTTTCTCTTCTTCTTTCCTACCGGTGCCTTGTGTGTTTTTTTTTCTTTGGGCTGTTCCCGGTTTCTCTTGCTCAGGCTGTTCCCGGTTCCCCTTGCTCATGTTTTGTTTATTTTTCTCTAACGTGTCAGCTAGATAGATGCACACGTTTGCTTGTTTCTGTGCTTATCTTGTGTGGCTGGTTTGTTTGACTTTTGTGGATTGACTTTTGTGGCTTTGTGTGTTTGACATTTGTGGCTTGACTTTTGTGCCTTTGGTAGGTTTCTTTGTTTGTTTCCTACATTGCTGTTGGTATTTCGGGGCTGGTTACCTCTACGTGGCCTTGCTTTCTCCACGTTGACCATTAATTCGTTTATTGGCTTTCATTTTTCCACGTCGATCCTATTTTCATCGCTGCATCCATATCGGTGCCTGGTGTTCTCTTTGGTTCTGCTACAGTTGTGCCTTCTTCTTTGCATTCCATGGACCTTCCGTTGGATTCTGGTCGACCTGCTGCTTCTCTTGCTGAGCATCGTCATGCGATTCGTCTTGGGAAGCGGCCGCAGGAAACTGCTGACGATTTTGGTTTGTGTTGTTTTCGTTCTTGGTATGTTTTGGGATTTTGAGTTTTGGGGCGTTCATATGTTTGCGGTTCGTAGGGTCATCTTCTCCAGCTATTTCTGCACGGCGGACTCGTGGGCGTTGTTCACCGGCTAGGCATCCTTCCTCAGTTGGTGGCGATCATGGTGCGTTTGCGCTTCTTCTGCGTTTGTGCTTCTTTCTTTGTTGGTAATCTATTTTCCTCCATTGTGGGAAGTGCTTGCGATCTGAATATTTACTTACTGTAGTTGTTTCTTGAGGATTTGTAGGTTAAACTTCTGCAGTGACTTCTCCGCGGAGGGCACGTGGGCGTTCTTCTTCAGCTAGGCGTCCTGCCACAGTTGATGATGATGGTAGTGCGTTTCTGCTGCTTTTCCTAAATAAGTTATTTTGGGTGTTGTAGTATCCGTCTTGGCAGCTTGATCCTCAAGGAGGAGGTTTGTGTTGTTCGAGCTGTTTTCTTTTAGTTGGTTTTGCATCTGATTTTTATTTGGTTGTGCAAGCAGGATCTTCTTTCGTTAGTTCTGTGGGTGGGCAAGACTCTCCATCTGGTTTTGCTAGATTTGGTCATAGTGTGCCTGTTGGTGTCGAGACTGGTACGTTCTGTTGTTCTTATGTTTTCTTTCGGATTTTGTATGTAGATCATATTATTATTATTTGGTTGTTTGTCTTATAAATTAGAGGCACATAGTTCTGGCAACGGCCGGGATGGGGCAGTCGCCTATGAGGAGGGGGAGGGCTAAGAGAGGGAGGTGGATTTCTCTCAGCATCAACACAAAGGCCAGAACTTTCGACATGGTTCATTGAGCTCTGAATAAGAATTTCAGTCAGTAACTATATTACTTGGACGGTTAGACATCTGTTTATATTGGTGATATTTTCTGGTTTCAGATCGTTCTAACCAAGATATATTGGAGTGGGCAGTCTTGTGGTTTGTCACAGGTACCAACGGTCCTTTGGAATAGTCGGCATAACTACGTGGTTAATCAGGTTAAGAGTGAACCTTTTAACTAAGGTGTGCTTTACAGGTGCGCCATTACTATATAATATGAATAACTGAACATCATCATTCTTTGAATACTACACGACACCTGATTTTTTGAAGTTAACTAATGCCACACCATCCCTGATGCATACAATTTTGGAAGTTGAGACTGAGGTAGCAGGACACTTGTGGGACTATAGCCTTAAGAATTTTCCTTCCTTAGATTGCAGCTTATACTGAGATTGGACATTCTTGTCCAATTGAGTATCTATAGGTACATACATTCATTGAATGTTAATTTTTTTTTTGTGGCCTGCTGCCTTAATAGAATTGTCATCTTACCAATAACATGTTTAATATTGAACATACTAATGCTGTTTCACTAAAACTTTATTTCCAGGAAAAGGAGAACAAGATAATGCCGATGCAGTACAGCAATGAAGGGGAGTGGAAGTTGAAAGAAACAAGAGCTTGGACCTAAACATTTGAAGTCATGTTGACTAAATAACCAAAGGGGATATTGTATTGCCTGGGATGGGAAAATGGTAACCATGGCGCAGGCTCAAGGGCGACCAAGTGCATGGCTATACAAGAATGTAAGATTATGTTTTGTAACAATGAATATTATCTCAAATTACTTGGTCCTACTTTTTTTATATGCAACTAGATGGGGATCATAAGTCAATGTCTAGGCTGATTTAAAGCAGCACTAGAAGGTACTAAGGCAGACGATCAAGTTATAAAAGCTTGAGGATCTTACCAAGAACTTACTTCACTGCTAGCCTGATTTTCGGATCAGTCTGAAGCATCTGTCTAACCAGATCTTTACCATTATTATAAACATGGGGCCAAGGTTCTCTCTTAAAACCTATATTTCCATGAAGTATAGCTTCTGCAACTCCGTGTCCAGTATCTGCAATAGAGCTCCGTAAGACCATTTGCACTAGACCAAAGCTATATTGGAAAAAGATTTGAATAGAGAAAAGGCAAAGTACTAACCCAAAATGGAGGCTGCATAACAATACATGTAAGATAACACCAGCACTCCATATGTCAGTTTCAGTTTCTCTTGAGCACTTCAGGAGCCATTTAGCAGGGACTCCCCACAATTTCAGAAAACTTTTCACCTAAACATCACATAGTAGCATCATAGTATGTACGATACATAATGTTTAAGTATATAGCATACATACATTTCACAGGGAACAACTGGGGCATGTGACAAAAAGCAAAGCAAATCATCAAACCATCAATATTTCCAAATGATTTGAATAATACACTGAACCAAAATAATAAAGTGACATTTGCGATGCCTATAACCCACAGCGAGAAAAAAAAAGGCAGATATCTACTTCCTTTTCGTTTAAGAAGTTAAATGTATGAAGGTATTACAAGATACAAGTACACACTTTAGACTCAATCTTCATGATATTTTCATATTTAAATAAGGGCATTGGTACTGCAAATAATTATAATTCCACTATGGCACTACTAAATATTGCGGGAGCATTGACCACTAGCACTAACCACTAAATATTGCATGAGTATAAACAAGCAGTGGAAGCTGCAAGCAGTTTCAGTTTCAGTTCACAGGAGTATTTAAGTTTATTAAAGCAAACTGAATTTTATTCCACAGTGTTACTGCAATTTCACTCAAGTTTCAGCACAGCAAGTGACTACTATAATTTCAGTTACATTTCAGTTAGGTGTTTGCAATCAGAACATACAAATCTTTGGCCTACAGATACTACAGGGGTTCAGCTCAATGTGTGATCATTTAACTGAATAATTTGAGCACAAGCTGAGTCATTTTATGTATTGTTTACGAATAATTGAGCACAAGCTGGGTCATGTTGGCAGTGTTGGGGAGAGGGACCTGAACTGGAATACCTTAATGCGGACGGAGCAGTGCAGCGGGGAAGAATGTGCTTTTCCGATTTGTCCACTCATCCGGCCTCTGTGGGAGGACTTGATCCTCAAAGTGCAGGTGCGCTGCAGCACAAGCAACCAACGGAAGGATCCTTCATCCTGGAAGTGCAGCAGCGGCAGCTGGAGCTGCGGGTGGTACGACCAGTAGCATGTTGAGCGGAGGGCGGAGGTGACTGCAGTGAGCAGAAGGAGGTGCTGCTAGACTGAAGGACGGACGTGGCCTACTTAGGCTGCAGCTCAAGAAAGAGGAAGAGTCGATTTTTGTGGCCATGTGAGATTTGAAGCAAGAGGATTTGGATTTGTGATTGGGTGAGCGTGTACCTTGAGTTGAGATGGGATTCGTGTCTACCTCCTCCTTCTTCTCCTGTAGTGTACTTGGAGTAGCAAGCAGCACAAGGGGAAGCGAGCACGGAGGGCAGTACCGAGAGGCCGCCGCTTGGAGAAGAGATCGCGCTCGCTGCCGTCGTCCAGCCGCGGTGACTGCGGAGATGGCGAGGGCACGGGGATTGGGGGACAAGGGAGAACCGATGAGGAGATGGGCGGATCGCCCCGGTGACGCTGAATCCGTTGCTCCGCCGCTCCAGATCCGCTGCTCCGGCCATCCAGATGCACATCTCTTCTCCAGAAAGTAAATCCAGCGCCGGCCCGCGGAGATTCAGCACCGGCACACGGAGATACGGCGCCTCACGCCCAGCAGCACGTTGGCGCAAAAAGTGCAACCTTTGACCTGAAATCTCTAGCGGGGTGCCAGGAGGATTAGAGCTGCAAGACAACTCGGGTAGCGGGGAACAAGGCGGCGATGGGGATCGACGGGCAGCGAGAGGAGAGGGCGGCGACGGGGAGTCGGGGGTGACGGCGAACGAGAGCGAGTGGGAGTGGCAGCGAGACGAAAGGGGCCATACGGGAAACTCTCAAATTTTCGTAACGTGGAAAACTTTGTACATGAAAAACCTTTCGAGTAGTTTAGAAAAGTGTTCATCGTGTTAAATTTGTACAAAAAAATTCTAGGAAAATTAAAAACGGATCCAAAAAATAAAAAAATTACCGAACTACAAAAATTCATGTGTTTCAAAAATTGTTCACATGTTTGAACAAATTGTTCAGCATGTTCAAAAATTATACACAGGTAAAAAAAATCCATGTATTTGAAAATTTGGTTAGAGTGTTCAAAAAATTATTGAACGGTAATTTGTTTTCAGGGGTTAAAACTCACGTGTTTAAAATAATAATTACAGTGTTCAAAAGAATATTCACTGGATTCAAATATAAATTCAGATGGTTTTTTACACGTACAGAAAATATTCACCAGTTTAAAAGTTGTGTTCATGGATTCAAAACGTATACTCATGCATTACGAAAAATGTAAAATATGGAAACAAAAATAAGTGAAATGTTCTGAAAAAAACTACGATTCCCAAACAATGTTCACAAGGTTTGTAAAGGTGCTAAGGAAATTTAAAATCTTCACATATTTCGTATTAAAAACACTGATTCGGAAAATATTCACAGGTTCAATAAAGCTTTCGTGGATTCCAAAAAATGTTCACGGGATTCATAAAAATTGTTCACTAAGTTTGGAGCAATGTCCGTGGCTGAAAATATGTTTGTGGGTTCTAAAAATATACACGGTTTCAAGAAAATTGTTTACACATTCAAAAAACAAATGGTCAAGAGATAGAAAAAATATTCATGTATTACCACAAAATAAAATAAAAGATAAAATACAAAAGAAGGCAAAAATAAGATGAAAAAAGAAACAGAAAAGATGAAAATGAAAAGAAAAAGGAAAAAAAGAAGGGTTCGAGGCTGCAGAACGTCACAGGCCACACGCGGGCGAGTGCGCGCTACTGCTCACATGAAGCGAGAATAGTGGCCGAGTCCAACACTCCATACGGGTGTCCCTATATCTCGCTTAGAGCGAGTTAGGGAATCGACTCGCCTACACGACCACCACCTCAGTCGCTTCCTACGCGCTACATGGCCCTGAGCCCAATACATGTAGCCCAGTATGCGTCGGCTAAAAAAAGTAACATTCAGCGACAAACCCCTGCGCACGTTCGCACATGTTTCATTTTTCTTCAGCTTATTTTACATTTTTTATTTCATTATATGAATGAGTTTTTAACACATAAAGCTTGAACCAAATTAAAGGTAAGCTAAAAAAATCTGGTTAACTCGAGAGCTTTCATCGTAAAAACACATTCGACAAGGCTTCATACACGTAGACCTAAACAGAGAAGTCTTGATAGTTATAAGGAAGTTAAGGTTGAGAGTTTAACCAAAAAAAATAGTGAGAGCAAAAATAAAACCGTAATAGTAATAAACCAAAAATTAAGATGAACCAGAATTGAAAAGAACAAAATTTTGGCCGTTCTAATTGAGTGAACCGAAATAATAGTCAACCAAAAATGGAATTAACAAGGTGAAAATAAATTAAAATTCGGGCGAACTGAAAAGGTCGGTGAACCAAAGAATATAGTCAACAGAAAATGAACAAAATCCAAGCGAAACAAAAATAATAGTGAACCAAAAATATCGTTGAACCGAAAATAATACTTAATTGCAAATGCCGGTGCACTACTTTTTTGGATAAATTAGTTTGACAGTTTCTTTGTTGTACATTAAACCATTACAACCATAACCAGACCAGGCCCAAGTACACTCTATATCGACAACACTTAGACAAAAGCAAATTACACAAAAAGAGAGACGAAAAGCATATTTTTCTTAAATGGCTAACAAAAAGACAATACCAAATGTAAATCCACGGGCGCGGCGTGCCGCCGCGCCAAGGCCTACTAGTTCAAGTAATGTTTGACGACTTCGATGTGTTCCTGGATCGCCAGTAGTTAGCTACTAGTATAAAATAGAAAATAGAGCCAGCTTCGACGCTGCATGGATTCGAGGGAGTTGGGCATGCAGTTATAGAAAGATTTAGTTAGTGTTTGTTGCTAGCCTAATCTACGAGGAACAACAGTTATGATTTTTTTTAAAAAAATCTCTACTAGGTTGTCGAATTGAAAATTTAACGGTTTCGAATGTAGGTAGCCACGATAATTGAACCGTTGTATCTTCTGACTTGTGTGGTGTGAATGGCCATGTAGTTAGACAGCGGAAGAATGCTGAATTAGCGCTACAGTTAGCGTAATCATTCGAGAGGGAATTAAGAAACTCAAGTTATGTGGCCCCTTATGAATGGTCATACTTGCTAGGTTCGTACGTGGGTATATGTGGAAACTAAAGTTTAAGATTTTATGGGAATTTTAGTACAAGGCGGGATGAACCACCTTTTTGAAAAATAGACATACATGCATAATCATGCCCAGACAAATAATGAGGCTATCAAGTAATCATGCTGTCTTGGTACGTATTCCCTCGTTCATTATTGTTAGATGGTTTACATATTTAAATATGAATTAAATACAGAACAAAATGAGTGAAATTACATGCTAAAATACGCAGGGGCGAAGCTAGAAATAATGATCAATGGGTTCATCTCTATTAAACTATTGGGTCCAACCAAATAGTAATGGTGCTAAACAGTGATTTAGTACTAGCTTGGCTCAAATCCAATGGGTTTACTTGGACCCAACTCTAACATGCTAGCTCCGCCCAAAGACGTTTTGCTGGATCGCCAGTAGTTAGCTATTACTCCCTCCGTTCCGTGGATTCGAGGGAGCTGAGCTTGCAGTTAGAGAAAGATTTAATTAGTGGTTGTTGCTAGCCCAAGCTACGCGGAACAACAGTTATGAATTAAAAAAAATTATACTAGGTTGTCGAATTGAAAATTGAACGGTTTCGAATGTAGTACGGTAGCCAAGATAATTGAACCGTTGTATCTTCTGACTTGTGTGGTGTGAATGGCCATGTAGTTAGACAGCGGAAGCGTTGAATTAGCGCTGCAGTTAGCCTAATCATTCGAGAGGGAATTAAGAAACTCGAAAATGAGTGATTAGGAGGCGCCAAGTCAATCTGTGGAACGTTGCGGCCATGTGCATGCGTACGGTCGATCGTTCGTTGGAACGGCGATCACCGCTCTCGATACATCGTCGGAATCCAAGCTCGATCACCGCTCTCTGATCCAACAGCATGCATGTGCAGGTGAACCTGTACGACGGTGTACGGGATCAACAAACACGGCGCTGAGCAACACTCCGGCATGTGAACCGCCATTGATAGACTCTAGTTAATTACAATCGGATCTTGGACTGATAACGGTTGTCGGTAACTGTTACCTACCATGTATGTGTCTCATGCGTCGTCGTATAAAAAATATCGATCTGGGAATGTTGTGCAATCGGTCTAAGATCCAACAAAGTCAGTGAGACTTTTGAGATCCAACAAACACGGAGACACCAAATTGAGAAGTTATGGAAGCTGGTAATGTGTGAACAAAATAGTCCTTCCATATTAAAATGTAATATGTTTTAGGTGTTTCACATATTGTTTACGTGCACACCAAAATGAGTGAACATACACATTAAAATGTGTCTAGATATATTTGTATACATGTGAATGTGTACAAAGGTTAAAACATTTTACATTTTGATACGGAGGGAGTAACTCACATTGGGCCTAGGGAGGGATATCACCATGTATTGATTGGTTCAGCTCCACCATGCGTGGAGGGGCTGATCCATCGTGAATGTAACCAAACTATGTCTTATTGATCTATGAAACCCAAGTTAAAAAAAATACACCATCCATTTTATTTTAGTTGACTCCAAGATATATGTATCTAGACATATTTTAAGACTGTACATCTATATTGGAGTCAATTAAATTGGAACGGAGGAAATAAGATACATATAATCGAGTGATAACAGAATATTGTCAAATGATGTACACTTTTGAAGCTGGCAACTACGTATGAGTAACCTAGTAGAGCTCACACGTTGCAGCTTTTGTTACATGCTTTATTGCACAAAGCAGGCCATTGGTCCCGGAGAGGGCCATTTTCATGCCATGAATCCTTACAGAAACGAAACTCCCAGCTAAGTACTAAGTTGGCGAGGACTGAAAGTTTGCCAACATAAAGGAGTTTTCCTTTCTTTTTAGAAAAGGGGAGAAGCCCCAGCCTCTGCATAGGAGTTTTCCTTTCTAACTGTTTAGTTCTTTCTCCAAATGTTTTTCAACAATACCACTAGACATTTGAAAGTCTATGCTAATGTATCGATATTCAAAAAATATATAATGCAGTTTGTCACATCTGAATAGATCGAAATATTGGTTAGCAAATTTTTGAGCTGCTTTGAAGCATATCAACTCGCTCTAACGGAAATTGATTTTTAGATCCAAATGTTGCGCAAATATTGAGAGTTCTAACTTTGCATTCTTAGCCTTTTCGAGGTCATGCTTCATAAAGAGCATCATATCGTCGGCATACTATAAGATAGACAACCCACCATCTACAAGGAGAGCTACTACTCCTGAAATTTGGCCATAGTTCTTCATGCACTCAATCATAATGGCCAATATATTAATCACGATGTTAAATGATATCAGTCATAGAGGGTCACCTCGACGGAATCCTTTTTTTAAGTAATGGCCAACAACGTCATTGTTGAATTGTATGGTCATGCTACCGCCATGGACGAATTCCGCGTATCATGGTTTTGCAGCCTATTAGACTCAACACTTGTTGAAGAAAAGAACATTTGACATCGTCATATACCATGTTTATATTTATTTTTGGAATCACACCTTTGGTATTCATCCCGTCAAGGATGGATCTTTGTTGCATGAAAATTGTTTGTGTAGGTTGAACTACATGGTCTGCCACCGAATGAACCCTAGTAGTCGTAACTTTCGTTAAGATTTTAAAGCTGACATCTTGGAGACAGATTGGTCAACATTGTTATATCCTCGCTTCCTTAGTCTTAGGCAACAAAACAAGTTCAATTTAAACAGCTCCAAGTGTCTAGCGCAAAGAACACAGAACAGTTCCATACAAAAGCCAATAATCCTTGAACACTAACTATTTTGCTCCACGAACAAGTGATCAAATTCCATGTGATATTTTTTTTGAATGGTCCATGTGATATATTTCAAGTTGAGGTATGACATTGGGCAACTGAAAAATAATTATAAAGGGTAGGTGATATTTGTAGTATATCGTTTGACCAGTTCAATGTTTAGCATTTAGTTAGAGGCGATGGAGAGTTAGTTGCGACACTGCAAGAGTTGGAAGGAGTTGAGTTTGCAGTTAGAGCTAGACAGTTTTGATTATGAGTGGTATGGACACATTTATACTACTCCAAGACATCTTTTTCCGGACGGAGGGAGTATATGAACAAAAAATACTCATACTGGGAGAACATATATTATATGAAGTAAGACTCAAGTGTCAGAATATGTATATGTAGGTATTCTCTCAACCGCCTTGATTAAGGTTGCTGATTATTAGTCACTAAAGGAGAATGTCAACTTAGCGGTTGGGCTAGCTAAACCATGCATAATTTTGGATGGAATAAAGAAGCAGCATAGAAGTCGACCTAGCTAGCTCTCGTTCAGACGTTGCAAGCCATGTGCACCATACGTGCCTACTACTTACGATCGTTCGTTGGAACACCATGCATGTAGCTAGAATCATTACCTCTCGATCATGGCCGTCCGGCAGCATTTAATCCTGCATTTCTATATAAACACCACCATTGTCGCAACCATCCTCATCTCTCAATCGACACAGCATCTAGCAAGCTAGCTACCTCGATCAATCATCTCTCACATTCTCGTACGTGGAGACGCCGGCCAGGAGTTGGATCAGGAGAAGATGGCTGCAGGGAAACGTCTGATCCTGCAGGTGCTGTCCGCCGTCGTTGCAATGTGCTTGGCGCCGGCGAGGTCGGACTATTCCCCGGGCACCGCCACGTTCTATGGCGGCAGCGACGGCTCCGGCACAATGGGTGGCGCGTGCGGGTACTCTAACCTGTACGACCAGGGGTACGGGATCAACAACGCAGCGCTGAGCACGGTGTTGTTCAACAACGGCGCCTCCTGCGGGCAGTGCTACCTCATCATCTGCGACTCGAGCAAGTCCAACATGTGCAATCCCGGGAAGGTCGTCACCGTCTCCGCCACCAACTTCTGCCCTCCCAACAACGCCCTCCCGAGCAACAATGGCGGGTGGTGCAACGATCAGCGGCCCCACTTCGACATGTCGCAGCCGGCATGGCTCAACATCGGCATCTACCGGGCCGGCATCATCCCCATCGTCTACCAGCAGGTCAAGTGCTGGAGGACGGGCGGGCTACGGTTCACCATCATCGGCAAAAACTACTTCCAGCTCGTGTTGCCCACCAACGTGGCCGGGAGCGGCTCCATCAAGAGCATGTCGGTGAAGGGGACCAACACGGCTTGGATCCCGATGTCCAGGAACTGGGGCGCAAACTGGCAGTGCCTCGCGGGGCTAGCCACCCAGGCGCTCTCCTTCACCATCACATCCACCGGCGGGCAGACCATCGTCTTCCAGAACGTCATCCCTGCCGGCTGGCAGTTCGGACAGACCTACTCCACCTGGCAGCAGTTTGACTACTAATAGCCAACCTCGTGCTCCTCCATTGTCACATTGCTTCTTCTATTCTTTCTTGCTCCTTCCTCGAGTAGCTCAACCTCGTGCTTACTTAATTTGCTAGCAGCTTGGGTGTAGATTGATTCCATCGTACATTTTCAAGCCACATTTGTTATCGTTCTTCAAAGTGCCTGAAGGGGTACGGAGAAGAATGTATTACTAGTTTACTACACACATATCCAGATTTTTCTATGATGAGCATAAATGGAAATGTCGGTTTATTTGGTGGAGCATCATTTGTAGTGATGAGGGGGTCAACAGTAAACTTGACATAAATTTCCACGTATCAACCACAACGTAAAATAACACAATGATAGAGGATTACTTGGATGGAATCCCTTTTTTATTTGGAAGTAATGGCCAACATCATCGCGGACTTTTATGGCCACGCTATAACCATGCATGATTCATAAACCACTTCATGTTTCGGAGAAGGATTTCATTTTCAAGTTCAATTGAATTTTCCTGTGTAATTCATAACTTCACACCGTAAAATGGTGATCATAATGGCACCTTCTGGGTAATTCGAAGAATGTGTATTTAACTTAATGAGAATGATTGAGATTCTAATTGCTTCTCTGACGATATAGAGATACATCCTGACCCCACTTGGTATGAAGGTATGCATTATCACCTACGCAGACAAGGCATGATATCTATCACGGGCATACCGGAATATGAAACGAGGAAAATGAAACAACCCGGTAACGAGGATAACAAGATATCATGATCCACAGTTGCTTCACAGGGATACCGGAATATATCGCCTTGGATATTATTTAGTATCGCAAAGCAATTGGAACCACGTATGGAAACTGACAGCTCCTAGACCGAACTTGCAAACGAATCTCACGAAAAAACACGGAGCAACACTACTCACGCCCGCGACACAGATTTGATTGCTACTGGTCCGTGTCAGGGTAGGATATGTTGTTGCTTTCGGACTAGGGTTATAGGGGGGTTTTGCATCTGTGTATATAGGACTGGGGGTCGAGTCCTTGCACGCCACGACTAAAATGTTCACATTTTTTTTTAGATAAGGGGGTGCGGATCCCCGGCCTCTGCATCAAAGTGATGCACACAGCCATCCGCAATTATTCATCAAAGCTTACAAGTTACAACTAAAATGTTCACATGAGTACTATTGCATAACAATGGGAATCAATATGTGTGTACACGGCTCCGCTACTGATTATTGACCTCTCTCCCCTCTCAACACACAAGTTGATCTCGGAATTTTAATTTGTTGAGTCCTCTCTCCCAGAACTATTATCTCTCTCATGTGTTGTGATCTCCACCTTACATACAACAGCTGATACATAGTATTGGACACCAAAATTATGCTGGACTATAGTATACATACGTGTGCAAATTAACCTTCAGAGGGATCATATGTTTGATCCTCGGTAGGGCCATGATCAAGATAAACTACATTGATTAAATATAAATTACACAAATTGGGGAAAAAAGATTCCTGATTCTCATTTTTACCTTTTAGAACACATTCAAAAAATGTTACATCTTACGAACAACGTTTGTGTCTAAACTGTCACTTTTTTTTTTGCAAACACGGGGTTTCAAGTATTTTAGAACTAACATAGTATCTAAGGGAAGAAATTGATTTGGGCAAGATAAAGAAAATATGCTTATCGTGCAATTTCACAACAAGAATCATTTCTTCACTTCGCTAAAAAAAAGGCACTTTTTTCAAATACAAGTATTAAACAGATGATAAAAAAAGGGATTTCCCGCACACGTGATATTGTGTATTAAGCATAAAATATTGGTGACTATAGAACTGTGTTCTGCAGAATAATATATGTATTTTTGGAAGCATAGGTATAAGTTCTAAATACTTATCGATGTTTCCCTCGCATTTGCGAGGGCCACCATGCTAATTTTCTTTAAAAGAATAAGAAACTGATTCGAGTGTATATACTTGCATATGATATACTCCGATGCCTAGGTGTGTGCTTGCATATTAGGCATAGTTCGAACACGATATAGCTGAAAGCAAAGACATATGCATATAATAAAACTACTATCGAATGGGTAGGTGCATGTACATTAAGGGTGTAATCATGTTTTACCCGAAATTAATTATGCTATATTAACCAAGTTACTGTACTCGTCGGACCACGAAATAAGAAGCAGGAAACAAGAGCAGGATGTATACTAACTGTTTGAGACTACAATGTTTAGTTCCATGGTGGCCATTAGTTACTAGTTAGAACTTAGAAGTGGTCGACAGTCAACTGTTGCGACGCTTTGAGAATTCGAGGGAGTTGATCAGCTTGCAGTTAGAGACAGTTTTGATTAGTTCTATTAAATTCGAGGGAGAATGTCAAATTATCATTTTGGATGTAATAAAGAAACGGCATAGCTTGATCAGACATCCATGCATGATTAGAAGGCATGTGCACCATACACACGACGGTTGGAACACAGCGATTTCATCATAATAATAACACCGTACATACAATCATGCATTCCTCTCGATCGTTGGAATCCAGGCTCGTCCGGCAGCAATCCAGCGTTTCTATATAAGCACAACCATTGTGGCAATCATCGTCACCTCCAAAATCCACTACTCGATCGCCACAACATCTAGCAAGCTAGTTAGCTCACTCATCGTCCGGTGTCAGTTGTCGTGCAGACAGGAAGCTGGATCAGGAGAAGATGGCTGCTGGGAAAAGTTTGATTCTGCAGCTGTTGTTTGCCGCCTCCGTTGCAATGTGCTTGGCGCCGGCGAGGTCGGACTGGCTTCCAGGCACGGCGACGTTCTACGGCGGCAGCGACGGCTCTGGCACAATGGGTAAGCAAGCTGCATGACGGTATTCATAGGCATGCAGACAGAACCCGGTTTTTCTGCTGTGTGCACGGTATTTACTTAGTTGTTTACCGTGCATATGCATGTTTCAACCGATTGTTTTGGTGCTTCAAGATTCGTGCTGGAAAGTTCCATAAAGTTTCTTCATGTTTCAAATCTCAGCGTGTGAAACACAGCGGATCCATGCACCGTGTAGGAAGTCATTTCTCCATGCAGCTGATCCATGGTGTGTGCTGCATCCACAGAGGTAAACCGGGAGATCTCAAGGAGCTCTCACAGCGATCGACGATTTGTGGCCGTCGGATCGGCCAGTTACAGCGCACATCTGGGCCGTCCATTTTCCTGCGTTACTTTTTTTACCTCGCACAACAGTCGCTGACAGTGGGTCCAGACGTCGCCGGTCCCGCTCCGGTCCCGATACACAGAGAAAGGGTACGTTTTACGGTAGCACTTTATTTCGAGCCTCTCCTTTCGAGCACCGTCCTGGTGTGTGTTTCCACAGTGCTGAGACAAAACGCGCACCCGCGGTGAAACCCTACCTCCAATCGCGCGCGGCGTCTTTCCTCCCCCAATCCCGCACGCGAGGCGAAATCCTCCACCCGTCCTTCCGCCAGCCGCCGCCGCGCCTCCCCCATCGTGCTCCACCTCCCGTTCGTTCCTCCTCCCTGGCCGCCACCTCTCCTCCCCGCGCCTGCCGCCGCCCCTCCCTGCGCGGCAAGCGAACGGAGCCTGACGGCCGTCCCGTCCGGCGGGCCGTAGGAGGCACTGCAGGACCTCGTCCCGGAGGAGGGCGACGACGCGGACGGAGCCGGGCGTGGCTGCCGTGGTGCCAGGAAGTAGGAGGCGCTGCTGGAGGTCGTCCCGGAGAAGAGCGGCCACGACCCAATCGCACCCCACAAGGCAACCAAACCCTAATCCCCTCCTCTCCTCACACCCACACCGCAGCCAGAGATGCAGATGCGTCGCGGCGGCGGCGCCTCTCTCTCCCACTCGCCTCTTCCTCCACATCTCTCACCTGCGCCAGCCATGGCTTCCTCTGTCCCGGATCCACGAGCCTCCGCCGTCATGGACGGCGCCGTCGAATCCTTTCTCCCGCTTCAGGTCCTCCTCCTCCTCGCCTGCAAGATCTACTGCTCGCCCGTGGTCGCCTGCAAGATCTGCTGCTGCTCCCGGCGACCATCCTTCGAGCTGATGGATGTCGCCGGCGGCACCACTCCCTGATGTTGAGGTCTCTCCTCCTCCTCCTCCTCTATCTTATTCTTGCTTCGTTTCCTTTCCCACGTTGCTTCAAGCAGTTGTGCATACTCAAATGGATGGATGCGCTCCGTTTTCTTGCCACTGCTGCTTATGCATATGTAATTTCAGGTTCGAGCTCGACGGACGAGGGTAACCGGGAGGAGCCGCAATGCCTGGCTGCGCATCTGACACCGCCCTTCTGCGCAATGGAGGGAGCATCCATCCACGACCTCGCCTCCTCTGGCCCGTCCCCTCAATAAAGAGCTCATGCTCCTGCAAGAGCTGCTGCTTCCGTCGAGGTATCTCATCCTCCTCCATTTGCTTCATTTTGTTCCCCTTTTGGCCAGTTTAATGTGTGCGGGCTGCAAATACTCTCTTTCACTTGTGCATACACCAGTACCAGAGTAAATAAAACTGGACCCTTACCTCGATTTTCTTGCTGCTGCTTATCATACTACTTGTGAAATTTCCAGGTTCAAAGCATATCCGAGGAGGATGGCCTCGCTCAACGGCGCCAAGCGACTGTAACCGGGAGGAGACGAACGTCTACTCGCTGCCTCCAGTGGTCACTTCCGTGTTCAGCTACAACCCTACTCAAGTACGTGCCTCCTCATGCCCTTCAATCCATGATCGTGTGCTATGTATGTGTCTTCTCCTAGCCATTCATGATCGTGCCGACATGTTCCTATGCCCTGTGTGTCACACACGACGGTAGTACATCATAGTTGTAGCAATTCACTTCTCCTCAATGTATTCTTGCTGATTTTTTGTTTCCTTTTTCCCTGTTGGTTTAATGCGTAAGCAAGCACAACCATAATAAGCTAGACTCGCTAGCAGTAATTGAAAATGGTTGATAATGGAATCCCTAACTCTACAATATTCTGTTTACCACCATGGTCTTGTGTAACCATGTGCATCGTTACATTTAATCGGTCTCAGTGCCAAGATATTTGTATAGTCTATTCCATCCTGGCATGATATCTAATATGACAAGAGGAACCAAATTACGATTGTTCATATGGTCTATTGCTTTGTCGCAAGCACGAATTATTTTTCATCACGTCTACTTATTTGTTAAGCATTTATCATTAATTTATGTTGAACAACCTGTCATGTCATACAATTGCTTACATAGCGTTTTACCAACTGGTCATATGTCGACTCTGATTCAAGTGAAGCTGATCACTTCCCAGGTCACTTCCCAAGCTATATTTTCTGGCCTCTGCTATCTATGTTTACATATCTCTGACATGGTTTGTAAATGTTGTAATGATAGACTTATATATATATATATCCTGGAGACTTCTATGGGTGTGAATTTCATGTATGCAAGAGCATTGTGTTTTGCTGTAAAACTATAATGCCATTACTATATATATTAATTGCTGACTACCGTGTCATATTAATTTGCTTATCATAGCGTTTTACCAATCGATTACCATTGTCAACGGCGGGTGGCACCCGTATGTAAGAGCAATGTGCTTTGCTCTAAACCTATAAAGCTTATTGTATCATATTATAAATGTTTGGTATAGTTTTTTGCAAACTGAAAACCAGTGTCAACGGCGGGTGGCGCGCGGCAAGCCGCGCCAAGGAATCTAGTATATATACATGCAGGTGGCGCGTGCGGGTACGGGAACCTGTACGACCAGGGGTACGGGATCAACAACGCAGCGCTGAGCACGGTGCTGTTCAACAGCGGCGCCTCATGCGGGCAGTGCTACCTCGTCCTCTGCGACCAGAGCAGGTCCAACATGTGCAATCCCGGCACGGCCGTCACCGTCTCCGCCACCAACTTCTGCCCTCCCAACAACGCCCTTCCCAACGACAATGGCGGGTGGTGCAACACTCCCCGCGCCCACTTCGACATGTCGCAGCCGGCGTGGCTCAACATCGGCATCTACAGAGCCGGCATCATCCCATCGTCTACCAACAGTAAGCTCATGCATCTCCCATTTACCAAGTAATGTCCTGACATGACATGCATGACCTCATCTCTACGTGGAATTACAGGGTCAACTGCTGGAGGACGGGCGGGATGCGGTTCACCATCACCGGCTTCAACTACTTCCAGCTCGTGCTGCTCACCAACATGGCCGGGAGCGGGTCCGCCAAGAGCATGGCGGTGAAGGGGACGAACACGGCGTGGATCCCGATGTCCAGGAACTGGGGCGCAAACTGGCAGTGCCTCGCGGGGCTAGCCACCCAGGCGCTCTCCTTCAACATCACCTCCGCCGGCGGGCAGACCATCGTCTTCCCGAACGTCATCCCTGCCGGATGGCAGTTCGGGCAGACCTACTCCACCTGGCAGCAGTTCGACTACTGACGAATTGATTCATTCCGGACGGCCGTGCATGCATTGTTGCTTCTTTTACTACTATTGTCTCACGCTCCTGTCGCTCGATCACTCAATTGTTTAGGGCCTGTTTGTTTCAGCTTATAATCCAGCCAGATTATGTAATCTGGATTATATAATCTAGATGGTTGCCAAACAGGCCAGCTTATAGGTCCAGATTATATAATCTGGGGTCCAGATTATGATAATCCAATAAGCTGGACATTTGATGCTTATTCCAGCTTATTTCTGGTAAAAGTCCCACTACCCTTGCCTCTTTCCGTGAAATTACCCACAATTGCCACTGCCCCTGGCCCCCAAGTGCTCAGCCCGAACAGCTCAGCCCGAGCGGCCCCCTTCCCACCCGTGCTCCCCTTCCTCTCTTCTCTCCCCCCTCCAAGAAACCCTAGCCGCCGCCCCACCAAATTGGCCGAGCTCCGGCCAGATCCGGCCTCATCCCGTGCCGAAATGGAGGGACACGACGCGGAGGACGCCCTCTCTCAAGCTCTGGAGCACCGGAACTCCTTGAGGCGTGAGCTCGTCTTCGATTCAAGCGTCCAAGTTGGAGAGGAGGGCGGTGGTTCGGGCGGTGGCGCGTCGGGCGGTGGCGGCTCAGGCGGCGTCTCACGGGGGCGCGGGTCGGGAGGCGTCTCACAGGGGCGCGGGTCGGCCGGCGGCGCAGAGGGAGCTCGTGGGAAGCGTGTTGCCAAGCAGGGCGCCGCCGTGCGTTCAGTTCGTGGACGTGGCTGTGCTTCAAGCTCCCAAGCATACAAACCTCCGCGCTGCTCTACCTCGGTTGATGTCGACCTTGAGTCACAGCCCACTGACGGCACTGATGACAATCTACTTGATGTCACACAGCATAGCAACATGGTAAATTGCTTCTCCAATGTTTAATTTTGAATGTACCATGTACTACTTGTAGATTTATTTGTTGGCAAAACAGTATATGATGTCTCATGCATTGTTTGTTGATTAAATGAGTAGAAAGAAGTTTATGACAAAGCAGAATGGAGTTTCGACAACACTAGAGTTTTTTGTGAATTATGCATCCAAGAAATCAATGCCGGGAATAGGGCAAATGGCATTATGAGCAACCGAGGGTACAACAACATAGCTGACAAGTATAGGATAGCAACCGGTTTGCGTCACTCAAAGGTGCAGTTAAAAAACAAGTTAGACTTGCTTAAGGGATTGTATAGCTTTTGGCTTCAATTGAATAAAGATACTGGACTTGGATGGAATGAAGCATTAGGGACTGTGGTCGCATCTGAGGATTACTGGAGTAAGGCGACGAAGGTATGAATCACTTGTTTGATTATTTTCAATGTTTTCTTATTGCATTCAGATTTGACTAACCATTCATTTATATGTATGCAGGGTCATTCACACTGGAAGCAACTGAGGAGAGGTCCTCCAGAGCATGAAGAATTGCTGCAAGAAATGTTTGGAGGCCTTGTTGTGGATGGCTCTACTGCATGTGCACCAGGTGAAGTGTTTGAAAGGAACGAGGAAGAAGGGAAACCTGCTGAATACCAACAAGAAGATGATAGTGATACATATGCAACACCTCCTACAAGTGCATATGTTTCAAAAAAAAGCTTGCTGAACCGTGCTACTGCTAGTACTGCTACTAGTCCACCGAAGCAATCAAAGAACCAAATGGTGAAAGTCATGCAGAAAATCCATGCCACTTTGGAGAATAATTGTCAAATTGTAAACAAGGTCATGCTAGGTGAACACTTGGAAGAAAAGATCAAGGAAGTTCAATCGATGGCAGTTCGGTGTGGGGCAAGAGAAGGAACAGCTGAACACTTCATGGCAACGCAACTATTCAAGAAACCTGAGAATCGAGCCACCTTTAAGGCATTCGAAACCGATGAAGGGAGGCTTCTTTGGTTGAAGCGTCACTGTGCTAATGCAGGCTTCGTGTAGAAGCCCTTTATTTGAGCTAGTACTTATGCCATGTTATGATATGTTGAACCTGTTATGAATTGAACCTATTATGAAGTGAACTTTTATTATGTTGTGAAGCCATGAAACTGTTAGAATGTAATTTATTTTAAGCGTACTTTGATGTGGACAATATTGTATGAAATATTTGTATTCGCTGCTAAACTACTATAATGTCATAATCGGATGAAGAAAGACAAGTAAAACAACCAAGGGCATTGTTGTCTTTGCATGTCTAAGAACAATAATCTGAGTTTCAATAATCTGGGTTGCCAAACAGCCACACCCAGATTATATAATCTGGATTATATAATCTCAACTACAATCCAGATTATATAATCTATAAGCTGAAACAAACAGGCCCTTAGTTTGTTACAGTAGCTGATTGGGTGTAGATTCATTCAATTGTACATTTGTAATTCGCATATTCAATGATATATGTTGTTTCATATGAATAATCTGTGTACGGAGGGAAACGCCGTCCCGCTGTGCTCCCGCATGGCCACCACCGGCATCGTTCTTCATGGTGGCGCGTTCACGCTTATGCATCCTCCTCTCACTACAGGAATGGCCACCTGTGCCGACGGGCTGCGATGCCGTCGGCACACACCTATGCCGACGGCCACCGTCGGCACAGGGTGGTCGGCATAGGGCCCCGTAGGCACATGCCACCTGGCCGTCGGCACGGAAGAAAACCGTCGGCACAACTTTTCCCGACGGCCAGAGACGCACCGTCGGCACCTAGTTTGTCGGCACAGCGGCGGGTGGCGCCCACATTGGCCGGGCGAGGTGGAGGGGTCTGTGCCGATGGCCTGCCGTCGGCACATCGTCGCCACGTGGAGGCACCTGGGCGCTCCAGGGATGGGCCTGTGCCGACGGCACTTGCCGTCGGCAAAGGTACGCCCATTTGGTCACATTAAGGGGTCTGTGCCGACGGCAGGGCCGTCGGCAAAGGTACGCCCAGAATTTTTTTCCAGCGGCTCGTTTTTTGCAGCAAAAATAGCAGAAAAAATAATCAAAAATCACGACAAATTCACAACAAACAAGATCACACAATGGCTCCATATATCATCAAGTAGATACACACATAGGACCATCATCAAGTAGATACATACATAGCTAGATGTCTAGACGTCCAAAGCCCTACATCTATTGCGCCGACGGCGACGGGGTGAACCCCATATCTCCCCGGCTGATAATAGGTGAGCGTCGGATCGGCGCAGCGGAAGCACCGGAAGAAGGCGAAGCACCAGGAGAAGTTGAAGAACCGGGAGAAGGACCACCAGAAGCGTTTTCCTTGCCCTGGCTCATATTGTTCAATCAACTGCATTGAGAAAGAGAAAACAAGTAAGCATCAAGACATAATAAAATGTAGACACTAAGCATAAAGACATATGCAATGAAGAAGCATGTCGAAAAATAAATACTAAAGAATAAAAGACATAATAACATGTAGATACCAAGCATAAAGACGTAATGCAATTAAGAAGCATGTTGGAAAATAATTACTAAAGCATAAAGACATTATAGACCGTCACCTATCGTCATCACTCTCCTCATCAGGGTGTTGGTTCTCATTCTCACTATCACTATCACTATCATGTGAGTAGTAGGGCGGAAGCTCATCGCCAGGCTTGTCATCGTCGTCATTTTCCGCATGAAACTTCGAGAGCACATCTATGTCCTTCAGATCCACCACTGACTCACCACGAGTGTGTGCATTGTTCTCGAGGTCCTCGAGACCACCTATTTGTAAGTCAAAGTGCCCGAAGTCCTCTTGCTCTTGATAGAAAATTCACTCGTATGTTTTAGGGTCAATGTTGTTGTAATCGTCGTCGGAGGGCCTGGGTAGCTTACCATGTGGGGATACCCGGAACACGACTTCCCAGCCCTTGAGGTTCTCTTTCTGGCATGGGTAGGGCAAATAATAAACTTGCTTGGCTTGGTGAGCCACAATATAGACATCGGCTCCGGTATAGGTGGTTGAAGGCTTAACTTCAACTAACCCAATGGAAGGCTCACTTCTCTGTCCACCATGTGGTCCAGTGCATGGGTCGAACCAGTGGCACTTGAACACAACGAGCTTGAGTTCTATGTTCGTACGATTGAACGTCAGCTCGTATACGTTTTGTAACCTTCCGTAGTAATCTACGTAATTGGCTCCATCGGCTCCTCTGGATCCTTTGGTGAAGACCCCAGTATTTACAGTTTTTGCTCCAGGACGATTATTCTGGTGATACTTTGTATGGAAGCGGAACCCATTCACATCATACTTCTCATACTTAATGACGGTACGGTTAAATCCTTGGGAAACACATCTCAGCTCATTTGTCATCTCAACGTTGGGATCAGCTCCCTACAAGTACGGTTGAAATTGTTTTGTGCATTAGTTACGTGTAATAAGAGGGACAAGTCACATATTGCAAGGTAAGAGGGACACGTTAGAAATTACTTTTCCCATGAACCAAGACACAATTTTTTTCCTCCGTGAGCACCCTCTTTCAGAAGAGTGTCCAGCTCCGCGGGATCGGGATCCACCGTTCCCAACCAGTATTCATCTTGGAATTGTCTAAAAGGAGAAAATACGTATTAGACCGAAACTGAGTTACTAGTTGCAAAGTAATTTGTTCACCATTTACCTCATGAAATCGAGTACTTCCGTCATGTTTATAAGCACATAGAGCATTATGCAATCCTTCTCTTCCTTGGTCAATTTACATTTTTCACCGGCACCGGCCTTGCCACCGGGACATTGGAAGAGGAGGAGCTTGGGGTCATTCTTGGGCTCGTTGACATTGTACCGAGTGACCGGGTTATGCATTCTGGCGCTAACATATGCGCCACGCTCCGCTCATCCTCAAAGTTGAGGATCGCTCTCGCCCCAAAGTGTTGGACCGCCGCGCAGTCGTAGGCGCGGGCCGCCTGCCATGGGCACCTGAAAGTACCAAGCTGGATCTTCCTGTGATCCACTATGATCTGAGCTGCCTAAGTCGGGATCTTCGTGGGTCTCCGATGAACACCACGAAACTTTCGCTCCGGCTCCGACATGATACTTACTTAAGTAAAAGCATTTGATACACGGGTTAGTGAAGGAAGCATAGATAAAAAATATAACAAGAACCATGTGACAGAATTACTATGTGACAGAGTTATTCAATGTGGTGAAACAAGATACAGCAAGCATCTAACAACAACATTTTAGCAATCAGTGAAACCATATAACAGCTACCAAATGCATCTAGCAAACATCCAGAAAGCATCTACAGATTCATCTAGCAAGCATATAATAGGATGCAGCACTTTGATGGACATCTAGCAAGCATCTACAAACCGAGAAACAAATTCATTTACCAATCCATCTAGCAAGCATATAATAGGATGCAGCACTTTGATGGACATCTAGCAAGCATCTACAGATCCACTAACATCCATTTACCAATCCATCTAGCAAGCATCTACAAACCTAGAAACAAATTCGGAGCAGGAAATAAAATAGAAAAACAGAAGAATCGGCCGGGATCGTCCTCACCTTGATGGACGGAGGTGGGGCCGGCGAGGTGGTGCCGCGGGGTGGTGAGCTTGGTCGACGGAGGCGAGGCCAGCGAGGTGGTGCCACGGGGTGGTGCCGCGGGGTGGTGCATGGAGGCGCGGACCGGGGGCGTCGGAGCTGTCGGCGGCGTCCAGGAAGGAGGGAACAGGGGCGTCGGCGCTGCGGCGGGTGGGGCGGCAGGGAGCGGGTGGGGCGGCGGGGTGGTGCACGGAGGCGCGGACCGGGGGCGTCGGAGCTGTCGGCGGCGTCCAGGAAGGAGGGGAACGGGGGCGTCGGCGCTGCGGCGGGTGGGGCGGCAGGGAGCGGGTGGGGCGGCGGGGTGGTGTGCCGGTCGGCGGCGGGGAGCGGGGGCGGCGGGGCGGCAGGGTCGTGGTGGCGGCGCTGGGTCTGGGTGAGAGGAACCCTATCCTCTCGCTCGGGCTGCCAGGAATGAAACGAACGGGTAGGCTCGCTCGGGGTTTTTACTGGTCCATGCCGTCGGCACAGCTTAGATTTTTAAAAAAATCCTTTTCTTTTATTCTATTATCTGTACAAATGTAAAGATAAAAAATAAACAACTGTATTTGTATGGCATAACCTAGGTTTTGTTGGGGTTCCGACGCTCCGGGGACCCGCTTCGGCGAAACCCTGAATCCGCTAGAAAAACCCTAACGTTTTCGTCTACCCCCATAGACGTGCGTCGAAAGGGGTAGGCCAGTGGACTTTTTTGCCTGGTTGTGTTTGGTTGGGACATAGGCACATGGGAAACCAACTTTTATCACAAGTTTTTACAAGATTGCCCCCGTTTCGTCCGAAGTGGGAGTTTTCACCTCTAAGTCCACACACTTGGTAGAGAGAAACTGAAGTCGGTCAAGCCGGTCACACCCCGGAGTAGGATATTGGAAATTTACAACACATAACACACTTGTTTACATATGGTATGGCACAACCTAGGTTTTGGTGGGGTTCCGACGCTCCGGGGCCCCGCTTCGGCGAAACCCTGAATCCGTTGGAAAAACCTTAACGTTTTCGTCTACCCCCATAGACGTGCGTCGAAAGGGGGTAGGCCAGTGGACTTTTTTGCCTGGTTGTGCTAGGTTAGGCCATAGGCACATGGGAAACCAACTTTTATCACAAATCAACACAATATTCCACCCGGTTCGCCCGAAAGGGGAGTTTTCACCTCTAAGCGCAGAAACTCACTAGAGAGAAAGTGAAGTCGGTGAAGCCGGTCACACCCCGGAGTAGGATATTGCACATTTACAACACATAACACACTTGTTTACATATGGTATGGCACAACCTAGGTTTTGGTGGGGTTCCGACGCTCCGGGGCCCCGCTTCGGCGAAACCCTGAATCCGCTGGAAAAACCCTAACGTTTTCGTCTACCCCCATAGACGTGCGTCGAAAGGGAGTAGGCCAGTGGACTTTTTTACCTGGTTGTGTTTGGTTGGGACATAGGCACATGGGAAACCAACTTTTATCACAAGTTTTTACAAGATTGCCCCCGTTTCGTCCGAAGTGGGAGTTTTCACCTCTAAGTCCACACACTTGGTAGAGAGAAAGTGAAGTCGGTGAAGCCGGTCACACCCGGAGTAGGATATTGGAAATTTACAACACACAACACACTTGTATACATATGGTATGGCACAACCTAGGTTTTGGTGGGGTTCCGACGCTCCGGGGCCCCGCTTCGGCAAACCCTGAATCCGCTGGAAAAACCCTAACGTTTTCGTCTACCCCCATAGACGTGCGTCGAAAGGGGGTAGGCCAGTGGACTTTTTTGCCTGGTTGTGTTAGGTTAGGCCATAGGCACATGGGAAACCAACTTTTATCACAAATCGACACAAGATTCCACCCGGTTCGCCCGAAAGGGGAGTTTTCACTTCTAAGCGCAGAAACTCACTAGAGAGAAACTGAAGTCGGTGAAGCCGGTCACACCCCGGAGTAGGATATTGCACATTTACAACACATAACACACTTGTTTACATATGGTATGGCACAACCTAGGTTTTGGTGGGGTTCCGACGCTCCGGGGCCCCGCTTCGGCGAAACCCTGAATCCGCTGGAAAAACCCTAACGTTTTCGTCTACCCCCATAGACGTGCGTCGAAAGGGGGTAGGCCAGTGGACTTTTTTGCCTGGTTGTGTTTGGTTGGGACATAGGCACATGTGAAACCAACTTTATCACAAGTTTTTACAAGATTGCCCCCGTTTCGTCTGAAGTGGGAGTTTTCACCTCTAAGTCCACACACTTGGTAGAGAGAAACTGAAGTCGGTGAAGCCGGTCACACCCCGGAGTAGGATATTGCACATTTACAACACACTTGTATACATATGGTATGGCATAACCTAGGTTTTGGTGGGGTTCCGACGCTCCGGGGCCCCGCTTTGGCGAAACCCTGAATCCGCTGGAAAAAACCCTAACGTTTTCGTCTTCCCCCGTAGACGTGCGTCGAAAGGGGGTAGGCCAGTGGACTTTTTTGCCTGGTTGTGTTTGGTTGGGACATAGGCACATGGGAAACCAACTTTTATCACAAGTTTTTACAAGATTGCCCCCGTTTCGTCCGAAGTGGGAGTTTTCACATCTAAGTCCACACACTTGGCAGAGAGAAACTGAAGTCGGTGAAGCCGGTCACAACCCGGAGTAGGATATTGGAAATTTACAACACACAACACACTTGTATACATATGGTATGGCATAACCTAGGTTTTGGTGGGGTTCCGACGCTCCGGGGCCCCGCTTCGGCGAAACCCTGAATCCGCTGGAAAAACCCTAACGTTTTCGTCTAACCCCATAGACGTGCGTCGAAAGGGGGTAGGCCAGTGGACTTTTTTGCCTGGTTGTGTTAGGTTAGGCCATAGGCACATGGGAAACCAACTTTTATCACAAGTTTTTACAAGATTGCCCCCGTTTCGTCCGAAGTGGGAGTTTTCACCTCTAAGTCCACACACTTGGTAGAGAGAAACTGAAGTCGGTGAAGCCGGTCACACCCCGGAGTAGGATATTGGAAATTTACAACACACAACACACTTGTAAACATATGGTATGGCATAACCTAGGTTTTGGTGGGGTTCCGACGCTCCGGGGCCCCGCTTCGGCGAAACCCTGAATCCGCTGGAAAACCCTAACGTTTTCGTCTACCCCCATAGACGTGCGTCGAAAGGGGGTAGGCCAGTGGACTTTTTTGCCTGGTTGTGTTAGGTTAGGCCATAGGCACATGGGAAACTAACTTTTATCACAGGTTTTTACAAGATTGCCCCCGTTTCGTCCGAAGTGGGAGTTTTCACCTCTAAGTCCAAACACTTGGTAGAGAGAAACTGAAGTCGGTGAAGCCGGTCACACCCCGGAGTAGGATATTGGAAATTTACAACACACAACACAATTGTATACATATGGTATGGCACAACCTAGGTTTTGGTGGGGTTCCGACGCTCCGGGGCCCCGCTTCGGCGAAACCCTGAATCCGCTGGAAAAACCCTAACGTTTTCGTCTACCCCCATAGACGTGCGTCGAAAGGGGGTAGGCCAGTGGACTTTTTTGCCTGGTTGTGTTAGGTTAGGCCATAGGCACATGGGAAACCAACTTTTATCACAAATCAACACAAGATTCCACCCGGTTCGCCCGAAAGGGGAGTTTTCACCTCTAAGCGCAGAAACTCACTAGAGAGAAACTGAAGTCGGTGAAGCCGGTCACACCCCGGAGTAGGATATTGCACATTTACAACACATAACACACTTGTTTACATATGATATGGCACAACCTAGGTTTTGGTGGGGTTCCGACGCTCCGGGGCCCCGCTTCGGCGAAACCCTGAATCCACTGGAAAAACCCTAACGTTTTCGTCTACCCCCATAGACGTGCGTCGAAAGGGCGTAGGCCAGTGGACTTTTTTGCCTGGTTGTGTTAGCTTAGGCCATAGGCACATGGGAAACCAACTTTTATCACAAATCAACACAAGATTCCACCCGGTTCGCCCGAAAGGAGAGTTTTCACCTCTAAGCGCAGAAACTCACTAGAGAGAAAGTGATGTCGGTGAAGCCGGTCACACCCCGGAGTAGGATATTGCACATTTACAACACATAACACACTTGTTTACATATGGTATGGCACAACCTAGGTTTTGGTGGGGTTCCGACGCTCCGGGGCCCCGCTTCGGCGAAACCCTGAATCCGCTGGAAAAACCCTAACGTTTTCGTCTACCCCATAGACGTGCGTCGAAAGGGGGTAGGCCAGTGGACTTTTTTGCCTGGTTGTGTTTGGTTGGGACATAGGCACATGTGAAACCAACTTTTATCACAAGTTTTTACAAGATTGCCCCCGTTTCGTCCGAAGTGGGAGTTTTCACCTCTAAGTCCGCACACTTGGTAGAGAGAAACTGAAGTCGGTGAAGCCGGTCACACCCCAAAGTAGGATATTGGAAATTTGGTGGGGTAACCTAGGTTTTGGTGGGGTTCCGACGCTCCGGGGCTCCGCTTCGGCGAAACCCTGAATCCGCTGGAAAAACCCTAACGTTTTCGTCTACCCCCGTAGACGTGCGTCGAAAGGGAGTTTTCACCTCTAAGTCCACACACTTGGTAGTGAGAAACTGAAGCCGGTCACACACCGGGGTAGATTATTGGACATTTGAATCACCCAAAACACTTGTACACATATGGTATGCATCAACCTAGGTTTTGGTGGGGTTCCGACGCTCCGGTATAGACAATTATTCGCGACGTTATTTTATGTGGGTGGAAACCGCTATTCAGCGAAGCTATGTACATAGAATATGAATAAAACATATTAAACTTAATTGAGAGTAATAAATAGATACATAAAAAAGAAGATTAGGGTAAAAATGTAAAAAAATTGTAGAGACCTTTGCCGTCGGCACAGATTGCCGTCGACGTCACCTTAACCTCTGTGCCGACGGCTTCCTGTGTCCCGACGGGTGCCGTCGGGATAGAACATCTGTGCCGACGGCCGTTTCTTTGCCGACGGCCTTGTGGACGGCTGATCCTCATATGCCCTGTGCCGACGGCCCCGATAAATAGCCGTCGGCACAGGTTCTGGCCGTCGGCACAGTTCGCCATTCCTGTAGTGTCTGGTGCCTAGTGAAGCGCCTGCTCCAGCGACGCCACGCCCAACGCGCGGAGACAACCGTGCTTTCATGCGGCCAATATGTTACATGAATGACATGGTGCAATCTCGACTTTGGTAGTCTGGTTTCGGCGGTTTCGTTGCCACACGCCGTCACCACTATTTAATGGACAACCCCGTGGAATGCTCCGGGGTGCTCCTCACCTTGTTTATCCATGCACCGCCATGGCATCGCGGGGCGGAACTACGTTACAACGGCCGGTGTCAATTGACACCGACAGGGGCGGAGCCAGGATTTGGATACAGGGGGCGAGACGATATAATCGCCGTTGAAGTATAGTGTACAACGATATCGCGTGTAAAAAAAAATACATATATCATAACTTTGGCTTATATTTAGAGAAACAAGTTCAATCTTTGCCTAGATAAAAATTACAACATATGTTTGGCAATAAACAAAGCTGATTTCTTCTAAATTTTAAATATAGGTCTATTACTAACCAAGGATCTGATCTAAATTTGGCACTAACCGGACTCAAGATAGATTGCAATTGACGTGCAAATGAAATATCGTCAAAAAGTGTCGTTTCATATGAATTCCCTAGTATATAAAAGTACAACTTTTTCGGCCTCAATTCCAGCATCCACGTCACCCGGAAAACGTCGACCGTCCGATCGGCGCGCCCGACGGTCCAGATCGCGCTAAAAACCGCGCCACTACAGTAATACTGTAGCAGTCGAATATCTACCAATCACGTCGTGCCACGTCGCGCTCCAGCGTACCTTTTGCAAAAAACCGCCCGCAAAAGGACTGGTTTGCAAATTTCAGAAAATCCAGGGTCCTACATGTAAAAAAGGCAGCGCAACTCGGGTCCTCTCCTTCCTCTCCTCGCGCGACCGCGACGTCGCCGCCGCCGCCGGCGCGCTCCGCCGCCGCTACGGGCCTCCCCGCTCAAATCTGAGCAAACGGGGAGGTGCGCCGCCGCGGCCTCTCCCTTCTCGCCCAAGATCACGGGCCGAGACGACTCGAGTCCGCCGGAATCGACGCCGCCAAGATCCGGGACCGCCGCCGCCTCCGCGCGTCGCCGGCGCCGTTCCGGCGACCAATAAGCGGCGGCGCCGCCACGTGCAGGTGCGCCGTGTCGAGGCGCATCCGATGCGCCCATCCGCGCGTCCCGGAGCGCGCGGGTTCGCCGCCGGCGTCCTCGGCGCCGCCGCGGGAGCTCCGCTCACCGGTGACGTCGCCGCCACGCCACCGTGGGCCAGGGCTGGGGAGGCGAGCCGTTCGTGGGCTGGGCCGCCTGCTGCGCGCCTGGCTCGGCCTCCCCTATTTTTTTCCCCCCTGTTTTCTTTTTCCATTTTCAAAACTTCTGTCATTTTGACACACAAATTGAAATCAATTCAAAATAATTTCTACAAATTTTTAGTAGATCAAAAATCAACATTCCAGAAACTTTGGCACCCTTCCAAAATTATTTTAAATCTTAAAAAAAATCCAAAGAATACATAGGGGCTCATTAATACATTTAAAAAAAACACAAACAACAACAAATTTTAATTTACTAACTACAATAATACAAATCATACATACAAAATGCACAAAAAACATAATATTTTTTTTGTAAGTTAAAATAATAGAATTCAGGAATTTACGAATTATAGCAATGCAAACCATAGCAATGCACAAAAAAATGTATTTCCCCAAAAACAAAATCTACATTTCAAGTACTTTCGAACCTTTCCAGAATTATTTCAAACATTAAAAAAATTCAAATAGTACATAAGGGCTCATTAATAGATTTCAGAAAATCACAAAAAATAAGAACTTCTAATTTACTACGTACAATAATGCAAATGATACATACAAAATAAAAAAACCAATATTTCTCCCGCAAGTTTGAAAATAGAATTCTATAAGGACTCATTAATAGATTTCAGAAAATCACGAAAATTAAGAACTTCTAATTTACTACCTACAATAATGCAAATGATACATACAAAAAAATACAAAAAAAAACCCAACATTTTCCCCACAAGTTTGAAAATAGAATTCAACAATTCGCAGAATTAAAATTTCCAATTTTATAAGTCTAAGCAATGCAAATCCTATATAAAAAAGAGGCAAAAAAAATATTCCCCAAAAAAAAAATCATCCCCACCAAAATATTCAATTCCCTTCTAAGTTCCAACATAGATTTCAAAAAATCACAATAATTTAAAACTTCTAATTTATTAATTACAATAATGCATACACACACATATAAAATGCACAAAAAAATATCTCCAAAATCTAATCATTTTTGCAAACTTTCAAAGAATACAGATTTGAATACAATTCAATGCGACAAACTTCTAAGAATTCAAATAATATTCATATGCATACTTACTAAAAAACACATTCGAAAATCATCAGACGGACGGCATTGCCGCGCTAACTATCCCTAGTAATCTATGTATGGAGGGAAACGACGTCCCGCTGTGCTCCCGCACGGCCACCACCGCCATCGTTCTCCAGCGACGCCACGCCAACCGCCCACTTGCATGCCGCCAATATGCATGTTACACGACATGGTGCGATCTCGACTCTGGTTTCGATGCCACACGTGGTCACCACCATTTAACTGACAACGCCGCAATGCTCCGGGGTGCTTCTCGCCTTGTTTATCCACGCACCGCCATGGCCTCGCTAGTGTACAACGGCTGGTGTCAATTGACACCGACAAACTCCGACGCAATCTCTTACGCATATATACAGCTAAGAAATGGAAATGACATTCAGACACCTTGACCACGATGAGTACAACGCCACAAATCCCAAGGTGCGGCGGTGGGAAACTTCAAGGGGGTTCGAAAATGTCAACAAGTTTTTTTTTTTGGAAGTTACGGGGATGGGAAAAAAAGGTCTAGGTAACGAGAACGTGTATGGCCCTAGAACGGTGACTATTTGAGACGAGGGTGCTGGATTGCTGGGTGACATCCGTCAAATCCTATGTCGCCCGCGTCACCTGAACGTGTGCGCGGATGGGCAGGCCCATTTGGCTTTTTTTTCTATTTCCTTGTCTATTTTCTTTTTTGTTTTCTTTTCCATTTTTTCTTTTATTCCACTTTTCTTTTTTCACTTTTTACTTTTTTGAAAAATGTTAAGTTTTGATAAATGTTTAAATTTGAAAAAAAATCATATTTGAAAAAAATCATTTCCCACTTTTCTAAGAAATTTGAAGATTGTTCAATTTTGAAATGTTAAATTTTAAAAATATTTAGATTTGAATTTAAAAATCATTTCCCTTCAGGGGGCGCAGGTCACTTTGGCCGCCTGATGGCGGGATATAGGAGCTCGTGTGGTAGGAAGAGCCTTGTCCCTGTCGAGAAGGCGATGAGCCGATGACACTTTGAAACTGTTTCCCTGTCGAGATTCGGATTTTCTTGTGGCTATTGCGGCTACTATGTTGTGGTTTGGTAAAAAGAAGAAAGAAATGGTTACGGTACAGAAGATGAACCAATCTCCATCCTCCTCCTGTGGAATCACGTGTTTCACGTGCACGCTGGTGAGCGATCGATGCATGACAAATTGACAACTGAAAACTGACGCGAGTAGTAGCAGTAGGACGAGAGAAGAAGCAACCACGTGAAAAACATGGCTACGCCGGTGGCGGGCGGCGCTCGCGGTGCGCCGCCGGTGGATTTGCGAATCCAAAAGACGGCAGTAATCTACTAACTTTGCACTGACATGGATCCGCCTTGACCTCGCAGCCGTCAACTCTCCATCGGACGGCCCGTACACCATCCACCCACTTTAGTGCGGCGGGGGGGCCCAGGAGGCCCACACCCGCCGCCCCCTTTTGTGGCCCACCGGCGATCCGCTCATCCTCCTCCTCCGCACCGCCCGTGGGAACTGGGAAGGGAAGCGCAGCGAGCCGCCGCCGCGCCGCACCACCGCCTCCTCCCTAGCCCGATCGCCCGCCGGCGCGGCAATATTTGGAACCTACCTGCCGTACCACTGACCGATCGTACCGCCGCCGTCGCACCCTATATCTATCTGTACTCCTCGGCTCGCCCGATCGGAGATCATGGCCTCCATCGCCGATCCACGCGCGGCCGTCGCGACGCCGCCCCCGTCACTCAGCCCCGTCGCCGCCAGGCGGGCCTGGAAGCGCCCGGAGAACGGGCCGGCGCCGGTCCTCGCGCCGCCCGGGAACCCCATCATGGACGCCGACTCCTGGCCGGCGCTGCCGGGCCAGCTCTCTCCCGCGCCGCCGCCAAGCCCAAGCCCGCCGCCGATCCTCCCACTCCCCCCTCCGTGAGTTCCTTTCTTCGTCCATTTCATTTCAGTGTTGGATTCAGCTAGTAGTATGATTCTAGTTGGGTTTCGCCCCAGTGTTCGATTCAGTTAGTTTGTAGTATGATTCAGTTACCGCTGGGATTCCGATCCCGTCGCAGTGCTTGATCCATTTTAGTATCGTTGGAGTTTGGTCTCTAACCTCCTGGCGAGATTTTGCCTCAGGTGGTGGCAGTCTCACCGCTCTCTCTGGCCAACTCAGGAGCAAAGGGGGTGGTGATCTCACCGCTTTCTCTGGGCAACTCCGGCGCAAACCCCGGTGATGATGACGACGCACCGGTGGTGCGCAGTCCGCCGGTCCGGCGTGCCCTGGTGATGTCTGCAGGTGATGATGGGCAGGTGACGCCTGCAGATAATGATGGGCTGGTAATGCGTGCCCCTGCACCAATGCTATCCCCAATGTACTCGCCTAATGCCCGGGGCAATGGCGGCGGCGGTGATCGTGATCAGAACGGCCGTTTTGGTTCCCATTCCCATGGCCGAAACGGCGGCTATGCTGGCGGGAACAGGAGGGGTAATGGTGGTTGGCACGGACACGAGCACCATGGCGGGTTCGATGGGCAACGGCGTGGCGGTGGCCGCGGCAGGGATGGGCATGGACCAGGGCACCAGCAGCATGCTGTGCACCAGCCATCGTACGTCAGGGCTCCCCTCCTCCTCCACTGGTTGTTGTTGAAGTGCCACCTCCTCCGCCACCATTTGTTGGCTCTGCTACCCCGCAGACACCGCCTTATGGGGCCCCGATGGGCTTCCCTGGTATGCCGTGCGTGTGGTCTGTTAAAACATGGCATTGTGCTATTGTTATGTTTCCTTAACTTTGCTTTGTTTTGAATAGCGGAGATGGCACCTCATGTTTACTATTTTGCTATCCCCACCTCGGATGGCATTCAAGCCCTTCCTTTTGTGCCTCCTCCGCTGCCGCCAACTCCTCCAGCTATGTTAATTTCTCCACTGGAGCAACTTCAGAGGGAGCTACTGGTGCAGATAGACTACTATTTTAGGTAGGTTTTTTGTGTATGTCTGTGGAAAATACTTTGTGACCATAAGATCATTTTATTGAGCCGCTCATTCAATTTTTGCAGCGATGAAAATTTGTGCAAGGACATATACCTGCGGCAACATATGGATGACCAGGGCTGGGTGCCAGTATCCTTGGTTGCTGGATTTAACCAGGTCAGTTTGCATGTTCTACATGTTGCTTTGTTGCTATAATCAGCAGTCTAGTTAGAAATTTTTCAACGGCCAAGTACAAAAAATTCTTAAAGAGGTGAGACAGAGAGTTGGCGTATAGCATTTTCGGATGCATGTAAACTGAATACTAGGATAGCCATTCTGCTGTTATTGGAATCGAATGCACAGTACTGGTGTGGTTGATATGACATAACAAATAGCTTAAACATAATGCCTGAAATTTAGTCTACTGAATTCGGTTGCTGCACATCTTTCATTAGATATATTTGTTTGAAGTTACTTCCAAAATCTATTTTTTCCTTTGTAACCTGAGCGGTGTAGGTTTTTTATGAGAAGAGACATACTCTTTAGACGTGCAAGGATGATATTGTCTGTTGTAAGATTAAATTTCAAAAAAAAAATCAACATAGCTGAGAATTTATATCCTGCGTAATTTTGCTATTCATGAGACATCAGGCGTACACAGCAAATAGCATCGACAGTTCGACACTTCTAAGTAACGTGAAATGAAAAGCCTCAATTTAAACTTGGTGCACAGTGTGCTGCAATGCTTGTTCATGGGGCTTCTGTAAGTCCTTATAGTTTTATCCAAATGAAAACACTGTGCCTATGTGGTTCTTTCATCTTCTTTCGGCAGATCACTTCCTAACATTGGCCCTTGTGTTCTACTATTGAAATTACTCTCTCCATTCACAAGTCAAAACTATTGGTCGTTTTAGGATGTGCAGTCAACATGTTGGAACTCAGTTCACTAGTTTGTGGGGAACAATAGGGATTGGCTATATGCAAATGAAAAATCGTCGGTTCTAGGGTCCGTTTGGCTGTCAAAATTGAATTGGGTTTGTGGGGATGGAGGGAGTACCTCATTGCGTCATCATGTGACTGTACTTGTTAGAGGTGCATATTCCGGACCATTAGGGTACTTTGTGACCCTCTCTAGTTTAATCAAATGAACTAACTTTTCAAAAGTGATGTGATGTTTGGAAATTAAGTTCATTCGAGTGAACTACAGGGGGTCAGAGGGTACCCTAAGAGTCACCAATTTGCGTCCTTGGTAGCTGTTATGCCCAATGTAGAAAAGACTCTTAAGTTTGTTTCTGGGTTCTCTAGTGCCCTTTCCCCTCTTGTTCAAAGAGTGGAGCGTGTGACACTTGCTATAAGAAGACCACTCTGAAGGTTGCTTGCACATTTTTATTGGAGAGCTAAGAAAGGGTTCGTTCAAAATTTGTACTCGAGCATGTCTTAATATTATATCGAAGGGTTACTGCCAACTTGCCAAGTAAATGTGGCGTCAATGCGAAGCATAACAAAGCGAGACAACTCTACCCAGAATATTCAACTCTATCTTGCTCTCATTTTTACGACAAAGACAGATGTCTCACCTACATTGTTTTGTGCAGGTCCAATTGTTCCTAAATCGTATTGGGCAAGTCAGAACACTGACTAATAATTTACAGTTTATCTTGGATACAATGCTGCTATCTACTGTGGTGGAAGTACAGGTAATTGATGTTTGACTTCATTTACCAGGCTAAAAATTCCCGGACTTGTTTGCCACATGAACATGCTATAAATTGTAAATGACCAACTAAACAGTGGCGGAGCCAAGGCCCGGCTAGCCTGGGCAGCTGCTTGGGTCTGCCGGCTAACACAAATTAATTTTACTACAGATCTTAGTGTTTCACCCTGAGTTCTTGTGGGCATTTTCAGCAAGTTTACAGCTCTCAAACCTTGCCCAGGCTCCACAAATGACCTGGCTCTGCCACTGTGACTAAACATGGCTTATGAATATTTTATTTGCTAGATCTTGAAGAAGGTTAAACATGGTATTCTTAATATCTTGCCATGCTACAGATCTATGCTTCTATAGAAGGAATGTTCCAACTTCCAAGGATAAGGTCTTCTGTTTCCAAACTTACCATGGCCTATAATCTTCACAACAGTAGATACTCTGATTTGGATTCAAATTTCTATTCCGATACTCTGATTTAGATTCAAATTTCTATTCCGAAGTTTGTATATCCTCCTTGATTACAGTCATTTGCCTCTTTTGTAAATACATGACTTAGGTTGACTAACTATTACTCCCTCCGTTCACAATTATAAGATGTTTTAGATTTTTCAATGTGGACTATATACGGGCCAAAATTAACGAATTTACACAGTGAACGAGTATATAACAAATATTTGGATTAGTAGGGTAAAATAATAACAAACATTTGCCTCCATGTATATTAGCATAATATAATCAAATATTAGGCATATAATTTTGGGGATCATTTTGAAGAATATGATGGTTAATCAAATAAATAGATATTGAAGTGATTTATCGTAGCATTTTTTACACCCTAGAGGGTCCCATATTTCAATAGGCTACCTTTGTATTTCTTTAGACCTGAATGAAGCACCATGTCTTCACAAAGTTCCTTTGCTTAACTCGAATATGTTGATTACAACTAGTACACTGTAAAATCATTGATCACTAGAGGGGTATTCTTCTTAATCCCATCCAAATCACCCCTAGTTAACCCCCTGTTTTGCCATGGACACAATTTAAGGTGCCATTTGGCATGTCAGCTTGGACACTACAACAATGGTACCTTAGTGTTACAAATCTCATGAAATAAGATGGATTACAATAAGTTCGCTGCTTTCCCAGCAATACATGTATAATATTACATACTCCCTTTTGCTCCGTACTGTTGGTACATATATATATGAACAGACCTGAATATGACTACTTTGCTATTTAAGTATTTTTGAACCACATACTAACAGTCACTCCACACTTCTCACTGTGATGCATAACTTTTTGTTTTGTTTTGTTTTGCCAGGGTGACAAAATACGGAGGCGTGCAAGATGGGAGATTTGGCTGCTTCGGAGATCAAATCATTCTGCTCGAAGTTCTTCTGGTTCACAGTCCCCTGTGATATCCAACGTTGATTCATTGGCATCTCAGTTTCAGTCTGTTGGACTTGAGAGGACAAGATACCATCCTAGTATGCAAGGAATGCCCGGTGAAGGTCTCATTACTAGGTCAGCAACTTCAGATAGCATAGGCTGTCAAGCACCGACCTTGGGAGGACTTCACAGCAACGGGAGCGGCCCCATATTTGGGCAGCAGACCGCAAGAAGTTTACTCCGGAGCGATACCTTTTGAGGCTATACACAAGAGAGTACAGCGGCATGCCGAGTTTTCAGTTTTCACTGGTTAAGGCAATCTTACCTCTTCACCTGGGATGAGGCATGAGGATCCAGTTTGTTCAGGAAAAAGTAACAAAAAAAGTATAAAAACACACAAAACAAATAGAGAATGCAGGTAGAAGTACAAAAAAAAAACTGAAAATATAAAAAAGAACAAAAAAAATATAGTAGTTAGTGCTTATGAACTTTCATGATTGAGCTTTTGCTTTTTCAGAGATGTGTTATGGACAGTTGGTTGTGTCTGTGTGTAAACCGAGTTATCCTATATGCCATGGATATTCGAGACTTATTGAAAGCAGACCGTTTATATATACCAAAATGGTCATTACCAATAGCGCTTTTATGTTTCAATTTTGTTCCTTTTACCTAGTTTTTGTGCTGATTTGAATTGGTACAATCCCTAATGATTAATCGCAAACAACCTCTTTGGTTACTACTTTGTTTACCGTCAGTATCGCGAATGTGAAACGCTTGTCAACTCCTTTCTTGTGATAATGGGCATCTGGTAAAGATCATTTTCAACAGCCTATTGTTGTGATTGGTGCATTCTTTCAGAGGATGATAGCACACACTACAAACTTTGTCACATTGATGAGAAACTCGGAGTAATCTTCTCAACACCAAGCGTTTACAGAGCCAAAATATTGTTTACCATCCGTACAACACTGCAATGACCTTAGCATGGAGTACAGAACAGCAGAGGGAAAGGGCTTTGGAACGATGACGAGCAGCTACGGACAGGGCCTGGCTACGGACCCATGAGAGCTTGTGAACAATGATCAGCAGCTCGCTGAACACGTGGATCTGGCCGCCAAGCCCATGGCCGACTTGACTTCTTCTCGTAGCTCTGGCACGACGTCGTAACTAGACGAGCATATATACACAATCAAATGACAAATAGCTCTAATTAAGAACATAAAACTGAGATAGTGAAGATGTAGTAGATATCACCAGATATTCAAAAAAGAGTATTGCAAAAGTGCAACCAGAGATGAAATCGCTTGCTGATTCATAAAAGTTTAATCACCATAATTCTACAGACAGCTAAGAAATCGAAGAAACCTAATCAGTAGTCCAGATCACCATACCTCCAGTTTTAGCTGAAACCAGTACAAACAAAATTGAAACCTGCAAAGATAAGGAAAACACAAAATCAATTCAAAGAGAACCTACCACAGTTCAGAGTGCAGACAAATCGGAATCTTCTGTGGGTTTGTTCGTAATATGTATATTTGCTTTCAATAAGAGCTTCACTTGTATCACACAACTTTATATTCAAACGTTGTAAACTGGGACTAGCTTTACTAAAATAAATGATGAATATTTGGCTACCATATCGGTTATCTCACATACAACATTGAACACAAGAGAATTCACAAACGATTAGAGAGGGCAAGTGGAGTACACATTTGACATGTAACGTATGTTATGACATGGACAAAACAATAGTTTATGAGACGTAGCAAGACAGTCACATGCAAGTTTGTGCAGAATCTGGATGAGGACGAGCTCAATCAAAATGACCCGATAGGGATAACATTCAACTATATGGATGCTCGGAACTGCTCGATGTGTAATCGTTACTAACTAATTCATGCATAAGTCGTACTTCAGTTCAAAGTCCAAACTGAAAGACAATGGAGGCCAGTCAGAAACGTCTTTCACTCTCACTTCATCAAACAAGGGAGTCTAAACCTTTCGAACAATTATATTTTCCTATCTAGTTTGAGACTTTCTTCACTTCTTGGTCTACAATGTATGAACATTTTAACAAATGGAGGAAAACAGAGGAAGCATGAAGAGAGCCAAAAGTTCAACTCACATCCAGATCCCGAAATTCTGCTCGTATGTTGGATATTAATTTGCTCAAGGTGTATGCCGTAGGCAGTCAGTATGTTCAAAATCTTGTGAACACTCATATCAACATTTTCACATTTGATTTCAACTGTCTTAAGACAGTCAGATGCAATTGACTGTCCCAACGGTTTGTATATTCCTTCTCTTTGCGTCATATGCAGAGGCGCCTAAAATATAAGAAAAATAAGTAGATCGATCAGGTATAATCATGGATGGTCACACACAGCTACCTTTCTATCTTTAAAACCTTATATATATTGTACTCTCGAAAAAAAAAACCTTATATATATGTGCATACCTTATAAAGCTCAAGAGTAAGCTTCTCCAAGATTGGTGAATGTTGGAGAAAACAAATCAGCGCATTGTGGTCAGCAGCCAAACACCAGTCATTGAGTAACAAAGTCTTCAGTTTGGTAAATGTAGGGCACCACTTTAAATCCCTATTGAAAACAATCTGGGAAAGCACAAAAAAGTCGGATCAAATACGGAACTTTTTTTTATCTCTGAAGTACATTTAAATGCATTATGTTGCTATGAATTAAGAGAGGAGGAATTGCAAGCATACCACAACAGAATGAGCTGACAACTCCAAATCTGTAGCTTCTGACAAGCCTTTGAGAAATGTGCTGTTGTTGCGGTCACAATGAGGCCCGTGTTCAGGATATTCTGGATCCCCATAGTAATAATAGCAACCACCACAGGTTTCACTTTCAGCACCACATCCATCAAATCGATCCTGGGAGCATTGGTCACTACACGTATCGTCGAGTATAACAACTGCCTTTGCTAACCGTGGCAAGCTTCCGAGCAACGGAATCCTCCCATGACTGAATCCGATCAGCTCAAGTGAAACGAGGCTTGGAAGAGATATTAGGATGCGATAATAGTCAGGAGCAGTGGCGGATCCACGTACAAGCTATGGGGTCAGCCGACCCCACAGCTTTTTAGCAAATCCTCTTAATTCATGTGTGCATTCTTGTAAAAAAAATGAAATAGGGTAAAAATTGTCCACAGTTTGATGTTTGACCCCACAGATTTTGTACGCTGGCTCCGCCGCTGGTCAGGAGTATAGCAGCCGGCAACGCGCAGATGTTTCAAGGATGGAGACAGGATCTGGTCGACCAAAATATCGCAGTCCTCCATGTTCAGCTGGACCAATGCCGGACAGGCTGAGAGATCAAAAATTCTGTTGTTGACGACGGATACACCAACAAGCTCTAATCTGGTGAGGTGCTGCGAAACGAGAAGAAGATCCTGAGATAGCGGCGAGGGTTCCAGCGCCTCGACGACACGAATCCGGAGCGCCCGGGCTCCCGACACAGCTTCGCGGATCCAGCGGCCGGCACGCTGCTCGTGAGCGGGCAATCGCATGAACCCGTCGGAATCGAAGTCGAAATCGCAGGAATCCAGAGGCGCGCCCGCGGAGGCGCACCGGAGTTGCAGAAGGTGGTCGACGAAGTCGGAGAACCTGTCGGCGCTTCCCCACCCTTGACGCCGGTGAAGCGGAGGGCGGGCACGAACCTCCAGACGCCGCGCCAGCGCCGGGCGAACACGCAGGTGCGGACCGCCTCTTGAGACGGCAGGGAGTGGAGCACTTGGATAAGGAGTTCCTCCGGGCCAAGATATTTTTGAACAATATGGGCCAAGTTTTTGTTTTGAGATAATACTAGGAAAAAAGGCCCGTGCGTTGCAACGGGATAAAAAAAACATTTGCCAAGTATTTTAAATCTTGGATGAGCTTGGCTTCATATCAAAGGAGCCGTCACCAAATTTTCAAACGTTTTTATAGATGTTACAAGCCTTCTAAATATCCCAAACTCATTATTTTAGTTTTCTAAAAATACTAAACAAATACTGATTGATCTGACCAAAAAAATATCCGCTCAAAATTTCAAGTACTTTAAGACACATTCAACATCCCCAAACTATTCATGACAAAATATTCAGTATGAAGAGCCAAACAAAAAACGGAAATATAGTTTGTAGCCTTGCCGTTGCCGGTGGCATAGGCGTCATCTATTTTATGACATTTAATACTTCTTTGTTTCTTGTTAAGAATCATGACATGTCAAATAATCCGGAACAACGTGCTTAGTCTTTCAGCAATTGGAGGCCGCAGCATAACTAAAAAGACTTCACAGTTCATATGTTCCAACATGGTGAAAAAATCTGAAAGCATTGAGTGTTAAATAGCTTCCAGAATAAATGAGATTACACTTCATGAGCAAATGCTAATGTGTTGACATTAGACTGAACTTCCAAACGGAAAGTAATCAGGGTCCTAAAAGTAATTCAAGAAAAATCAATGTAAAATCGAGTCATGGCTAACGGAGAACTGGACTGCCCACCTGCATACGGACATGCTGCCTGCCTCCTGCACTTGAACGAGTAGCAACTGAACGCGCGAGCAGGAATCCGGTCGATTGAGTAAGGATCTCGCCGAGGCACAGCGACACGTCTTGGACGCCTCGCCGGGGAGCTCGAGCACAGCGCGTGTCGAGGAAAGAACAGGGACCGGGGACCGCCTCGGGTAGTCAGGATTCGGTGCCCATGCACCCAACTTGCTCGAGCAATCAGTGTTCTACCATCGTGCCTCCTATTTACCAAGCAGCGACCACGCCTACAATTAAGTAGAGAACGGATCAGGGACGCAGGCTGCAGGGCAGCCGGCAGCAAGATCGTGCGAGCAAGCAACAACTCGACGAAAAGACGGCTTGCGGGCGGTCATACCGCGCCAGGATCGCGACGGAGGTTGCCGGCGACCATGGGCGTGCCGGTGCACAGCAAGACAGTGAGGAACGGATCATGCTGGAGCTCGCCGGCGACCATGGACTTGCTGGAGGCTGGGGCGGAGCGCGTGGCGACCAGACTTCACGACCTAGGGTGTGGACGGGAGAAATATTCCTTTCATAGCCGGTAAGTTTTTTCTTTTGTCCGAACGGTTTTTCTGACTTACCGGTGACATAGGTGGGTAATTATGTACAACTTTAGGGATAAATTTGATGACCTACCAAATAAAAGGGCGGAAGCCTTATTGCCTTTATTATTAGGTAAAGATTACTCCCTCCCATCCGGAAAGAGTGTTCGCTCGTAGAACTACAAATTTATGCCTCATATGTTCGTTTCGTCAGATACTTAAAACGGATCGGAGCGAGTAGTTTAAAACCGGTTGGCACTTGGTACACAACAGCTGTTGGAGTGTGAAAACCAATCCTTAATTCGATTGTTAATTTAGAAGGGTAGTTGTAGGATAGTCTAGCACTAGCTGTCAAATCTCTAAGTTTTATGAGGTCGTCAATGAGGTGTGGCATGGCGATCCTCTTCTGTGTGTGCGTACTAGTGGATGATGTAATTATTGTGCCCAATTAATATAATCCACCGCGATGGCTTCCCTAAAAAGAAAGCAGTAAAATCTCACGTACCTCTAACGTTATGTTTATGCTTGTCTCATTAAGGCAAAATATTCTTTTTAGGGAAGGCGACGTGCTCGTTCATAAGAACAACCGTCCTCTAACGAATAAGAAAGAACCCTTTTCTATCCTCCTCTAACGAATAAGAAATATTTCGTTTCTCTCGAGTTCATCTGCATGTTTGACACGAGAAAAACATACTTAGGACTTCACAAGTAGGGCGAAGTAGTAGTCTCTCTCATGCGCACCGGGGAAAGGTAAAAGGAAGAAAAGATGCGGGCGTGCCAGTGTATAATGATACACAAAGAAAACAACACATAAAGAGATGGGAAAAGTATTTTATTCATCATATTGATAACGAATACAATTCCCGAACATTGCGCTCCGTGGCCTGCTAGCGCGGCCAGCCTGACTATGGCGATTGCAGTCTCCTGGTTCACGGGGCCTCGGAAGGCTCCCGCTTAATTACTCCCGCGGGTTACGCCGCGAGACACCTCCGATTAAGCCGTGTGGTCGTCGTCGTCGTCTTCACTTCACGTCCTGCATGCATGATGGTGTGGTGTGTGTGGGCAGCGAGCCCGTGTCCTCGTCGGTACACGCGCCACTAAAAGCGTGGCATTTGACCGTCCTCGCCCGCCCTCGCCGTCGCGCCTCGTCGGTCTTGAGCGGCAAAAGTTGTTGTTGTTGTTGAAGTAGCATGATGCAGTCCGTGAGCTAGGACTTCTAGACGACTAGTAGCTTCGTCGGGGTGTGAAAGGGGTAAGCCTTGCAGGAGTATGTGGTTAGGAGACCGACGTCGGTATAAACCAATTGTCGCTCAAGTCGGTGTGGCCGATATGGTGGACGCCTCGTCTTGGACGGACGTCGAGTTCACGACAGTCTCGTCTTAGTCGGGGACGCCGTCTCATGGACCTATGGAGTAGTGGTGTCGGGTCTCGCTGGGTGGTGGACGCTGTCGGTGACGCCGGGTTGAGCCTCCGGAACAAGTCGTCCCTGTACGCCGGGCTATCGGACTCCCCTATACGCCAGATGGTATCTCCATGTTGAACTGTTCCTGTACGTCGGGTGGTATTTCCATGGCGCCTGTACATCGAGCGTCGGGCTGTAACTCACAGACACCTGTACGCCGTCGTCGGGAACACTGAAGTGTACTCATCACGTACATAGCTTTATCCGCGAGCTGCACCAGAATACAGAATAGGCTCGTACTCTACGCATGCACTGCATGAGCCATGCACGGCATCGTGGGTGCCTTGCGCATTAGCCATGCACGTACTCATAATTGAGCATGCATGTATAGGTTGGAAGGGATCGATCAGTTGTTGCCCTCCGCGCCACGTGAGGCTAGCTTGATCGTTCTTCGCGTGTGATCACCACAGATAGGCGTCGGCCCCGGCGACGCGCCACTGCGGGATGCCAATGGAGATGACGCGATCCGCCGCCGCCGCCTACACTTGTTCCTGCCTTCCTGTACGCCAAGGACCTGTACGCCGGATCGGGCTGAACTTCATCGGAGTGTACGCCGAGGTCCTGTACGCCGAGCTGCTCATGTCCGGTCACCGTCGTTGGACGTCGGCAGTGGCGACACGCCACCGCGGGATGCCGATGGCGGCGAGGCGACATGCCGCTGCCTATGCTGCTTGTTCTTATAGACATGGGACCTATATGCCGAGCGACATGGTTGTCGATGATGCGCTGCCGTCAATGACCGCCGTCGCGTGACGCAACAGCATTGAGCCTGCCAGCCCAATGGAGCTGCACCTGTACGCCGTGGTTTGCCGGGCCGTCCCTGTACGCCAAGTGAAGCTGCACCTGTACGCCGTGGTTAACTCCGGCTTCCGGCGAGCGATGACATGTTAGACGCGATACAGCGCCATGACTGTATGTTGGCCGCCGTCGACGACTTGGCAGCTGTGACTTCATAGGCTCCGCCTTCCAGCGGACACGAAGGACATGAACATCATCCTCCTCGCCCCCAGCAGCTGGTCGCGGCGTCGGATATGGCCGGAGTGATAGGCGCGTCGGCCGGCGGGCTGTTCGTTGGCGAGCTCCGTTCGTGCCTCCGTCCGCCATGCTAGCTGTAAGGAAGGGAATAGAGGAGAGAGATTAAAAATGGCTCTCACCCTTCAGGCCGATGCTACTTGCGTCCATGGCCATCGTGGTGGCGTCCATCTCCTTCCTCCGAATGGATTCTTCAAGTGTTTGTGCTTTCCTGGATCGTATGTGGTTGGGTGTTGTTTCGGCGGCGTGAGAGTCCTTGATCAGATCGATCTCAGCCTCTAGGCCTCCGGCTCCGTTCTCCTCCTCGTGTGCTCCGGGGCCTCTCCTTTTATAGGCGGCCACCGATCGCCTGGGATGGGATATGAACGACACCAGGAAAATCGGAACTAACACGCCGATCTCTCTCTCGTTTCTTTCGTCTCCTGCAAGTCTTATCCCTCCGCGTGTGTCGTTTCAATCTTTATCTCTTCATGTTCTAGAAGATGCCTGTACGTGGGTCTTTCTGGCCGGCCGACCGTAGACATACGGTATACGTACTTGTAGTGTACCTGCGAATGAATCATATAGAACTCCATGCATGCATGGTACGTGAGGAGCTGGACCCACATGCGTGCAACAACCAATTAACAAGCTGCATCGTATGTAGGCATTGTTGTACAAATTTCCATCGAACAAAATCCCCCTCGCCAAGTAAAGTTCAAGCGCGAAGCAGATTGAATTTTAACTTGGCGAAAGATAAAATCTCGTAAGCCAACTGGATACGTATTGGCTGAGAGACCTGTCGACCAACGCAAAGGCCAGGTAGCAGGCTATATAAAGCCAGCTAGCCCTCCGTACCTTCCCTTAATGTGATATTCTTGCTCATTTTTTCTTTATATGTATCCATGCACACCACCCATCTCCAAGCAACGTTGGACCTGGGGTTGTGTTAAAATTGTTTTGACGATGAACGTTGGGCGCCTGCCTTGAGCGCATCCCGCGGCCTTTCAGACTGGGTACCTGTTCATCTTTGCCATGCACCAGGCTAACTTGACAATGACGAGTACCACGACTCGGCGTCTTGACTCTATCCGGAGAGAGGCGCAAGCGTACGCACATGCTGCATGCCTCTGAGAATGCACCTGTATAAGAGAAAACAAAAGAAACAAAAACAAAACAAAAGTGTGTGTACGTGCATGCGAAGGTGGCGAAATACATGCCCCCATGAGCCATGCATGCATGCTGTGTGAAGACACATTACAAACTCGCATGACTGGTCATGCGTCGAGGGGCTTAACGCAACCCAGCTCGAGGATTCATTGTGTTGGTGTATGGTGCAGGTACGTCCGTCCGCACTTGTACAGGTATGTCCGTCCGTACTTGTATTATCTGGGTAGCTCGTTGACGAACGAGGCTCATTTTGTCTTCACTTCATGGCGAAATAACATGCCTTAACCTGAAAACAAAATAACCAAACAAAAACCTATCTCGTCGTGACCGCCAGACTGTTGCGGTGTCGGCCGACTTGATCGGGAGGTTTCACGGGTTTATGCCGGCCATACTGGCACGCTGCACTGTTCCCGAAATATTGAGTTGTTGATGTTGGCGGCACGTCTCGTGTAGACAGCCGAGGGGAAGAAACATCCCTTATATTGTTGATGTAGATTGATGTGGACGCTTGGATCCTGCTTTAAACTTTGCGGAACAAAACCAACAAAAGCAAGAACGCAATAAAAGCCAAGGAACAAAATGGTTTTGGTTGGTGTTTATAAAATGTTGGCTTTCCCGTATACCCCAGCTAGAGTGTGATATCAGAAAAGGCCATCGAAGAACTTGTCATTGGGAACCGTCGAAAGACCATGACGGTAATAACCTGTCCTTGTGTACGTGTGTGGAGACGCCGTCTTCGGAGATGCTTCCGAAGGCAGTAGAAAGTCATACCCTAGCCCATCATGGTACCGAGGAGCCCCACGGCTCGACCATGCCCCCTGCACGATGCCCCACGAACCCAGAACCTTGGGTATGGTAGACGAGGGTATGTGGTTTTGGGATAACAGCTTGGGAATTTCCATGCCATGTTGAGGGGTGGTGAACAGCTACCTCCCGCCTTCTTTCCAATGGTTCCCTAAATGTTGGAGACTATCAGACTTGATGCTTGGACTTCTTGATGTTTGACCTTTTGTGAGGCCTGCTTGTACGGGCCACTTGGGCGGCCATGGACTTCATGAGATTGCTTGAACCTCTGACTTGACTTTCCTTTGCTTGATTGCACTTCTTGATGATGCTTCTTTGTCTGTTTGCGGACCCACCTTGAGAACTTGGAAGGCAACCATTCACCTTGGTGGACTAAGAAACCCTCAGGCACTTTATCTGGAGCTTATGGTGGCACACCCCAGGGTTGTCACGCGGCTACGCACCAAGTTGGGCAGCCATCTCATGATCTTTTCCTATGGTCTTCCCCGGGGTGCGAGCCTCTGTGAGCGAGTGGCCCGCCGAAGACATGGTGGGCGCGGAGCCTCAGCCCAAAGAAGTGCCCAGGTCATCATCTCCACTGCCTCCGGAAGCATACACCTAGTACGTGTTGTGCATTGTGGGTGTGATCCGATCCGCTTGCAACTTGGCACCTTGTGCCGCCCTCCGACAAGTTCTAAGACAGCCCAATCTTCCGTCACTAGCATGGCGTGTTGAGGGAAAGCCTTTTTGTTTTGTGAAATGGGGAAACAAATATCCACGTTATGCAAAGGAAAATGCACCATGGATCCGAGCCGACAGAAATATTTCCCCATTGAAAATCAAAAGAAAACAAAAACGCGAAAAAGCAACGGAAGAGCCAAAGTTTTAGCAAAAGTATTTTTTGAGAAACCTTCCGTTGATTGGCGGCATGGGCCGGGATCCTTGAGGATCGACCAGCTGGTATGCGCCTCCGTCGTAGACTTGCTGATTACGTAGGGTCCTTCCCACTTTGGCTCGAACTTCCCTCTCGTCTTGTGTGTGACGACGATGGGGCGTCTTAGCACCAGGACCAGCTCGCCTTTTCGGAAGATGTGCGGCTTGACGAGCTTGTCGTAAGCTCTCACCATGTTCTGACGATAAAGCTCCAGGTTCTGCAGGGCATGGAGGCGCTCCTCTTCAAGAGCGTCAAGCTCCTGAAATCGCAGTTGTACCTGTTCGTCTTTGGTGAGTTTTTGTTTGATGGCCACCCGTAGAGAGGGTAGCTGAACCTCCAGTGGAAGTACCGCCTCACTCCATAAAAATGGAATAAAGAGTGGACTGAGTTGGGGTACGAACTGTGACGCCGTACGCCCATAAAGACTTGAATAGATGGTCAGCCTCATTCATGGAAGCGCCATCCATGAATCTTCATGCTCCACTACATGCCTTGGTGATGTCACACTCACCATGTTCACAGCGTGGTAGTCTGGATTGATTGCTTCTGGGTCTAAGTTGACCCTGTTCTCGTTAACGGCTCTTTGGAGCCATTCTTTGAAAGGGACACAGTCTTCGATGACGTGACCCACGTACCTATGATATGGGCAGAACAAAGCATTATTAGTCATCCTCACCTGATCAGGCCTTTGTGGTTCTGGTAGGTTCAAGGCTCGATGTTGCATCAGCTGGTCAAACATGTCCTTCACCAGCTCCCTGCGGAAAATGTACTGCTTCTTGAGGAGTTCTTGCATTGATGGGCGTTGCCTTCCCCCAGCATGCTCGCCTTGGGGGTTGAATGAGAAGACTCTGGTGGCATTCGTCTCCATCGGTGCCTTCATCTTCCCGCCATGATAGTTAGGCTTGGATGTCGAGGCAAAGTTCTTGGTGGGGTCGAATGCACTAGCATTCTTGTAGAGCTCCATGATCTGCGGAGACTTCTCGAACTCCAGCTTTGTTGCGGCCACCGCTGTGCTTAGAGCACTAAAGGTCTTGGGCTCACGCCGGGAGACCTCCAGCGACCAGTGTTGCTGCATTCCATGGACGCACATCTCAATAGCGTCCTCTAAGTGCATCTCCCGAGCGAGACGCACAAAACTGTTGCGAAAACGGATGACGTAGTCATCGATGGACTCATCTCGTCGATGTTTAACTTGTGCTAGCTCGACGACGGAGAAGTCCTTCTTCATGGCGACGAAGTGCTTCTTGAAGACGTCCTTCATGGTGGCCCAGTTTCTGATGGATCCAACCGGTAAACGGCTGTACCAATGAAAGGCTGGGCCAGTTAATGACCCTGAGAATTGACGCAGAAGAAGAGAAGGGTTGTTTGCGGTGTCACCGCATGTCGCTTCAAAGTATGCCAAATGCTCCCTTGCGTCGCCAGTCCCATCAAACTGACGGAACGTCGGCGGGTGCCATCCTACGGGGAACGGCACACGATCGTGCCATGCCTCATAAGGCTTTTCCAACTCACTTTCAGAGGTGCGAGGAGCTTGATCTATCGCCATTTGCTTCATCTTCTTTTCGACCATCTCTTCAACAATGTCATGGTAGCCTTTCAACATGCTTGGTGATGGTGTAGCGTTGGGAGCGCCAGCTGGGCTAGCCCATTGCCGAGCATGTGTGCTTGATTCCAGGCGATTTTCTTCATGTAGCACCCTTGCTAGGGCGCCGGCTTGTAGTTCCTCCTCTTGCGGGTCGGTCACTCTTTGTGGTTCGTCTTGCGGCGGAGTGCCCTTGTCACTCATCATGGCCTCGATGAAACGGTCAAGCTTTGACGTTAGTTGGTTAATCGACTCGCGCTGCTCCTTGACCTGTTCTTCTAGAGAAGCTTCACCGGCCGCTCGTGCACTTGTTTCTGCAGCCGCAGGTGCAGCGGCCTTTCCAGCCACATCATCCACCGTCATACGAGCAGGGGCAGTATGGAGATCTTCGAGGTCGTCTTCATAATCTGAAAGCACAGACGGGGCAAGCTCCTCGTATGGAGGGGAATTGGGAAGTTTCTCCAACGAAGAGGAAGAAGATGTGTCGGAGAAGTTTTCTTCAGCGTTTCGGTCCTCGTCAAGCTCCTCCTCCTCGGCAGATCCATCCGTCAGGCTCTCACGTGCAATGGACCTTAGCCGCGTGTTGGCTCCGGGTCGACTTGCAACCTGAAAAAGCTCCTCTGGGTCTTGAGGAAGCCTTGAGATGATGTCGGTGTAGCGGCGTGGCGATATATCTGAATGGTATGCCATGTCGCCATCAGAGAGTGCGCCTTTTGCCGCCATGATGGGAAGACAGGAGGCACTCGATCTTGCTCCTTCAGGTGTCGAGGAAGCGTTTGATGTGGACTCTACGTCAGTGCTCTTGAACCATGAGCGTACATGGTCCAGACGTGGCAAGAAGTTCTTCTTGAAGTTTGCCTTTGGGTTCGGCACTATCTCCTCATCCGAGGGATAGCCAAACTCGTGAGTGACTCTAGGAGGTTGCCATCCATCATTGGTCTCGAGCCTAGGGCGCACTGCTAGAGTGCCGCACAAGGCGAGGTTCTTCTTGATCATGTCTTCCTCCTCTCCAGCCTTCTGCTGAGGAATAGCCTCTCCTACTTGCTCCAATCCTGAAGGGAGAACAAGAGAAGGCTGTGATGGGGTAGTCATACCTTGTCCTGGGTTAACATTAGATGCAGCCCCGAGATCGGCCTCAGGAGTGGAAGAGGGCATTGGATGAGATTCTTCGACGCCTTCCATGGGCGTAGCTATCTCTGTTGGTGTCTTTTCTCTCTCCGGGGTTGGAGTTTTTGACGCCTTTTGCTTCTGTGGAGATGAGGATGTCGTGGTGATCTCCATCTGTTCACCGTCTTGTGGAAGTGTCTGCGGAGGAAACGGTTGTGCATCCGCCTTGTTCTTCTGCTCTGCACCCCCTGTGGATGCCTTGCGCGGTTTTGGAGTGAGGCGATTGAGCAGGTAATTGTACCGCTCATGCTGCTCCAAGTTGGGGGAGATGCGGAAGCCGATCCTGTCATTTTCCTGTAAGACTCCACCATCGGGTCGCACCCGAACTTGAGTGTGGCGGAGCACCAAGTCTTCTAGTTCTTTGTAAAGAACCTGTCGATTCCTTCGACGCCTTTCACGTTTGCGCTGGTTCTCCATAGCAGCCCTTAGAGCTTTCGAAGGCACCTGTGGAGTGGGTTGAACCTGTGGTGCCGTACGAGTCGACGACATGTTCACTTCCCTTGACGGCCTCGCCTGAAGTTGATCTTCCCGCCTAGGAGGAGAAGAAGGTCGGGGAGGGACTGCAGTTCGAGAAGGATCCCTTCGTCGCCACTGTTGAGTGGGACGAGGGTTCCTCTCATTATCTTGATGACGCGACCATCGGTTCCAACGCGAGGGCATATTAAAATGCCCCGTTGGGTGAATCGAGTTGGTGAAGGTGGACGTCGAGGCGCCAGTGTCTGGCGTTCATGTTGTGGACGATAGCTTGGGGCTTGACGTCTTGTGCTGCCCCCAGCCTGTGTTGGTGATGTGCGTGGTGCTCCTTGATCCCGGAGCCTCCTCTGGATGTGATCCATTTGCTCTTGGAGTTGGCGAAACTCTCGCGCAGGTCTTCATTGCGTGGCGCCGGCGCCTCGTTCCGAAGAACGGCGAACCTATTGTCGTTTGGGAGGGGTCGCCTGTCCATTGCTGAAGTATGGAGGCATGGTGCCCCCATGCCTCGCCGAGTGTCTTCAAGGTTGATGTAGGTCGTAGGGCCTGGAAGAACAGGCTCCTTCCGCGAGCGCCGTTTCCAGAACTCCTTCATGATGGCGTGCCTCACCCCCTGCTTGACTTTCGACGGCTCATTCACCCATTCATCGGGGAACAAGTCGTATGGATGCGTCATGGTGCTCGTGTGGGTGAACACCTTGTCAGCAAGTTTCTTTGCGTCAAGGTACCAGTCCTCTTCTGGCACTGCACTCTGAGCGATGCGAGAGCTTATCTGTTGTTGGAGACGTTGTACCTTACGGTACTTCCTCCTGTAGTTGCGAAGCGGGTGAGGGCTGTCTGACAAGCGAGCGCTCGTCATTAGCCTCCGTAGATTGTAGGAAGCTGCCTCTAAGCCTTCGAGGAGCTCAACCTCTGTGCGCCGAATTGTTGGTGTAGGTGGCGCCGCGGGTGAAGTCACGGCTGGAGCGCGAAGAGACGCCGCACCTGTCCGTCGGTTGGCGGCCTTGGCGCGGAGGTGTTGTGCTGCCTCCACGTCTCCTTTGAGTTCAGCCCTTGTTGACTCCTTCAACAGGGCGCGAGCCTCGAGCATTAGTTCGCGGCGCTCCTTCTTCGCCTTGGCGGTCGCCCGCCTTTGCGCTTTCTTGGACTGCACAACTTGAAATTGTGCCGGGTCCTGAGCTTGGTGCACGTAGAGCTTGGAGCCAATTTCAAAGACCACCATGGGTGGCAGCGACCCAAACTGGATCGTCATCGGCTCCGTGTTGTTGTAGAGTCCCCCTGCATGAAGATGATTCTTGATCAGAGGGGCTCTATACCTTTGCCTTGTCATGCAGTATGTTGTGCAGATGGATGAACGGGCGAAGACGATTCTGACGACCACAGCGAAGCGAAGAAGGGAGGAGAACCAGGTCCCACCGGGCGTGCCAATTTGTTTGACACGAGAAAAACATGCTTAGGACTTCGCGAGTAGGGCGAAGTAGTAGTCTCTCTCATGCGCACCGGGGAAAGGTAAAAGGAAGAAAAGATGCGGGCGTGCCAGTGTATAATGATACACAAAGAAAACAACACATAAAGAGATGGGAAAAGTATTTTATTCATCATATTGATAACGAATACAATTCCCGAACATTGCGCTCCGTGGCCTGCTAGCGCGGCCAGCCTGACTATGGCGATTGCAGTCTCCTGGTTCACGGGGCCTCGGAAGGCTCCCGCTTAATTACTCCCGCGGGTTACGCCGCGAGACACCTCCGATTAAGCCGTGTGGTCGTCGTCGTCGTCTTCACTTCACGTCCTGCATGCATGATGGTGTGGTGTGTGTGTGGGCAGCGAGCCCGTGTCCTCGTCGGTACACGCGCCACTAAAAGCGTGGCCTTTGACCGTCCTCGCCCGCCCTCGCCGTCGCGCCTCGTCGGTCTTGAGCGGCAAAAGTTGTTGTTGTTGTTGAAGTAGCATGATGCAGTCCGTGAGCTAGGACTTCTAGACGACTAGTAGCTTCGTCGGGGTGTGAAAGGGGTAAGCCTCGCAGGAGTATGTGGTTAGGAGACCGACGTCGGTATAAACCAACTGTCGCTCAAGTCGGTGTGGCCGATATGGTGGACGCCTCGTCTTGGACGGACGTCGAGTTCACGACAGTCTCGTCTTAGTCGGGGACGCCGTCTCATGGACCTATGGAGTAGTGGTGTCGGGTCTCGCTGGGTGGTGGACGCTGTCGGTGACGCCGGGTTGAGCCTCCGGAACAAGTCGTCCCTGTACGCCGGGCTATCGGACTCCCCTATACGCCGGATGGTATCTCCATGTTGAACTGTTCCTGTACGTCGGGTGGTATTTCCATGGCGCCTGTACATCGAGCGTCGGGCTGTAACTCACAGACACCTGTACGCCGTCGTCGGGAACACTGAAGTGTACTCATCACGTACATAGCTTTATCCGCGAGCTGCACCAGAATACAGAATAGGCTCGTACTCTACGCATGCACTGCATGAGCCATGCACGGCATCGTGGGTGCCTTGCGCATTAGCCATGCACGTACTCATAATTGAGCATGCATGTATAGGTTGGAAGGGATCGATCAGTTGTTGCCCTCCGCGCCACGTGAGGCTAGCTTGATCGTTCTTCGCGTGTGATCACCACAGATAGGGGTCGGCCCCGGCGACGCGCCACTGCAGGATGCCAATGGAGATGACGCGATCCGCCGCCGCCGCCTACACTTGTTCCTGCCTTCCTGTACGCCAAGGACCTGTACGCCGGATCGGGCTGAACTTCTTCATCGGAGTGTACGCCGAGGTCCTGTACGCCGAGCTGCTCATGTCCGGTCACCGTCGTTGGACGTCGGCAGTGGCGACACGCCACCGCGGGATGCCGATGGCGGCGAGGCGACATGCCGCTGCCTATGCTGCTTGTTCTTATAGACATGGGACCTATATGCCGAGCGACATGGTTGTCGATGATGCGCTGCCGTCAATGACCGCCGTCGCGTGACGCAACAGCATTGAGCCTGCCAGCCCAATGGAGCTGCACCTGTACGCCGTGGTTTGCCGGGCCGTCCCTGTACGCCAAGTGAAGCTGCACCTGTACGCCGTGGTTAACTCCGGCTTCCGGCGAGCGATGACATGTTAGACGCGATACAGCGCCATGACTGTATGTTGGCCGCCGTCGACGACTTGGCAACTGTGACTTCATAGGCTCCGCCTTCCAGCGGACACGAAGGACATGAACATCATCCTCCTCGCCCCCAGCAGCTGGTCGCGGCGTCGGATATGGCCGGAGTGATAGGCGCGTCGGCCGGCGGGCTGTTCGTTGGCGAGCTCCGTTCGTGCCTCCGTCCGCCATGCTAGCTGTAAGGAAGGGAATAGAGGAGAGAGATTAAAAATGGCTCTCACCCTTCAGGCCGATGCTACTTGCGTCCATGGCCATCGTGGTGGCGTCCATCTCCTTCCTCCGAATGGATTCTTCAAGTGTTTGTGCTTTCCTGGATCGTATGTGGTTGGGTGTTGTTTCGGCGGCGTGAGAGTCCTTGATCAGATCGATCTCAGCCTCCAGGCCTCCGGCTCCGTTCTCCTCCTGGTGTGCTCCGGGGCCTCTCCTTTTATAGGCGGCCACCGATCGCCTGGGATGGGATATGAACGACACCAGGAAAATCGGAACTAACACGCCGATCTCTCTCTCGTTTCTTTCGTCTCCTGCAAGTCTTATCCCTCCGCGTGTGTCGTTTCAATCTTTATCTCTTCATGTTCTAGAAGATGCCTGTACGTGGGTCTTTCTGGCCGGCCGACCGTAGACATACGGTATACGTACTTGTAGTGTACCTGCGAATGAATCATATAGAACTCCATGCATGCATGGTACGTGGGGAGCTGGACCCACATGCGTGCAACAACCAATTAACAAGCTGCATCGTATGTAGGCATTGTTGTACAAATTTCCATCGAACACTGCACAAATTTTTCAACCTTGAAACTATGGTTTTGGTACATATTTTCCGCAGGAAAAAAATCGAAGCCCAAAGTAGTTCTTATATGCTACAGTATATATGTAATCAAGTGGAGTAGAGATTTCTGGCTCCCGGACTGCATGATCTTTTTATTAAAAAAAATCAAAAATCATGTTTATAACTTTTAAAAAAATCTAAAAAATCATGCATGTTGTCCATGATGTATCACACAGACGTGCAAAATCTTGATTTGAAATATTTTATATTCTGAGTTACACAAAAATGACAAAGTGGAATGTACACACTTTCAAATCTCCAAAATATACAAGATTTTATCATTTTCATAGCTTAACATATAAAATATTTCAAATCAATATTTTTTTTTTGAAACCCGGCAAGAGGCTTGCCTTTTCGATTATATAGAAGAAGTGAATTGGCCAGTTTATAAGGAAAACTGGCCGAAAACCGGATACAACAACAAATCAATATTTTAAGCATTTGTGGGATACATCATTGACAACATTCATACATTTTTCATATTTTTCTAAAAATTACAAATATGATTCTTCAATATTTTTAAAATAGAGTAACCATTGGAACTCGGAAGTCAAAAATGACTTTCTGCTCCAGTGGGCAGTGGCTATCACCTGTTCCAACGGGATGATGCTACGGTTCGATTCCTAGTGTGCCAAAGTGTTAGGCCAAGCCTGCCCTGATGCAAAATCATTGCTCCTTGCACTCTCGCCTCACATGGGCTGCTAGGCAGTTCTAGAAAAAAATGGCCGCTAGGCGCGTTGCTGCCTGTCTCCTTTCACTTGGCAAAACACTCACTGTACAGCAATACGAGGCAGAGCATTAGGAATTTAGAATACAGGCTACGCCATAGCTTAGGTACACGATGCCTTTGGTACAGCGTAGCATACAACACAGAGACGCGCACCATGCCCAAGACTGCACTAGGATACGGGCTAGGTCATAGCTTAGCTACACCATGCATACGGAGTAGCATACAACACAGACAGATATAAGACGACGCGCACCATGTCCAAGACTCGTCCTGTACATGTACTATCGCCTTTATTCACTTTATAAGCATAACAATAAATTAGAGCTCCATCAAGTTTTTAGCCAGAGAGACATCATCAAAGCATAACTGTTTCGGCTCTTGTGTCCAGGGCGGCCAAAAGCCTAGCCGACGCCACCCTAGCTTCCCAGCTCGCCGTCGCCAGACAAGGAGCTCGTGCGGCTGACTGGAAAGGTGGCGGCAAGGCCCCTCCCTTGCTCGTACGCCAGGGTAATGGCTATGGATGGTGGACGGCGGTGTTGGTCGTGCTCCTTAGCCGTGAGGGCGGCGGGGCGAGAGTCCTTAACAAGGTCCCTCGCTCAGGTCTGCTTCATCTTCGATCCGCTTCGTAAGAGATTTTCCTCAACCAGTTCTATCATTGGCTTTATCAATTTGAAGCAGGGTTTTCGAACTAAAAAATTAAGCCTTTTACTTAATATACAGTAGAAGATATTCAGAGAGGTGGATCATCGTCGTTGGGCAATTTAAAAAACAATCATCGTCGTTGGATGACATGCTCGCTAGACTTGTGGAGACCGCTCGGCGCATCTCCTCTACTACTTCCAGCTAGCGCCGAAGGGGCTTAGTTTTTGTTCTCCCTCTCTTTCTCTCCCTCCCTCGTTGTAGCTTACTTGTGCTGCTGCCCCAGCAAGCGGTTTCTAGTACCGTTCTTATGTTCGTAACTGTGTATGGACTTGTTTGTCATGTTGCTTTATTTATAAAGCGGGACGAAAGCCTGTTTCGAGAAAACAATCCAGGCCACGGCTCCTTTTCTGAATTTGTTTTTCATAAAACAAGATTGCCTTCTAAAAGGTTACTAACAGTAAGTTAAATTAAGAGTTAGCTTGTTGTTATTGGCTCCACTAAATGAGGCGATAGGACGTGCACAGGAGGAGGCCTGGATGAATGAAGAGTGTATCGTTGTTGCCTTGTTGGTACCAAAAAGCCTGGTGCACTCCTAGCCATGTCCTTTTTTTTTTTTTGAGATTTCTGTTGACACCCAGAAATTCGCTCCCGAGCTGGGAGGACACCGCCGTCCCAAGCCACCGAGCCAAAGACTCGTTCTCCTCCTAGCCATGTCCTGTCGTAGCCATGTCTCATGATGGGTGGAACCAGACGACATGGAAAAAAACGATTTTAATGTGGAGAAAGTAAGCAGAGCAGTACCAGCCCATGTGATACGAGTGGGGCCTGCCATCCCCGTGCAATGCTTTTTTTTTTTAGATTAGTATAATTTGGGTTGCTCACCACATATGCCATGTGGACATGTGGTTGCAATGCATATCTTTGAGAAAATGAGAATATTGCAATTTCTAATAAGAAAATCCACTTTGCTCCCGCCACCTTTCAAAATTTTATAATGGCTGGCAATTTTAGGAACCATCCATCCACATTTGCCGAGTGCTTTATTTTCCCAAATGTCGCATACTAAAAAGATTCTGACATATAGCCCAATTTCTCGACTGTTTCTTGTTGCCGAGTGTTTTTAGGCCACACTTGGCATATATCCCAAGTTTGCCAAGCGCTCGCTGATTGCACTCAGCAAAAAGCGATTCCGGTAGTGCTCGCCCGCAGCCTCGCAATCACAAGGGAGAGGCGAGCAGCAACTCGATGCAATGCCGCATGGACCGTCGCATCGCTGGGAGATCCACATCCATGTTGAAGCACGATTGAGATTCTCTGACGGGGAAAGTCTGGACTTTTGGTGACTTTGAGTCAATGATGTGTCCCACATGTCCGGCTAAGTAAGAGAATTTGTGCTTGTTGAATCAATATGGAGTGAGCAGCGCAAGGTTATCTACTTCTACCTCCGCCATCCACAACATTGAGCACATGCTCATCTTCCGCCGACGTTGAGGGGGTGGAGCCGAAAGAAGGGACAGAGGAAGGCGGCGGCTAGGGTTTTCTCTTGTCGCTCTTGAGAGGGCGACGCGTGGTTGGGGCACGGGGCACGACACATGGTTTATTTTACTAATGTAATCGTGATGGTATAATAATCTTGATATGTACGTATGAGAGAAACTCTTGGATCCTCTAGAAATAAAATGGAATCTTTTGGCTCTCAAATGTACTACTAGTACTACTAATGCGGCTTGTGTAGAACGGTGCAATGAACTAATGCGACTAGTCTCTCAGCTCGTTTCATGTCATTGTAACTGTAGCAATGAATGAGCTCTCGTTTCATGTCATTGTAGCTGTAGCACTGGATTCAAACAGCCCGGGCAACAGGCGAGCGAGGCCACATCACGCGCGTGCCTGCTTGTCAGCCAATGCGTGCAGATGCCCACGCGATGCCTACCCGATTGTTGTGTCGCGTGGTGGCCTCACGGATGCTCTGCATCGCCACACCGGCTTATAAAAACGCCACCGCTGCTGTTTGAGACTCTCATACCTCTTCCAGCACAATGGCCGCACAACAGCCGCACACTCATACAAATACTTCAGAGGAAACCAGGTCGTTGGCTCAAACATTGAAGTCGAGTAAGGATTAGTTGGATACGACTTCAATATTGGGTCAGCGATCTGCGAAAAGTCTAGGGTGTTTGGGAGCCACAAGGATGTAAGTTCATATACTTCTTGTTGCACTACACAGCTGACTCGATGTATCCTTCTCATCCGTGCTTTGGTTCACTTCTACAGGATGAAGGATCTGTGTGTTTGTTGGCTTGAGTCTATGCTACAAGTCAGCAACTCCTTTTTTTTTTTTTTGAAGGAAGTTCGTGAAGGGCGGACCTGGTGCAGCGGTAGAGCCTCACCGCCTGTGACCGAGAGGTCCCAGGTTCGAGTCGTGGTCTCATCACATTGCACTTCGTGAGGGTAAGGCTTGCCACTGACACCTTTCCCCAGACCCCGCACAGTGCGGGAGCTCTTAGCACTGGGTACGTCCTTTTTGAAGGAAGTTCGTGTACAAGATCAACAACAGATCGAACGAACACACACGAACAGAGGGAAAAACCACCCCACACACGGCGAACGCGGATCCACCAAGCAGAGCACCTCCTTCGAGCACCAGCAGCACGCCGCCGGGGAGGAAGAAGGCGAGCTCACCTCGCACCGCAGCAGCCGGCTCGACCAACCATGTTGAGATGCCGCAGAGGCCATCTGACGCAAGCGCCAGAATCTGAGCGCTGGAGGAGCATCGGCCTCGAGCCGCCGCCGGAACCACCCTTCTTCCACAGCGCCATCCGCGACCACCGACGATGGAGAGCTTCCCACCTGCAAACTTCCAAAGATCTTAAGCAAAAGCAACGCCAAGCACCGAGGTGAAGGCCGCCGGACCCCACGGACAAGAGCTAGCACCGCCATCACGCCACCGGCTCGAGGGGAAGCACGCCGCGGCTCTGGGGAGCAGCGGACGCGCCAGAGACGGCAGATCTGCCCCAGGCCTCCGCCGGAGCACCGAGGACAGAGGAGAGGACCGCCGCCGCCAAAAGCCTCTCCGACCACGCCGCCAACTCCACAGCGCCGCCGGCAGGCACCCCACGCACACCTAGACTATGTACACGCACGGGATCCGTCGATTCCCCGACCTCCCGCCGCCGGAGCGGCCGCGGAGGCGAGAAATCGAACGGATCGCCGGCGGTGAGCTGGTTTGCACGGGAGTCGCCCAAAAATCTCCTCCTGATCACTGTAGATGGGGAAAAGGAGGGGGGCCGGGTGTTCTAAGTCAGCAACTCCTATTCCATCGTATGGGATGTGTTCTAATTATTGTGGTATCGAACGATTGCTATTTGCTGTAATTTTCTGTAAGATACCACTCGTATGTACCCTACTTAATTACTGGACATCCTGATGTGTGTTTTACTCCCTCCGTTTTTTAATATAAGATGTTTTAGGTATTGCACATGTTGTCTAGATACATACCAAAATGAGTGAACATGCACACTAACATATGTCTACATACATTTGTGTACATGTGCATGTAGACAAATGCTAAAACATCTTATATTAAAAACGGAGGGAGTAGTTATTATTGTATCAGACGATTAGTCTTTGCTGTAATTTTCTGTAAGATACCACGTATTGTACCCTACTTAATTATTGGACATCCTGATATGTGTTTTGGTTGTCTCCACTCTTCACTGAACCATCTATGGACGTTGTACTTCCGGCTACCACTGCCGTTGCTGATGATATTAGGCGTTGGACAATCAATCTCCCCTGCCAGCTGCCCAACTGTTCCTTCTGTTGCTTCTCCTTACTTGCCAGTTTCGCTTCTCCGAATTGCATTAGGGAAGCGACCAGTTATGAACGCACCTGATGGTGGTAAATGTTGATTCTTTTTCTTGTTCGTTGATGTATGCTACCTACACTTTTCTGTTTTGTTATCAAATGTGTTCAGAAATTTACATTCCCCCTGTTCTCTTATAGTGCAGATTATGTTGTGTTGCATGGGAGGAGAGTATATGATAAATTAAGGAATACAATGTTCAAACCATCATGCTTAACAATACAACTACAATATTATATTTTCAAACACTGATTTTCTTTCACTGGTGCCACGTGCTGCCACGCCTAATCATTCAGCAAGTCATGGATGTGATCCTCCCATCTCCTTGCCATATATACTACTTGAGGAGTCACATGGACAATTTGTTGTAATTTGAGATAGGCCCGCCCACGTTGCCAAGTTAAATAGAAAACATGGAATATATGATCGTCTCTCATAACAAAACCATATGTGGCGTCGATGTCCTGCTCGATTGTGTCGAAGAAAGGTGCCCGCGGCTGCGGACAATTACATTGCACGTACACGTTCTGCCCCAGCACGTCAGCTCATGTACGTAGTGCCCTGGGACGTGCCCTGGCATGTAGTGCCAGGGGCGAAGCCAGAAAAAAAGGTCGCCGGTGTCAACACGAATGTGTGTTGCTCACATGACTAGATGTGCAGTTAGTATAATTTTTTTTTAGCAAACTCACATAATAAGAAACATTAATCGTCAATATATCATATCAAAATAACGTTGGATTACAAAAGTAATTATCTCCATGTAAATGCAGCATCCTTCTTCTTACTACATGATAAGGTTTCGATACTCCTCACAGGGTTTAGTGTCTAGATCAAGGTTCGGTACAGCAATCTGAGGTCAAATCTCAGTTACAAGCAGAAGAATTGGGGATCGAGAGAGGAGCCTAGGGTAGAGGGGAGAGAGCCGCCGTCTTCGTGATCCAACTGGATGCCCAGTTCCTCCGTTGCTTCTGGTACAAGAAGCTCCCGATCAGCCTTGGCGATGAGCCGGCCTTGGTCCAACCCAGCTCAGGCCCGCGTAGCGTGGGTTGGGCCGGTGCTCTCGACGCGGCCTTGTTGGTGAGGTAGTAGTGTTGTAGGGTGTCGTGGTGCTGCTGACAATCCCCCTCCTTGAGTTCCAGCTTGTCCCCAAGCCGGTGCCGCTGGAAAACGTTGACGGAGCCTGATGATGTCCTCCCAAGAGGCTTGCGTAGTCGAGCCGTAGTTCCAGGTGACGAGAACCTGCTGGCGAGGCAGACCTGTGCTTGACGAGGAGGAACGACGATCGATAATCTTGTCTGGGAACCAAGCGGCCGTATCAGGGAACCGACGATGGAGATCTTCCAGGTTTTCCCAGGTGGCCTCGCCCTCAGTGGAATGAGACCACACCACCAGTCCTTGCTTCACCATGCCATTAGCCTGCTTGCTCCAGCGATAATCCTGCACATGAAGAGGAACTTGAAAAACATCAGGAGCTTCTGGAAGCGTAGTTGTGGCGTGCTTGATCTGTTGCTTCGCTGGTTTGAGTTGAGAGACATGGAACACCGGATGGATCCTGGACGCTTCTGGTAGTTTCAGTTTGTAAGCCACAACCCCAATGCGAGAAACAACTTCATATGGACCATAAAACTTGAACGACAGTTTATGGTTTGCCCTCCGAGACATAGAAGACTGGACATAAGGCTGTAATTTGAGGTACACCTTGTCCCCCACACGAAAGTTGCGGTCAGATCTCTTCTTGTCTGCTTGCTTCTTCATTCTCAGCTGAGCCCTGTTGAGGTGTTGTTTGAGCAAATCGAGCATCAACTGGCGATCATCTATCCAAGTTTGCACATCGGCAATTGGGGTCACATCCAGGGGCGAGAGACCCAGTTGTCTTGGCTCACGGGCATAGAGTGCTTTAAATGGTGATTTACCCAGAGAAGAATGAGTGCTGGTATTATACCAATATTCAGCAAGCGAAAGCCACTTGGACCATTGCTTCGGACATGCATGCGAGAAGCAGCGAAGATAGGTCTCAAGGCATTGGTTAACTCGCTCCGTTTGACCATCCGTCTGCGGATGATACGCGGTGCTCATCTTCAATTCAGTTCCTGACAATTTAAACAGTTGCTGCCAAAACTGACTTGTGAAAACCTTGTCACGGTCGGACACCAATGCTTGCGGCATGCTGTGCAGCTTGAAAACATGGTCAATGTATGCCTGCGCCACTGATTGTGCAGTAAAAGGGTGCGATAGAGGAATAAAATGGGCATACCGTGTTAACTTGTCAACCACAACCAGGATACAGTCGAAGCGGGATGACTTCGGGAGGCCCTCGATGAAATCCAGAGAGACGACATCCCAGGCTGCATCTGGTGTGGGTAATGGTTGCAGGAGCCCTGGGTAACGAGCTCTGTCTGGCTTAGCTTGCTGGCACACTGAACAACCTTGCACATATTGCTTGATAGTGGCTCTCATGCGTGGCCAAACAAAATGTTGTTTGATACGAGCATAAGTTACTGGAAACCCAGAATGACCGCCGACAGGGCTATCGTGAAGGGAGTTAATGATTTTCTAGTGCAATTCATTGTTGTTACCCAACCAGATCTTGTTGTTGCATCTAATGATTCCTTTGTGCAAAGAGAAAGGACCACTGTTAGGTTGCACTGCCAATTTCGTCAGTAGCTTCTGAGCTTGCGGATCCTTGGTATAGCTGGCCAATACATCATCCAACCAAGCAGGCTGACATGCAGAGAGAGCAAACAATTCAGCACCAGTATCATGTGACCTTCTCGAAAGAGCATCTGTGGCTTTGTTATCCGGCCCCTTTTTGTAACAAATTTTATACTGAAGTCCCAATAATTTAGTAAAGGCCTTATGTTGCCAGACAGTTGTTAGACATTGTTCTTCCAGATGAACCAAACTGCGCTGGTCAGTGCAAATGATAAACTCGCTTAGCTGCAAATATGGACGCCAATGGTCCACAGCAACCAGAATAGCCATGCATTCTTTCTCGTAAGTGGATAGACAGCTAGTTCTTGGTCCCAAGGCCATACTAAGGAAAGCAATAGGGTGTCCATCCTGTTGCAAGACAACGCCAATACCACGGTCACAGGTGTCAGTTTCGATGATGAAAGTCTTGTTGAAATCAGGTAATGCCAGAACTGGGGCTGTCACCAACGCATGCTTCATACGAACGAAAGCCTCCTCACACTCTTGAGTCCACAGGAACAGAGCACCCTTTTTTAACAGAGCTGTCAAGGGCCAACAAATAATTCCAAAGAATTGCACAAATTTCCGGTAATACCCAACTAAACCTAAAAAACTGCGAAGCTCCTTAAGGTTTGTTGGTGTCGGCCAGGATAACACACAGCTGATCTTCTCCTTCTCAGTTGCTACTCCATTCTTGCTGATCACATGGCCAAGATACAGGAATTCTTGCTGCGCAAAGGAACACTTGGATTCCTTAACCTGCCACTTGTCCTTTTTCAACAGTTTCAACACCTCTTCCAGATCGACCAAATGCCGATCAAAAGTTGGGTTGTACACCAAAATGTCGTCGAAGAACACTAAAGCACACTTCCTCAACAAAGAAGCAAGGGTGGTGTTCATAGCCTTCTGAAAGGTTGCAGGTGCACCAGATAACCCAAAGGACATCACCTTGTATTCAAAGTGGCCTTGGTGTGTTTGAAATGCCATTTTATAAGCTTCACCTTCTGCTAACCTGATCTGGTGATAACTAGCTCGCAAATCGAGTTTTGAAAACCAAGCTGCTCCTGAAAGTTCATCCAATAGCTCATCTATCACGGGCAGAGGAAATTTTGTTTTGCAAGTAAGGGCGTTGAGGTGTCTGTAATCAATGCACAACCTCCAAGTATGATCTCTCTTCTTCACCAATATGACAGGAGATGAGAAGGGACTTTTGCTGTGTTGAATGGCTCCCGAGTCTAGCAACTCCTGCACATGTCGCTCGATCTCATCCTTCATTGCAGGTGCATGCCTGTAAGGCCTAATGGAGAATGGTTGCGCACCGGAATAAGTGGAATCTGGTGATCGCAGGAACGCTCTGGTGGCATGCCTTTGGGTTCCTCGAAAACCTCCTTATACTGGTTCAGTAAAGCTTTTGTGATTTCAGAAGAGTTTTGCTCTCCTGCCACTTCCACTTGACAAATCTACACCCAATTGTCTGCCTGCGACTTGTCATTACCTGACAGAATGTCTGGCAGCTTCTTCTTGTTCTGGCTGAGTGGAGCTGGCAAAATTCCAAGTACTTCTTCACCCAGCCAACTTTCATCGGGCTGTAAAATTCCAACCAGTCCATGCCAAGAATAATATCATAATTGCCCAAGGGAATCACCTTCAACTCCCCCACAAAATTGGTACCCTTGCGACACCCATTGACAATCAGGCACCGAATGAGTGCAAGCCAACTCACGCCCATCTGCAACCTTCACCTTCAGCTTTTGAGGTAATGGTTTTGTGATCTGCTTGTTTGTGACCAAGCTTTTGTTGATGAATGACGACGAACTGCCTGAATCAATTAACAACTTCACTTCTTGTCCCTCCCACAAGCCCAACAGCTTGAGAGCCTTGGATGATTCAGTGCCATGAACTGCCTGACATGAGAGCGCTGCCACCACTTCTGTGGTTGTTGCTTCATGTTCCTAACCCAACTGAGACTCAGTATCCCCACAGTCCAACATCTGTAACAGTTCTTCGATTACATGCAAAGAAACGGAAGCCGGGCATTTGTGTTCACGGCCCCAACGTTCCCCACATGTGAAGCACAAGCCCTTCGCTCGTCTGTATGCCTTCAATGTGGCCAACTTGTCTTGGTCTGGACGAGCTCGAGCTGCTTCTGTCGCTCGACGGTCATCAGCGCCAGCCAGTCCTGTTCTGCCTGGGGGTGCAGGTAAAGGTAACGGCACCCCTGTTTTTGCACTCGCCCTTCCTTGATATGGCTCAAATCTCCTTGGTATGTCCCTGCGTAAACCATCACACACCTCCTCTTGTAACAATGCTAACGAGCAAGCTGCTTCCAAATCAACTGGTTGCTGTAGGATAACCACTGCACGGATGTCTTCACGTAGTCCTTCCACAAACCTCGTGAGGAAATACATAGGATGTATTGCTTCAGAGTATGATAACAGATGATTGATTAAAGAATTAAACCGCTCTACAAATTCAACTACTGTAGATGTCTGACTAGCATGCAAAAATTGACGGATTAATTGCTGGTGTTGATCCCTCCCAAATTTGGAACCCAAAAAGGCACAAAAACCTTCCCAGTCTAAACCTATAAGTTTCTTCTGCACAGACTGCAGCCAAACTGCCATATCACTACTGAAATTCAGAGTAGCAATATGTAACCAAAAAGACCTATCAACAGAATACATGTGGAAGTACTGCTCGCACAAAATCCTCCACAATCTCGGGTTCTGACCATCAAAAATCGGGAAACTAACGGTAGGAATCTGATGACCCAAAGCACCCGACGACTGAACCAAGCTATGCTGAATTAACTGATTCGTCAAAGGAAATTTTAAACCAGTAGACGGAGGAAGCAGAGTCGGACCTGATACCGGGGCCATCGCCGTGGATCCGAAGAACCCAAACGATGAGCCCCGGTTGCTGGAGGACTCGCCGTGGCCTTGCCCAGGGGACGCCCCCAACTGCGCCGCACCCAGAATCCCTGCCGAAGAGGGTTGCGCTGCGCCAGGGGGTGCGGTCCCTGGCGCCGTCGGTATGTCGATAGCGACATGTGGTTGCTTCGCGAGCGCGGCCTTTTGGAGTTCGCCGACCGCGGTCTGGAGCTCGCCCACACGAGCCTCCAACTCGGGTTTCCAGGACGCTAGGCTGTCCACCTTCTCCCCAATCGCCGCGACGGACTTGGTGATGTCGCCCGTCACCTCGCTCATGAGGGACCTCATGAACGTCTTCGTCTCCTCGTCCATCGCCTCCTTCCTCTTGTCCGATCGGGTCTGGATGATGGATTTAGGAGGAGGGGCCAGATTCGGTGGTTGAAATTGAAGTGGAAGGGTGGAGGGATGGCTCTGATACCAACTTGATAAGGTTTCGATACTCCTCACAGGGTTTAGTGTCTAGATCAAGGTTCGGTACAGCAATCTGAGGTCAAATCTTAGTTACAAGCAGAAGAATTGGGGATCGAGAGAGGAGCCTAGGGTAGAGGAGAGAGAGCCGCCGTCTTCGTGATCCAACTGGATGCCCAGTTCCTCCGTTGCTTCTGGTACAAGAAGCTCCCGATCAGCCTTGGCGACGGGCCGGCCTTGGTCCAACCCAGCTCAGGCCCGTGTAGCGTGGGTTGGGCCGGTGCTCTCGACGCGGCCTTGTTGGTGAGGTAGTAGTGTTGTAGGCATTTAGTAACTAGTACTAAACCAACATTGCAAATTTTCTATGCTCCTTCCTGGATACTCCCTTCGTTCCTAAATGTAAGCCCTTTTAGCATTTTCTGACCCACACTACTAGACATGTTTTAGTGCAAGATACATGTGAATCTTACACTAAAACATGTGTAGAAGCAAGTGGGCCAGAAAATGCTATGCAACGGAGGGAGTACTTAAAATCATGTTGTTGCCTATCAGATCTTGTATTTTTTTGCCAAATCTGGCCTCTTTCCCGAACTAATGACGCATCTGGCCGCTCCCGGAAACTAATTCCAAATCTGGCCCCTGAGCTCGGCGCCAACGCAAATGGAGCCGACGTTATGCAGTTCGGCGCCATCCAAAATTTGCAAATCTGGCCACTGAGGTCGGCGCCAACGCAAATGAAGCCGAACTTGTGCAGTTCGGCGAAATGTCGCGTCGCCGAACTGCACAAGGTCGGCGCCATTTGCGTTGGCGCCGACCTCAGGGGGCCAGATTTGCAAATAATTTATGCGAGCGGCCAGATACGCCATTAGTTCGCGAAAGAGGCCAGATTTGGCAAAAAATACTCAGATCTTATCTTGTAGCTTTGGCTCTTGATAATCTCTTCCTATCTGCTGGGTCATACGGAAGCAAATTTAAATTTACCTCTTTTGGAGCTGGAGGAGCCGACAAAGGGAAAGGACGAGCAATACGTCTAATGTTTAATTTCATGATCAGAATCATTGGTTGTGGATGGAGACGATTTTCTTTTAAAATTCGAGAGACGCTACAATACATTTTTATTACCTGTCAAATCAGCAAGAGATAGTTAGTGCCAAAATACGTACAAATTAATATACATGTGAAATTACGGTACAATGTCCTCCTTGTTTTTTTTTACCTAACATTGTGGGCGGGACGATTTGAAGCCTAATCAGGATTGTCAAATCCACTTGATGGCTGATTTGATTACCCAATAGATCAATACCCAGCCAAACGGCCGAACCTTCAAAAAAAAATCAACACATCAAGAAAACCTAAGATGATTCGACAATTAGGAATTGCTAATATTTAGATCCTCTTCGGATTAATTAGATGGAAAGACAGGTTCCAGAACAACTGCAGATTTGAAGAGTGGCGACGATACACACAAGCAGACGTGCCGACCGCAGCGAATCGCAGAGAGAAAAAATAGAATACGAGGCGGCGACGAAGCGAGCATAAAGTCCGAGGGATTCATCAGTGAACCGCAACCGTGGGCTGTTATTGCTGCGTGTTTTGCGCATGCGCATGGACTGGTGGATTAGCACAAGTAAATGGATCCTGACGGGCTGGGCCGGCCAAATCCTGTTTTCATTGGGGTCATTTTCTTTGTACAAGGCCATAGCTATGAGGGCTTGGGCCAGGGTTATCGGGGTGTATCTAGACACGTTTTAGTGTTAGGTACATACATATTTAGATATATGTGAGTCAATTAAAATTAAACGGAGAGAATAGCTCCGTAGTGCACAATTCTCAAAAAAAAAACTCCATAGTGCACACGTCGAGTTGGCCATAGACGTAGTCCGTGTTTGCAGAGTGGTTTGTGTTGCCGCGCGCCGTCTAGCTTCCACAACCTATGGAGGCGCCTCCTCCACCGTGCAACTGCATATTGGCGGCTGGTAGAGGGGAGCCTCCAGGAGTAGCAATTATCAGAAGCTGCCGCCGGGCTCCGGCTGCTGGTGTTCGTCATATAGGTGCGTGGAAGCTTGGTGATATAGGTGCGTGCGATGACTCGTGAGGTTCTGTGGGGATTTATTTACTGGGGGAGACAAGTCATGATTTGGATGGGTATCGTAACCATGAGACAACAGGATGGATGGTTAGAGATGAAAATCAGACAACTGCAGTTAGTCGATGATGTGGCTAGGCTGCATGTTAAGATAGACAAATTAAATATGATCGCTTAGTGGGGTTTTGCTTAATAAAAAGTATAGCTAAACAGATAGATAGATTACCAATCCCTATTCATCAAGTCGTGTCAAATTCATCAAGCATATATATCATAAATCTCGAGCAAAACATTATATGAGCACGCGGTAATCATCAAGTGATTATTACAGTAATAAATAGTCACGTAGCAGTGGCAAACTGGACACTATTTAAGCCCTATGACGATACATGAAGATTTTTATTTAGATCTGAAGAGTCATCCATCATTGCCCGTAGCTAGTTCTTCTTGGGAGAGAGCATCGATGCGGCGCAGGACGGCGTCCCTGAGTCCCTGGAGCGCCGTCTCGAACTCGGGCAGCTCCGCCGGTCCCAGCGCCTTGACGTCAGCCTCCCACCACCGGACCGTAGGTGTCACCGCCTTGGCCAACTCCACGGCCGCGTCCACGGCCTTCATCCGCGCCTTCTCGGCCGCCACCTGCGCCCTGGTCTCGTCCAGCTCACGTCGCTTCGCCTCCAGAGCGGCAGCGCCGTCGCGTTCTTCTTCTTCAACCACGGCAAGAGCGCCGGGTTCATCGTCTTGGTCTTGGCCGCCGCTGGGAAGATGGCGTCGGAGGACGGCGTCCACGGAGGGGCTCCCGAAGGCGTAGGCCTTACCTCCGCGGCGCATGGAGGAGGGGGACAAGACGACGACGGCGGTGTCTGCGCCGCAGAGCGCCGAGAGGTGGCCGGCCATGGTAAAGAGCGAGTCGCGCCGCTTGGTTAGGGCCACCTGGCGCTTGGCCTTGTCCTGGATGAGCTTCGACGTGTCCCTCCGCTTCCACGCCGTCCCGCCCTGGCTGCAAGGAGGATCCATGGGGTCCATCGGCGTAGATGGTCGAGATGCAGATGGCGATTATTTCTCGAGCGCAAGCAATGAGAATATGTATGAGATGCATACATGTGTATGTCTATATATGTTGTGCGAGGCTTCGCTTAGCTTCCATATTTATCATGATCCGTATCTTGCCAGTATGGAAACCTTTCCATTGATTACGGGTGACATACGATCCTGGAGTAATATTTTCCTTTGGTTACGGATAGATGAAACTTTTCCGTTAATTACGGATGGCATGGACAGAATGTTTATCCACAAGTTAAGGCATGTCATCAACCAGGCATAAAAACTTGCAAACCAGCATCAAATATGAAAACTTGTAAATAGTTTTGTTTTGACCAAGAATCCTAAAACTTCATAATTTGTACACCGTTCTACACTTCTACTTAGGAGGAAATGCCTTCTCACACAAAATACTTTGTTTCGAAACAAAAAGTAAGATTCTAAAACTTCATAATTACAACATTGTACCGACAGTTGCGGCGGAAATCACGTCATTGTCTCGCACGAGAGAAGGTCGATACCGTCATGTTCAAATACCTCGATCAACACACGGGGGAAGTTATTGAAGTCAGACTTGAGTACCTTTTTTTTTTTTGCATGGTAATACGATTCTCATTGATAAATAAAAGGCGAGATACAAAGTACGTATACACCGATCTTACAGATCTGGAAATATAGGATAAACCTATGTGACAAACCAACGCCTATCCATCTTTTTCGGCACCACCGTAGCAGCCACCAAGGAAAAAATAGACAGATCACCTCTTCACCCGAGCTCGACGCGGCTCCATCGCTGATCATCAGCTTTTCGGACCTCCAATGTAGTTTGCCATAGGACAAACCATTGCCGTTGAAAGAATCAGACCGGGGCAGCATGTCCCCGGACACGCCATCGAACTTCAGCACTGGCACCCACGCACGACGATGTCGGAGTAGGGAACCAGAACCATCAGCCTTCAACCACGAACCCACCACAAGGTGCACCATCTTCCAGCTGTCACCAGTGCAGACAACCGTCTGCACGTACTCCTGGACGAATCCTCTCTGCTCCACCTTGGCGCCGGAGACAACGCCGCAGCAACGGGGACAGAGCAGGAGGAAAAAACCATCTGATGGAGTCGTCGCCGCCGCCTCGCCGACACCATCCATGAACTCTAAAGTCACCAATCTGAAAGATCGGCAAGCACACAGTGCCACCAACTCCGAGACGCCGCCATTAAGGACAACGCCGGTGTGGGAGAAGAGTTGAGGCAGATTTATTTGCCCGGACGCCGCTCCCACCACCCCAACGACGCGCCATGCCAGAGAACTCCTAGCCCTAAGTACCATGCAAAAAACGGGGTCCCCCTCCCTCCTGCCGCCGGAGCGGCAAGCGGAAGGAGAGGGGCCCAACATAATCGCCGGAGATTGGAGCAGGAAAAACTTTTCCGCCGCCGCCGCCTGGGAGACGCGGAAGACCTAGCTGTCGAACGTGGTCTGGATTTACCGGTAGCTGATTTACTCCAGACTTGAGTACCTCGCTCAATGCGAGATGAACTATTAAAGCCCTAATCGAATATCTAGCTCATCACAAGAGAAGTTATTGAAGTCGAAATTGAGTACTTCACTCAACACGAGAAGTTGTTGCGGTTAGAGTCAAGTGCCTCACGCATAGTGAGAGAAGTTAATTAAACGTGTTAACAACACTAAATCAAGCAGAAAATATCCACCACCAATGCAACTATAGTACCAGCCACAGAGGCTCGCCCCAGCCTAGATGGGCCACATGCTTTAACTAGAGGATGCGACACAGCTACATGGCCACTCTACCACTCGAGGCCACTCCCTCCCACATCGCCGGGGTCCAAAGACAGTTGAGATATTTGACTAGAAGAAGCCACTCTTTAAAGAGTGTGTAATAGCTCATTGATCGAGCGACCTTTGCACTTAAAATGAATGGGGATAAACGATCTACCGAACTTGTGGGGTGTCAAAATGCAACGGTAAATGAGCGTTCCTCCTTAGAGGGAAGCAACCGCAAAAGCAAGGGTTGGCAAAGCGATGTGCCGAGCTCTCTCTAGAGGACCACATAAGAACTATCACGACCTCCAACTGAGGAAAAGAGCCCGACCGCCGATGTTGCTGCCCGGGCTTCAAGACCTCCAACGACAACAATGGGGGAGGGGGGCTCGAGGGCCGGTGGCGTGGTCGCCCACCCATGTCGTCTAGGATTAGGCGACGGGTGGGGGATTTCCTCACAAAATAAACCTGGACCATATTGTCCAAAAATAATAAATTTGGCCCAAACATTAATTTTCTTTCTAGGCCTTGCCCTTGAACCCAGAGCCCTGGATTCTGGAGTGATTGAGTGAACTCGGTCTAGCCTGCTCCCCTGAGCGGCGGCGCACACCACCTGTTCGACAGAACGCCGCCCCAGAACGAAACCGCCATCCATGGCGAGCGGGGTGGACCGCCTCAGCGCCCTGCCAGAGGACCTCCTCCAGCACGTGCTCCGCTTCCTGCCGGCTCAAGAGGTGGTCCGGACCTGCGTGCTCGCCCGGGGTAATTGACGATAACCCCCTTTGTTCGCGGATCCTTGCTAACAGGCCCCTTTTCGCTGCCACTGACATGTGGGGTTTAAGTGAGCTGGGGGAGGGGTGGGACAGTGCCGAAAGGTTTGCCCAGTTCATCGACCACCTTCTCCACCTCCGGTGCTCCGGCGGCGGCGCCGGCGACACCGGTGACTCGCCTCTGGATTCTTGCGATTTCCATTTCGATGCCGACGGGTTCATGCGATTGCCCGCTCATCAGCAGTAGGCGAGCAAGTGGATCTGGCAAGCCGCGCCCCTAGTCCGGGCGCTCCGGTTCAGTGTCACCCCGTTTGAGAAGGAAACCTCGTTGCTGTCCGATCTGCGTCTAGTTTCCCAGCACCTCACGAGATTAGAGCTTATTGGTGTAGGTGTCAGCAACAGCATTTTTGATCTTTCAGCCTGTCCGACATTGGTCCAACTGAACATGGACGACTGCGACGTCTTCGTCAACCGGCTATTTTCTCCATCCTTGAAACATCTGCGCATCGCCCGCTGCTATCTTTCCGAGTACACTTGCGTCCTCATTTCTGTACCAAGCCTCGTTTCACTCAAGCTGATTGAATTCCACCGAGGGAGGATTCCTTTACTCGGAAGCTTGCCGCGGTTAGCAAGGGCGGTTGTTACAATGAACGACGGATGCAACGACTATTGCTGTCAGGATCGGTTCGATGGATGTGGTGATGAAAGTGAAGACTGTGATGGTTGCTTTTATTACTATGGGGATCCTGAATCTACTTGTTGTGACCGCAACAACAGCATATTTCTCAAAGACTTGTCAGAAGCTGCAGAATTCGAGTTGTCAGCTGATTCTGATGTGGTATGTATGCTTGCAACTTCCTCCTCTCTTAATTCGAGTGGTATATTGCATTTAGATGTACTTCGGAGATTCCTTGTTTGACGACTCTTATGCACTTTCCTAGACTGTTTTCAACAGGGATTTGAAGTGTGCCCTACATTTACCAAGTTAAAGACTTTGTTACTCAATGACTGGTGTTTGGCTGCTGACCACAATGCACTAATTTGCCTTCTCCAACATTCACCAATCTTGGAGTTGGAGAACCTTACTATTCAACTTTCTGAGGTACTATATAGTTTTAAGATGGATAGCGGCGTGCATTAAAGTGGCCAACCATGATTACTGATTCATCTTTTTTTTTATGCTAGGAGCCTCCATATGTAATGGAAACAGAAGGAATATACAAACCAGTGGGACAGTCAGTTGCATCTGACTGTGTTAAGATAGTTGAAATCAGATGTGCAAATGTTGATAAGAGAGTTCAAAAAATCTTGAACATACTTATTACCCACGGCATACGGCATGAGCAAATTAATATCCAACTTACTAGCCGAATTCCTGGATATGGATGTGAGTTAAACTGCTGGCACTCTCCATGCTACTTCTATTTTCTTCCATTTGTTAACATGTTCATACATTGTAGACCAAGAAGTGAAGAAAATTTCAAACTAGATAGGAAAATGATTGTTTGAAATTTACATGTATGCGGAGAAAAGCTGAGACTCCCCATATTTGATGAAGAGAGAGTAAAACATGTTTCTAGCTGGCTTGCATTATTCAAAACATATACCATCAGTTTGGAATTTGATTTGAAGTACGATGTATGCACAAACTAGTTCGTAGCAATTACACATCAAACAATTCCGGGTTGATTCTGTATTGGTATCATAGAGTGGTTGCACTTCATTGATATTTGCAAATGAAGGGCCCCCAATTTCTGCTCTCTGGTACTAGAAAGCATCCACATAGCTCTAGTTTATCCTCTATCAGGACTTTTTGATTGAGCTCATCATCCAGATTATACACAAACTAGCATTTAACTATCTTGTACGTCAGATAAGCTATGATTTCCCTTGTGGGTGTTGCATTATTTTTTGCCACTCTCATAACATGACTCCACTGCCCTCTCTAATTGTTGGCGAATCCTCTTATGTGCAATGTTGCATGTCACATAATGAATAGGGTAGCCAAATATTTATCATCTTGTTTTAGTAAAGTTAGTCCCACTTTACGATATTGACATATCAAGATGCATGTTACAAATGAAGCCAATATGAAAAGCAAATATACATATCAAGAATCCCGTTTGTCTTGTCAAAAAAAAATCCCGTTTGTCTGCAGCAGGTCCTCTGAATTGATTCTATGTTCTCTTTATGTTTGCAGGTTTCAATTTTGTTTGTACTGGTTTCAGCTAAAAACTAGAGGTACGGCTGATCTGGACTATATTGATTAGGTTTCTTTAATTTTTTAGAAAATGTATGGAGCAAGTTTGAGGCCGTGGTGTTGTTTCTGCTATTTTAATTAGAGCTATCTGTCTTGACATAATCTCTTATGGTTTGTACCTATACTAGTGGAATTCGGTGCGGTGACACGCCGCACCCGTTGTGGTAAAATTTGAATTTGAAAGTGTCGATATTTTAAAATTGTGTAGATCTAAGAATTGTTGGAATGCAAATAGAGCGTACACTTGGAAATTGTTTAGATTTTGAAAGTTATTCAAATTGGAAAGTTATTTAGATTTGAATTCTTTTCACGTTAGTAGAAGGGTTAGATTTGAAAGGCATCTAAATTTTAAAATATTCACATTTGTACGCCGTGTTTTTGTGATGAAATTGAAATTTGGAAAATGTCCACATTTTAGAAGTGTGTAGATTTAGAAATTATTGGAATGCAAAGAAAGCTTGTGGTTAAAATGTTTCAGATTGCGAAATCCATTCAAATTGGGAAGTTTTTCAGATTCGATTTTGTTTTACATTTGTAAAATGGTCAGATTTGGAGGAAAATTTGATGTTGAAAATATCCAAATTTCGAATTTGATCATATGCAGTAAATAGGCAGTGTTTATTTTTGTGATCATTTTGATATATGTTTCATATTTTGTTGGTGGATGTAGTTAAATGCAGTAAATATGCATTATTTATTTTTTGTGATCATTTTGATATATTTTTCATATTTTGTTGGTGGATATAGTTAAAGGTACTGATTTTGCAGCATTTAGTGTCTAGATCTGAGAATTGTTGGAATGCAAAGAGAGCGTATGCTTGGAAATTGTTTAGATTTCAAAAGTTTTTCAAATTGGAAAGTTATTTAGATTTGAATTCTTTTCACGTTAGTAGAAGGGTTAGATTTGAAAGGCATTTAAAATTTTGGAATATTCACATTTGTACGCCGTGTGTTTGTGATGAAATTGAAATTTGGAAAATGTCCACATTTTAGAAGTGTGTAGATTTAGAAATTATTGGAATGCAAAGAAAGCTTGTGGTTAAAAATGGTTCAGATTGCGAAATCTATTCAAATTGTGAAGTTTTTCAGATTCAATTTTGTTTTACATTTGTAAAATGGTTAGATTTGGAGAAACTTTGATATAGGTATAGATTTTGAAGTTGAAAATGTCCAAATTTCGAATTTGATCATATGCAGTAAATAGGCAGTATTTAATTTTGTGATCATTTTGATATATTTTTCATATTTTGTTGGTGGATGTAGTTAAAGGTACTGATTTTGCAGCATTTAGTAGTTCCTGGAAATTGTTTAAATACCATAAAACAATATATATAAAGTGTTCTAAATTTCGTAAAGCATGCTCTAATTTAAATTTTGCTTTCTGATTCAATTATATTTATTTGGAAAATAAGGCTGAAACAACTATGTCTCAATATTCACATTTTTGGTATTCTTATTTTGATTTTTAAAGCCCATGATATAAGTGGGTAGTTGTATGTAAATGATTTACCAAACTCTATTTGAATAAGATGTTTTGTACCCAAATTATTTAATTGGGTTTGTCATTCTGAATGATATTACTGATATTATTTTTCTGGATTTTATTTGAGTTCAGAACAAAATTATGAAATCCATGTTTTATAAAATGACGTGAAGGTGTCAGATGAGTCTTTATTTATTATTTAAAATTTGTAAGATTTAAAATATTTTGGAAAAGGTACCAAAGTAGTTGAAATGACTATTTTGATTTTTTACAATTTTTGGGAACTGGTCTAAATTGATTTGGAGTTGTATTTGAAAAGTTACAAAAGTTTTGGAAAAACAGAAAAACAAAACAGGAAGAAAGAAAAAAGGCCGAAATGTTCAATGTAAGTTCAGAATTAGAGGAAGTGCATTTGTTTTTTTTGTCCAAATATATTTACCAATTCAAAATATCTAACCATGTTTGTTTTTTGCCATAAATAGTTAGCATTTATTTTTTCTGAGCATTTTGATGTGCTTTCCATATTTTTCCGACGGATATGGGTATTTATAGAAATATTTCAATTTTCTGAAAAAAATTCTAAAAAAAATTCGATTTTTTTATTTTAAAAAAGTTTCTGTATAAGTGCGAGTACTGTTCATGCGAACAGTACTCGCTGACGTGGCACAACGTGGGGAAGGCTAAAGAGGTGAGCTTTGATATAGGTATCTATCTATGCTTGTCTAGGGCAAGAAGTCAGCCATGTGCTTCGCAGCCAGCTTCCACTAGAAGAGACAAGAAAGGTACTCCGCTGTGTTGAACGAGCTGCAAGCCACCTTTCACGATCCCTTATCGGTCCGTACTCCGTAGCTCCTCGTCATTGTTCCAAAGCCCTTCCCCCACCCCCATGTGTCGTGGTATGAAACAACAGATGCCTAGGGGTAGGCTTAAGTTTGGGGCCGATGGACGCTAGAGGATTCGGGGAGGGATAGCGCGCTGAACAGCGCACACGGAAGAACAAATGAACACAAGGATTTACCCTGCTTCGGGGCTCTCGTGAGAGATAAAACCCCTACTGCAGCATCTAGCCTACTCTGTGTATTTCTCCTCTCTGCATACGGTTTTGTACAAATGCTCCTCGAGCTGTATGGAACGAGCTATGGAGATGAGCTCCAGGGAGCCAGCAGAGAGAGCGGGGGAAAATGAGCCCAAGGGGCAAGAGAGACCGTGCGGGAGCTGAGGAGAGCTCTCCCCCTGGTGCCCTTTATATAGGGAGAGCCCAGGGGATAAGGGGTGGCCCGCATGCCACTGTATACGCACTGTACACGATTTGACTACTGGGGTCTAATCAACACTGTTGATGCGTCACGCCGGTGTACTGTCGTCACATCACAGGCACTGTGCAGGCATCACGGGTATGGGCCTGGCACGTCGTGTCTGTCCTCCGTCTTGTCTTCTAGCACTTGTCTCTTGGATCTTGGCATAGCATCTGTACTTGACGATGTGGTAGCTGGGATGCCGGTGGTGTGGACATGTTGGGGTAGAGGCAGCACGCCGAGGTGTCGAGGTAGCGCCTGGAGATGCTGGTCGAGGGAGCTGGACGCAGTCTCGGGCGATGGAGGCGTGTCGGTCGATGCATCGATCCTGGTTACCTCGGATGAATAGATGATGCGGAGCACGCCTGGCGCCCCGGCATGACGTTGATCGAAGGAACACTCCTGGCTAGGAGCGATCTGGCCTTGCCGACGATGGCCTAACGAGCTAGGCGCTGCCATCCCTACCGAGACTAGAGACGGCGGCCTGCCGAGGCATGGCATCTCGGCCCGCCGAGGCTGGGCGTCTTGGCCCGATCCGAGGTAAGCAATCTCGGCCCCAATCTGAGTTGACGGAGAAGTTGGCCTGCCCGAGGTGTGGCTGCCTCGGCCTGCCGGGCAGGCAGCTCGGCCCAGCCGAGGCCGTGGCTGTCTCGGACCAATCCGAGTTAACGGGAACCCGGCCCATCCGAGGCTAGGTTGTCTCGGTTCAGCCAATCTCGGCCTGCTCCACGGCGCGGAGCGCTGCTGGCCAGACAGGCCGGCCCATCGAAGCTGGAGAGACCTGCCGACCGAGGCTGAAGGACGTGGCCCGTTCCGGGGCTGGAGAAGCTAGCCCGCCGAGGCTGAAGGTGATCTCGGTCCAGCCGGGTTTGCTAGGATCTCGGCCCAGTACGATTCTTTCTGCCTTCTCTTTATTTCTTTTAATCCTTTTGTTGTCTCCTCAATAAAATCATCAACTCTGGGGTATCCGGGGTTACATCCCGACACCATGTTTTTTGTACTCCATACTAGATCGTTGCAGTGCTGTTCGTATGCTAAACCGTGTTTTTGGTTTGTAAACACTTGGTGTTGAGAAGGTTACTCTGAGTTTCTGATCGATGTGACAAAAACTGTGATATCATCCTGTGAAGGAATGCATCAATCTCGATGAGAAGGTTACAAGTTTCAGGAATGTAAACAGGTCCATGACAGAAATAGTTTGCTGGCTTGGCTTTAACAAGCTAAGGCAACTGTTGAGAATGGCAGCTGTTTCACCTTTGCAGTACTAGCAGTATAACCATGAGGTTGTTTGTGATTATTCATTAGGGATCCGACCAAGTCAAATTCTCGTTTGATTGATGCTTGAAATTTTATTCAGAAAATTGAGTAGCGATCGTGTAGTACTCAGAGTAGCGAGATGGTTGCGTTTTGGCACCTGCCGATGTGTTCCATGTCAAGGACCCAGCTGCTCCGGACATGAGCCAACGACATGAAATCGTTGCAAGACATGACTGAGCGCGCTGGATCAAAAATGTGACATCCCGGTTTGTCATTTGTCAACTTAGTTATTTTGGTACCAAATTTTGCCTGTGCGACCTTCAATGTGAATTATGAATTTGCTTGAAATACTGACCCTTTCTTGGGTGATTGGCTGCCTGTATAGTCGTCTCAACATTGTAAAATCCGTTTACTCTTGACAGAGTGGTAGTATAATGAACCTAATACACACGCTTGCAATGGCACTTCAATACAGTAATCACCACCGCTTTGCAGTGCTACAGTGGTAACAATTAAACATTACTGCATCCGTATTTTGACTATTCTCCTAATACTCCATACAATTTTACACCAACAAGCTGCCACAAACTGACATGAGAATGTGCACACTGACAAAGCACACAATTTGATTTCTAAAAAACACAATAAGTAATAACATACGTTTTTGCAGCCAGAAATATATAACCATCTAATTAATCATCATTGATCTCAGCTCAACTTACCAAGTACTCACTCCGTATCAAAATATAAGTCGCACTAGTCACTTACCACACATATGTATGTAGACATGTTTTAGTGCAAGATTCATGTAAGTGACTAGTGAATCTTGCACTAAAACATGTCTACATACATGTGTGTGGTAAGTGACTAGTACGACTTATATTTTGACACGGAGGGAGTAGTATAAGGACAAAACAAAAATAACAACCAAAACAGTTTCGCCGAGCAGTAAACCCATGAACGAACTACAACAATCAGTATAGGGTGAACCCGAAGAACTGCCCAACAAGCAGAGCCAACCCCATGCACACAGCCACAAGGGACGCGGCCCACGTCAATTTCTCCGTGATCTTTGGAACCCTATCCTTCAGAGCCTCGCTACAGGAACCTACAAAAGCTGTGTAACTACCCATAGAGAACACGGTCCCGACCAAAAACATACCAAGATAGGCTGCACCAGCAAAGCGTGAAGGAAGAGCCAGCGCAGGCAGGACCATCAGCAGGGCGTCCGGCTGGAGACCGTGGACGACACCAGTGGCGAATGTCGTGAAACCCACCTTCTTCTTCCTTGGAGCGGCGGGGGCCTGCGGACCGCCGCTTGTACTGTAGTCCACACCCTCTAGGATCAGCCCCGACTCCTGGACCTCCGAGGCCTCCCTGATGCCTGTCGCGCCGATCATGAGAAGGGTCAGGCCGACAACCCGTGTTCCCCATATGCGGAGGACCTCAATGTGCAGACGGTCCTTGAGTAGCAAGAAGAGCAGGCCGAACATGATCTGTCCGGCATCGTGGCCGCAGCCCCAAAGGGCGCCGACTAGTCCACTCTCTAGTGTTGATCTACCGATCGATAGTGGCGCCAATGCGACGAGATGGTCAGGCCCAGATAAGGTGTGTAAGCAGCCAGCGAAGAAACCGGCCCAGCCGCTGCTTAGTAACTCTAGTGAGAGGAATCCGCCAGATTTGATTGCTGGTTGCACCGATGCATAGGAAGGATGGGGAACGCTGGAGTGCAAGGTACTTGTGGCAAGTGTCATAAGTAGGAAAAGGGCAGCAGTAGAAGCCTGTGGAACAGAAAAAGTATTTAAATTAGTATTTCAAAACAGAACTGGAAGAATCACAAGGAAATTTTAATAAAATGATGGCATAAGCTACTACAGAGTAGTTGCTATAATTCTTATGCATGAAGACAATAAACAGCACCAGAAAGCAAGCAGAGAAGAACAAAGAGGTATTCAGATTTAGATTCGCAACATCAGTCAGGACGACAACACTATTACCAAAATATCCGTTAAAATATCAAATCTGCACATATATATGTAATCCCATCTAACAATTCAGAAATTCTAGAAACATTGGCCTTCTTCATAAATTCATGCATCATAATTCTATTATGAACTTACTCTGTTTTGGCTAGAAATATGCAAGATCATGTGTACTTTTGTACCTCAAGGTTTTAAGGTAAAACAGTTAGTGTGTTTTGTTGAATGTTCCTAGCTAGCAATTCTAAGTAGTGCGAAAAAACAGGTGAAAGAAACAGCAACTAGTTTATTTTGAATAGTTGAAGGCCATAGTTACCCATAGGTTGGCTGAAGCTTGAATAAGCTGGATTAGTTGACTGGGGAAGGAAAAAGGAGTCGGCTCATCTTGATAAAATGACAAACTTTGTTAGTTGGTTCGCTTGCTTTTTCAATTGTGTTTGGAGTGATTAAGCGTTTTTAGTGTGCCTTGGTTTTTGTGGAAACTTGTAAAGCCAATGCAAGCTACTTAATTTGATTATTAATATCTTTCGGAAGAACTCTCCTCTACTATTATGCTAAAAAAAGATACAGTGGTTCACATGGTTCAAATATTTAGCAAATAAATCACGGAGGGTAGTGAGTTTGAATATGGATATCTAAAATCAGTAACCAGGAGTCCAAGATATGCTCACACACCTAAAGCATGCAAAGGAGACGTGCCAACTTAGAAGGTTAGTCTTTGCAACATCGATCATGTATCATTGGAGTGCTGCAACACTGTTCTCTTGATAATGTGAGTGAAGAGAACATTTTTTTCTTTCTGTTTTTTCATGTCATATCCATGTTTCACATGTATGACTAGTTGCAAACTTGCTAATTCCTTTGCTTCTGGGACAGCAGCACCTTTTTTTTAACACGATTCACATCTGGACAGCGCAAGACATGGATCGAGAATAGGGTCCACAACATGGATTACGAGTCGTTCGACTAGTCGACGAGTCGCTACCTGGAGGTCGACTCGGACTGTCGACTCGACTAGTTGGGCGAGTCGCTCGACTCGATCGACTAGTCATGACTTATCTTGACTAGTCGCACCTGTTCAGTCGATCGACTAAAAAAAAGGCCCCACATGTCATATATTTTTCCAATATTGCTTTGACTCATGCCCCACATGTCATATTTCCCTGGAATTGCCCAGGTTTTCACCCACTCCCCTGTCCCCAACACTTTATTTGCACATATTAGTGCTTGTATTATACTAGTATAAGTAATATAATATGATATTTTATAGCAAATATTACTGTATACTCATGTCGACTAGTCAACATGAGTCATGACTAGTCACGACTAGTCTACCAGTCGCTACTCCAGATCGACTCGTCGACTCGTCGACTCGTAATTCTTGGTCCACAAGCAAGCAAGCCATTCCCTCCGGTTTAATCACTAAGTTTATTTTCCCGGTGCATTGGCTTCGCCCTCGCTTAGCTATCCGATCGAAAGACGAAAGGTGTGCTGAGCATGATGTACGTGATCGGCACTATTAATCACTCCAGATCGTCAGGATCTGAAGAAGAGGTTGAGAAGGCAATCGGCAGAGTTTTCGTGCACAGGTCAATGGCCAAAGCTAAATCATATGCCGCCTACGGCGGGGCCATCCGAGAAGCGAAAACATTGGGGTAATAATGGATAAGGGAATAGACTGAATTCTGAGATTACGTCTGACCTTGGGGAGCAGGGTCCCGAGCAGACTCTTCCACGGAGGTCCGATTCCCGGCGCCGGCGCCACGTCGTCCGCGGGCGAGAGACCGGCATGCCGCAGCGGCGAGGCGGAGGCGGCGACCGCGCCGGCGAGACGAGGCGGCGGCTGCGCGCGCAACCGGGTGGACGGCGCGGTGGCGGAGGCGGTGCGGCGGGCGGGGAGGAGGGGGATCTGCAGGGCAGGTGGATCCGGGGGGAGACCGTAGCCCTGGAGATGAGCCGCTCCATTGCTGGCCGTGGGGGGACGGAGAAGTGGGAGAGAGAACAAGGAGGTGCCAAGTTTGGGGACGGGGAGGTTGGGGTTTGCCTGCGGAGCCGGAGTTGTGGGCACGGCACGGCGAGGCGGCTGTACGGTTTTGAGTCTGCGCGGGGGAGATGGTGGTGCTACGGCGCGCACGTTCCTTCCCTGTTGTTAGTCGCTCGTGACAAGCTGTCACGACTATGTCTATGTGTTATGTCAACATACTGGTCAGAATTTTTTTTTCGGTCAGCAGCGGCGCTCTGCGGGGTCACCGTGAGGCCACGTATGACAGTTCAGAAGCAGACACGCGACAACATATGTGAATTCACTCCGATACTTTCAGCAAAACAACCTTGGGAGAAAATAAACATGTCCCGATCTAAGTTTCCACCAAGACACAAGTGATTCCCGGGAGCTCATCAAGTTTCTAACTCCCTCCGTTCACTACTGTAATGTATTGGATCCATAATTTCTATTTTGACTACGTACATACTAAATTTAGTAAATATATGTATAAAATAATTCTAGATACATTTGAATTAAGAAAATTCTAAAATGTATTACATTAGTGAACATAGTGAACCAAGTGAGTATTATTCCTAAGTTTGTTGAACAAAACCTATACACCAGAAATCTTTCCGATTGTGAATTTGTACTCCGGTAAATTTGTGAGGGTTTGGAGGTCACAAGAGGTGCCTTGGCCAGTGCGACGTTTGCGGGATTTAAATGGGAAAAATCTCTGATTATTATATGGGGACGAGAAGGCACTCCCCGGTGGGGAGCGGACCCGTTGTCATCGTAGTCACGCACGTTGACCTAGAACTAGACACAAACTGGCGTGGCAGGAGCTTAGGATGACTCCAACAGGTCGGCGCAAACAAACACATTTTTCCCCCTTTGGGTCGCCAAACGGACAAGCGTCCGGCCCATGTCTGTCCCTCCCTGGCCACTGAACCCAACGGGCCGACGCATCGAGTGTGTAAGGCGAGGGTTTTGATCACTTTTGGTCATTTAAACAAACAAATGTAGGAAAAAATGCCTAGCAATAAATCAAACAGTACCAAAAGAATATTGCCATGCCGGCATAGAACATCAAACCAAAAAAACAATCGCACATAGTTCCGGCCATCTCGGCCATGTTTCTCGGCCATCTCGGGCATAGTTCAATACCGGCATACAACATTGTTAAAACGACCGATATGTGATCACACTCGGTCCATATAGTACCTTTGCCTCTTGAGATAATACGCCTTCTTTGTGGGGGTCAAGGTGGAGAGATCCATGTCCATGATTCGGGCCTCCTCTTGGCGTAGGGCGAGCTTAATGTTTTTTTCCTTGACCTCAGCCTCCTTGGCTCTTGCCTCGGCCTTAATGGCTCTTGTTCGGGAATTTTCTCCTCGATCTCAAACCTCTTCTTTTGCAATTCAAAGCATTGCTTGGACGGCTCCTCTATCTCTCTCTCAGCGTTCTCTCTCATTTCTCTCCTCCTTCTTGTCACATGACTTGTCCTTTTGTGTTAGAAACCCGTTCAATGCCTCTTGCAACGCCATTGTTGTTGCGTCGCGTTACAACTCGGCCTTGGATTTGTTCCTCCCCCTTGGCCTCTTCTCCTTCTCCGATGGGTCGGCCCCACTTCCGGTGAATCGCCCCCCCCCCCCCCCAATTTTTTTGAGGGACGCGTAGATGTCCTTCCATTTTTGTTGATCCTTGAGTACCTTGTAGCAATGGGTCAAGGTGAAGACCTTCCCATGTTGAGTCTTGAAGGTTTCCAATACTTGCAAGACCTATGCATAAGAGGACAATACAATCAAAGACATAGGAGGACAATGCATAGAAGGTTTTGTAAAGGAGGGAATAGGAAGTACCAATTTCTTGACTCCAAGGCCACTTTTTTGATAGGCTTCGATATGATAATGGGAACTACAAAACTTAGCCGCAAAAAAGAGAAATCCGGGCGCTCTAAAATGACTCTGTCCGAGTTTTTTTGTCTTCTTTGCACATGTCACAAAAAAAAATTCTCCGCTAAGCTTTTTGTGCTAACACAAAATGACACGATGTATATCCGTTTTTTTGGAATCTTTTTACATTTTAAAAAGTTTTTAAAAATGTTTTACACAACGGGTGCACCCGTGCCCCGAAACGCGATACGTAAATTTCCCTGCTCCGCTACCCTTTTTCATCCAACCCCACTTTTTTTGTTATGTTGTTTTTTCTTAAATATTTTACCATATCGTCGCGCCCGTATATTCCTATGGTCCCTAAAAAATTAATGACCACGACCCAACATGGCAACATTGTCCCACCCAGTTTGACCACTTGTACCTTCGCGTCCTCACTCTGGTGCACGATTTCTCTCTGTTGAATGTAGTCACACACCGGAGCGAGGGGAGCAATCGACCGTCGGCCAGCGCAAAGGAGCTCAACCGAGCGCCCACTAAGCGCTAACCCATCTCCTCTCTCTCATTTTCGGATTTCCCTTATCTTCCTATACCTATGTATCGAATAAATATATTGAACACTAGGTACGTGACATGAAATTGTTATGAAAATTAGAGGTATCAAGGAGTGGAGATTCAAACCAGTGGGTGGGCTTGCCCATGGAGCGCTATAGGCCAACATGGCGAGGCCGCTGACACTGATGTGCCACCCCTTCGGCATCTTGTGGTCCGGTGGGACGAGGATGTCATGTTTGTGAAACGCCTCCGACTACGCGGTGGAGAGGCTGATACTTGTTCAAGCTGCTAGCCTCGTCGTTGTGCGCCATTAGAGGGTGTGACGGTGGCAACGTGAGAGGGAGAGTGAGCGAGAGAGAGGCATGGGAGAATGGTCGACACGACGAGTAGCTAAAAGAAGGGGGTGAGTGATGTTGTTTAATGCCGACGATGTTTAACGCGGCGACACATGGGGAAGTGAAACATTGCCCGCATGGGGGAACGAGTGAGGCGGGGGAGCGTCATTAATCAAGGTAAATCGGCATGTGTCGATGACATGCTGGCGCCACCTGTCGTAGGGCTTGGGGGCGCCGACCTGAAAATTGGGACAGATAAAAGGATGTCCGAACATATTTTCAGACCGTCTAGACTGATAAGAATGCCACACTTTGGGGCATTTTTTATATCGAGCTCCTCATTGGCCCTATCCGGTACGGAATTACTTGAAAAAAAGGACTCCCATGCCTCCGTTTCGGGGCCTCATGTGGTCACGGAGGAAATTGCACATTCTACCACGGTCATCTCATTTCGTTGCGGAAACCACCAGTTTACAGATTCTCTCCACCAGGTGCACTTCTAATCTGTTTCAACCTATTATAAACATACTATCGACTTAAAAAATCTGACACTAACCACCCAACAACAAGAGTGTTAGATTTTGGGCCCATTTTGGGCAGCCCAATAAAATTCCTGAAAATCTCAAATTGGCCCATGTGCATGGCAGAATTTTGGAGGTGCAAAGTGGTGCTAAAGTTTAGTCCCACATTGCTAGTTGGAGGAGACAAACACCACCTTATAAGGTGGAGTGTTGTACCACTTGGTAAGCTTGTGAGAACAAGAGGCTCTCTCGTGCGCACTCCTCCTCCTCCTCCACCGCCGCTCGCACGCACCGCACCGCCCGCCCGCCCGTCACGACGCGCCGCGCCGCGCCGCGGGTTGCGGGAATCTCGCCGAGCCGAGTTTTATTTTTGCAGTCCGGGAAAACGGTTTGGACGGACGCGTCATGGGCTACTGTTCATGTTAATTAGTACATCTAGTATGTTTGTGTTTAACATGTTAGTAGTTGCGGTTGTCATGTTTAATATTCTGGAATTAATCATGGAAATTATGCCTAATATTCCAACAATCCAAAAACCTTATATGTGTTATAGGCAATTTCCTGAGTTAAACATGGGACATCTATCGATGCGCTGAGGCCGGACAAGTTTACCGGTGTGGACTTTAAGAGATGGCAGTACAAGACCACACTGTGGTTGCGATCTCTGAAAGTGTTCGAGGCTAGTGAGGGTTTACCTGAAGGAACTATATCTGACGAGGATCAGAACAAGTTCAAGGAAACCAATACTGCCTTTGTGGGACTCGTTCTGAGTGCTCTTAGCAACAAGCTGTTTGATGTGTACATGCACATTACAGATGCCAAAGAGCTCTGGGAGGCACTGAACGCTAAGTTCGGTGTAGCAGATGCTGGCAGTGAACTGTACATCATGGAGAGCTTCCATGACTTCAGGATGGCTAACAACCGTTCTGTAGTCGAACAGGCTCATGAGATACAGTGCATTGCTAAGGAGCTTGAGCACGCTAAGTGTGCCTTACCTGACAAGTTTGTGGCTGGATGCATTATTGCAAAGTTGCCCTCTTCATGGAGGAACTTCGCCACAACTCTCAAACACAAGAGACAGGAGATATCGGTTGAAAACCTGATAGCGTCTCTTGATGTTGAGGAGAAGGCTCGGGCTAAGGACACTGCTGAGAAGGTGAAGGTCAGTCTAGCGCCAACATGGTGCAGAAGAACTTTCACCATGGCAAGAGCAAGGCAAAGAGCAAGCCTTCCTTCAACATGCCTACCAAGACTACTTCTTTCAAGAAGAAGAAGAAGATGCTGAACAAATCTGAGCTAAAGTGCTACACTTGTGGAGAGCCCGGACACTTCTCTGTGGACTGCCCAGATCGTGCAGACAAGAAAGGGAAGAAGCATGTCAACGTCGTGACCGCTAGCAATGCTGATGGGTACGGTAATTTACCGATTGTGCTTTCAGTATTTCAATCTCCATGTTGGTGGATTGATACGGGTGCTAATGTTCATGTATGTGCTGACATCTCTATGTTCACTTCTTATCAGGTCGCAGATTCAAGCGTCTTAATGGGGAATGGATCACATGCTTCTGTTCGTGGTGTTGGCACGGTAGATCTGAAGTTTACTTCGGGGAAGATCGTGCAGCTGAGGAACGTGCAGCATGTCCCTACTATGAACAAGAATCTGTTAGCGGCTCCCTTCTATGCAGAGATGGGTTTAAATTAGTCTTGGAGTCCAATAAAGTAGTTGTGTCAAAGTTTGGACAATTTATTGGTAAAGGGTATGAGTGCGGAGGCTTGTTCCGCTTTTCATTATCGGATTTTTGTAATAAGTCAGTAAACCATATTTGTGGCAGTGTGGATTCGGATGCTAATGTTTGGCACTCTCGTTTATGTCATGTTAATTTTGGTTTAATGAGTAGACTTTCCAGTTTGAGTTTAATTCCTACTTTCACCATTGCCAAAGGTTCTAAGTGCCATAGCTGTGTGCAATCTAAGCAACCTCGAAAGCCTCACAAGGCAGCCGAGGAGAGAAACTTGGCACCTCTAGAACTCGTACATTCGGATCTATGTGAGATGAATGGCGTGTTGACAAAAGGTGATAAGAGATATTTCATGACTTTAATCGATGATGCTACTAGGTTCTGTTATGTATATTTGTTGCACACTAAAGATGAAGCTTTAGACTACTTTAAAATCTATAAAGCTGAAGTAGAAAATCAATTAGAGAGAAAGATCAAACGTCTTAGGTCAGATCGTGGTGGCGAGTATTTCTCCAATATTTGATGAATTCTGTGAGGAACATGGTATTATTCATGAGAGGACGCCTCCCTATTCGCCCCAATCAAACGGGGTTGCCGAGAGGAAAAACCGCACGCTGACCGACTTGGTGAACGCCATGTTGGACACTGCTGGTTTATCTAAGGCATGGTGGGGGGAGGCTTTGTTGACTTCGTGTCATGTCCTGAATAGAGTTCCTAACAAGGATAAAAGAAGACACCTTACGAGGAGTGGTCTGGGAGAAAACCATCACTTTCTTATTTTCGTACTTGGGGATGTTTGGCGAAAGTCAATGTTCCAATTCCTAAGAAACGAAAACTTGGACCGAAGACAGTGGATTGTGTCTTTCTAGGTTATGCTCAGCGGAGCATTTGCTATAGATTTTTAGTGGTTAAATCTGAGATACCTGATATGCATGTTGATACTATTTTGGAATCTCGTGATGCAACATTTTTTGAGAACATGTTTCCTATGAAGGATATGCATAGCATTGCTAGAATTTCTTCTGAGATATTTGCTGAACCTAGTACATCTGTTGATCATTCTGAACAACCACTTGTTGAGGAAGTCCTTGAGAAGGATGACAATGAATCAGCTCCCAAGAGGAGCAAGAGACAGAGGACTGAAAAATCCTTTGGTGATGATTTCATTGTGTACCTTGTGGACAATACTCCCACGTCCATTGCAGAGGCATTTGCATCTCCTGATGCTGATGACTGGAAAGAAGCTGTCCATAATGAGATGGACTCGATTCTTTCTAATGGAACTTGGGAATTATCTGAACGACCCTACGGCTGCAAACCTGTGGGTTGTAAGTGGGTGTTCAAGAAGAAGCTAAGGCCTGATGGTACTATTGAGAAGTACAAGGCACGGCTTGTAGCCAAGGGCTACACCCAGCGCGAAGGCGAAGATTACTTTGACACCTATTCACCTGTTGCTAGACTCACCACCATTCGAGTACTACTTTCCCTGGCTGCCTCCTATGGTCTTATCGTTCATCAAATGGACGTAAAGACAGCTTTCCTTAACGGAGAGTTGGAAGAGGAAATCTATATGGATCAGCCTGATGGGTTTGTAGTAAAAGGTGAAGAGAGAAAGGTGTGCAAATTGTTAAAATCTTTGTATGGGCTGAAGCAAGCACCTAAGCAATGGCATGAGAAGTTTGACAGAACTTTAACTTCTGCAGGCTTTGCCATTAATGAGGCTGATAGGTGTGTATATTATCGCCATGGTGGGGGCGATAGTGTTATATTATGCTTGTATGTTGATGACATACTGATTTTCGGTACAAGCATGATAGTGATAAATGAGGTCAAGTCTTTCTGTCAAAGAGCTTTGATATGAAAGATCTGGGACAAGCTGATGTGATCCTGAACATTAAGCTGATTAGGGATGAGAGTGGGATTACGTTAACGCAATCACACTATGTTGAGAAGGTCTTGAGCCGCTTTGGTTATATAGACAGCAAGCCTTCTCCAACACCCTATGATCCCAGTGTGACACTCAGAAAGAACAAAAAGGAAACGAGAGATCAATTAAGATATTCTCAAGTGATCGGTTCACTCATGTACCTTGCGAGCGCGACAGACCTGATATCTCTTTTGCTGTGAGCAAGTTGAGCAGGTTCATGTCTAACCCGGGTATTGATCATTGGCATGCACTTGAAAGGGTCATGCGCTATCTGAACGGTACAATGAGTTATGGGATTCACTATTCAGGGCACCCTGCGGTGCTTGAGGGATACTGTGATGCGAACTGGATCTCAGATGTTGATGAGCTCTACGCCACAAGTGGATATGCATTTATTCTTGGAGGTGGCGCAGTGTCATGGAGGTCTTGCAAACAGACCATTTTGACGAGGTCAACCATGGAAGCAGAACTTACTGCTTTAGATACAGCTTCTGTTGAGGCAGAATGGCTGCGTGAGCTCTTGATGGACTTGCCGGTGGTTGAGAAACCATTACCGGCCATCCTTATGAACTGTGACAACCAAACGGTTATCATGAAAGTGAACAGTGCTAAGGATAATGCGAAGTCATCAAGACACGTCAAAAGACGCTTGAAGTCTGTCAGGAAAATGAGAAACTCCGGAGTAATAACTGTTAGTTATATTCAAACAGACAAAAACCTGGCAGATCCCTTTACGAAGGGACTATCACGTAATGTGATAGATAGTGCATCGAGGGAGATGGGGTTGAGACCCGTGAGTGTTACACCATAGTGGTAACCCAACCTATGTGATCGGAGATCCCGTGAATTAGGACCTGGGAAGAACAAGCTAGTGGTTTAACTGAGGAGAGTTATTTTATAACCCTCTCCGTGGGAAGATGCATAACTCTCACATTCTGTAAGGCAGGTTGGCAATATGCCTTAATGTGTTTTGTTGGCTATTCGTAGCAAAGGTGCTATCCTACAGAGCGACCTTGAAAGAACACACCTATATGAGTCCGACTGTTAAACGTCGCAGTCTATGAGATTTGGGTGATCTCTAGTAAGCTCATGAAGAGACCAGGGAGTATGACGCATATGCTCCACCCGCGGGGTAGGCTACTGGCAGCCACGTACTGGTTATGACTTTGAGTGAAGTCTATTGGCACCAAACTTGCAATTCAAGGTTCGTCCATTGTTCAAGTTGCTGGTAGATGTAGCTTGAAGCTCTAGGCGGAAGTTCAACTTAACAGTCTCTGCTGAAACACTGGTATATAAACAAGAAACGAGGTTTGGCAAAATCTCTAAATGGGAATTTGAGATCTGGTGGGGGATTGTTAGATTTGGGCCCATTTGGGCAGCCCAATAAAATTCCTGAAAATCTCAAATTGGCCCATGTGCATGGCAGAATTTTGGAGGTGCAAAGTGGTGCTAAAGTTTAGTCCCACATTGCTAGTTGGAGGAGACAAACACCACCTTATAAGGTGGAGTGTTGTACCACTTGGTAAGCTTGTGAGAACAAGAGGCTCTCTCGTGCGCACTCCTCCTCCTCCGCCCGCCCGTCTCGTCACGCCGCGCCGCGGGTTGCGGGAATCTCGCCGAGCCGAGTTTTATTTTTGCAGTCCGGGAAAACGGTTTGGACGGACGCGTCACAGTTAGTCGGTTCGGGTCGCTCCCGGATCGTGGGCTACTGTAACCGACCTAAAACGTTCCCGAGACGCACTATATAAAGTCGTGCACTGCGTGCGCTGAAAAACACCGAACCAATCTAGGTTTTGCCAATCTCGCACCTTGCGCCGCCACCGTAGTCTACTCCATCCCGTGCGCCGGCGTGCACCGGCGAACGGGACAGCAGGTCTCCGGAACCATTTGTCCTTGTGATCCTATACGGGAGAGGGCGAATAAGGTTTTTGGGAAGCGCTCTGCGCGACTGCTTTCAAGTTCTTCATCACGGCTCGCCTTCCTGGACGATCGCCGGATACGCGGGCAGGTCGTCTCCAACGTCGTCTTCTTCGAGCTGTTGCCGGCACCGAAGCCGCTCAAGCTGCTGCCGTCGCTGCTTCAACGGCTGCTTCATCTGCAACTGTTCGGTACGCGCTGCATAAACCGAACTGTTTTACTATGGATATGTTGCCGTATGTGTTGCTGCTGTTCATGTTAATTAGTACATCTAGTATGTTTGTGTTTAACATGTTAGTAGTTGCGGTTGTCATGTTTAATATTCTGGAATTAATCATGAAAATTATGCCTAGTATTCCAACAAAGAGTACAACTGAGCAGACAATATTTTTATTTGAAACGAGGCAAAATACTTGCCATGTTCATCAATTAATAATAAAAAAGAATATGTCGGTATAATAACATTTTATAATTAGAGGCATAGGTAGTTTATTTTAATATATTGACAATATCCAGTACAATTCAGCAATGCTCGGTCACCTGATTAGAAACAAAATGGTTCGGCTTATTCATGTTAGACAGTTGGCTGTTAGCGGTGATAAATGGATCATTTAGACGTGGATGTGGTGGGGAGTGCAAAACATGTGAAGAGGTGATGTTTTCCGCAACGATATGAGATTGAGCATGGTGAAATCTGCAATTTGCTCAGTGGTCACGCTGCTCCAGCTCTAGCCTCTAGGCGTTGTCCTCCATCTTCCGCGGGCGGTCGGAGTTGTGCAAGTGCGCGCTGGTGCTGGCGTCCACCGCATCCGCACCCGCGGACAAAGAATCGCCAGTGCGACTCGTGTTGTTAATCCCCACCAAACACCAACCACTAGCTCACGGGCTGCCATGGCAGGTTTGCCCCTGCCCACGACGACCCCAGCCGTCAGTCAGCACCGGAGTCTCACGCACGGTCACCCAGAACCATAGTCAAGTGAAGTGGCGCAGTAGGAGGAGTAAAGTCGCCACCAGTAAACGCGCGCTGCACCTGCACGACGACAGTGGAGAGCGGCCGGCTGCTTGCCCAGACTGGAGTGAACCGGCCGAGGCGCCACGCCTGTCGCCCCCTCCCCTCATCCGCTCCACGCCGCCCGCCCTCTTCCTCCACTTGCATCAGCCATTGCCTCCACTCTCACTCCAGCTCCAGGTCGCGCGGCGCTTCTCCTCGGCCTCTCTCTCTCTGCCACTTGTAGGCGGCGCGCGGAGCACGAGTAAGAAAGGTAATTTAGGATGCATAATTGCAGATTAACGCGATTCATTCCCAGGATTTCTTACCACCATCTCGATTTCGTCCTCTCCTCCCTCGCAGCAAAGAAAGCAGAAAGGGGAATGCCGCCGGCCTGAGTGATCTCGCAGATCCGCGACCTCCGCCCAAGAAATCCCAACCGATTCGCGGAGCAACCACCCAAGCAACAAACAATGTCCTCCTGGGAGAACCTGGGCGACGTTGCCAACGTGGCCCAGCTGACGGGCCTCGACGCCGTCCGCCTCATCGCGCTCATCGTCAAGGCGGCCGCCACGGCGCGGATGCACAAGCGCAACTGCCGCCGCTTCGCCACGCACCTCAAGCTCATCGGGGGCCTCCTCGACACCCTAAAGGTCTCCGAGCTCAAGCGGTACCCGGAGACGCGGGAGCCGCTGGAGCAGCTGGAGGACGCGCTCAGGCGCGGGTACCTCCTCGTCAGCTCCTGCCAGGACCGCTCCTACCTCTACCTCCTCGCCATGGGGTGGAACATCGTGTACCGGTTCCGCGCCGCGCAGAGCGAGATCGACAACTACCTCCGGCTTGTGCCACTCATCACCCTTGTCGACAACGCCCGCGTCAGGGTCAGTCGTGATTCTTCAGCTCCTCTGTCCATACATTGATTTGTTGTTGATTCCATTCTTTCTGCTGCACAATGTTCAGAGACACCTAGGTTGGTTGGTTGTGTTGGGTTGGGTAGGCTTTTAAGGGATGTTGATTTTTTATCTTGATTCCACTCTGCTGGGATATACTAGTACTGGTCTAGAGAAAAAAGTGATATGCATTTCTCTTTGCTTCTAAAGGTCATGTGCATTGGGTAGTCGTATATGGAAAATCTCTGCTTTTGAGATTTGGTGGAAGATGATTGAATTGAACTGTTGGTTTTTCTGTGTGCACTCGTCGGTGTCTTGGTTTCTGTCCTCTTGGTTTCTGTCGGTTGTCTAAGAAGTTGGTATGAACCAAAAGATACTAGTATTTGTACCTCTTTTCAGTCTCTCATTTCAATGTAGAAGTACTACCCTTTTGGTTAGCAATCCGTCGTTTTCATTTTTCTGTACACCCACAAAAACTTTGGATTAGACCTATCAAGTTTTGTTGCTCCTCCAAAATATCCCCTCTCTGGCTTTTATGGCCTATTCTTGATCATTTTTTCTCCCATTTCAGGAAAGAATCGAGTACATCGAAAGGGACCAATGTGAATACTCTCTTGACAAGGAAGACAAGGAGGTCCAAGATGCTCTGCTAAACCCAGACCCTGACACAAATCCTTCGATCGTGCTCAAGAAGACTCTGTCCTGCTCTTACCCAAACCTGCCGTTCAACGAAGCTCTTCGGAAGGAAAGCGAGAAGCTCCAGGTGGAGCTTCAGAGATCACAGAGCAACATGGATATGGGCCAGTGTGAGGTTATCCATCACCTGCTTGGGGTAACTAGAACCGTGGCGAGTTCTATTCCGGAGGAAAGTGCAGATGAAAAAGTTACCAAAAAGGCCGAAAAGATTACCAAGAAAACCGATTCAGACTGCACGAAGGTTAAGGAAGACAGTGCGAAATCATATGATGACGACTCTCCGAAGAAGCAAAAGGACGCTTACAATGCACCGCGGTTAGTAAGTTTAGCTGTACTTTGTTGGTGCCTGTTTATGTATGGTTGCGAGTTCATAGATGATACTATTCGCAAAAAAAAAAAGGTTCATAGATGATACTACCTCAGTTCCGTAAAAAAGGCTACATGGATTGACTTTTGAAAAAAAATTATACGCCTTATTTTACGGAATGGAGGGAGTAGAACATAAAAATAAAAAAAACTTTTCTTAGTCATGAATTTGTATGCCTTGTTTTGTATTTTAATTAAATCTGGTAGACCAGTTTATCTGATTCAATGCAAGAGCCCTGGGTTTTTACGTGTACCTATGCTAATGTTTTGAAATTGAAAAGGAAGTTATGTCTCCCTCTACAAAATGGACTTCCATACCATAACCTTTGATAGTTTTCATTCAATGCAGGAGTTCTACACCTGCTCCATACAACCATGATCTGGTCTCCACTACAGGAGGATCACACAGCGATGAGTGGCATGCGGATTTACTTGGTTGCTGTTCAGAGCCAGCTTTGTGTATGTCTATTTTTTTTCTCAGTATGCGATGGAAATTACTAAATATGCTCACTTCTGTTTGCACTGATGGTTTTTATAGTTTGTCCGTAGCTTTGTAGATGCCATTTCAAGCACAGATGTTCACTTCTGTCTAGCCTATCGCTCTCTAACCCAGCAGTAACCACACAGTTTATGACTGATGGCATAGTTCAGTACTCTTATGTCTAGGCAATATAAACTGAACACCATATTAAAGTTCATGCAGTGGAATGCATCTTAAACTGAAAGAATAACATGAATGGCTCTTGGACATTGCTATTTATAAATACTTGTGTGTGTGTTTAGATATGTCCTGAATTTGTGAAAAACAATATAGGAGGAGGTACGATGGTCGCAGTGATTCTTACATATTATGCTTGCTGTTTGTCTGCTTGTGATAACGCAGGTCTAAAGACCTTCTTTTTCCCCTGTGGAACGTTTTCAAGGATCGCCTCAGTTGCCAAGAACAGGCCCATGTGTAAGAATGTTCTCTAAACCAGTCTGCTTGTCAACTGCGCAGATTAATTTTCCTTCTCTAGTAATTCCTTTGTACCAAACATACATTATTTCCGCTTGTTTGATAGGTTTACTGCCAATTCCTTCGAGGAGTAGCAAATTCCCATGCATTATTTTTACCCAGTGTTTTACCAAATTTTCTGATGTACTGGGCATCTTGTAAATCAAATTCTTTTGTTACATCAAAGGCAGTAGTTGTACCCATCATGTCTACTTTTAAATAAAATGCAGTCATCCCTTATGTGAACCTGTAAAACTAAAAGCCCGTTACTTTGTGCTGTTCTCAGCTTCGTCAGAAGCCTGCAATGATATTATGGCGTACTCCTTGATATTGTCCTGTTGCTGTTACACTTGTTGTGTAAGGAGAAAGCTTCGTCAAAGGCTAAATATTGCGGTAAATATTCCTGGCATGTTATATGGCTTGCTACCAATTGTTTGTTTTCCTTGTTTTCTTGAACGAAGTTGTTTCTTTTCCTGACATCAGGGGATTGTCCATGTTATACACACACTTAACCGATTGCAAAGTAGATTATCATAGCGAAACCTTAAATAGCATATCTCTTTGTCCAGTGCTAGTGCTGACAAAGTATCCCCAACACTTTTCTGCCAGAGTGTCCATATGTACTAGTGAACTCACAGCCTTGTATAGTACTCTGATTTTCTTATGCTGCTGGCAGGGAGGGTGCTGTGATGATTTCCTTTCGCACCTGATGTGCTGTTGCTGCGCGCTTGTTCAAGAATGGCGCGAAGTAGAGATTTGTGGAGCATATGGTGAGTTCCCTATACATCTCCATGCCCCAGCAGTGAACCATGGCTAGGAGTTGGGCATGATACAGCATTGTCCAAACCACGCCATCGGCAGAGAAATGAGAGAGGAAATATATAGTACCACTGATACGATACTGAAACCTCATCATTTATATATTACTTAGGATAGACACACTTCAAACCGCTTTCTTTACGCAAACATATCGCTTTGACTGTCAGCTATAGGCTTACAACACAAGTGATGATATTCTGATGAGCCTGATTCCTGCATGCTCCCACCGATATCTTAAGTGTTGATCCCAGAGTGCCACATCTTCCTGCAGGAGAGAGGACCAAGGTGACCCCGCCGCCATGCCAATACATGGAGCACTGAGCGGCGGCAACGCGAGAGAGTCCTGGACTTCTGTAAATTAAATTGAAGCCATTGACCTAAAATTGTCAGAAACCACCACAGTACTGCCATGGTAGTGATACAGGTGCAACGTTACTTGTATGTGTTGTATTTACTCTTACTGTCCGCCCTGCCCTTCTTCTTGGTAATATGTGTCTTAGAATTTAAACTGTAAAGAGTAACTGTGCTCGATGGTCGCAGGCCGGCTAGAGCCAACAGAGTTAACAACATCTTCATTGTCGTCTGTATTTAAGACAGCCCGTGTGATTGTTTTTCTTACATGCATCATATAGGGCTAGCTTTGCATTTGATGCCGTTTGTTTTTTTTTCTTCCACACATACCGGTGTACGCCAACAGAAAATCCACGTGTATACGTGTACTGTAGTACCTTTACAATTTTCAAACACTTGAGATTTTAAAACTCAAGTAGTGGCACATTCAAACTGGAACTGGGACTGTGACTTTCTCTTTGATTCTTCCGGCTCTCTGTTTCCGCGAGCATCCAAATAACAACAGCAGCCCATTTCTTTTTTTTTTTTTTTTTTTTTTTTTTTTTTGAAGGAAGTTCGTGTACAAGATCAAACACAGAGAGCACAAACACACACGAAGAGGAGGAAGAAACAGCACACAGACGACGACCGCGGATCCACCAAGCAGCGCCGTCCCTCCGAGCACCAGCAGCACGCCACCGGGAAGGAGGAAGACGAACTCACCTCACGCCACAGCAACCGCCTCGACCAACCTTGTTGAGATGCCGCAGAAGCCATCTGGCGCAAGCACCAGAATCTGAGCTTTGGAGGAGTATCGGCCTCGAGGCGCCGCCGGAACCACCCATCTTCCACAACGCCGTCCACGACCACCGACGATGGCGAGCTTCCAACCTGCAAACTTCCACGGATCTTGAGCAAAAGCAAGGCCAAGCACCGAAGTGAAGGCCACCGAAGCCCCCAGACAAGAGGTGGCGCCGCCATCACGGCCACCAGCTCGGGGAAGGGCACACCGCAGCTCCGGGGAGCAGCGAACGCGCCCAAGACGGCAGATCCGACCCCGGCCTCCACCGGAGCACCAGGGATAGAGGGGAGGAACGCCGCCGCAAAACGCCTCTCCGACCACGCCGCCCACTCCTCAGCGCCGCCGGCAGGCACCCTACACCAACCTAGATATGTACACGCGCGGATCCGTCGATCCCCCGACCTCCCGCCGCCGGAGCGGCCGCGGAGGCGAGAGATCGAACGGATCGCCGGCGGCGATCTGGCTCGCACGGGGGTCGCCCAAAAATCGTCTCCTAGACACTGTAGATGGGGAATAGGAGGGGGGTCGGGTGCGAATGCTTCCGTTAACAGCAGCCCATTTCTATTGCCACTCAGTTTTGGTATTGGACCCCCATTTGATTCCAGCTCTCGTTTCCGTGAGCATCCAAAAAGCAACAGGTACTCATGGTTAAGCACGCAATTACAAGAGCTTGGCTTTGATTCTTCTAAGGCTGACCCCTCTCTCTTTGTTATAATAGAGGGAAGATCACCATGCTCGTTCTTGTACATGTTGACGATATAATTGTTGCAAGTTCATCTCCATATTCCACCTCAGCTTTGCTTGGGGATCGGAGTTTGCATTGAAGGATTTGAGAGATCTTCACTATTTACTTGGTATTGAAGTTAAGGAGAGAGCAGAAATCCACTCTGGCACCCGGGTGCATATGCTCCTGTTATAGTTTTCAAAATTGAAAAAAATATGAAAACACTACGGAAAAATCTCAAACAATTTGAGCATAAACATATGCAAGTTTCAACATTCGTGAAAAATTTCGGAAGGAAATGACACTTTATGCGGTCTTTGCACAGACCCCAGAAAATGTGATTTCCTTCCAAAATTTTGCACGAATGTTGAAAACTTGTATATCTTTGTGTCCAATTTTTTTCCAGATTTTATCAAAATGTTTTCATATTTTTTTTAATTTTGAAAAAAATATCAGGAGCATATACACCCGGGAGCCAAAACGTCTCTCTCTCTCTCTCTGAGAGAGAGAATTGTTGGAGGCGAGTTACTTGAGCCAACAAATGCAGCGAACTATAGAAGTGTTGTTTGTGCATTACATTGTCGTTCTTTGGCAATTCATTAACAATTTCAACTCTAGTCGTATCCTATCCACACTAGTTACAATGCTAAACCCAAACATAATCCAACTCGTAGAGAATATTCGACACAAAATATAGAGGTACCTTCTCCAGCGTGTTGTTTACAGCTGTTGCACATTCGTGGAGCTAGAACCGAGAGGGACTAGGAAGTCTTGAGACAAAAATACTCTTCCAAGTCGTCACAATAACTAACTTGCGAGCGACCGATGAGAGCTAGCCAGTGACCTGATTGATCGATCGAGGTTGCACCCTCATCGGCATGCGAGAAAATTGCAAAAAAACCACCACAATTGGTGGTGAAGCTTAAAAAAACCATCGGTTTTCACCTCTTTCACAAATCACCACCACTATTCGTTGACAACGTGACGGAAAACACTGATTAGCTCGTTTAACCGTGATCCTGACAGGTGGGAGCCACTGTCAGGCGTGACGTGGTAGACAAATTTATACACAAATTTACACCTGTCGGTGGCCCCCACCTGTCGGAATCACGGTTAAACGAGCTAATCGGTGTTTTCTGTCACGTTGCCAACGCATAGTGGTGGTGATTTGCAAACGAGATGAAAATCGGTGGTTTTTTGAATCTTAACCACCAATTGTGGTGGTTTTTTACAATTTTCTCTCGGCATGCCAACGCCATTTTCCAATTGGTCGATCGGTGCTAACTCCAAGTCTTCACATTATTGTACGAGCTAGAGACCATTTTTTCCACTTCGAACAACACTTTCTTTTTCGGTTGGTGATCGATCGAGCTCACCACCTATCGTAGGTAGGTACGCTAATCATTTCACGGGAAGGACCGCGACTTGTCGGCACAAGTCGCCACTGCAAATATATAGCATGCCGACTTGTCGATCGGCTCATCATCTGGGTCTCGTTAGTTCGTGCCATGTTGGCTAATGTACGATCTACTCGAGTGTGAGTGCGACTGACCTTCATAGCTAGGCCAGCTGGGCATATGATCGAGCAGCACTACTATGTCTCAATGAGATAAAATAATATACTAGTTTCAGTGCCTCGATGTAAATCCATGAGATTTAATCGAACAAAAGCAAACCTACTTTTTTTTTCATAAAGGAGGGTATATATCCTGGCCTTTGCATAGATTGATTTACATAGCCATTCATTTATAACATTGTCTAATTCAGTACAACCAAAGTATACTCTATGTCTCTATATCAAGCACTAATGTATTGCTAAACCTAGCTATTATTAGACAGCCAACATACACGTACGCTCGTGTGCTTATCTTGTCAACGCAGTGCCTCAATTCTTTCGGTCTCTCATCTCATCGGTACGTATAAGGAGAGTGTGGAAACTCAGTCTGATCGATCGTTCAGTAGTTCACATCAACGTACAATCACGCCATGTGATTATGGAAAGCAGAAAGGGTGGATCGTGTGCTAGCTTAAGCCAGTGATGTCAGCAGGCATGTCATGCGTGCGTCCACGTAGGTTAAACCACCTAGACGACGATGGATGAAAGAAAGCAGTCACGAGGGAGGATTGGCTTAGTTCGATCGGCCGGGCATGCAGAGAGAGAAAGCTGACGGCGACGGGTGATGGATCCCTGTCGCGTTGGCGCCGCTCCCAGCTCCAGCTCGCTGTGCCCTGGGAGATACGGCGTCGTGACAGTAGGCCTGTGTGGAGTGCGGCAGCCCGGCCGCGCCCAGCCACACCCCCACTTTCCACCGCCGGCAGGCCATCAATGCGCGGCACACGCTCCCTCCACAGCACGTCACCCTCACGCTCCGACCGGCATGGTCCCTCGCCACCGCGCACGCGTATGCACGTAGTATATATCACCACGGCTCGCTCGTGTAAAAGCTACAGCTGCGTAGTACACGTCCTGTACCTACGTCTGATCCTCCATGGACTCGACAATGGAGCGGCCCATGATGGACGTCAGCGGCGGCGGGGGCACGACGACGATCGGGCGGACGAGGTCGGAGCAGCTGCCTTCACCGGCGCCACAAACCCTGAGTCGGACGACGTCGGCGGAGTCGACGGCGGACATGGCCAGCCTGTCCCGCAAGTCCAGCTTCGGGAAGCGCTCGGCCTCCGGCGGCAGCGGCACCACCACGGGCAACGGGAACGGGCGCAGCCACATCCGCAAGTCCCGGAGCGCGCAGCTGAAGCTGGACATGGAGGACCTGGTGAGCAGCGGCGCCGCGCTCAGCCGCGCCTCCAGCGCCAGCCTCGGCTTCTCCTTCACCTTCACCGGCTTCACCCCGCCGCCCCAAGACAGGACCAACTCCGGCGAGCTCGCGCCTTTCCACTTCAGCGACGACGATGACGTCGATCTCGAGGCCGTCGCCCCGACCAGGCGCAAGAGCCTGGTGGCCGAGCCCACCCTGCCCGTGCACCTCAAGTTCTCGGAGGTCAAGTACAGGGTGGCGCAGCGGGAGATTCTGAGCGGGATATCGGGGTCGGCGAGCCCCGGCGAGATCCTGGCGCTCATGGGTCCCTCCGGCAGCGGCAAGACCACGCTGCTCAGCATGCTCGGCGGCAGGGGGGCCACGCCCGTCGACGGATGCATCTCCTACAACGACCAGCCATTCGGCAAGTCCCTCAAGCGCAGGTAACCTAGCTACCTAGCATGGACCATGCATGCATGCATGCAATTAGCTAGCTAGCATATGTGTTTTGTTTAACTAATTTTGGAATCTAGAGCAGGATTAATAAAAAAAGAAAGGCCCGCGACAGTGCTAACTACATCGTGTCGTGTGGCCTAACCGTAGCTGTCGCCGAGAAAGTCATGCATGGGAGGTGCGTGATGAGGTGTTGCTTGCAGCTTAGGTGTAGCCCATACATGCATGGATGTGCTTGTCTCACGGTTATCCTGCAAACTCCCGAGCTTATCAGTTCATAGTAATATTTATGAAAATCATGTGTTCATAGTCTCAGTGGCTTTGCTCTTCTTCCCTAGCTTGGCGGAAGGGAAAAGGTGCTGGCCTGCTTGGCTAATTAAGGGAACATCTGAGAAATTAGGTTGTGTAGCCTAGCTAGGTAGGTACTGGTGAGAACTTGGTGGCGTGTAGTATGTCCTTGATGACAAGGTTTAAATCTTTCGTCGACGAAGGGTCCACGACGACATTTCGGGCCGTTCCCCTTCTTGGAGCTTAGTCGGGGTGGTTAGAGGAGGGGGGCGACGTCCTTCAGACACCGTTACCTCCTTGGAGGTGATGTCCGCGTGAAAACTCGAAATCCCTTAAATTTGGGCATTTGACGCCGCATCCTCCTTGGAAGCACCGTCTTGGGACTACGGAATAGTGCATGTGTCGCGGCGATGTGGTGGCCCGTTCAGCTGAGAGGATCCTCCTGTCATCATGTGCTTGGTGTGCTCTCCTTTCTTCGATGGTTCTCTTCGCCGGTGGATTGGCGTCCTCATGCTCGGAAGAGGGAAAGGGTTCCCCTCTCCAACAACAGCAACTTTTGTGTCTTCAAACATTTTCCTTTTTTTAAACCTTGGCCTTTCATGTTGGGAATCCATATTGGGTAATAGGTGTAGATGCACCCACTGCCCAAAAATCATTTTTCAAAATGTCAAAAAGTTTCAAGAAAAAATTCGGATATACATCAGACCATTTTATTTTAGCACAAAAAGTTTCGTGCAGAAAAGACATTTTTTGCGGGCTGTGCAAAAAGACAAATCCGGGTGCATCAAAATGACTTTGTGCGCGATATTTTTTGTGACATTTTTTTTTGTCACAAAAAATGTCTTTTCTTTGTGAAACTTTTTGTGCTAACATAAAATGTTTGGACGTATATCCAAAATTTTATTTGGATTTTTTTGACATTTTATTAAAAATAAAAATGTTTTACATAATGGGTGCATCTAGACCTATGACCCGAAACGGCGTGTCCCTTTCATGTCTTCTTTTGACGATCTCGTCCTAGAACTTACATCTTACCTGTGTTTATTGTTGTGCCCGGCGTTTCATTTAAAAAAAAGGAAAAATAACGAGAAAACCCTAAGAGAACACCGCCCCTATATCGATTGGTACTCACTGCCTGTTTGTCCGGTTAGTTTTTTGATACTCTAAGAGCATCTCCAAGCGGAGGCCCCAAACCCGCCCTATACGTCCGGGCGGACGGTCCGGAGGCCATTTGGCCCAAAAAACGGCCACCCAAGCGCGGCCCTCAAACCGGCCCCAAACGACCGGGCTGACCGGCAGCCCCCAAACCCAGCCCAAATGTGGGGAGGGTTTGGGGTAGCGCGGACGCGACCGGACGCGTCTGGACGTGCCCACCTCGTGGGTCGCTGACAGCACGGCCCCACGCGGAGGGAGGCTGACCGACGCCGGCAGCGTGAGGTGGACTCACCGGCGCGCATTCCCAGGCGGCCTCCTCCGTTCCCCACCGCTGTATTAAACGCCGCCTCCGCCTCTCCGGTCCCCACCGGCGTCATTTCCTCTCCTCCCCTTCCGCCTCCGCCTCTCCGCTCCCCACCTAGCAATGTCTTCCTCCGACTCCTTCGACTGGGAGGACCTCGAGCCGGAGGTGGAGTCAAGGCGCGCGGCGGCGCCGGCGCGTTCCGAATCTCCCGTCGACGAGGAGGAGCTCGCATTCCGCCTCGCCATTGAGCGGTCGCTCAAGGAGGCGGCGCCGGCGGCCAGCGGGCAATGCAGCCGCGCTCCGCCGCGTAGATCTACGGCAAGCGCGGCGCCGGCGGCCAGTGGATGCGGCTCCGCGCCCGTCCGCCGCCGCGCTTCTCCCCCGTCCCGCTCCTCGATGCGGTCGGTGCCGCCGATGAGCGCGGTCAGAGCTCCTCTGGGCTGGAGGATGCTCCCCGATGGCGCCGGCGGGTGGCGTCTTCTTCCGGCTTCCCCTCCACGGAGGGCACCGGAAACGGAAGGCAAGGCCTTCCGTCGCCTCCGCAACGCCGACCCTCGAGCGGCGGCAGCCACGGTGGTGAGGGCCGCCAAAGAGGCGGACGTTCCTCCGGACGTCGTCGCCTACTCCTTGACTACGGCGGAGACGGACGCGCGGCGCCTCCGCCGCAAGAACAAGGAAATGTTTGACGCCGCCGTCATCGCGTCCATGCGGGAGGCCGAGGCGAACAGCGAGGCGGCGCGCCTCGCCTCCGAGCAGGCGCGCCATGTCCGCCTCATGGCGGCGTGGTCCAGGAGCGGCGACGGCACCTCCGGCTCCAGCGGCGACCCCTACGCCGTCTTCGAGCGGGTCCGCCGCCCCGGCGCAGACGAGAAGGGGAAGGGCAAGGCGCCGGAGTGAAACTCCTTCACCGTCGACCGCTCCGCCGCCGCGAGAAGATTATTTTGCTAGTTTTAGATGTATATTTTTGCTAGTTTCTAGATGCTCCTATGTAGTATGTCCGAACTTGATGAACTATGACTATGAATGATCTACGTAAATTTCCTACGTGCTTGGATTGCATGGTTTTAGGGATTTATGTTTGGGGGGCGCGTTCGCGGACAGTTTGAGGACCGGATTTGGAGCTCCGCTTGGAAATGCTCTAAGAGTACCATGTGGCATACATAGTGAGCTATCCAAATTTGTCAAACGAGTGTCAATTGTTTTTCTAGCTATAAGATTGGCGCGGGCCCTATTAGCAGATGAGGGCATGGGCCCCTATCGCTGGGCCTTATTTGGGTCTGCGTCTGCGTCCACGACAGCAATAGCGGTCGCCTCTCGCCGCCCCCTGCTCAGACTCCGGCGACTCAGCCCCTCCGGCAACACGAAGTTCGCCGTCTCCGTCCCCTAATGTCCCTAATTATTCCTCTGCTAGCGCCCCCTTCGTCATTATGTCACACTAATGGTGCGTGCCTAACCCACCTTCGTCCGCCCGTAACCTGTTCGACGAAGTTCCTGACCCAGGTCAGTGCTGCATAGACATCATAGTGCTCCTGGATTTTTCTGGTTGTCGACTTAAGAGTTAGAGAACCACCACATGTGTCTTAGCGTGTCCACTCTTTGTTGGAGGATCAGGATTAATGAAGCTACAAGTAGTCTGCAATGTCCATCGATCGAGTTGTCATGCTATTTTGACACACAATTGGATTTGTTTATGCTTGGCTTGCAGGATTGGGTTTGTGACTCAGGACGATGTCCTCTTCACCCATCTCACCGTGAAGGAGACGCTGACTTACGCGGCGTTACTCCGCCTCCCGAGCAAAATGACGAGGGAGCAGAAGAAAGAACGGGCGATGGACATCATATATGAACTGGGCCTCGAGAGGTATATATCGTGTATTCTTTGATTTATGCATGCATGCCACCCTGCTCTTACGATGTACTAGCTTCACTGATCATGCGAGCATGCTTCAAGGTGCCAGGACACCATGATTGGAGGATCGTTCGTGCGTGGGGTTTCGGGGGGCGAAAGGAAAAGAGTATGCATCGGAAACGAGATCATTATCAACCCGTCTTTGCTATTCCTCGACGAGCCGACGTCTGGGTTGGACTCGACTACAGCTCTTAGGATTGTTCAACTTCTGCATGACATTGCTGAGGTAACATGGGAGTAATTAATTACACATTAGCTGTCCATCAGTTCAGTTCAGCTTTCATTCTGGCAATGAAATAGAAGTTCAGTAAAAATTTAGTTTCTGTTGACTTGCTGCAGACTGGGAAACGGTGATCACCGCAATCCATCAGCCATCCAGCAGGCTATTCCACAAGTTTGATAAGCTTATCCTCCTGGGCAGAGGGAGTTTGCTCTACTTTGGGAAGACATCCGAAGCCATGCCGTACTTTCAGTCCATCGGATGCAGCCCACTCATCGCCATGAACCCAGCAGAGTTTCTACTGGATCTCGCCAATGGAAACACTAATGATGTTTCCGTTCCTTCTGAATTAGACGACAAGGTACACATGGAAAATCAGAACCTTCAGAATACTGATTCCAAGGTTGACTACAGGCCATCAGCACAAGATGTTCATGAGGTGAAGAGCAATGTGCTGGTGTTATATATGAGTACAAGATTGGTTTTTGATTTTTTTTATGAATGAATTTGTATGAAATTTTTGTTTTCTTTTCATCCAGTATCTTGTCGAGGCCTATGAGAGTCGAGTGGCGTATAAGGAGAAGAAAAGGCTTCTCGCGCCAATTCCAGTCAGTGATGACATGAAGGCAACAATCTCATCTTCGAAGCGAGAGTGGGGCACAAGCTGGTGCCAGCAATATTCCATCCTCTTCTGTAGAGGTCTCAAGGAACGGCGGCATGATTATTTGAGCTGGATGAGAATCACCCAGGTCATTGCTACGTCCATTATCTTAGGCTTGCTCTGGTGGCACTCTGATCCCACCACACCAAAAGGTCTACAAGATCAGGTATATATGGTCACAACTAATTATTAAATACATGTAACTTGATAATTTAATTAGTCAATGCAGTCCTACAACTAATCAATGATATGTACCATCATAAGACACTACCATCTCGTCTATGCAGGCAGGCTTACTGTTTTTCATAGCTGTGTTTTGGGGTTTCTTTCCTGTGTTTACCGCCATCTTCACGTTCCCTCAAGAGAGGGCAATGTTGAACAAGGAGCGTGCGGCAGACATGTACAAGCTCAGCGCATACTTCTTGGCCAGAACGACGAGTGATCTGCCCCTAGACCTTTCCCTCCCAGTCGTATTTATGGTGATTGTCTACTTCATGGCAGGCCTCAAAGCAAGTGCCAGTACTTTCTTTCTTAGCGTGTTGACCGTCTTTCTCAGCATCATTGCTGCTCAGGTACGGCAGTCAAAACTAGAGTGATGATATAATCAATGCCCATTGCCGTTTTCTAGTCCATTATGTCATCTCATCTGTTGCTTATTAGCCAGGGAACATGTTTCGTAGTCTAAACGGCACTTGTTAACATTTATGGAAATCTATGACTGAAGAAGGAAGTTATATGCAGGGACTAGGACTAGCAATTGGAGCTAGCCTGCTGGATATCAAGAAGGCAACAACTCTAGCTTCAGTCACTGTCATGACATTCATGCTAGCAGGAGGGTTCTTTGTAAAGGTGAGAGGAGTGCTGTTCGCACCTACTAACTTATACAAAAATGAATTATTATGGAAGCGACAAGCTGAATTATTAATTTTATTGCACAAACATATATCTATAATCTTGCCAAGACAAGTATATGGCTTGGGTTATTTACTTGTTGTCCTTCTGATATTCAGAGAGTTCCACCGTTCATATCCTGGCTCCGCTACCTGTCTTTCAACTACCACACCTACAGGCTGCTGCTGAAGGTGCAGTACGATCCCGTGCCTGACATCCTGATGACCTCCGTGCCACTGGATAACGGCGTGACAGAAGTCGGAGCCCTGGTCGCAATGATCGTCGGGTACCGGGTGCTGGCCTACCTATCCCTCAGACGAGTGAAAGCTTCCAACAGCTAGCTAGCGGGCCGTGTGAACTGAGGGCTGCAATAATTGACACCTAGTTATTGGTAGCTGTTTCTACAGCATGTAGGGAAGTCTGCATTATATTTGCGTCACGAAAAGATGGATCTTTTTTTTGCCACCGTTCTGTCTTTCTGCACGTCTAGAGCACGAGAAATGTACTATACTACTTATTCCTAGTTAATTCAGGGAAATGATTCATGTGAACATTGAGCAAGAAATACTAGCCAGAAACCATCTTATATATGTTGACAGTAACATGCTGTTAACTGATTCGACAGTGACAGCAAAAGGTAGACTGTATCCATTACAGTTGAAGGGAAATGGATAATCACATGAAGGAAACGGTTTCCTCTGAATTCTTTTCAGGATATAGAAATATAGAATCCTCAAGTTGTTTAGTTTAAGTTGAAACTATATATATTGCCCCGAATCTATTTTTGTTGTTCCACATTGTACGATTTGGTCAAATATTGCTGAAATAGGTCTCACGAATTGCAACATTAGGTTTCCATTGCTCAAAGATAAGATAAATACACATTACAAAGGTGGCCCTGAACTGCTATAAATCTTCCAAAGATATAAAACCTTGTACCTAGAACATACATAAACCATCAGAACTTCAACCGTCTTCAGAGATCACTCCAATAGTGCGGGCAATGTCTATCTTCTTTCTGATATACTGCTCATAGGACTTTGGCTTATTAACCTGAAAAGGAAATGAACTTCACTTGGTAAACCAGTATATTTCAAACAAGAACGTGCAGAAGATGTGCCTTTATATATGATACAATACCAGCTTTTTAACCGCCTCTGCAATCAACTCCAGAGCTTCCTCATCTTTAACCTGGAGAGAGGCAGACCATACATCACAATTGTTAAGAAAATATTCTAACAGATCTCGTTTGCATGTCACATACAAAGACAATACTTACTTCCGCAGTAATGCCCGCCGTACAGGTATGGAACTGAAGGAAGGAAGATGAAAAGAGGTAAGCATATAGTATGCAGAAAGTAACATTAGTTAGTTACAACGTGCAAAATTGTCTATGAATAAAACTGCTCACCTGCTCTTTCAACTGTTTCATGGCGTCGTCAAACTCCAGTGCGCGTTTCATTCCACGCTGGCGTAACGGAAACCTGTCGAGATTATGAACCTCCTCCAAAGCATCTCTGAAACTCTTCTGAGCATTATTCAAAGCAAAAGTCATGTGTTGCTAAGCATATACAGTGTTTGTAAGAAATGACGAGTTGATTAGTGAAGTGAAGAGTAGTTACCATATGCTGAGTGACCCGCCGCCAAATCTCGAAATAGACACCATCTAACTCCTTAAACCAAGTGCGGTCATAGGACATGCTCTCCATACACTCCTGAATAGACAGAGTTCAACTTTTAGATACTCTTTTGCTTGTATGGCCTTGATGCGACTTTTGAGTTCATAAAAAACCTTTTATAAAAAAAACTAACACATTTTAATTAATGTATGTGAAGATTCTTACATAGTAGCCATTGTAAGCTAAAGACACAGTGATCTCGCGAAAGCCGGTAGCAGCGATCTTGATTGCTTGGTAGGCTCCTCGGGAAGATATGTATCCCCACTGAACAACAACAAAGTTAGGGGTGTGCTACAAGATGCATACTTACGCGTAACAGTGTCACTACTAGCTCCAAGATATTTATTTGGCCATACATACGTTGAAAGACGGCCGACCAAAATGTAGGTAATCCTCCATCCACTGTTGTTGCCAGAGAAGAAAAAAAAGAATGTTGTTACCGGTGCAAAAAAAAAACATTCAACGAACAGAAATTATTAACATGATTTTTTGTATGGGTACCTTGAGTTTCTTGGATAACTCTTCACAGTACTCAACGTACTCCTGTTCAATGTCGTAGGTGTGGACGTACCTGTGGTACTCGCTCCACCTGGCGTACTCAGTACCACCCTACATTGAAAAAGACGGAGGAAAACCAATTGCTTAAAAAATTAGAGCGACAAAAAATAGTACTATAAAACTAGGCATGGGATAAGGAATTTATCGACATTAAGAAATTGCAGGACAGACAATATATAAGAAAAGAAAACTCACGTAGTTTCGAAGGACTAGACGTTGGTAGTCGGTGAGGCCAGCACAATCCAAGTACTTAGTGTGGAAAAACCAGTCAAATGTGCCGTCTTTCTCGAAGCGCTTGAAGTATCCCTGCTCCGCGAGAAACTCCGGAGAACAATCCTCCTCAGAGATCTCCCTGAGGTAAATCTCCTCTTTCAATCTGGTGTCGTCTTCCCAGTCCCCCTCAACAAGTCTGAATCTATCATCAACATGCGGCAGCTGTTGTTTCGTCGACAATTGTTTGTAAAATCTGAAGCGGTAGAGCGCGTGGCGGAGGTCCTGCTGGTCAAGCTCCCCGTCCGTGAGTGGGTCTTCAAGGTCGATCCAGGGAGGCGGGCTAGGCAGCTGGTCATAGTAACCGAGGAACTCCCCATTGCTGATGGCTTCTCCATGGCCCAGCTCGTCCAGCTTCTTGATCAGAAGCTTGGCTTCCTGTAAGCGGATGTTTTCTCCTTCTTCGGCGACACGTGTGGGCGCAGTCTCGTTGTCGTCGTCGGAAGAGCCAGCAGCAGGTTCTTCCTCTTGGCAGGCGCTGCCATGACCCTTCTTGCGGCGACGCATCGGTCTCTCTTCTACCTGCCCGGCTGGGTGGAGAGTGGAGACCTCTTGTATATATCATGCAGGAAGTGGCCGTTTCCGACTTGGTCAGGGAGATGACTCCGCCTGTCCGCCTCGCCTCCTACAAACTCACACGACACACACAGGGCCGGACCGCTCCGGGCCCATGAAAATCACGGCCCCAGCCGGCTAGGCCCATATAACGTTCCAAAGGCCCCTACGCAGGAAAACCTTTTTTTATCTGCCCTACGCAGGATTTTTTTTGACAATCAATACCATATGTATTATAGCACGAAATAGTACATGGTAGATATACATGAACTGACTAAAGCGATTGCAAAACAAAGACTAAAAAATACGAGCAAATCTTCGAGATTTTCAAGTCTTCATGATAGAATCTTGTACTTTTCTGAATGCAGCCCTAGAACAATGAAAAAATATCAAAACACAGACCTGTGAATACCAACGAAGATTCTTCCATAATTTTAATTTGGAGCCGCAATGCGAAGGCTTTATGCACGCACACATCAATTAAATTAATCAACCAACATCGGCAAGAGTATCAGCATTTATATTCCAGGGAAAAACACTTGATATGGAAGACTTTGCGCAAAGCCGATGGAAAAAAATTCAGATATGTGTGCAAAGTAGTAAAACGAAGAAATAATTGCAGTATACTCCCATAAACGTAAGACCGATTTTTATATAAAACATAGTCAAACTTTAAAAACTTTGACTTTTCAATAATGCTGGAAGTCCACTCTTTCATGAACGGAGGGCGTATATATTTGGAAGGAGGGGAGCACTACAAGCATCATAATCTTGCTACCGCACAAATTGCAGGTCCAGGTCCTTCTACACTCTCCATGATTTTTTTTTAAATTTTAGCTTGTCCACCGTCCAAGTTTGGTCTATATACCGCTCTACCGCCGATCTAATATATTTGAGAGAATAAGTCCTCGAACTAGGCAAAGGGTAACAATTGCATTTTACTAGCAAGCCTGATTTTTCATGCCCAGCAATAGTGATGAATTGAACGGGATATTTTTAGAGATAGCTAGTCATCAGATGCCTTATGGTTTCGTACGAAAGCACACTAATTACGCATCCTTGTGTCTTTTTTTGTTTGAAATTGGAGCAAGTTATACTTTTTTCTTGATACTCACTATGTTCACAATTATTCTATGTTTTAGGTCAAATTTAAACCTTGTAAAATTTGTCTAAATATATAGAAAAAATATCAACACATATAATATAAATTTAGTATTATTGGAATCATTATAAATATATTTCCATACTAGATGCATTGGATCTTACAGTTATTGATATTATTTTGTACATACTTGGTCAAACTTCAAAAGATTGACTTTAAAAACCCTAGAACGGGCGACTATTGGGTTTTTTCAGAGCATAGAAGAAAAATCACAGACCCCCGTACCCCTCGCATCGCCTCCTCTCTAGGCGACAGAGGGGCGAAACCCTAGCCGCCACCCACCTCCACCCCGCCTCCCTCCCTCACCGTCCCCGGAGGCAGCCGCCGGAAAGGTCCGCGCGGCGCCGGTGAAGGGGCGGTGGGGATCCGCCGCTCACGGCGTCCTTGGGCAGTTTAGAGGAGGCTGCTGCCCCTAGGTGCGCCGCCTCTCCCCCGTTCATCCCTGACCCCGCCGTCTGTGCCCCCCCGTCTCCGGCGTCATCGGCGCCCCTCGGCCTGCTGCCCCGAGTTGCCGCCGGTCGTCCCCTCCGTGCCCGCGCCGCCGCTGAAGGAAGCCGTCGGGCTAGCTCGCTCGGAAGACGGCGGCGGCCGTGCATCTCCTCCTCCCTGGGTGGTGGCTCGCCGTCATGTAGGCGGTCGGTTGAGGTCCCGTCGGCGGCTTGAGGCGCGGGCCCGATCTGGGCCTCCGATGGGCCGGGCGGGCCGGACGCACCTCTTCTTGCGCTCCTCCCTCTTCGACACGCGGGTGCTGTCCTGGTCACCGTGACCCTGCCGACTCGATGACGAGCACCTTCCCCAGAGGGCCCCCTGCTCCACTCCCGACGTGCTGCAGGGGTGGTGAGGTCCTCCCGATGCATGGGATGCACTGCTTCGTGGTGCTTTCCTGCTGGTGCTCTGGGAGAAATCCTGATCCCGGCCTTCGCGGCCCTCGTGGAACAAGTGATGGCGACGCCTCCGCGTCGCTCTTCCTCCTTGGAGGCATCGCTTTGGAGCCTGGCATCCGTCGGGCGGCATTGCCTTTCGCCTCCCCGTCGAACCTTTTGCTCGTGTCCCTGCGGATTGGGCAACAGTCATAGTGACCCAACAGAGCTCCCTAGATGTCATGGGGTGGCCTTGGCGTGCGTTGCCCTTCGACCACGGGGTCGGCACACCGGTGTCGTCGCCCCAATCTCGGCTATCCGACGCCCTTCGACTGTGTTTGGTCTCGGTGGCGCACCGCCCTTCGGCCATTCGACTCCCTGTCTCGGCTATCCGATGCCCTTCGACACAGTGTCGTCGCTAGGGGTGAAAACGGTACGGATTATTTCCGACCGACCGGAGCCTCACGGAAGGCAAATACGGATACAGTCGGATAGTTGCCGGATACGGTCACGGATACGGATAGTAACTAACGGATACGGAAAAGGATGTGGTTTTACTAATATCTGCCCGTATCCGAAGATATACCATATTTCACGGTTATATCCGACAAATATCCGGCGTAATATCCGACAAGTAATACCTTGAACCTGAGTTGTTGGGCAAGATAAAACTTATGTACTTACACAACTCTTGAAAAGTCTTTGCTCAAGTCACTAGCATATTTGTGAATCACATTTTTGGGAGGCACTCTTAGGTCATGCAAGGGCAAAATTAAGTAGCCACTTGGAAATGGAAATATGAGTATAAAAACATTATCTATCTTAGTATATCACAATACATAGAGTTAATTTGGAGTAAGTTAGTTCATAATATCTGCTATATACCAGTCCTATTTTCAATGCAACATCCGATGAAATGTTTATCCGCAACTGAACCGTATTCGTTCCGTATTTGATCCATATTCGTAACCGACAAGATCCGATTCCGTATTCGTATCCGCACACTATCCGCTCCGACTCCGTATCTGGAAAAAATATGGCCACGGACATGGTTTCACTACTATTCGACCGTATCCGCTCCGTTTTCACCCCTAGTAGTCGCACGGACTCGGCTATCCGACGTCCTTCGACCGTGCCAGCGATGTCCCTTGGTGTGCTCTTGTTTGGTGTTCACGTATTCTGCTACCTAATCCAACGGCTACTTGCTTTCAGTGCTGAGGTTCTCACCGGAGATCCTCCTCCGGCGGCTTGCTAGGTGTTGGCGTCACAAGGGTTTCGATTGGCTCTGTTTTGCCAACCTCCCACTCCCATAGTGTTTCTAGTCTTCTTTTTTCATGTATTTGTTCATCTTCTCTTCCTTGTATCCCCTGTAACTTCTCCATCTGTTTGTAAGAACATGGCCCGCCAGGCTCTTTCGATGAATGAAACAAGCGGTGGGAATTTATTCCCCCCGTCAATCTCGAAAATAAAACCCCAGAACATAGGGTAAATAAGAAAAGAGGGAGTACAATGGAATGGTATATATATATATATATTTTTAGAGGAAACGCAAAAGACTTTGCGCTTCATTATATTGAAAAGGTAGAAGACATCGAGGGTACAACCTCTAGAGGAGGGACACACACACACTCACGACCGTCCTCACCAAGCGACTACAACTAGGTAAGGAGGTGCACTCAACTACAGACAACGACATCAGGTCCCGCCAGCCTTGCCTCCAACCAAGAATGGCGAGGTGTCGAGGCTCAGAGCAATAGGGCAGCAACACCGCTGTTGCCAGAGGACTTCAGGGACGATTTCAGCTCCAGAACTGCCCAGCCCAACATACCTCGCGCCCTTGTGTGCCTAGAGGGAGTCGGCGGGGTGAGAGGCAGGGACCGGCTGGGACTGACGTAGAACTCATCCGGGAAGTGTCGGCGTTGGCATCGTTGCGCCCCGGATGTCCACCACCTGTGTAGCATTCAACACCAGAGCGCCGCATCGTCAACCTCCTGCTGCAGCATCAGGTACTCCACGTGCAACCAAAGCAGCGCCTTCAAGAAGGGGGCAGCGCTGAGACGCCGTCGCTGCTCGGTCTGGCAGGACGGACCTAGGGTTTCCCCTGGTGCTCGAGGAGGAAGTCCGGCCAGGGTCATGCCAACGCCTCCAAGGAGGTAACGGCACCCTCGGGCGTCGCCGTTGACAGCGCAGGCTGTCGCCGCGCGGGGGTTCACCCCAATCCATGACCAAGGACTTCCGAAGACCGAAGATGTCGGGGCAGACCAGAGGTGGCGAAGTCGTCACTGGAAAAGCTCACAGGGGGGCCTGGGAACTTGTCATCTCGGTAGGAGGCACCGGCCAGCGCAGAGCTGGCAGGCAGACCACCGTCAGGAGTGCGTCGAGCAGGCAACAGAGTCACCTGCACCGCGCCGCCACGTATTGTGGCCGCCGCCGCCGCGCCAGCCCGCAGCTGCCACCGCCGGGATCCACCGGGGCAGCAGAACAGCCAACGCCCAAAGGGCCGCTGCTCGCATGCTTGCCCACGCAGTGACCTCCTCCAGCAGCGGCCGGGAGGGGTGGGAGGAGGGAGAAGGGTTGGAAGGGGTTGACGGGGAGCAAGGCCACGGCTGCGGCCCGCCCGGCCAAGGCGAAGCCCAGATCGGGCCCGAGCGCCCGCCGTCGGCTGGAGAGCCGTAAGCCCTCGCACAGCCTCGGCGCAGCTTCGCTGCTCCGCCACCACGCCATCTACCGCGCCGCTCACCGCCGCCACGCCACCTCGCCGAGGACACCCGCGCGACCCACGCTGCGACGCTGCTCCGCGCGAAGGAGCCCCGCCAGGGTGCGCACGCACACGCCCACCGCCTTTGGCAGCCGGGCGCCGCCGCCACCGCCGACACCGGTGGCGGCGGCGGCCAGGGAGGCAGGGGAGGCGGCGGCTTTTGTCTAGGGTTTGTGTCGCCTCTGGAGTCGCTCGCACGAGCGACCTAGGAGGCAGGGCGGAATGGTATATGAATCGAATGTGAAGATTGTCCAAATATGTGATGTCCATGTTACTAGTTACATATTCGTGCGACGATAAAGAATAAAACAGTCGCTATATTTCCCCTCTTTTTTCTACCTCTGATTCCAAGTGCAGGATAACTATGTGGGGTTGTGGGTTTTTTCTACCAATCGGGGACATATTGGCTCAATGCGGTTCAGTAGGGTAAGATGATAGCCATTTGTAAAGGGCACTAATGGGTTGTAGCGGCCGCTGAATAAGCTCACATATATAATATATAATGAAAATTTATTTTAAAACGCGAGTGATTACTAAGATAAAGGAGATTTTAGGATTTATCTAGTACAACGAAATGGATCAACCAAAAGCTTACAATTGCGGTGAATTTCCCGAATAACACCGGACATAACTTGGGGAAGTCATATTGACTATTTGATGAAGTCCATGAAAAAAAATGTGAGCGAAAAATACTAGTACACATAAGACAATCGCATATGACCGAATTCATTCTTTGCGCATGGTTTACCGAACCGTCACCATGCGAGTAAGATGTTAATGAACTGGGGCAGCGCAGGTCTTTCAATTGTGACGAGACAAACATTTTAGTAGGTACTCCCTTCGTTACTAAATATAAAATGTTTTAGATTTTTTGAATTAACATTATCTAAACGTTTTAATGTCTATGTTCACTCATCTCTCGTTCCCTACGAAGCCTAAATTGAAATAACTAAAAAAAATCTTATAATTAGGAATGAAGGGAGCATCAAATATTTGCCTTTTTTTCGCAAAAAAAATATATTTGCCTTTGGCCAAAAGTAAAACGTGAGAGACGAAAGTTTGAGAAAAATTCAAGCGTGGGCTAAGCAAGTTGGACTGTGGATCCAAGAGAAATCCAGATCCCCTCTTCTTCTTCCTCGTCGGCTCACCTATCCCAAAGCCTCAGCCGCGGCGGCGATGCAGGCACCGGAGTCCCCCTCCTCCGCCGCCCCGGTCCTCCTCAACATCGGTCGGTCCCTCCCCGTCCGCCCCCTCAGACTCCCCGTTCGAATTCGAGGTCTGATGTCTGTGTTTGCCTATGGCGCAGGGGGCAGGAAGTACGCGACCACCGTGGCGACGCTCACGCAGCGGGAGCCTGACTCCATGCTCGCCGCCATGTTCAGCGGCCGCCACACCCTCCCCACCACGGTCAGCACCATCCAATCCCTCCATTTTGACAGCTCCAGTCCAGTGTAGCAGTAGCCTCAGACAGAGAATGACTGGTGGGCACGTGCAGGGCGCGGTGTTCGTCGACAGGGACGGCAAGCACTTCCGGCACGTCCTTAACTGGCTGCGCGACGGCGCCATCCCTGCGCTCTCCGACGCCGACCACCACCAGCTCCTGCGAGAGGCCGAGTACTACCAGCTGCTCGTAATCCAATCCCAAACCCTTACTCAGTTGTGCTAGTACTTTTAGATTCATTTCGGAGGATCAGCCTCACCTCACACTCACAGGATGATTGATGGTCTGCAGGGCTTGGAGGAATACATAAATGAGAGACTGGCTTGCAAGAAGGCTGCTGACAGTCCGGGCTCGGGGGAGGCCGAGCTGACGCGCAGGGACGTGATCAAATGCATCCAGGCCCAGAAGATCAGGTTCCGCGGCGTCAATCTGTCTGGCCTCGACCTCTCTAAGCTTGTAAGGTCTTAGAGTGAACTCAGCTCGCTGCTTGTTGTTATCTGTTGACATTGCTGATTACAACTGCAGTTGCTATGCTTAGTAAGCTTATCTTCGCATACATTGGAGAGCCGTTTTCCCCCCCTTCGGTTTACTACCTGCACCACTGTAAATGCGTCGTTGACACACTGTCTGCAGGACTTATCAGAGGTGGACTTCAGCTATGCGTGCATCGAGGGAACCAATTTTTCGTGTGCCAATCTTCACAAAGCAAAGTTCAGGGTATATCACCTTCACCATGATTCTGCATTGTCAGTTGTCTTTTTTTTCCCAACTCAGTTTCAGCTGCTAAAAGGAACTGTCTAAGAAATTCTTCTATGGAGTGTGAAAACACTGTACTAATAATACGATGTGTTGCGTGTTCTTGCAGCTGGTGGAGGCTGCACGTTCTTCATTTGAGCAGGCAAATTTACACGAGTAAGAAGATACACCATTCAGCTTCTTGTGGTCTCGTAGATAGTATCTAAATTTATGTTTTCTGTCCTTTGCTTTTTTTGTATATGGGTTCCTAAGAAACTGGTTGACTATATTCATGTCCTTTATGCCAATTTTAGTTTGTAGATGCTACTTTTTGCAAGTGATAATTTTTTTTTGGATAATAACAGGTGTGAGCTTACTGGAGCAAATCTACAAGAAGCTGTCCTAGATAGAGCAAACGTTCAAAGTGCAAACCTACAAGGTATACAAATGCCTCCCTATCACGTTTAAGCTGGTCGCAGCTTACTTTGTATTTCTAATTATGGTATTGCTAAAGGAATCTCAAACCTGTCATGTTTCTTCTTGCCTTTGTTAACTACCGTATCACTAGAGTAAATTTTTGTGAACATGGCTATCATTTTCCCTCATTCCCCTCTGGTGTGCACAAGTAGATTAGTCATATAGTTGCCGAGATTCTTGTAAGTCAGTATGATTCTCAAAACTAAGAACGAAGTGATCGAGTTATCAGGCTATTTTTGCAGATGCATGCTTAACAGGATGTAGCCTCGTTGAAACAGATCTCCGTTCCGCCCATTTACAGGTTTGCAAGTTACTGTGATTAGTGGAAACATTTTGTGTCTCATGCTTTGCTGCTGGAAGTCTGCTGACGTAATAAGTTGATGTTCACTAGTACTAAACAATCATAATAGTTCTGCTAGCAGTGGCACTTAGTATCTATTTTCCACCCCAGCAATTTGTGTAGCATCCAGATTATGTAAGTTGAGTCCAGCACATGCCCAAAGTATTAACTGCATACATGACACATGTCTTATGTATTTGTCCTTTTTTTGACTGTATTATGTATTTGTCCTTATAGGTCCATTGTCGTCCTTCTCTAGATAGTCTCGCATATAGAAGGTTCACATGGAGCCGTTTTTAGTAATTAAAAAACCATCAAAGTTTGGATTCTGATTTTTCATTTCCTGTGTATCTCTTGTTCAAGCCCTTGCCTAAGTATTACCTCATACAGGCCACAGGTCTGGCACATAGAAGTTTCCTATAAAGTTATTTTTAGATTTAAAATCTTTCTACATTTTGGGTGCCTGTGTATCTTATTCTCAATTCCGATGAATTTTCAGAGTGCCAATCTTACGGGTTCCGATTTGAATGGAGCTAACCTTGAAGGGGCCAATCTCAAGGTGAACTAATTAACCTTGTGATCGAAAATAATATTAAAAAAACTCGGGCTACGGTCTGTTGGTTATCTGGTTCGTATCTAATGTGCTAATCTGATGGGTTCTTTGTATGCATCTGACACGAACTCAAGTTAAAATGTAGTATTCTTCTTTAAACTATCATAACATGGATTCACATGCACCATGTCATTTCTTACCGCCGTTCTAAACTAGTCTGGGTTTGCAGGGTGCTAAGTTGGCCGGTGCAAACTTGCAAGGTGCAAACCTTCAGCGAGCTTACCTGAGAGAAGTTGATCTGCGTGAAACTGTATGTTGTTCCGTTTGCTGTTAATTGTTTTGGCTGAATAGTCCACTCGACACATTATTCGAAGAAATGTTTAAATACATGGTGACGACTATGTCTTGTGTGTGGTGACAGGATTTAACTGGTGCTAAGCTTGGAGGAGCAAATCTGCTTGGAGCTATCAGATAGTCAACAAGCTAGAGTGGGCGGGCTCATGTACACTTTACGGATTGAACTGGCACCTGCGGTTTCGGTCTTAGTGGTTGCAGCAGACAAGAGCGGTACTACATTAGAAATGAAAGGGTCAGTAAAATGTAACTGAGTGAGTGCACCAATGGTTGTGCAGGACAAGTCGGGGTAAATAGTTTTCGATTTGTGCCTGCCGCAGCGTTGATTGCTGTACGCAGACTGAATTGTGGTGTCGAAGCTCGTGTAACTAAAATTGCGAGAGGGCTGGAGTTAGTTGCTGGATGTCGACGACGAAACGTGCACTGCATTTCGGGATTATGCTTGCTGTCGTGGATGAATATACATGTGAAATGTTGTGGGAGAGGCTTATGGTGTACAACGTTGTTTCTCATCTCTTCCTTGTTTTTTTGACAAGTCTCATCTCTTCCTGTTGTGTACTCCTAGTTTGTTTCAGGCGTGTAACTGCAGGCATGTATGACATGATACGACGATGATGGATTTGTTGGGTTAGATGGCACTTTTCAAGGTGTCTCTACCAACGCTTGGTGATCAGAGAGAGGAACCAGCGATTAGTCATCGAGGTATCCCCCCTCCAGGGAATATGCCATAATGAAGTTGTTTGGAGCATAGGCTCAGAATTACTTCTCTATGATAGAAGATGAAATTTTATGACATTTACCAAATCTCTTCTGAAAAGAATACCTTGCTTACTGCGGGCTTGGATGTTCATGATGCTATTATGTAGATGGAGAATTACAAAGCTTTGGACTAGACGAGTTTAATGCTGTATTTTTGGGATGTTAGAGTTTCGTCTAATCATCTTCATGGTCCATCGTCAACATACCAACATGTTTTTTAATTCTATAGTCCTATCCAATTTCAGCAAGATCAGTCCTCGTCTCCTCGATCGTCAGTGCAACAGTTCAACCGGATCAGGAAACAAGACGAGACGAACATTTTATGTTTCACATAGGGTCTTGATTTTACCGGCTCAGCCCTGCTTCAACCATAATTAACAATCGCCGAAATATGCGGGCTGATTATGCATCCATGCATTCTGCTCAAGGTTTATAGAATCAACATATTTTGAATCGGATACGAAATTATGTCCATAAGATCGTGAAAATCGTAAGACATTTTAGTTTTTCTTAATTTAAATGTTGAAATGGTAAATACAATGCATTACATTACTGAACGGAATGAAGGCCGAAGGGACCACCCAACCGCTTCCTCCCCACCCCTCCCTCTGGTTACTGTTTGAGAGAGGCGAAAGGGAGTTCGTCTTCGTCCCTCGCTCCGCCGACGCCCGATCTGCAGATCTCCTCCCTCTCTGGCCGCTGTTGCGGCGGTGGGAGAGTGGGGAGACCTCGGATCCGTGGCCTAGGCGTGTAGATAGTAGGGTAGAGTTCCTCGGCGGCGCTGGCGAGGTGGTGGCTGCGGCGGCGTGTTGGAATAAAGGTGCCGGGGGTCGATCCCTACCTCGGCGGCGCTCTGCGGGGCGGCGTCGACGAGTTCCCGGCGTGGTGTCCTCCCAGATCGTCGGATCTGGTGAGTTCTTGTTCTCCTTGGGCGGCTGTCGTGGCGGAGGTGATGGCCGTCCTCTGGAGTTTTGTCCCTCGCTCCCCTTCTTCGTCTTGGTGTGGATCCTCCTGGCCACACCATGGGGGTGCTGGGGGTGCTGCGGCGGGGTGCTGGTGCTAGGCGCCGGCGTTCTCCTTCGCCTGTACAGGAGTTGGCTTTCTGGGATCTCGGTTTCTTCACTGGCGGCGATCTGGCTTCTCTGGCCGGCCATGGTGGCGTGGCTTCGAGCGGCTCGATCTTCGTGTTGCTTCTTCTCCGCCTTGCTCCGTCTTTCTCCGGCCGGCCGTGGTGGCGTGGGGAGAAGGTGTGGTCAAGGCATGTTCTCGGCGGAGGCTCCGGCAAGCTGTGTTTGTGCTCAGTGCAGGGTTCGACGGAAGAGGGGTGGCTGCGGGTTGGAGGCGCCATGGCCGTGTTCGTTAAGCGTCCTTCGGTTCCGTCGCTTGCGGCGGACAGCTCCTGCGGCTTTCTACTTGAGTGGGGTTCTTCCTTCCCGGGGTGTGCGGCGACCTGGTGGCTCCATCTCCGGCGGTGCTCGGCGTTGGAGCTCTTCTTCAGGCATCTGCGGTGGTTCAGCATCTGTTGCTGTTGTGCTGAGTTCTTCAGCTTGTTTCGTTTGCGTATTCATGTACTTCTGTTGTATTTGTATCCTGTGTTGAATACGCAATGAAGATCCTTTTCAAAAAAAAAAAAAAGGCCGAAGGGACCGTATTCTTTTCACTATAACCGAAGGATCCGTACCGTAGAATCAAAATCACATTCTGACTCTTGATTGCCCATGTTAAGCTTAAACATGACCCGCCCGACATCGTCTCGAAGGCTCTCTAAGAAAATCACGTGTGAATAGTGCCACACCTGACAGCTTACACGAACTCCCAAGTATGCCTCAAGGCCACTTGGTAGTTTTGTAGTTCTGTATTGTGTTAAGAAGGTCAGTAATCCAGCATTCACTCTTCTGGCCCTGCATGCACACGCAGATAGCTCACATTTTCCTATATATATAGGAGTATATACGCTTCACTGAAAAGGAAATGTTAGTCTCGCATATTGGATGTGAAGTCGGTTATCTTTCGTTGAAATATCTACTCGGCCCTATTCATTATCATAGGCTGGGGGGGGGGGGGGGGGGGGGGGGGGGGGGGTGGGGTGTTTAATTTCCGCAATTTAGAACTGTCTTTAAGAAAGCTAGAGCTGCTCCTTTTTTTTTGGAGGTTATTCACATAGCTACTTACTGGATTCACATGTGTATCTTCCTAATTTCGGTGTAGCAGCGGGGGACATATGCATTCTGAATGCAATTGATTGATCTTCAACGAATGCTGACGACATTTTAATAGATTACAGAAATAGAGGCTCCATGTTTTCTATTTTCTGCTGGTTGATTAATATTGCCGAGTGACCCTTGACCTATAAACTATAAATTTCGCGAACTTTGCAATAATTTTTTTGTTGTGTGCATCGTTTAAATTCATATTATAGGCTATGCTCCCCTTAAAAAAAAGTCTCGCACTATTGGAGGCAACTCCAGAGAAATCTCCAAACAGCGAGCTGGACATCACGGCAATTGCATGTCATGAAGTGTGGTTAACCTTGTGTTTCACACAAGTACAGAACATGCCATTTAAGCCCCCCAATCGCATACTACTTTGGCAAAAAGGCAAAATATTAATATACTGTAGGGAAGCAAGTGGGTCCACCAAAGAGCGGGAGTTACGCTAGGGCGATCGGGAGGCGATCGCGTTAGAGCTAGGGTTTCCTCTCGAGGGCGGCGGTTTCCGTTGGCTGGGCAAGGGTCTCGACGGTGAGATCTTGGTGCAGTTGGCTGGGGAGGGAGGTGTGGTGCTCCTGTTGGTGTGTGCTTGCAGCGGAACGTCATGGCTTCGCCTGCGCGCACGCCGACAGGGAGCGGAGGTCGGGCTGGGACGGCTGCGTCCCGGTCGCCGGCGAGATCAGGTGCTGAGGAGATTGCGGCTGGCCCGTCGGCCAGGTTGACGGACAAGGAGGCCTCGGGACTGGTGATCGGCAATGTTGGATCTACGTCAGTTCCTCGTCCCAAGTGGGCGATGGTGGGCAAGGTTTGTTCGCCGAGGAAACTCATAATCACCGCACTCGAGAGGGCGATGGAGAGGGCGTGGGGCCTCCATTACCCCGCCCAATTCAAGGAGATCGGTGATAATCGCTTTGTAGTTCGCTTTACTTCGGAAGGAGACTGGAAACATGTCAAGAAGAACGGACCATGGCAATTTGATTTCAACACTGTGCTGTTGAAGGATTTTGACGGAGCTGTTCGCCCGTCGGATATGGTGTTTGATACTCTGGAGATGTGGGTTAGGGTTTTGGACCTGCCTATGGATATGATGAATAGGGTATATGGAGAATTGATCGGTGGGTGGATCGGAAAGTTTATTGCTGTTGAAGTGGATGAAGATGGTTATGCTTGGGGAGAAGAACTCAGAATCCGAGTGGAAGTGCGAGTGGATCAACCACTGCTTAGGGGTGTTAGCCTGAAAAATTCAACCGAAGATAAAGAAGGGAAGTGGTTTGACCTAAAATATGAAAAAGTTCCGCATTTCTGTTTTGACTGTGGATGTTTGGTTCACCGAGAAGAGAAGTGTCAAGCTGAAGTGGAGGAGGTGAAGCAATGGGGAGAATGGCTCCGTGCATCTCCGAGGAAGAGCAAAAAACAACAACCTCCGGCCAGACCGACCATGTCCTCTGGTAGTTTCAGTGGCCGATCCTCGGGGTCAGAAGTGAGGTACAAAGGGGGAGTGACTATCCGAGACCTCCCGCCTAGAAGGAGCCTGGTAAACGATTACTCCCTCTCTGTCTCGTCCCGCACTGGCGGGCATGTGCCAAGAACGGGGGAGGGAGAAGTGACGAGCCCTGGAAAACGCCTCTGGGCGAGGGACATGGAGAGGGAGACTGGCAAGAAACCGGTGGACACAGGTCTGAAGAAACCCAAGGCCGGCACTTTTGTGAGAAAAGCTAGAAACAGGGAAAATGTCACCCATGTGGATCGGTCTAGGGTGGCTACGGGATCCAACCTGAAGAAGAGGGGCAGCAAGCAAGTGTGGATGTCCGTTCCAGTACAGGTGATTGGAGAAGGTAGCTCAGAATCTTCGGGGAAGAGGTAGAGAACTGAGTCTGTTTTTGACAGAATTGAGGACCAAAGATCGATGTTTGATAGAATTGTTGATCCAGCGGCGGACCCTGCGATGCAGGGCCACCGAGACCAATGAATATCTTGGCCTTGAACGGCCGTGGTTTGGGGTTGGACCTGGCTGTTGGTGAGCTTCGTGACCTGATTAGGTCCTACAACCCAGCGGTGGTTTTTGTGTGTGAAACCAAGCAGAAGGAGAAATATATGGAGAGACTAAAGTGGAGCATGGGGTTCAGACACGGTGTTTGTGTTGAAAGCAAGGGGAAAGGTGGTGGCATGATCCTGTGGTGGAGAGATGGAGTGGAGGTATCGGTTAGACCCCGGTGTCTATTGATGCAAAAATTACAATTAACAACACTTCCTGGAGGTTCACTGGAATCTACGGGGAGGAAACTGATCACCTAGCGCTGCTTATTCGGGTGGACTCAGAGGTTGGTGGTCTCAAACTGCCCGTCTCGCGAGGGTTTATGTATGAAGAAATGTGGGGAAGGCATGAAGGCTATGAACAGATGTTCACTGAAGCTTGGGAGCAGAGTAACCACCATTCGAGCAGTATTCAAGGGCTCTGGTCCAGATTGCGTGAGGTGTCCTCCCATATGAAGCGGTGGAGTTTCGAAGTTTTTGGCTCTGTGAGAGCAGAGATTAAGAAGCTGCGCGCCAGTCTTGATGAGGCCAGAGCACAGGCTCTTGTCTCAAACTCCTCTCTGGAAGTGAAAGCAATTGAGCAACAGCTGCATGAATTGTTTGCGAGAGAGGAGGTGATGTACAGACAGCGTTCGAGGTAGGAGTGGCTGAAGGCGGGAGACAAAAATACAATTTTTTTTCAGAACCGAGCCTCACATAGAAAAAGGAAAAATACTATCAAGTTTTTGAAGAGGGAGGATGGGAGCAGATGTGACAGGGATGATGGAATGAGAGCCATGGCACTGGCCTTCTACAGCTCTCTCTACCGATCGGAAGGGTCTGATCACATGGATAGGATCATTGATCGTGTGCACTCGTTTGTGTCGGAGGACATGAACACGAAACTGACAGCTGCTGTCACAGAAAAGGAAATCGAAGTGGCGCTGTTTCAAATGGGCCCAACTAAGGCGCCTGGGCCAGATGGGCTGTCGGCGCTGTTCTACCAACGCCACTGGGCGTTGATTAAAACGGAGGTCTGCAAGGCAGTGGTGGATTTTTTGGCGGGACGATCTGCACCGGCAGATTTGAATGACACTGTGCTGGTGATCATTCCGAAAGTGAATTCCCCTGACAATTTAATGCAATTCCGCCCGATAAGCCTCTGCAACGTCCTGTACAAACTGGCCACTAAGGTGATTGCTAACCGTTTGAAACGTATTCTTCCTATACTCATTTCAGAGGAGCAGAGCGCTTTTGTGCCAGGACGGTTAATTACGGATAACGTATTCATTGCATATGAATGCACTCATGCTATCAGGACAAGGAAGAGGAAAAATCCGTTATGTGCAGTCAAGCTGGATATGATGAAAGCGCACGACCGGGTAGAGTGGGTGTTCTTGGAAAAAATGATGCTCAAACTTGGTTTTTCGGCTGCCTGGGTTGAAATGGTAATGAGATGTGTCTCAACTGTTCGGTTCTCGGTCAAGTTAAATGGAGGGCTGTCAGACCGCTTTTATCCATCGATGGGATTGAGGCAAGGAGACCCTATTTCTCCTTATCTCTTCTTATTTTGTGTGGAAGGTTTTTCGGTCCTTTTAAAACAAGCCCAGTTGGAGAAGCAGATCAGCCGTGTGAAGTTTGGATCGGGAGGACCGCAAGTCACTCACCTACTATTTGCCGATGATAGTGTGGTGTTTCTGGAGGCTACCTCGGATAGACTCCAAACCCTGAAGCGTATTCTTTAGGACTATGAGATCAGCTCGGGACAGAAGGTAAATCTCCAAAAATCGTCCATTTTCTTTGGAGAGGGCTGCTCCACGGAGAAGAAAGCAGAACTTAAAGGCCTCGTGGGCATCTCAAGTGAAGCTCTTACTGAACGCTACCTGGGACTGCCCACGGTAGTTGGTAGATCTCGCGACGGAAGTTTTAAACATATTCGCGAGAGGATGTGGGGAAAGGTTTGTGGATACAAGGGCCAAGGGCTGTCGAAGAAAGGGAAGGGTGTGCTGGTTACGTCAGTTCTGCAAGCAGTACCTGCATATAATATGAGCTGTTTCAAATTTTCTAAGAAGCTTTGCAAGCAACTGAGCTCCATTTCGGCACGGTTTTGGTGGGCGGACAAGAATGGCGAGCGAAAAACGCATTGGATAAGTTGGGATCGGATGTGCAGAAACAAAAGACAGGGCGGTCTGGGTTTCCGTGATCATCTTAGTTTCAATCAAGCACTCTTGGCCAAGCAAGGGTGGAGATTGCTCACGAACCCGGAGTCTCTGTGTGCGAGAGTTCTACGGGCTAGATACTACAAGGATGGTGATTTTATGTCCGCAAGCTGTCCAAAACGTGCTTCGTATACATGGCAAAGCATCATACATGGCAGAGAACTACTAAAAAATGGTCTGGTTTGGAGAGTTAGTGATGGTCGGAGAATAAAAGTCTGGGAGCATAATTGGATTCCACGTCCAAGTGCTCAACATCCACTGGGATGCCAGACTGACGTTCGTCCGCAGACAGTTGACGAGTTATTGGTAAATGGTGGTGGAGCGTGGGATGAGCAGAAGGTACGGAGCTGGTTCTTTGATCCGGACATCGCTGATATTTTGAGCACTCCTGTGGGGCGTGCGGGATCGAATGACCTTCTGACTTGGAACTTTACGAAAAACGGAATTTTCTCCGTTAAATCAGCTTACCAACTGGCTTTGAAAAGGAAGAAATGTCTCAATGGAGATGTGGGGGCGTCGACGTCGTGTGATCACCACAAAGGCTGGCTGGCTCTGTGGGATGCAAATGCCCCGGGTAAGATGAAGGTGCATGCGTGGAGGTTGATTGAGAACGGGCTGGCGGTGGGATCAGAACTCAAACACAGGAAGATTAAAGACGGAGTATTCTGTCTAGTGTGCGGCAAAGAAGAGAGTATGGTGCATCGCTTTTGGTCGTGTCCACATTCAGCTCAAGCGTGGCATTCTTTATCGGAATTATCGGATCTCCAATTTGTTCCTCCTCCGAAGATACTGGTGCATCACTCAGATTTGAGGGGGTGGATACTAGACTGGATTGGAAAGGGATCAGATGATCAAGTTGCTATCTTGCTCTTTATGCTTTATTACCTATGGCAGGCAAGGAACGACGCAAGGGAGACGGGGCGGATTGTTGACCTGGCCACTATCCCCGTCGAGCGCTCGCAGAAGTTCAGGAATGGCTGGAGGTGCATAAACTCCCAGCTCCAACTACTGCCCTCGAAAAACCAATTGAGCGCTGGAGTCCTCCGGAACAGTCCTGGAGGAAGGTAAATTCTGACGGAGCTTTCAGGTCGGCTGATAGAAACGGAGGGCGTGGAGTGGTCTTGCGCGACCACCATGGTGGCTGCATCGCGGCAGCGTGCCATTTTCCCCAGGTTGCTGATGCCGAGCATGCAGAGCTTCTTGCCTGTCGAAGAGCGCTGGAGGTAGCAAAGGACATGGGTTCGGTTTGTGTCATTCTGGAGACGGACAGCACTGGGGTGGCGATGAAGCTACTCAAGGAGGAGACGGACAGGTCAGCGCCCGACATGCTGGTCGAGGACATCAAGATTCTCCTGAGAGGGTTTGGCGATTCCTTGGTGCGCACGGTGCGACGATCGGCGAACGGCGTAGCACATCAATTAGCTAAAGTAGGCTGCGATAATAAAAGGTGTAAGGTGTGGGTTGGAAACTACCCGGATTGTATTCTGAACCAGTTGGAGGTGGACATGGCCGTGGGCTAATAAATCGCAGCATAAAATCTAAAAAAAAAGGGCAAAATATTACTCATCGCATACCTTTTAAAAACACCGTGTGTGAGCAAAAAATTACTCATCACATACCTTTTAAAAACACCGTGTGTGATGTTCGGCAATCGGACACGGTTATAAAATAAAGAGCATCCGATGCAATCACACACGGGCTTCAAAAAAATGTGTGCGATCTAATTCGTGATGCGCCTATACAAACAACTTATATATATTAAATATTTATGTAGGGTTGTGGCATTATATATAATCAGTTCTCAACCACAAGTACTTCCGGTCGGTGTACATGTCCTGCGCGGGTCTATAGATTGCCAATCTGATCAATATAATATGAATTTGACAACATAAAAGTTAAATCTTCAGAAAATACAACATCTAAATTTTTGAACTGTATATTTTGTTTGGTATATGGCTCATATTAAGTTGGCAAAATTTGACTAATAAATAGTCGTGTTTATCGGTCCGAATCGCGGGGATCCTATTCCACAAGAAACACAGTGTTGCAGCCTGGTCTCATCCTGGTCTGCCTGTTGTGAATGCTATCCTATTTCGCATGATATTTCTTAAGATCTTATCGACAACACGCTTGAATCCAACCAGGAGTGCGAAAGGTGGAATCATGCTGGCGACCGATCGGTCCAAAATTTTGTGGGCTGTTAGACTAGTCATAGTGGAAAGTATTATAGATTGGTATCATGCATATGATACAGTGTATGATACTTCCCTATAATGCAAAGTATCATATAGTAATATCATAGCTACACCTAATTTAATTGTTTGTAAAATCTCAATACAAATATGTGTACAAGATTTACTTATTATTAAAATATCTAGTTTTACGTACTATGATACCGTAGCATATTTACTAATTAATACTAGGTTATCTCTTTTCTCATTAACTGTTATGTCACGTCAAATTTTTGTCAACGTGATAAGCATGATACCAGTTACTATACCCACTATGGCTAATTTGCTCTTAAACTATAGCGATGGAATCTTTGACCCAGGATTATATATTTCGCGCGTCCTTTTCTAAAGAGCAGATCGATGGTTCCTGACTAACAAATACGACGTGTTACCTCGTATTCAATGTGAGACACGACGTTACAGCTTGGTCCCATTGTGGTGTTCATGTTGTGGATGATATGCTATTTCGTGTCCAAATTCTTAAAATCCTATTGACAAAGCGTTTTAATAAATCGGGAGTGCGAAAGATGGAGTCGTGCCGGTGACCGATTTTGATCAGAGGTTTTGTGGGTCGTTAGTTTGGAGGTTTTGAACTCTAGTGATGGAATCTTTGACCCACGATTATGTCTCCTTTTTTTAAGGAGCACACGGCATTGCAGCCTGGACTCATCGTGGTGTGCCTGCTGGAACGAGCTACTCTGACTTGGCTCTTGCAAAGGTAGGAGCGCTACAGTACCCTAACTTACTGGGTTTTTAACCGTTGGATTGCAGATAAACAACTCCGATCGTGAATGAACATACTGTCCGTCTACAATATTTTCGCTACAGTGTTGTAACTACAGTGCATCTCTATAGTGTTTATCTACAGTGCCGAATCATGGCCTTTGGTTTTAGATGGAACGGCAAAGTTGCTCTAACTTAGCAAGAGCTAAGTCAGAGGAGCCGGTTCCGTGCTGTGCCGTGCGTGCTGTAGTGATGTGGATGCTATGATGTATGCTGTTTCGCGTCGTGATTTCTTAACATCCTATCGACAGTGTGTTTTACTCTGATTTGGAACCCGAGAGGTGGAGTCGTGCTGGTGGCGGCTAGAGATTTTGTGGGCTGTTAGCTTGGAGCTCTTAAACTCTACTAATAGAATCTTTGACCCACGATTAGGCCTGTGCCAATGCATCGTTTATTAACACGTTTTCATAGGAGCATTAAAAATTTAATAGACAACTAGTCAATGCATTCTCTCTTGTGGGTTGTATCTAAATTAAATAATTTAGTGCTAATACATACATATGATTGGGTTAGCAATACTTTTTGCCTATGGCCACATGCAAGGGTTGTATGTTAGCTAAGATACAACCTCACTCTTTTTTTTTCATTAACTACCACGCTACATCAGCAAAATGCATATGAAACCGTGCTAAGAAACTTGCATTGGCATAGGCCTTACATATCTCACGTGCCCTTTTTTAAAGAGCCGTCGTTGACTAATGAATAGGTCGGGTTACCGATTCGAATCGCACGGGAATCCTTCTACATTTGACGGACGACGTTGCAGCCTGTTACCATCGTGGTGTGCTTGTTGTGGATGGCATGCTATTTCGCATGTGATTTCTTAAGATCATATCGATAGTTTGTTTTAATCGGATCGGGAGTACGACCAACGATTTATATATCTAAAATAATATTTAGATGTTAAAAAAAATCAAAATCATATTTATAAGTTTTAAAATCTGAAAAGAAATTCTTTCATGTTGTCAATATCCCACCAACGTGCAATATCTCCATTTGGAATATTTTACATTCCCAGCTACAACACTGAATACACCCGGATATTTTTTTCATATTTTTTAAACTTGTAAAAACAATATTTTTTTATTTTTTAAACTAGGGAGGCAAAATGACTTTTCGAATATGGACCTTATATAAATAAGTCCAAATAGGAGAGAGTATGGCAAAGATTGTGTATGCTCCCTAACACAAGAAAACACTACTGCACAAGGAGACTCTAGTTAACAATACCATGACATTCTCTAACTCTCTAGCTCGCATCGCCACTGCCCCGACAGTCCTCCCGTAGGACTGGGGGTGGAGTCGCTACCCCACCACGTAGGCATTGTGATGGACGGGAACTCGAGGTGGGCGCAAGCGCAGGGCCTGCCGACGATGGCCGGACATGAGGCTTTGAAGCCCGCGTTAGAAGACATTGTGCGGCTTTCACGCGCCTGGGGCATCCGCGCGCTCACCGTCTTCGCCTTCTCCCACGAAAACTGGAACCGCCCCAAGGCAGATCTCCATCGCTAGCTAGCTACTGATCTAGTAGCTCCTAAAGAGGGCATTTCCTTATTAGTTGTTGTTGGAATGTGCAGGCGGAGGTTGACTTCCTGATGGTGTTGTACGAGCGCTTCATCCACGAGAATCTGGCCGAGTTTGTAAGGTATGTGTGTCTACTTCTGGCAGCTTGTCTGTTGTCGGCAAAACCCTGTCCACTACCACCAACAAACTACTAATAGGCAATGTAATTTGTTTCCTATTCTTTTTTGGCTACTCTGATGCATTGGTATAATATACTTGGGTTACACATGCTCTACTCAATTGGCTAATATAATTATATTTCTCTCGATATAAAAGCATTTTATTACTCATGTTATCACCTCGATACAAAGTATTACACTCGGCCTCTACATAACAACGATGGACACAGACGAAGCAGTCCAAACATAAAAAATGTAAGTAACGCAGAGTACAAGAATCAATCAGAGTGCCCGTAAACCTCTGTTTTAAATAGCCGGCTATCACCCGGCTATAGCTCGGCTATAGCCTTGCGAGAGGGTTCGCGCTAAAGCTAAGGCCTTCATAGGCTATAGAGATAATAGCCGCTATCACCCGGCTATAGCCCGGCTAAATGGATTTAGCTCCAGTTTAGCCCCTTAGCCGCTATTTTCCCGCTCGGGAGGTCCAAAAAAATTGAACTACAATTTATCTCGCTCGGCCCAAATTTGTCCTACTCAGCCCAATTTCGAGACTCAAAGGACGGTTATACCAACCCTAACCCTAAGTTCTCCACATCAACCAAGAGGGGCGGCGGCGCACAACCTCGCACTCCTGGTAGCCCTCGCCAATGAAGCCAATGAAGCCGACCTCGTTATTCCTATCTTTTATTATGTGACTATGTTAATATCTTATGCATCTCTGAATTATGTACTAATATATGTTAATAGAATATTGTTTTTTCCCATTATTTAACAGAACGGCTATATAGCCATAGCCGCGCTATAGCCCGGCTATAGCCTTTCGTAGCCTATGAAATCGCCGGCGCTAAACAAAATAGCCTGCTATTTTAAACAGAGCCGTAAACGGCTATGTAGACGGATTACTAATCCAAAACTTATGCTGTCACCCTTGTGAATAAAAAACCTCACCGTGTTTTCCAACCGAGTAGACACCTCCATAAACATGTCGCTAAATTCCACTCGTTGTATAGACGACCATGAACAAAAAGATTTGTACAATGGTAGATGACTGATACATTCGATCTGAATTTCAGATGTAGTACGTAGATTTTTCCCTAAGAGATACTAAGTTTATCGTTATCCGGGAAGTAGGTGCTTGGCAAGGAATTAATAACAAGTTTAAGAAAGCTAAAATATGTTTTTTTATCGCACCAATCTCGTTTTGAAAGGGACTTGTATCACTGATTTAAAATAGGCAAGGTTTTAAGATTTCACCTGCAGCAGTGTATTGATGTATGAAATAGCATGGATAATATGAAGCTCTATGTGATAAATAATTCATATGATAACATGGATATATATGAGCAATAACATTTACCACTGTCTCGTATGATACGAGCATAAATGGATACATTTGTCCACTTTGGCCCTGTTCCGTCTTGCGGGGTTGTCTTGGTATTTAGAGTAAACAGACAAAAGTCTGAGCTGTCCTAGTTAGTACTTCTATGGATCATTTACCCGTATAACAAGAGATTCTTGTGCTATACAGGGAAGGAGTTCGGGTACGTGTAATTGGTGACTGCTCAAGACTTCCGGTTTGTTTGCAGAACATTATAAAAGAAGCCGAGGAGAAAACAAGCAAAAACTTGCAGCTCGATCTGATACTGGCTATTAGCTACAGCGGGCGAAGAGATATCGTGCAAGCATGCGTGAACCTGGCCAACAAGTGTTAACAACACACTTCTCACATGGATCAATCTCTCAGAAATTGGGATGACAAGCCATGGATCACCAGGTTCTAGCCATTACAGGAAGAGAGAGGAACATGAGAGGAAGAGGAAGACAGAAGCGAAGGAGGCCGAAGCCGTCCCGTTCCAAGCCATGTACTCCAGTAGCCGTCCTCTCGTATAAGTAGCTGATGCGTCTTGTGGCTTCTCAGAAGCCCAAGCCCAGTATAGGTACAGGATGGCCCAGTCCACGTCGTAAGAGGGAAAGGTCGCTAACATTCCCCCCTCCTTAATTTTAGGCTTGACCTCAAGCCTATGCCATGTCGAACCGCCTGGATCCCACATCAGATGATGCTTCATGACTTCACTGAGGTCGCGATGGGTGTCGTAGTCGAGGCATGGTCACCGCGGAGTCGGTCAAAGCTGAGACATGGGTCGATGAAGAGCCCAGCTGCGCGATTACAGAGTTGCACTTGGAAGGCGCTGCACAGATGAGGTCGTCCTCGCCCTCGTGCATTGCAGTTCTCGCGCATCCAGACGAAGTAGTACCCCTCGGCACCGCAGACGGTGGTGGTCCGTCGATGGCGCACACGGCCGAGGAAGCAGGAGACTCATCTGGGTTTGATGCCGAAGTAGTAGCTGATGAAGTGGACTCATCGTCGTCGTGCTCGCCCACAGCCAGAGCCGCAGCCCACCCGGCGTACGGTGTGTCGTCGTAGAAGTTGGCTTGCGACATCTCGTTAGGCGTGGAGATGGTGGTAGAGATGGCGCACGCTGGCTCGGGTTCGAAGCAGCAGCGCTCAAGGACGATGACGCCAGTAGTCCCGCCAGTAGTCGTGGACGGCGTTGGTGTTGCCGACGGAATGATCGTAGACACCGACACTGTGATGGCACGACTTGGACATTGCGTCGAACAGGTGCCAGGCGTCGTAGCATCGATGTCAACACGACTGGATACGGCCTGGGGCTTGACGGAGGCGGACGCGGAAGAAGTCGAGGTCGCCATCGCGTCCGCGAACGCAGCATGACGCCGTGCCATCTTCTCCGCCCACACAGGGTCACGCCTCGCTCTATCTTCGGCGAGCTCGATGCGACGCCGTCGGCGCCTTGCCAGCTCGTCCGTTGGCTCCTCGACGGGCGCGTACCTCTCGAAGGCTGCCTTGACGCCCTCCTGCACGGCCGCCTCGATCTCGGCCTTCCAATCCATGGGTTTGATGGGGAAGATGGCCCTGGCTCGAATTGGGAATTGGGGTTTTTTTTTTTTTTGAAGGATTTTGCGTGGAGGAATCAACCGGCTCTGAATACCAAATGTTAACAACACACTTCTCACATGGATCAATCTCTCAGAAATTGGGATGACAAGCCATGGATCACCAGGTTCTAGCCATTACAGGAAGAGAGAGGAACATGAGAGGAAGAGGAAGACAGAAGCGAAGGAGGCCGAAGCCGTCCCGTTCCAAGCCATGTACTCCAGTAGCCGTCCTCTCGTATAAGTAGCTGATGCGTCTTGTGGCTTCTCAGAAGCCCAAGCCTAGTATAGGTAGAGGATGGCCCAGTCCACGTCGTAAGAGGGAAAGGTCGCTAACAACAAGGTTCATGCTGAGCTCCTCTTGCCGGACGACATCGACGAGTCTCTCTTCGCCAACCAGCTCCAGACGAGCGACTTCCCTTACCCTGACCTGTTTATCAGAACCAGTGGCGAGTGTAGGCTCAGCAACTTCTTGATGTGGCAGTCAGCCTACTCTGAGCTCTTCTTCACCAACACCCTCTGGCCTGATTTCGGGGAGGCTGACTATCTCGAAGCACTCATCTCCTTCCAGGGTAGAGACAGGCGATTTGGTCAAAGAAAAACTCCAGCATAAGTCCACAAAGATGGGTTCTTTACATGCAAAATGGCAATTAGGGAAATTTATGGTAAATAATGAGACCACTTTCCCCTTGAATTGTCATGGTGCCGTTAAGTTGTTCTATTTGTGACATTGGCGTTTTTGTGTGAGTTTTCCTTTTTTTCCTTTTTATAATTTGTCGTCGAATCTATTGGAGTTATATTGTATTTTCATGTATATCTGTATATTTTCCCATATGAGGGGGCATTCTGTATATTTGTCACATGTATATGTACTATATATTTCGGCCTTTGGCCTGGCAGGAATAAACTTGTTGTTTCCCTAAGATGGTATCAGATCTAGATTCTTTTGCTGCACGTGTATTTCGTGCTGATCCAATTTTCTTGTTTCTGCTCGATCCCGACCGTTTGCCCCTAACCAATTTGTTGTAGTCTCCATATTTTCTCGCATTGAGTTGTATATGCGGTTCTCCGGTTTGCTGCTAATGTCTGACGCGTTGTGCATCCCTAAATTGAGATCCAGCTGCTCCAACTAGAGTTCGTGTCATGGCCACGTCAGTTCCTGTCCACCGTTGGATCCTCTCATAGTCCGGTCGCAGCATCTCCTCTTCCAGCTCGGCCACCGTCTCCCCAAGATAATCCTACCGATGTTACCTCCGGCCATCGCTCCGGTTGCTGTCTGCCGCCACCCCACGGCCCGTCGTCACAATATCAGCCTACCGCCGTCCTTCAAGCTGTCAGGGCGGCTGCCCTTCGGGTCGTCTTCGCTCGCTTCCGGAACTATTCCTCTTTGTGGTTGAGTAAAAAATACAACAAAACATGTACAATGTCTTCAACATCGGGCTTTGTTGCCATCGCGTGGTTTCTAGTGATTTCTGTATGATACTAACTACACTGAGTTCGTTTGCTTTATGCGCATTTACATGCGTGGTTTTTGTCTCTAGGCCGTTTTTTTGGCGAGGTCACTTGTCCTCCCCGTACGGTTACTCCTATGGCTCCTACCAAGTTGACAACACCGGCTTAACAAGTTGATGCTTCTCATGCTGATAAGGAAGCATTAACACTGCACATGACACTTTCGGTTTGTGCCTATAATAATCAGGTCATGGATTTCAACGATGTTCTTAACATTTATCGTCATAATTTGGTTGCCTACACTCAGTCGGTTGATGATGACGCTCTTGCTATTCTCATTTCCAGTGTTCTTCCTCAGTTTTCTTATGAGGTTATGTGCCTGACTATTGTCTCTAAGATGTGGTATTGCTTTATGATATATCCGTTGACAACCGACGAGGATCCCTTTTAACCTCTAATCTTCACGGAATCACGGATCCCAAAGCGTCCACTGCATCCACCAAGAAGGTTCCTTCATACTTGTATCTAAGCTTGCATGGATATAATCTGAAACAAGAATTATAGAGTAAAATTTATCATATGGTGAAAAACTTATGTCGTGCGACAATTATTTTTTGCTTAAACTAGCATGGTGGCCCTTGCTAATACGAGAGCAACATCCAAGTATGTAAACAAACATGCTTATGGGTCTACGGAAACTTATATTATGTGATTAAAATTAACATGGTTCTATATTCACCACAAATATTATACTAAATAAAATATCACTTGTGTGTGAAAGAGCATGTGTTGCCCCATGTGTGATTTTGGTAATTAATGACAATCTCTATGGACTAATTTTTGCATTGAGATATCTTTATAGATCGAGTCCATGAAGAAGTTTGGAGTTCATGTGTTGGACTCTAGAAGAGTATATGATGACCAAGGTTCTATCCAAGGATTTATATATGAAGAATGGTCATGTGTAGAGATGAGCTTATTGCAAGAGTGGCTTGGAAAAGAAGATTGAGTGAAGATTCATGTTTATCTCCAAGCCATCATCATATCAAGACAAGAAGTATATGAAGCGCAAGTGGATTCTTGAAGACGGAGCTTAGCGAGGCTCTCCCATAATGGAGTATGGGGGAGCATTTAGAGATATCTTCATCAAGCATGTGCTAGCAAGCGCAATCAAGAAAGGTGGTCCACTTGAAGAGATCAAGATCGTCATCATCTAGCTCAAGTGGAATGCGCAAGGCAAAGGTATGATCTTGATAGGTTTTCTATTTTACCGGTCTCATGTTGTTAGTGGGAGACCGGGTTATAGGATAGACGGCGTACTATCAAGAGGGGCTCTCAAGTGAGTAACTTGATCGCATCTTTGTGGAGAGGCTCAAACCTTTGCATTCTTGGCATATCATCTTTCTTGGTTCTTATTTGGCTTTTATCCATGTGAGAATTTAGAGCTTGTGTTCATCTCCATACCAAGCTCTAGTTCATCAAAAAAGGGTTTCAAGTGAATATCTTGTGGTGTTTTTGATGTTGGAGGTTTTACCGGTTCGTCGTTTCTAGAGAGGTCAAACTCTCTCCTTGTGGTCTCCTCCTCACATGATGGACTATGATGTGTATATGCATGATCTTGTAGTGCTTGTGATTATCTTCGGAACAAGCCCAAGATCATTGAAAACGGAGTCCGGATGAAAACTTGTTTGCATTCTCGGCTTTGGAAATATTATCGGTCCACTTCAAGATAGGGTCCACACCTTCCCAAGATAGGGTCCACACCTTCCCATGTGCTTGTGATTTTTGTAGGCTTGCTCTTGTCGTTACCTTTCCAACGCAATTGGATTCACCTGATTTGGAGTTCGGACGAGAAAGTTATTGCATTTCAGGATTTGCTGCTCTGCTGGTTTTTCTGTCCGGAGTCTCCGTGGTTTTAGGTCCGAAGTCTCCGGCCCCTGGTTTTGAGGCTAAGTGCCTCGCGCACGGCGCTTGCGGTATCGAGGCCGGAGTAGGTCCGGAGTTTCCCCGGAGTTTCCGGCAGGGCCGGAGTTTCCGGCCCATCTGGTTTTTCTGCGTTGCTGCTCTGCTGGTTTTTCTGTCCGGAGTCTCCGTGGTTTTAGGTCCGAAGTCTCCGGCCCCTGGTTTTGAGGCTAAGTGCCTCGCGCACGGCGCTTGCGGTATCGAGGCCGGAGTAGGTCCGGAGTTTCCCCGGAGTTTCCGGCAGGGCCGGAGTTTCCGGCCCATCTGGTTTTTCTGCGTTGAAGAGCTTCGCGATGGCAGCCGCTGTTTTGAAACCGGAGTTGGTCCGGAGTCTCCCCGGAGTCTCCGCCCAGACCGGAGTCTCCGGCCTTTTGTGGTCCGGAGTCTCCGGTGTTAGTTTTCTGCAAACGGTTTTTCCCTGCTCTCCCCGGTCCGGAGTCTCCGCACTTTTGGTCCGGAGTCTCCGCACTGGCCGGAGTCTCCGGCCTCCGTGGTCCGGAGTCTCCGGTCTAAGTGGCTGTAACGGCTCTTTTTCTGGGAGGGGTATTTATACCCCTCCACCTACCTTCAGCCACTTAGCTCTTCCAAGCACGTTTTTCCCCTTCTCTCTCCTCCATTGTTGACCTTGGAAAGCTTGCCCCTCTCCCAATTCCTCCCATGATTCTTGCATATCTTTGAGGGATTTGAGAGAGGAGATCTAGATCTACATTTCCACCAATCCATTCCTCCTCTTAGTGAGGGGAACCTAGTAGATCTTGATCTTGGAGTTCTTGGTGTTTCTCCTCCTTTGTTCTTCCTCTCTTATTCCCCCATAAGCATTTGTTGCTTTGTTGGAATTTGAGAGTGAAGGACTTGAGCACTCCGTGTGCTCTTGCCATTGCTTTTGTGCATCGGTTTGCTCTCTCCACGAAGATTCGTGGAAGTGAAAGTTCGTGAGTTTGTTACTCTTGGGTCATTGGACCCTAGACGCCTTTTGTGGCGGTGCAAGGCCTTTTGTGGCCGCTTGGGAGCTCCCGATCCTTTTGTGGGTTGTGCCTCAAGTTTGTTGTAAGGGACTCGATTTCCGCCCAAAAGGAAATCAATAGTGGAAGGTGAATCGAGCTTTTGGGCAAGGTTCATCGGAGAATAGGGTGAGGCCATTTGTGGCATCTTGAGTTTGATACTCACACCCCTCCAACCAGACGTACTCCCCCAAAAAGGAGGAACTCGGGAATACATCGCCGTCTCCGCGTGCCTCGGTTATTTCTATACCCGAGCTCTTTACTTATGCAATTTACATTGTGATAGCCTTCGTGCGTGAAGTTATATATCTTGCTATCACTTTGTTGCTTGACTTGCTTAGCATAAGTTGTTGGTGCACATAGGTGACATAGTTTATTTAGGTTGTTGGCTTGTTAATTTAAACATCTAGTTTTATTCCGCAATTAGCAAGACTAAACCAGAAAAGTTTTTAAACGCCTATTCACCCCCCTCTAGGCGACATCCTTGTCCTTTCAGTGTGGGATACATCTTTACTCATCTTTAATTTGTGGTGGATTAATTTATGTTGCCATGAAAAAATAGAACTTATCTTGTTTTTGTAAATGGTGTTATCAGTTAAGTACACATAATTAATTAATGTACATTGCAAGATAGAATTTATATTTTATTGTAAGTGGGGAACTTAGCTTATACGTACGCTTCACTTTGAATAGATTTAAGTTAACAAAACCTATATTTTGATATGTAAATAATAATTTCTCGGCGTGATGAAGTTTAGCTGTAGTTACTAATTTGAATTAATAGTGATTATTTAAAAAACATACATCATATAAAAGGCCATAAGATATCACACTAGTATAGAACGACATACCGGACACCCCTCTATGAAAATGGCATTAGTTAGGCGACGAAAAATCGTGATTTGACCATTGCCGACGAGGCCTGACAGAACTGGGTCGCGGCTAGCCCGTCAACATTGGTTACGGAGAAATTCAAATCTCCGTCACTCATTATATTGGCAATGGTCATATATTATGACCCATTTCCAATATGTACATCTATGGCAACGGAAACTTTTCGGAACCCGTTTCCAATGTGGACACGTTCCATCTCCTTGGAATTGGAAGCGATCCGAATAAATGCAGCAGCGTAGTGGAACCATTCACTACTACTTAAAAAACCCCGATCCCTGCTATCTTAGTACGTCATAGAATCCTTCTCTCTCGCTCCCTGCTAGTGATTAGCCAAGATGCCTCATAGATGGGAATCACAGGAACGCACTCCGTCACCGCCCGACAGTTCCGCCATCAGCGACGGGTCTGTTGACAGACCGGGGGACCACCTGTCGCTGCCGTCCAGCCTGGATTATGAGCTTGCCGAGTGGATGGAAGGGACCAAGGAGAAGCCGAAGGTTGATTCCGATGAAGAGTCGGCCGAGGAGGAGGAGGACGACGACGACGACCAGGAGGAGGAGGAGGAGTCTTTTTTTTCAAAATTATTTATATAGAATGCATGATCTGTACCATTTATACGCAATTATGGTAAAGATCTCGAAGATTATGATCTAATAAATATCTCTTTAGCCTCCAAAATATAATCGCAATGACAGTTTCTAGTGTATGATTAAGTAAGAATATTTATAGATACGTACAAAGTATAAAGTGAACCAATGATATCAATGGTTGTACTACCTGAAAAGAACGGAAAATTAAAGAGAATCAAAACAACTAAGCTACTCACTCTGTTTCAAAATATAAGTCATACCACCTACTTTCAACACACATGTATCTAGACATGTTTTATTGCAAGGTTCATGTGAACCTTGCATGAACCTTACACTAAAACATGTCTAGATACATGTGTGTGGAAAGTAGGTGGTGCGACTTATATTTTGAAACGGAGGGAGTAGAAACCAAACTTTGAACACTAATATATTACAAAATAGACTTTAACCTTTTTTATCAATCCTCTACTAGCGGGGCATGCCCGTGGGCTATTACCTCCCGTACGTGGAGTCAGATTTTGAGCACATGTGATTCATTGGATTGGTAGTGTTTTATGCGCTATCCGTAAGTACCCACGAGGCTCCTTTTTAATCTCCAATCTTCAGGGATCTTGGATCAAACACTTCATCCACTTCGATTTGAGATTGCATGGCAATAAACTTAAATGAGAATTATAGAGTAAAATTTTATCAACGGGCCTAAACTTTTCTATCGTGCTGCATATAATTTTTTCTTTAAATAGTTTAGCACTTTCATAACTTCGTTCCTTAATTCCTACAAGGCATGAATATCAAGAAGGTTCCGTCTAAAAATGAATATCAAGAAGGTGTCTCTCACCTACACCTTTAGATCATAGTTAAGATATATAACCACTCAATATGCTCTATGTTCTAGCCCAAGTGGGAGCTGACCCGCCTTACCATAGAACATTTTATATGGTGTCATACCCATTGGATTTTTAAGTGCTCCTATATGCCCATATATCATAATTTAACCTCAAGGACTAGTCGTTTAGTGAGCGGTTTACCATCTTTTAGAGGATCATCTTGATCTCTATTGGAGAGTTTTATTTCCCCACTTATTTGATGATGATATGATGACACTGTGTTTGGATGTAGGAAAGTTTCCTGTGAATTGAATTGGGCTGGCAATTCCATTTCCCAGATGGAAAGGAAATGGTGTCCAATTCCAATTCCGCTGTGTTTGGATGTCATCATCAAATAAGTGGGGAAATAAAACTCTCCAATAGAGATCAAGATGATCCTCTAAAAGATGGTAACAGGGAATTCCACGTGCCCATGAAAAGATTGAAACAAAACTTGATATCAAGAGGAGGAGAAGAATAAAAAACAAAAGTAAACTCTTTTACCGGAGATTGGGAGCGGCTCTTCGGTCCAAATCAGATATCAGCATTTGATATCAGTCAAGCTAATTTAGCATGCAGAGTGCTGAATGATAACGACTGCCATAATGAGAACTGTAATTAGCAGTTTTGAACCAAACCAAATATTAGCAGAGAATAGAACAAGCATGTGAGATTAAACTATGGAAACAGAAGACGAATAGAACAAGCATACTACAACACACGCCGGTGGGTCACTAGTCAGACAAAATTCAGCTCAAGTGGCAATAGATTAGCAAGGGAACAGATCTAAACTGGGCCAGATTCGCAGAAGAGAACAGCAGCGTCATACCTCGTGCTGCCCAAGCTCCCGATTCACCCTCTTCCTCTGGAACAGAGAATAGAACAGCAGCGTCAGAACAAACCAGGGGTATGAATCGGCTCAGAAAGAGGCAGAGGAGGGCGCGACCATCCCGCCGCCGGCCCCATCCCGCCGCCGGCCACAGCCCGCCGCCGGCCCCATCTAGGGTTTCCGAGGGCGGCGCGGAGCAGAGAGGGAAAGGACGGCGCGGCGGCGGGAGCAGAGAGGCGAAGGAGGGAGAGAGCACGGAGGCGCTCGAAGGAGAGGGAGGGGAGAGGTGGTTACCTGGCTCGGCGAAGGAGAAGGACGGCGCGGTGGCGGGAGCACAGACGCGAAGGAGGGAGAGAGCACGGACGGCTCGCTCGCGTTCTGTTTCGCGAGGGGAGGAGAACGACTCGCTCGCTCGCTGTTTCCGCGTGATTCCCAGGCTCCAGGGTCGGAAACATTTGGCCCGAGCGTACACTTGCGCGGGGGTGGGCTGGGAATTGCTCCAAGTTTCCAAGCCCAAATTCCCTGACCAGTCCAAACAACGGAAACTGTTGTCCAATTCCAGATTCTCTAATTCCAGGGCCCAATTCTCACATCCAAACACAGTCTCACATCCAAACACAGCGGAATTGGAATTGGACACCATTTCCTTTCCATCTGGGAAATGGAATTGCCAGCCCAATTCAATTCCCAGGAAACTTTCCTACATCCAAACACAGTGTCATCATATCATCATCAAATAAGTGGGGAAATAAAACTCTCCAATAGAGATCAAGATGATCCTCTAAAAGATGGTAACAGGGAATTCCACGTGCCCATGAAAAGATTGAAACAAAACTTGATATCAAGAGGAGGAGAAGAATAAAAAACAAAAGTAAACTCTTTTACCGGAGATTGGGAGCGGCTCTTCGGTCCAAATCAGATCAAAGAGAAGAAGAGGAAAATCGTTTATAACAGCAACACAACTGATACGATGGATGCACACCACCCAAATCTAAACAGCAGGAGAGGTCCGACAGGAGCCATGTTCTGTTGTTTTCGTGTGGATGCGGGAGGGGGGGGGGGGGGGGGGGGGGGTAGTTGAGTTTATGTGAGATTTACTTTATCAATGCAAATTGGATTTTGATAGAAGAGTACATTGTTTATCTTAGAACGGAGAAACATTATTTCTATCTAAAAATCAGAAAGAATTTTGCTGATTTATTTATTTCTATATCCAATTCATGAAATTGATACATTGTTTAATTAATGATATCATTTAGGAAAATGAAACACCATATATGCATCCTAGTGGAACACACTACCTTCACCAATGACATGTCTTTTTATGGCATGTTTTCAAGACAATAACTCAAATACTACTCCCTCCGTTCAGATTTAATTGACACACATTTTGTTACACATGGATGTATCTAGACATCAAACAAGTATAGATACATCCATATTTGGATAAAACCAAGTCAATTAATTTGGAACGGAGGGAGTACCTAACAAGTTAAGACACATCGTATAAGACGACATGGAATCGATCTCTCAGTTTTTTTTTTTTTTTTGCGAAGTTCGAATCTATGTCCTCTCTCCTCTGCAAGCCTGCCTAACAATTGCACCGCTTCCTATATAATGCACGTACGTAGAGAATTTCTCCGTCTCCAAAACAATCCCGAACCTTAGCCGCCGGAGTAGATCGATCAATCGATAGAGATGAAGCCCGCGGCGGATACGGACCAGCAGCAACAGCAGCAGGAGCAGATCAGCGACGACGAGAGGCTGTTCCTCCACGCGGCGGTGCTCGCGGCGACGGTCCCCGTCCTGCTCAGCTGGTTCGCGGGCGGCGAGGAGGCGCCGCGCGCGCTGTTCCGCGTCGCCTACCCGCTCTTCTGCGCGTGTCGCTTCTCCACCACCGCGTCCGGTGCCACGACTCGCCTGACGATGGCCACGACGATAGTCTTGTCCCTCGCGTACGGCGTCCTCCTCACCTGCATCACCAGCTTTATGATCCCCAGCCGCAATCTCGGCATGGTCATCATGTACCTGGACTCCCTCCTCGCCGCCGGGTTCTTCGGCAGCACTCTCGCCCAGCACATGGAGAAGAAAACCCAGCACATGGAGAAGAAAAAGGCCGCCATTGGCGACGCAGACACAACTAGCACCGTTGAAAGGAGGAGGATGCGTAGGAGCCCCGCGGTTCTCTTGTTCGTTCTCACGGTGCTCGGCAGCGCTGCCGCTGTCGCGTGGGTGTGGTGCCCCCTCCCGGGCATCTACCCGCTGGACGTCGTGTTCGCCCTCTCGCTGCTCCTCGTGCACCACACCCATGCCGCGCTCTTCATGCTGACGGGCTCCGGCGGGCGCGACAGTTCCGCGGTCCTTCTGTTGAAAGGCTCCGCGTGCATTGTGTGTGTGGTTTGGGTGTCCTCTATGATTTTTGTCGGCCCGCTCGTCGGGGTCACCGTGTTGTGGCTCTGTGTGCTGGTGTACACGGCGTTGCTTGGCTACTTCGATCATATTCATACACACCAGGTAGGTACATCCAAATCTTCCTGATTGTTCAAAATGTTACCTACTTACCTAGCTAGCTAGTGTAGCTTAATTTGGTGGTTATATAAGTCAAGGAGATTTGAGTTTTTCTGCAGTACATTACTCTGTTGACAGCGTGAAATCTGAAGCTCTTGTCTTTTAATGTAAAAAGGTTCAACAATTGGCTGCAGTTACCTGTCCTTGCTACTTTTTTTTGTCTAGACAAATTAAATCATCAGACGCTCCTAATTCAGCATCAGAGTCATCCATTAGCTTCTAATTCGAACTTCTGAAGACAGCACAAACAAGGAGTACGCGATATGTGCGCGAAATTAAGTTGCCTCGGAACTCGTGAGGCTGTTGCTAGTTGTTGGATGTGAATGCCCAAATACCCTGAATGACGTTACATGCACTGCATACTCTTCCTGTCGTTTGATCCTAGTCTGTTTCTGGCGTGCAACTAACTGCAGGTACGTATATTCACATTCTCATACAGCTGCGTTGATCGAGAATGCCCACTCCCTCCAACAATAGTACTAAGTAGCATCACAGAACAGAGAGGCAACAGTTTGGACTGGCAAGTGCTAGTTTCAGTTGGGACACACATGTGGTGCAAAAAACTAGTCAAGCATTCGTTAATTTCTCCCTTGCAAATATACGTGTTGTGTGCAAGTGCTGAGGTTGATGCGTGTCATGGTACCACACAAAAGGAGGAAGCACAAAGTTACAATATCTAACTACGAATATGAATATTCACTTTTCATATTATCTATCAATTATTGTTACATATATGTGAGAGCAACATGTTTGGCCCTTAAACTAAAGAGAGCAACATAGCACACATGACATGCCAAAATCTGTTTGTTTTTTTGAAAGGGGAAACTAAGGCCCGACCTCTGCAACGAAATGATGTACACAACCCTTGTATTGTAAAGTTCGGAAAGATAAAAGTAAACAAATTCGAAGCCACATGCCTCGCGACAACAACTCCACCAGGCTACCACTAACTTATCGGTTATTGATTCCATGAGAAACATGTTCGACCAAGAAGAAGGCTGAAGGCCAATAAACGAGCATTTCCAAAGGTATCTTTTTTACGAATCTTGTCAAGAGGGCATGATTAATGAGGGAAACCAGCCACAAGACCATAAAAAGCTTGCTTCATCTAGAAAAAAACGAAAAAAATAACGCAAATCGTTTAAGCCCAAGACCACCCGATACCAAGCCTTTCAACATATGTGATTGGACACTAACCTCTGCCAAGTCGTGGATCACCTTTGGCGTGAGTGGCTTTATGTACATCTCCCGATATGGCTTCATCCTCTTGAGGTGGATAACTATACACTCTAGAATTTTCTTGGGCTCTGAGAAAAACAATCTTAATTACACTCTAGAAGACTATGTTAAGATACGTTTTAACACACACACACACTTTGGAGCTCTCCTCCAATATATCTGATGGTTTTAAAATGGACTAGAACACATGCCTAAATACTATTTCCTCCGTTGCTAAAAGGAAGACAAAGATTATAAAGTATGGACAAGTTTTAGAAACAACTATAATACTAGCTAGATAGATATCATAAGAAAACATATTTCATGACGTATCAATATTTATTTTGTATTGTACATGTTAATCATTTTTCTAACAATTTGATCAAACTTTGCATAGTTTGAATTTTTTAAAAATAAAACGCTTTTTTAGGAAGTGAGGTTGTTTAAGTCGTCTAAGCTACATTACTATGTCGAGGCTTGTTTTTTGTATTTAACGTTAGACTTGTGTGAAAAAAATATTTAAATGTAATGACAATGTTATAGGTTAATTTTAAGTGTAATAGAAAACTATATTTGGATCGAGAAACAACAACAAAAATCAAGAAGGAAAGAAAGAAATAGGAAAAAATGAGAAAGAAATGTCTGTCATAGAGCAAATCGTGATTGAATACTAACCTCTGCCAAGTCGTGGATCACCTTTGGCGTGAGTGGCTTCGTGTACATCTCCCGATATGGCTTCATCCTCTTGAGGTGAATAACTATACACTCTAGAATTTTCTTGGGCTCTGAGACAAACAACCTTAATTACACTCTAGAAGACTATGTTAAGATACGTTTTAACACACACACCCACTTTAGAGCTCTCCTCCAATATATCTGATGGTTTTAAAATGGACTACAACACATGCCTAAATACTATTTCCTCCGTTGCTGAAAGGAAGACAAAGATTATAAAGTATGGACAAGTTTTACAAACAACTATAATACTAGCTAGATAGATATCATAAGAAAACATATTTCATGATGTATCAATATTTATTTTGTATTGTACACGTTAATCATTTTTCTAACAATTTGATCAAACTTTGCATAGTTTGAATTTTTTAAAATAAAACGCATTTTGAGTAAGTGAGGTAGTTTGAGTCGTCTAAGCTGCATTAATATGTTGAGGCTTGTTTTTTGTATTTAACGTTAGACTTGTGTGAAAAAATATTTTAATGTAATGACAAGTGTAATAGAAAACTATATTTGGATCGAGAAACAACAACAAAAATTAAGAAAGAAAGAAAGAAATAGGAAAAAAATGAGAAAGAAATGTCTGTCATAGAGCGATATAGTACCACCAAGTCCACAAACATATATATTCCATGGCTCAATTGAGTCAAAGTCTTTTCCCACGAACTCCATGGCGATGCCGAGAGAAAACGTTGCATAGAGATTGGTAGACCAGCTTTGAGCGTTTTGTTTGTCCCCCATCCCCTTCCCATTTCTATTTTTTATTTAATTTAGCAAGAATCAATATTTATCTATTTTAAAATAGTAGGTTTTCTTTTATTTCCGCAAAAAATCAATGATTTCACAATACTCGTCCGAGTTTTTTTAGACTTGTGTTATGGATTCGACCCATCCGACTACAGCTTACTCGACATACTCTTATGTGAATGTATGTGGTTGTCTAAAACCAACTCAAGTAGATGTCATAGATTTACATGGTCTCGGAAAAATGTTACCAATTTCGAGGCCGGGCGCAAATAGGAGTATGTGGACTTGTTTTATGGATTCGATCCATCCGGTACGGCTTACTCGACATGCTCTATCAAAGAAACAAAAATGAGTTTTTATTGGACAAGTCAAAATTTAGTATCTCGGAACCCCATGTCTCACCTTGGAGAAGCTCGTCCGGGCACTGGTCCTCCTCTGGTTCTCTGTTCTGGCGATACCTTCATGCGGATTTCCTTGTGCTAGCGACATTCTGTTCCATCGAAAGCCTTATGTTGGCAGCTAAACAGATACCAACTCCATCGACACCTAACGCAAACGTACGAAAGTTGGATAGATTATGTACCTTGGTCCTTAAACCGACGCACATTATGTTCCGTCGGAAATTTCCCTAGGTAATGGTTGTCGAAGCCTCGCTTGATGCTCAAAGCCTCAAACTAGAGAGCACGTCGCAGGGGTGGGCTCATTCAGACCAGTACTAGAACTAGAAGGTAATGACAAACTTATTTGGCAACATGTTATGTGAAATAGATCACAAGTATAGAATTATCATTATGGTGGGAGCGTTAGCCGTTATTTGGTATCTTTGGCTATGTAGAAATAATTTGGTCTTTAATGGTAAGACTTCTTCCACTTTGTGATGTATCTATGTGTATATTTTTGTTCCGTTCATGGTCATCTCTATAACGTTTGGATAGCAGAGATATGTTTTTGCCAGGTACGTACATGATTGAGCGGCAAGGAATATTTTTATCCCACATGCATGGTAGTGTAGTTTACGAATCGTCTTTCCATTGTCTTAGGCATTCCTACGAGTTTTTCACATTGTTGTATTGTGCCATTTTTTTGTCTTTTTTCTTTTGTTTTTACGACTGTGTGAATCCTATCAATGCATAGGTCGGGTGTGAACACATACAAATTATCGGTTGATCCTAATTAAATTATGTGTTTAATAAAGCACCCTTATTAAAAGAAACAAGGCAGTGGCACTATTTGTCATTAAGGATGTCCTGGATCTTCGGCGTAATTATCTGCTGCCTCCTGCCGGATGGTCAGGTAATAGTCCATGACCACGTAACACTCCTTGGCAACACAAAACTACGGGTTGCATGTTGTGAAGACCAAGCCACATCTTGAGAGAATTCTACACTCCGATGGTCACACTTGTATCAAGGATGGGCAACGATGGTACTTGCTCCGTTTAGAATTACCTACATCCTGGGTTTAGTGAAAATCAAGCTAGAATTACCTACATCCTTGGTTTAGTGAAAATCAAGCTTTGTAACGTTTGACCACGTATATAGTCGACACATAGCAACAACTATAATTTTAAATACACATAATATTAAAATATAATTTATAATGATTCTATAACACTAGCATAGTGCCCGTGCGTTGCTACGTCGCACATAGAATTATATGAGTAACTTTTCACATGTTTAAATTCGTAAGTCAACCAAATCCAAATGGCATGGAGTACTTGCCTGTATTTCGTACCATGCAATGCAATAGGTAAAACCACAACACAATTTAAGTCATATAGTATAGATGAGTAAATTTTCATATGTTTAAATTTGTAAGTAAACCAAATCCAAATGGCATGGAGTACTTGACCTGTCTTTTGTACCACCCAATAGTAAAAACCACAACACAATTTAAGTCATATAATAGTGAAAATTACATGACACCAATTTTGTAATGGAACATATTTCCCGATTTTTACTAAATATTTTTAAGCACATGAAAGTATGTCCTGAAACTTTATAACAGATTAGACAACTAATAAAAAGTATTGACAATCTTAATCATATTCCCTATTCGAAAAAGTGAAGTGATGTGGCGTATTTGGTTAATCAATTTTCCCTACTAAATTTCCACCACACTTTCTTATGTGCACAGCACCGCTCTTCCTATTCTTCTTGTGCTTTTCTTTCTTTTCTTGTTTGGTCATCCGAGACACTGAATCCATCACAAAGAATGGACACCAGCGGACGGAAATCTCCTTTTGTGGCTTTGTAAACTTTGACCACCTATATAGTGACAAAACTAGAATCAACTATAATTTTAAATTCTACTATATAATATGACTTGAGGTGGTGATGATGGTATGTTTTTTCAGTACCCCTAATTTCGATCAAATTTACAGCCGCTGCCACTGCGTAAGTCAAATAAACGATTCACATCGTCCCCGTCACCCATATGGGAAAGCAAAGAGGACCGACGCCTCCGTCGATTGGAGTCCATGCGGGGGTGCAGGGGAGCCGAGAGGCACGAGAGGCGGGCTGACGGCGGCATATTTCGGGACAGCCTGTGCCAATCCACACCGGTGATAATGATCCCCTCCCGCGCCTACGAGTCCGTCTCGGTGAGGATCGATCCCCTATCCCCCACCAACAACGGTAGCAGCCGGAGAGCCCCGTCAGGAAGGCGGCGAAACAGTTCCTGTCGAGGACTCCTTCTGCCTTCTACAACACGAGGCGCGGCAACAGCGCACACGAGGACGCCCTGAGAAGACTATGCTCTCCGACCGGTTCGCGGCCAGGCGTGCTGGAAGAGCTTGACCAGGTCGGGCACCTCCGCTGCTCATAGTTCAAGTAGGTCGCGTCGTTTGCCGCGATAGATCTCGATGTCGTGGTCCTGCTCTGCCTCAGCTGCTGCCAGCGAGAGAGATCGACAGAGGAAGAGAGATTACGCGCCTCCACTCCTGCATGTGAGACATTCAGAGGATAGATTAGACATATAGATTGGTGTGGCTTTGTGTTCTGTGCTGCTTCGCTGCTTATTGCTGATTGTTCCTTTTTCTCCATGATCCCAATCCAGTAGACACTACATGCCAAACCGAAGCCTAACCTATCAAAACTAAAGTACCCGTGTCATATTACTACAGCATTTTAAGGTACAAGGCCAACAGAAGAAACATGCATGGTTTATTTATTTTTTTGCGGGGGAAAGGAATTACATCAAGAAGGGGTAGGAGAGCAGTCCCTAAGCAAGGCTAGCCTAATCGCCTGAGGGGGATCAACCAGCCATAAACGAGAAAGACTCTGCAATCTACCTATCGCCGCTAAGGAATGGCTCACGAAATTAGCATCCCTGTCCACCTTAGCGCATTTAATATCCTTTTCCCGAATCATCTCCTTGATCGCCTGTACCTTTGAAGTGTACTGGGACATGTCTGGATCAGAGCTGCTAATCATGCTAAGCGCTTCAGCACAATCTGACTCCAAAATCATGGTCCCCTGAGAGTGCAGCAACGCCTGCTCCAGCCCCAGCTCCATGGCGGCCAGCTCAGACTCCAGAGCATCGATACAATGAGGAATGCTCCAGCAGGCAGCGAAGATCAACTTCCCATTGTGGTCTCTCAGAACCATACCCGCACCTGCAGCTTCCGGAGTGAAGGCGCCATCAACATTCAATTTCAGTATACCAGGCGGGGGTTTTGACCACTTCTTCACGGCTATGTTCCTCTTCTCTGTTCCGGGTTTGGCCACATTGTAACCACAGTCGCTGACCACCATCTTCCCTTTCTCAAAATCACCGGCAGGGAATTGTTTTAGCAGCTGCAAAGAATCCATGTAGCTGACAAGAAAACGTCTTGAGCCTTCAACAGATGGTAAGGGTTTGTCATGAGTGATCTCATTGTGGGCAAACCATATTCTCCAGAGAACCATGAGCATCATAGCCCTTTGATGTTCAGCCAGCTGGGGCAGCAGGTGTAGCAGCCATTCAGATCCATTATGAATGAGCAAGGACTCGCTAGGAAGCGGCCACACCTCCCTCATTGCATCCCAGAGCGCATGCGCATGAGGGCATCGCACAAAAACATGCATGGTTTATTGACTATTTATCATTTTATTTATGTTAATTATTCTGTTGTATAGAGATTATGTTGTATCCAATTTTTGTCACTATTAATTTTAAGGTCTCCTTTGATTCATAGGATATGAAAAGTGTAGGAATAGGAAACCTAAAGGATTGGAGTGGCATGTCTAATTGAATCCTATGGGATTAGAGATTCTTTTTGATTGCGTGAAGAAATTTTTCCATGAGGTTGGATCTCATGTTCTTTTCCTATAGGATTTGCACTACAAGATTCCTATGAGAATAATTCCTACGGGATAAAATCCTATGAATCAAACAAGTTCAATAGGAAAATTTCCTATAGGAATCAATCCTCCAAAAATCTTACCATGTTCCTTTGAATCAAAGAGGCCCTAAAATTTATACCCGTTGCAATGCACGGGCACTATGCTAGTACACATAATATGAAAATATTGTTTATGGTGATTCTATAACATTGGTCTTATAATATAAATGTTTTAGTAAAAATTTAATTTATTAAACCTAGAACACAAAGTAATAAACATCAGAGAAAGAGGGAAGCCACTGCATATGCACCAAAAGTGTTAGTCCGAATTAGTGAGCCGGCCATGGGATAATGGCAATCAACGAAGACACAAGGCCAAACATGGCATCCATAAAATTAGGTAGCTCCAGAAATTATCTAGCCATGGATAGAGGAAGCGCTCTGTGCATGCATGCACGCACGAATGCAATTTCCCTCTTCCCGCATGTTCCTCTTCGCCTCTCCTTATTTTGTACTGGCACTTCTATTTGCTACTTGCTAGCTTGAATCTTCTCCTTCCATGACATAATAAAGATGAGTAGGCTAGGATAAAATTTGCATGCGAACCCAACAAACAATTCGATCGATCCGCACACACATCAGCTGCTTGCTTGCTTGCATGCTATAATCAACAGAAGATAACTGAGGGAGGAGCTACCAAATTAACAACCTACATGGCCGGCATATCCTCCTGCGCATCGGCGGCGGCTAGGGCTGGGAGACCATGTGTCGGCGCGACGATGGTGAGGTCGTCGCCGCGGATCTCGAGGACGCGCCTGCGCCGGCGGAATGCTGGTGGGAGGTTTGGCCTGGATTCCAACTCTGAACTCCAGGTTGGCACGTAGTATACATATACATATATAACGGCAGGAAAGGTTTATATAGCTGCTGGGAAGCCTGACAGAATGCATGTATATGCATGCAGGTGAATATGAAACCGTCGTCGTCAGGCAGCTCCAAGGTAGAGATCGAGCTGGTGGCGACCAACACCGGCAGCCACTTGGCGCTGCACTGGGACGCGCTGCAGCCGGGGAGGAGCGAGTGGGTGGTGCCGCCGGCGGGGATGAGGTTGCCCGAGGGGACCATGAGGACGAACGACGACGCCGCGCTCAGGACTCCCTTCAAAACCGTACGTATTAATTGTCTCCAAACAAAATTAATTTTCCTGTAGTTTTAGTTTTAAGCATATACTCTATGTATACATGCTTGGAAGAACACGGCCGCACGGGTGAATTGTATTCCACCCGTTTCATAATTCTTGTAATGATTTTAGTGCAAATTTGAACTAAAACCACAGCAAGAATTATTGAATGGAAATAGTACATAAAAAATAACGAGTGCCCATTTGCATGTGTACTTACACAGGCGGGAGAAGATTTTCAAATTCAAATGTCGACCAAAGCTTCCGTACCCATATGTGCACGTACAAAAAAAAGTAGAATCCATGGTACAACTTGTGGAATGTTGCTCGAGCGATCTGCTAGCAACGATATTCCTAACAGAGAAACTGAAAAGGGATGTTGAAATATACGTATCCATCTTAAAATAGAAACGGATGTGGAAAATATTGTGATTTAGTTTACGAATAAAATACAAATGTGAAATTGGATTCTGAAGCAAATGTGGATACGAGAGAGGATATTATTGGTGTCCCAAAAACAAAAGGTAGACAATTTCAATTTGCAGCCCTATATGCCATTGTCCAATCTTAAAACAACAAACAAGTGGTGAAATGTATTTTCCTACGAATGAACTATAAACTGTTGCATGTTAAATTAATATATTTATCTTTGTAGGATTCTATGGTTGACTTGCTGTAAGCCACGAGTCTACTACTCCGTTATATTTGACTGCACCTCTCCCCTATCATCATGAGTTCGAATCATATAATATGAAAGTATATTTTATAATGGTTCTAATAATATTGATTTGATGTTGTAAATGATGATGTATTTTTTTACATACTTGATCAAATTTTACAGTTTGACTTCGACTTAAACTAATATGCTCTACATTTTGCCAAAAAGGGAGTATTGTTTTTACTACGCCTATGTGAATTTTTCAATACTCTGTAGTCAGTGGCGAAGGACGGAAAAAAATTGAGGTCGGGCGAACTCTCAAGTAAAAAAATTGAAACTCAAAATTGTCTAGCAGATAGAACCTACAAACATGCTAGCGACAATGAATCTTTAGTGCCATCTAAAAACCCTTTATTGAGAAAACTCTACTTTCTTTTGATTTTTTTAATTAATCTGTACCATGAGACCACCACAGGGAAGAAACGGTAGTCGGCTAGCCACCGGCCGGCCCAAAAGAACTCTAGCTTGACGCCGGCTTATTTATGACTTTTTTTGGACTTAACCTTATAAGGCAAACAAGCACTTAAATAGATGATGTTGGCTTTTGACTAGATAATGTTCTATAGTGATATAATAAGTGTAAAAAAAATCAAAGAAACCAATTTAGATGTTTCTATGCCTTATCATAGGCTAAAATGCAAAAGGAAAAAATAAAGTTGTTTCTGAGCAAAAGAGGAAAAATAAGTCTAACAAAAAACAGAGGAGAATTTTGTTCCATCAATCCAGCGAAGCGAGCCTGCTCGTGCCAGCAGCACTAGAGGCCTTTCCAGGCCCCCCACGCGCGGCCCATGAAGCCCATCTCCGCTGAGGTAGCTTCCAGCCGGCCCAGTTAGCTTTTTCTCCTTTGTTTTTCCCAGAAAACGAGCAGAAAAACGGCTAAACTTGTATGCACATCAGAAAATGCCTATATACATGTAATTTTTTGCCAAAATTTAAGGTAGGGCGGCCGCCCTACCTTGCCCTGTGGGGAGCTTCGCCCCTGTCTGTAGTCAGTGTTAAGATTGGACATGCATGCATTTAAGAACGGAGGTACTTGACATCTTGGACACCTGCACAACATATATCAAACGTACAACTCCAACCATCATTTTCTATACTTGCTATTATATCGGTACTATACAGATAGCAAAATACATTATTTAACAACAATATATTTTCTATATAATTTTCCGTTAATTTACCGGACAATGAATTCTCAATCAGTACATTTTATCTTGTCATCCCAGTCTGGTTCCAACTCCACAGTGAAAATCGAGATAGACGATCCAGGTCTCGAGTCGATCGAGTTTGTTGTTGTTGACGAGGCGCAGAACAAATGGTCAGTCCAGCGCTATTATTCAAATCGTGGCACATGCAGTTCTATTAAAATTTATCCATCATGTCAAAAATCCAACCTAGCTCTGTCAGGTTGGATCCATGCCGTTCACGTACTTGGGGCTGCCGATGGGCACGACTCGCCCCACTGTTGAGGACTTGATGCCCCTGGTTAGTGGCGTCGAGCGACGCCTATCTAGCACAGCCATCTGGCTGACCTACGGAGGGAGGCTCACATACGTAAACTCAGCAATCACCCCACTGATCATGTTTGCTCTGTGTACCTTGAAGATCCCCTGAAAATCTTTGAATATTGCGACAGAGCGCGTCGACACTGCTTATGGCGCAAGATAGTTGATGGAGAAGAAAAATGTCAATCCCTAGCGGCATGGGACATGGTATGCCGGCCCAAGGCCAGTGGAGGTCTAGGCGTGATCAACCTGAAGATCCAAAACCAAGCGTTACTGCTCAAGTTCCTGGACAAGTTCTATAGGAAATGTGACATTCCTTGGGTACAGCTTGTTTGGTATCGTCATTACGACGAGGGGGTGCCACACTCGCGTCCTCCTTGTGGCTCATTCTGGTGGAGAGATGTGGCAAGCCTCATGGACGTATACAGAGGGATCACCACGTGCGTCGTCAAGGCAGGGGACACTGTCCTCCTGTGGAAAGACGCATGGACAAACCCCCTGCTCTCCGACAGTGCTGCAAGACTCCTCTCATATGCTACTGATGAGGACATCTCTGTGAAGAACTTCGTGGAAGAGACGAACCTGGCGAATCTCTTTCAGCTCCCCCTGTCAGTGGAAGCCCACGCTGAACTGACTCAGCTCCATGAACGCATCAACATCGACAGTATTGACAGCACGTCGCCTGATGTCTGGTTGCTTATTTGGGGCAAGGACTCTTTTCGGCCGAACGATTTCTACAAATACTGTTTCAGAAATATTGTCCCGCCAGATTACCTGCCACAGATTTGGAAGTCCAGATGCACCATGAAACATCGGGTCTTTGCCTGGCTCATGCTGGTAGACAGGATCAACACCCGTGACATGCTACGCCGCAGAAAATTCAACATTGGGACTGACTTCTCGTGCCTCCTGTGTGACTCCAAGAGAGATGAAACTAGAAACCACCTCTTCTTCGAGTGTGCGTTTGGGGCTGAATGCTGGAGTAAGCTAGGGATTAGCTGGGACATAGACTTGCCTCTCGAGGGCATGCTGCAGACTGCAAGAGCGGCTTGGCAAAGACCGCTGTTCACTGAAGTGGTGATCTTGGGGGCGTGGAACATATGGAAGACACGCAACAGAAAGTTATTTGACAGTGTTCCCCCCGAGCTCGCTGAGTGGAGAAGGCAGCTGGCCCAAGACTTTGACATCCTTGGCTGCAGAGTACAGAGTAAGCACAAGGAGTCCCTAAAGCAGCTCTGCCTGAATCTTGCTGCAGGATCTCTCTGATACCTAGCTATTTCTGACCGTGCACCCATGTGGTGCTCTGTAAATTGTGTGCATATGTAACATCCTGTGTAACTTTGGCCAAAATAAGCAGTAGGAGTTTCTCCTGCTGTAAGTAGTCAAAAAAAAAAAAAACAGGTTCAAAAACAACGGCCAGAACTTCCAGGTTAAGATGCGGCAACCAGGTCACCACCATCAGGGACAGCAGCATTCTGCAACAACAGAGAGAATTGGGCGGAAAAACAGAGATGTCATGCAGCTCCTCAGTAAAAATGCATCCACCAATGACGACAACATAAATAAGGGGATAGGAGCTACTCCAAGCAGTCCCACATTTGTTGATCTCTTCATCAACTCTTTACAGGAAAAGTATGGCTGTCAGGTCCTCTGCAAAAAGGTCTTCAAACTGGGAGAAACAGATATTTTGGTTAGTAATTCAGATAGATCATATTCTACATAGACTTACCACCTATGCGCCTTAATCTTATGCTTCAAGCCTCAGTTCACAGCGCAAAATAAATATATAAATTATCTATTTTGTCACAAGTACAAGCTGGTATCAAAGTTCACTTGGCTACGAATCACGTCGAGCCACTTATTCTCCACTGGGCACTGGCAAAGAAGGCTGGAGAGTGGAAGGTAAAGTTATCACCAAATTAATTCACGATTCACAAACAGACTAAAATGTGATATTTTTTTTTCAGGCACCTCCTCCAGGCATAGTACCTGCTGGTTCAACTCTGCTTGAAATGGCATGTGAGAGTCCATTCTCTGATGCTGAATTAGATGGTTTACGTTACCAGGTAAACTTGAACGCATCATTGTACGTCATATTTTGCATGTTTCCACTTAGTATATACGATTCCTACATATACTGATTTTTTTTTTTTTCATACCAAGGTTCTGGAGATAGAGATAGATGAGGACAGCTATAAGGGAATGCCCTTTGTTCTCCGGTCCAACCAAACATGGATGAAAAATGGTACCTCTGACTTTTACCTTGATTTTAGCAGACGAACTGCCAAGAGTTCAGAGGTGACTTTACCTTTCAGCTTTTCACCATATCTCATTTCTCGCCAATATTAGCCAAGAATTTCCTACATATCCTCACAAAATCTCATGCTTTTTCCATGCATACAACTAAGGATACAAGTAACGGTAGTAAAGGGATTGCAAAGGCTTTGCTAGAAACAATAGCTGATCTAGAGGAAGATGCACAAAGATCTCTTATGCATAGGTAAAAGACTAAATATAGTAACATGGCTAGTTCTTTGGTATATCAATAAACTGGAACTGGTCCCCTACAGATTCAATATAGCAGCTGATCTAGTTGAACAAGCAAAAGATGCCGGACAACTGGGTCTCTCTGGACTACTTGTTTGGATGAGATTCATGGCTACCAGGCAACTTATCTGGAACAAGAATTATAATGTGAAGCCACGGTATGTTATTTTTGTATACTTCATTTCGTTGACCCTGCAAAGGAAAAAGATCGATCATGACGCAAGTTCAGTAGAATGATGGCAACAAAAGAAAGCTCAACTAGGTCAAATAACTCATTGCTTCTTAACTACAATTATGCAGTGAGATCAGCCAAGCACAAGATAGGTTTACAGACAATCTTCAAAGCCTCTACAAAATGCATCCGCAGTACAGGGAGATTCTAAGAATGATAATGTTCACAGTTGGCCATGGAGGTCAAGGTGATGTCGGCCAACGTATTCGTGATGAGATTTTAGTAATACAAGTAACATTATCCAACAACTATTAATCTTCTTATCCCTCTAGGAAAGAGTATATGATACTACATGAATAGTGTTTATTAGGTTGTACATCAGAATCTGTTTTCAATGTAGAGAAATAATGACTGCATGGGTGGAATGATGGAAGAATGGCATCAAAAACTGCACAACAATACAAGCCCAGATGATGTGGTGATTTGCCAAGTAATGCATATGTTTGTATTATCAACTAGCACCGTAAGGAATTCAGCTTTGACAGTATATGACCGACTATATTTCCTGTTTTGCAGGCACTGATGGACTATATGAACAATGGCCTTGACATCAAAGTTTACTGGGATACTCTAAACAAAAATGGCATAACAAAGGAGCGACTATTGAGCTATGACCACCCTATTCACTCGGAACCAAATTTCAAGAGTGAGCATAAGGAGGGTCTACTGCGTGACTTGACAAACTACATGAGAAGCCTCAAGGTTAGCTTCATTCCATTGTTCGTTATGCAGATTTTTACAGGACTGTTATGTGTAATGATGGTACTTGGATGTCGTAGGCTGTTCACTCTGGTGCTGATCTAGAATCAGCTATAGGAACCTGTACAGGGTACACATCAGAGGTACCATGATCGATCCATCAGCTAAACTCTTCAAACCATGCTCATATAACAAATATTTTTCCTGTTACAGAGTCAAGGATTCATGGTTGGTGTTGAGGTGAATCCGGTTAAGGGATTACCATCTGGATTTCCTGTAATTCTACTTAAACTTCCCCTTTAATGCAATGTTATCTAGAACATACAAAGGCCTGTTTGTGATGATATTCGCCATTATCATAGGAATTGCTTAAGTTTGTCCTTGACCACATCGAGGATAAATCAGTGGAATCACTAGTTGAGGTAATACACTGTTCAAGGCTCCTTTCTGACATCAAATATTCACATAAGATGTTTTGCAGTCATTTTACTGTCACACAAGTGCTATTACATGATATACATGTTGCAGGTCTTACTTATACTAATTAATAACTTACAGGGTTTGCTGGAGGCAAGAGCTGAACTTCGCCCATTGCTCTTTAGCTCGACGGTACGCTTGAAGGACCTCATATTCCTGGACCTCGCTCTTGATTCTACTGTTAGGACAGCAATTGAAAGATCATATGAGAATCTAAACAATGCAGCACCCGAGGTAAACTAATCATATCACGTTTTTTCTTCCCATTTACAAAGATAATGTTTCATCACTTTGACATGCTTACTGTCTCATCATCATTTTTTATCCAGAAAATCATGTTCTTCATCGGTCTAGTTGTTGAAAATCTTGCCTTGTCCACTGATGACAACGAGAACCTCCTATGCTGCTTGAAGGTACAAACTTCCGCACAGCCCAATCATATGCTAAAAATATAAACTTGTGTTGTCCAAAAGTTTTGACTTATGTTACCTCATGTGAGCTATGTAGTAGAGAAAACCATTGCAATTAATGTTTCTACCTGAAGATAAGATACTAACTTTGTTCTTTGATAACTTGCACTTAGAGATGAGCAGAGTGTGTTCAAAGAAGACGGCAATTATTAATTTGATGATCAAACACCTCCCATTTACTTATAACCACACATGTTGATGGGTCAAAATGAACAACTTTTTTTACGGGTCTTGCTGTGCATGACAGTGTTATTATTTGTTTCTTAAAGGGTTGGAACCATGCACTTGGAATGTCTAAGCGGTCTGATAGTCAGTGGGCATTGTATGCAAAAGCATTACTAGACAGAACTAGGCTTGCGCTTGCAACCAAGGGAGAAGAATACCATGATATTCTCCAGCCTTCAGCAGAATACCTTGGCTCGTTACTTGGAATTGAACAATGGACAGTACGTGCTTCGCTCAATCGTACATCATTTTACATTTTTTCCCTATCTGCATACTTGTATAAAATACCATATCTACAGGTTAGCATATTTACAGAGGAAATTATCCGTAGTGGATCAGCCGCTTCACTGTCCCTACTCCTCAATCGTCTCGATCCTGTTCTTAGAAATGTTGCAAACCTAGGAAGGTAATACACCTAAAATTTCCTTGCTGTTATAATGTTTGTTACTTCTTAAGATGATAACCTGAATTTTTTGTGCATGGTTATCTCACTCTCTAACACCGGCTTACCAATTTTAACAGTTGGCAGATCATAAGCCCTGTTGAAGTAGAAGGCTATGTGGTTGTTGTCGACCAATTGCTCACAGTTCAACACAAATCTTATGATAAGCCCACAATTTTGGTGGTAAGATGTGTCAAGGGAGAGGAGGAAATACCTGATGGTGCTGTTGCCGTCTTAACTCCAGATATGCCAGATGTGTTGTCCCATGTCTCGGTTCGAGCAAGGAATAGCAAGGTCTTCTCTCTTAACGAAGCCTTTCCGAATACTAACAATTCTTTGTATTACTATAGTCTACCATATATGATCGATAATAATTGATTTTCTGTTCCTTTGAAGGTGTTGTTTGCCACATGCTTTGACCCAAAGATCTTATCTGAACTTGAACAAAATGAAGGCAAGGTACTTTCACTAAAGCCGGCTTCTGTAGATATAAGCTACAGGTAATGTTATGTTCATTACATCATACTCATCGCCGAAAAATTCCGTTATATGCCTAACATCTACCTGTCTACACATTTAATAGGGAGATTCCAGAGAGCGAAGTTTCAAATTCCCTCGGTACAACAGATGGCGTAATAGCACCATCTTTGTCGCTAGCGAAGAAGCAGTTTCTTGGGAAATATGCAATATCTGCTGAAGAATTCTCTGATGAGATGGTCATTACTTCTATGCAATTCTATATTACCACTGAATTTATGCATCTTCTGAATTATGCAATTCAGATTATGTTACAAATGTGCCTTTTTGTATTATTCAAACATATTTTTCCATTATTAGGTTGGAGCTAAATCTCGGAATATAGCTTACCTCAATGGCAAGGTGCCATCGTGGGTCAGTGTCCCAACGTCAGTTGCACTCCCATTTGGAACCTTTGAGCAAATTTTGACTGATAAGATTAACAAGGTTGGTATCATCATACCGCTAGACTTTTAGACTATGCTTCTTGAAGCTACTTTCAAAACAGTATTATGCACTGTTATTTTTCTGAACCACATAACATGTTTGACACAACCACTGAAAGTGTTTCTGAGAACTTTTGAGTCGACAATTGACATTATAATATCCAATGCGTTTATGGTATAATTATTTTCTGAACTGGCAGGAAGTAGCCCAAAAGGTACATATTCTAACTGACAAGCTCGATCATGGAGAACTTGGTGCTCTTAACGAAATCCGAAATGTTGTCCTAAGCCTAACAGTTCCTACTTGTCTGGTAACAGAATACCTTCTTGTGTAAACGTAATCCTACTTGCAACCGCTTCGATTTCTGAATGATTATTGCATTGATTTTGCTTTAAGGTGAATGAGCTCAAGGAGAAGATGCAAGGCTCTGGAATGCCCTGGCCTGGGGACGAAGGTGAACAGCGTTGGGAACAAGCATGGGCGGCAATAAAAAAGGTGACATGCTGGCTAATGCTAGCTAGAATCGATCATTATATGTGGGAAATATTCAGAAACTTGTAATCGTTTTGCATATACACATATACTATAATGATCATCAGGTGTGGGCCTCGAAATGGAACGAAAGAGCGTACGTGAGCACCCGCAGGGTGAAGCTTGATCATGCCAACCTTTCCATGTCTGTTCTCGTGCAACAAGTTGTGAGTGCAGACTACGCCTTTGTGATACATACCACGAACCCGTCATCTGGAGAGCGTTCGGAGATATATGCTGAGGTAGTTAAAGGGCTTGGGGAGACCCTTGTGGGAGCCTATCCTGGTCGTGCTATGAGCTTTGTATGCAGCAAGGATAATCTCGACTCTCCCAAGGTAAAACTATTAATTAATGAATACACCTCCTACTAAACATTTATATCCTTATAACATATAATTGGATGTGTTAATTATATACATGGGTTCATTGCATTGTTATACTAGGTATTGGGTTACCCAAGCAAGCCAATTGGTCTCTTCATAAAGAAATCCATCATCTTCCGCTCTGACTCGAACGGTGAGGACTTGGAAGGCTATGCGGGGGCTGGACTCTATGATAGGTGATGAAAATGCACTTTCAATGTTGCTTTTCTATGAGAGTATGCTGCAGCTAATTAATTAATAGTTATGTTATTGTTACAGTGTGCCTATGGACAAGGAAGAGCAGGTGGTTCTCGACTACACAACCGATCCACTCGTTACAGACTGCAGTTTCCGCAAATCGATACTCTCAAGCATCGCTCGTGCTGGTTACGACATAGAGGTACTCTATGGGGGGTCTCCGCAGGACATTGAGGGGGTGGTGAAGGACGGGAATATCTACGTTGTCCAGACACGGCCATAAATGTGACTTGAAAAAACTACAGAAGGAAGTTCTCTATAGAATATTCATGATGCATCGTGATATGGATTTGCGCTTGATGTATTTAACATACATAAATTTTTGGTGCTGGTGTAAGCACGGCAGAGTATGGCTAGAGTAATAAAAGGAGGGTCTCCCTCCATATTCGAAGAATAGGACCGGTCGGGCCTAGCTATTTCCTGGGCGATCAATCGAAACGATGAGGATCGGAATAATAATGACTTTGTTCCCCTTGATATCTATGCCTTTCTTCGCTAGATACTAGCTAGGTTTAGTAGCAAACCAGCCTCAGGCTGAACACGCCAACATACTTGCTACTAGTATGGAATTTACGAATAGCACGATCGACATGAATGTGATTGGCAATTAGATGTAAAATCTACATACAAGAAGCTTGCATACATACCTTCAAAGTGCAAAGACCAAGCCAATTACACGCGCCTTGTCATGGCTGTGGAGTCTCGATTATATCATTTTTAATCGCTTTGGAGAAAGTATCTCGCTGGCTGGACCCTAGAATAGAAAAAAAAAGAAGGCATCAAACCCCATAATAGAAAATTCAATTCATCAATAATCAAATCTAGAATAGAAAAATTCGTTCTTTTCAACAAATCTAGACTAGAAAGATTTTATTTTTTTTGAACAGATCCGACCACATAAAACAGGAAGCTCGAGCAAATTACAGACAGGTCCACAGAAGGAAAGAAAATTACAAAAGGACCTAGGAATTTGCAGAGATCCCCCCAAGCCACCGAGAAGAACCTCGATCGGACCCCTGCGCCGCTCGCCAGAGCACCTAGGCCACGCCGGAGCCGCCGTACCACATGTCGAAGGGGAAAGAGCGCCTCCACGCTTTGTAGAAGACCGCTTGAGCCGCCCGCCGCCCTGCGACGGAACCGAAGCCGATGAACACGCACGGCCGCAGCGCTAGCTCCCCCGAATCACCCTTCTTCCCGCCGGCTCGGCGCCACCCAGATCCACCACCAACAACGCCCAGCAACTTCCAGCAGGCTGCTCCCCTCGCCGCCACGGCTGGCCAGAGCAAAACCAGCGAGGAAGACAACCTCACACACCAGCACCAAAACCGGGCCGCCAAAACGCACCTTCTTCTCCCCTCGCCTCCACGGCCGGCCGGATAACGAAGAAGGAGGATAGCACCCGACGAACCTTCACTGCCTCCCCGGCGCCGAGGCTGGAACGGGGAAAGGAGGGGAAGGACGAAGGCCCAACACGCCAACGCCATCGCCGCCGTCTTCGATGTCGCAGCCAGGCCACAGAAACCTAAACTAAAGCTAACTATCTACACGCACGACGAGCCCCGGAGCTCCCCTCCACCTCACGGCGCCGAAACAGCGGCCGGAGGCGAAGGGGAGCAGCGGGATCGCCGGCGAGGAACGGGAGCAGAGAGCGCCTCCGAGTCGCCTCTCTCAAACAGTGTTTTGGGAGGGGAAAGTGTCGGTGCTCTAGAAAGATTTATTTTATGGCTAATCAAGCTCCAATTTATCAACTGAACATTGAAGGCATCAAATCCTAGAGAATCAATCGATCAATCTGTAGGACTGGAATTGGGAGGTTTGAGGCGAACCTTGCAAGATTTGATGCGTGCCGAGGCGGAGAGCTGTAGGGACGGATAGATGAGCGTCTGCTGGATGCTGCACGCCGCCAGGCCGGACTGGAGGCGAGCAGCGCCGGCGGTGGCGTCGATTCTCCGGGCGTCCGACCCTGGAGACCGTCTGGAGGCGGGCCTAGTTCGAACTCGCGCCACGGCACCGATGAGGAGCCTGGCCACCACCTCCGGGTCGCGCCCGCCGCGGGCCTCCTCGAATTCGCGCCACGGCACCCCGCGCTCGTCGGGACACTCGAAGAGGCGCGTGGCGCGGAGGATGTCCCGGTGCAGCCCGAGCGCCTCCCGCCGCGCGCTCGTCAGCTGCCGGCGCGCCTCGTCGTCGTCGATGGATCGGAGGAGCACTGTTCTAAGCCGACTAGTTTTGGATCAGAGGGGCACTGTTCTAAGCCGTAGCATGATTCAACGGTCCTGCGAGCGTCTAGCAGCATGATCTGAGTAGTTTTTTACCACATGAAAAACTGTTCTGGTAATCACCAGTAGACAGGAAACATGATTAATCAGAGCTCTCAAAGCGAAGTTTTGATCCGCTTTTACACGATTCACATCAAATTTCATTGATCCAAGTTTAATCACAGGATTAATAACCACTGATCCAAAGAGGCTTTTTACCGACTTTAAGCAAGGTTTTTTTTTTTTTTGAGATTTCCAGATCTTAGTACATCTTGTAGAATCTGAACTCACGCACTACAGACTCCACACACACACAACACCACACACACGCCACCCGTGCGCAAGCTAGACCTAACCAGACTATACTAAGAACTTTAAGCAAGGTTTCTGTTTGGGTATCTTTTGAGACCATATTAGTTTTCTTCATTTACATGAGAATTGTGTTAGTTTTCAAACAGCTCATCATCTCAACCACGATGATCAAATGAAATATTGAGATGAGATCAGGCAATGCTTGCATCATCTTATATGCACAAAGAACCATGTGATTTTCTACGGAAAGAAAACTATTTGATTTTTTTATTGAACCACAAACATGTGTTGTAGGCGCGCAAGACTGGAGAAAGGATCTTCCCATAATTGACAAAGTATTTTCGCGGGAATATGATTGTTCAAGAGAGCCTTTGGAGAATAGGTACACAGACTAACATTGATATATCGCAAGACCGATGGATCCCCACCATCCCTACTGGAAACATCATTACTAAAAGAGGTGGTGATAAGAACATGATACAACATGCACGACCTTAAGGCCTTTCAAGGAGGTACACATATTAGTTAGAAAAAAAATACTAAACCAGACCAAGGAAACACATGTCTAGGTGAATGCTAACCTAAATCCCTATTATATCGGTGAAATGAACAAGCTTTCAATTTCTACTCTTATGCTTTGGACAAAAGTTCATTGTAGAAGGAGATCCGCAATTCCTGAGCCCGTGAAGAAACAAAATTATAGAAACAAAGTCAACGTGACAAGTTTCAAGTGAATATGATGCTTTTAACAAATTCTAATGATCGTTTGTCGTGTCACCGCCATCCTGGGAGATCGACGTGATAATGGGGCTTATCATTTGAAGATCCTTTAATTTTACTTTCCAACCTCGAAAGTCTTGCATCATTATGAGGTGTGAAGCCAAATTAATTACAAATTTTGCGGGAGCTTTCCACGCTGTTAACGTTTGTGCGAGATTTTCAGAAAGCTTAGTGTGGGTGGAGCAAGGTTCACTAGTCTAGGGTTTACAAAAAAAATTGACACAAAACCAGTGAAGTAGAGAAGATAAGTGGTGGTTGCGGTATTAGCAATATGGAAACATTTGTATTGAAAGAATGACATGGGGATTATTGTATGAAAAAACATTCAACTATCTAAGCAAATGTAATTGCCGGAAAATTATATATCAGTCGACTTTCTGCTAAAAAAGATAATAGTTGACTGCTAACTTACACATTCTCAGTTTCTCAGTTTGCAAGAAAGGGGAAACACTAGCGGTAGCAACCCATGGTTCAAAATATTTGCAATGCAAGCAACAAAGACATAGTAGTAGGGCTTTGTAAGGTCGTGGTTGAGTGTCTAGTAATGAATCTTCATAACAAAGCAGCAGAACTTCACATGACAAAATAAAACTTCCCTTGAAGGCGGAATGGAAGTCACATGGTCTCTGTCCATAGGCACGGTTGTTCATTAATGGTCATCATGTTGGCTAATATTTAGCAAGATCTCAGTTGTGCCGAATGAGTCGTATGATCTCTATCGCTCGTACCAAACATGAATTTAGAATAGGCATAGAAAAAGGTAGATGGATGTCGAGCCCAATTATGTGGGTAAACTGAGTCGACTAAAGCTGTTTGGTTAGGCTTTTTTTTTTTGGCGTTTTTAAGTTTTGGCTTATAAGCCAAAACACCTATTTTGCTGCTTTTTGGGCTTAGCCAAAAAGCCAATAAAAAATCCTAACCAAACATATTAGTAGCGTCCATTCAATGACATACCGTACAAGGCCACCACTCAAACCATGTTATAAAAGGTAGCATAGAGCAGACGCACATACCCAAACTTGATAGTCTTGTAAAGCGGAAAGAGATGAAGGAAAGACGTTGGAAAAATATCGAGTACCGTATTGCAAAGTTTTACTTTGTATGGGAGATGGAAAACTTTAGCAACTAGATTTGTGGGTTTGAGAGACGTCAGGAATTCAAGAATAACAGTCATCAGTGGTTAGGGAGTCTTTCTCATTTGGCACTGTAGTGTAGATGCATGGCACCTAAAATCTTTCTCCAAAGCAATATGTTCAGCTCCTTGGCGATTGGTTCCTTCATCTTCATCGTGCTCCGCCTTTTATGCTGGGCTGGTGTTGCACCACCACACTCACACATACATGGGTACGATATTGAGCTCATGTAGCGCCGTTGCAACTACAATTGCAACTTGTGCTGGTGTTGGTGCATAAGCCGAGCCATTTACGTGGTTAGACACCTCAACTACTACTAGTTGGCCCACTATCGGGCAACTTAGGACCGTGGTTTACTTTCTAGAGTCAAGCTACAATTGCAGAAAAAGCATGTAGCATGTTTGAAGGATCAAGAGATATCGATCTTATGTAAAAAATTCAATCCACATTAGGGGTCCAACAGATAAACACTCGTGGTCATTATTTTTGGATTGTTGGACTTACTACGCAATTTTGCTCGATACAACATAGCAACATCCGAATCTCTGCTGGTACCTCACATGGTCTGACAATCCCATCTTCACAGTAACCATTTCTCCCCAGAACAATTCCCCAACCATCATGGTTTAATCTTTTAGTGAAATGTTCTAGATAATAAAAAAGAAAAAAGGGTGTCAGCCGAACCACGTTACTACAACAGAGTGGCCACGCCCATGGTTGTGGCTGGGTTGCATATTCAGAAAGCGCTGGTCTATTCAGGTTGCATGGAGGTAGTAAATAACGTGAAACTCAAAGCGTGTTGCCGGTACGCCGCTATTCTAATGAAATTCAGCATCGTCGACTGTCATTTCAGGTGGCAATTTTTGTCTACAAACAGAGGGAATCTTTGTGGGAAGCTCATAACTTAGTTAAGGCAGCTACTTGTCTTCCTATAGGCCGTCATGTTTGGCTATTAGGACTGCCTGCAGGGGCGGATCCAGCCGTCCCTATGCCCGGGCGGCCGCCCGGGCTTGCCGGCGGTGCGCGCTTGTATTTTTTGATTTTTTGTAGTGATTTTTGCTGAAAATTTAGCGATTTTTGATTGTTTGCCCGGGCTTCCGGAAGTTTCTGGGTCCGCCACTGACTGCCTGATATTACTTGTATCCCCTTGAATTTTTTCGAAATGGAGGTGAATATTGTTAATGAATAAAGATCCTCTGTTTCCCCTAAAAAATAATTGTTGACTTGGTTTGGTGGATGGGCGGTCAAGAACGCGATCAAGATGCTAGCTGCCTGGCCGGAGTAATTTTGGATCACAGGGAAACTATTCCGGACTTGTAACTAGCTTCACAGGAAACATGATCAAATCAAGGGAGAACTCTTAAACGAAGCCCGATGTATCATATCTACACAAAATTTCAACATTCCAAGTTTATTGCAGCCGACAAACACCACACGAGCTGACGAGCACAAGTATGGTCTAATAACAGCAGAACAATTTGCCCAAACAAGCCATACACTACCGAGGCCTGAAGAATCAGCACGGGTTTCAACTCTCAGTGCGCGGAGGCAGAACCGGCGGCGCCGCCGGCGACGATGGCCTTGATCTTGAACCTATACCTTGGCCGGCGCGGGATGACCTGGCTGGGCCCCATCCCGAACTGGCCAGTGCCCTCCATGATCGGCGGCCCGTCGTCGTAGACGTGGCCGAGGAGACGGGCGCAGGCGTCGCAGCTGATGCGGGTGCGCTTCCGGTGGATGCCCCAGTAGTCGAGCGTCTCGAAGAAGGGCCGGATCCTATCCTCCGCCGCGAACCGCAGCCGGGACTCGTCCACCCAGCTGAAGGACAGCGTGCCCTTGTTCCCCGCCTCGAAGTACACCCCTACCGGGTACAGGTGCGCCGCCGACAGGTTCAGGTCCGCGCCGCACGCCGCGCAGCCGTACGTGGTTGCCGGAGCCGGAGCTAGAGCCATGGACATCCTGGGGGATTTCTCAGACAAACGCGAGCGTGGGGCGTGATTTGGATTTTGATTTTGGGAGATTAATTTCGATTGGTGTTTGCGTGGGAGGACACGGCACGGCGGCTTGCCGCGTTGGACCGGCGTGGCGATTCAGAAAGTTCTTGCACGCGGTGTCGGGTGAGAAAGTCAAGCCGGAGAATATTTGCCATTCCACGAATTTCTGGACCTCTCCTCTCCCTCTCCCTCTTGCTACGGTGTCCAGAGGCGGATCGGAGGCGACTCCGGTTTCCCCAGCGGCCGCCGGCGTATCCGCGGGATTTCTCATCCTCCGGCAGCCGCCCCGGCGGCGGGCGGATGGGGAATCCCCGGATCGCGCTCCGGCGATGTAAATAGGGTGGAGTTCGGGCGGATCGCGGGCGTCGCGGCGGAGGCGGGGTCGCCGTGGTCGTCGTTTTGCTGTGTGGCAGCCTCCCCTCCTTTCCGGCGGCGTCTTCGACGGCGTTGTTTGGCTGCTGCTGCGCCCGGCCGGCGCTGCCTCCGGTGTCGGCGGGCTGTCCGTGGGTGGTGTATAGGGGTGGAGCTCAGTTCTTGCGGGAGTTTGCCGGCGACGGGCTTGAAGACGGTGGCTTCTCCGACGGCGCGTCGGTCCATGGTGGCTGCAAAGGCGAAGGACTTCCGGCTACTAGTCTGTACAAGGCTCTTTGGAGCGATGAAGACGGCGGCGTGCCTTATGCGCATGTCGACGGCGGCGGCGGCAGTCCCTGTGGGCTTCGTTGTAATTTTCCTTTTGTTCAGGGTTGTCTGTAACCGTGCAATTGCTTAATAGATCTGGGTTTTTATGTCAAAAAAAAAGTCAAGCCGGAGAAGATGGAACGTGGAGAAAGTGAATTTGAAAACATAGAAACAGACGAGTGAGGGCGGTTTTGGCGGTAGAGCTCCATAGAGATCTTAAAAAAAAACAAATCGACATTTGAAAGTTTCAGAAAAATTGGGGAAAATTCATAGGTTTAGATGACGTTGAACTCTACTAGAATGTGCAAAATCTGAATGCAATATTTATTTTATTTTAGGCTGAACAAAAATGATAATTGTGTGGATCTGGATAGGTCAAACAGTGCACATTTTAAAAAAAATCATTCTTTGTCCGATTTGACATTTTTAGGAATTCAACCAGCTGATGCTTCCTCGCTGATGAAATTCATGTTACTCTTTGACGGGTTCTAAAGTGAAATTCGTGTAATGACATGGAATATTGAGCAGTTGTGTAAGACGTAGCTGGATGGATATAATCCATAATACAATTTCACATACCGCCTACCAGAGGGAAAAAAATCTGGACGGATTCTGTATAATCACTGATTTTCTAGGCAGGTCTCTAAAGCCGATAAAACTAATTAATTAAAAATACAACGAAGAAAATAGGTGCCAAAAACATAATCTTGTGGAGTTTCAAAAAAAATTAAAGGGAAAGAAATCGTGGTTTTTAGTTTCTTACTCTTCCCCTCCTCCTCTCTTATGACCTGATTTGCATTTTTCTCGCACAGGTGACTTGGAGGTGACCAGGTCCTGGTTTAAGGTCTTTGAGAGATTTGGTGTAAGTAAGTTGTGGCTTGATCTGGTCACATACGTTCTTCGGCTCGCATTCCTTCTACTTGTCGTCAGAATGGACTTCTTCGCTCTACATCGCCCTCTCTCTGACGACCGACTTTAGTACTTACTAGGACGCCGTGGTTTCTCCTCCTTGTAAGAAATCATCATCAGTAGTTCTCTATTACACATATCAAAATTAACTACGTCTGCTTCCTTCAATTTACTTTCATTAATTCCCTCATTTTATTACTTTCCAACCCAATGGAGGTGTGGCAACATTTGCAGGTGCGAAACCAAAGGAATGGCCAATTTGACGAGAGGTGTCCATGTTGTGAACGGTTGCGTGAGAGTTTGAGATTTTTTTTTGGGTGGGTGGAGCGGGAGGTTCACTAGTCCAAGGTTTACGAGAAATATTTTGACACAAAACCTGTGAAGTAGAGAAGAGAATGGTGGTTGTAGTATTAGGGATATGGAAACACTTGTATTGAGGGAATGCCACCTCGATTATTTTAGGAAAAAACTTCCAATTATTTAAGCAAATGCAACCGGCGTAAAATTCGATATCAGTGGACTGCCTGCGCAAAAAAGATAATAATTGACTATTAACTTTCACACTCTCATTTTGCAAGAAAGGGGAAGCACTAGCAGTAGCAACCCAAGGTTCACATTGCAATGCAGGCAATAAAGAAACAATCGTACTCTAAGCTTGCCTAGTAATGAAGCTTCATAACAAAGCTGAATAAAATCCACATGGTCTGTGCCCATTGGGCACCGTTGAGAGTTCATTAATGTTACTTATAGTTTTGTGAAGTGGAAATAAGAGATGAAGAAAGAACGAGAAAAAACTCGAGGGCCATATTGCAATGTTTCCCTTTGTATGGATGGCAGAAAATTTAGCACTTAATGTGAGGGCTTGAGAGATGCCGGGAACTAATGAGTAACCGTAAGAATTGGTTAGGGAGACTTTTTCATTTGCCATTGTAGTCTAGAGGCATGTCACAGAGCATCTTGCTCCAAAGTGATATGTTCATCTCCACAGCGTGTGGTTCCCTCTCCTTCACCGTGCTACGGACTTCAGGGTGTAGTTCATACTGGTGCATAAATAGAGACAGTTCATGCTCGCGCACATCAACTACTGCTAGCTGGCCCAGTTAGTGGGAAGACCGTGGTTTAATTCTTAGATTGAAACTCAAGTTTCAGAGAAAAACTTGGTGCATGTTTGAAAGATCAAGGAATAATATTATGTAAAATTTTCAACCCGCGTTGAAGAAATTTTTGGATTTTGATTTTTTTTTAAATCATGTGTGCCTTTTTCAGATTCAACAATCATGCATACTGTTGGAGAAGGAGACCTCCGATCGACTTGGAGTACACGCAAAGGATCGGAGCCTTCCTAGTTTAGGTTAACATGTGTTGTAACCGACTTGTACATGTAATCTGCATATAAATATATGAGAGAGGAGGTGCGGCTAGCCATCGAGCAGCCCAAGTTATTCATAACTTTCATGGTATCAGAGCACCAGCCGATCCTCCTCTAAAAACCCTAAAAACCTCTTCTCCCTCCTCCAGCCGCCACCATGTCTTCCGCCGCCGAGCTCGCCAAGCTCGAGAAAGAACTCAAGGAGCGTGAATCCCTCCTCAACGCTCGCCAAGAAGCCCTAGATCGCCAGCTCGCCGACAAGGGCAAGAACACCGATAGCTCCACCCCCTCCCCAGCTCCCTCCTCCTATGTTTCCTCCATCAAAACCCATGTTCCTATCACCCTAGATCTTCAAGACTCCAACTACGCTAAGTGGCGCGAACTGTTCCTGGTCGCCCTTGGCCGCTACGGCCTCACCAACCACGTCCTCGGCGATGCCGAGGCTACTCCCTCCAATACGTCGCCCACCTCCGACTGGGCGCGTGATGACTACACGGTCCTCTCCTGGATCTACGGCTCGATCTCCACCGAGCTCTTCGGCATCATCATGGCTCCCGGATCCACGGCGCGGCAAATCTGGGACGCCATCGCCAGCCTCTTCCACGACAACAAGAAAAGCCGCGCCCTCGCCATCGACGCGGAATTCCGCAATACACCCCAAGGCGACATGAACATCCACGACTACTGCGCCAAGCTCAAGTCCCTCACCGACGCCCTCGCCGACGTCGGCCAGTCTGTTTCTGATGAAACCCTCGTTCTCACGGTTCTCCGCGGCCTCAACGAGCAATACTGTCACCTCCGCTCCTTTCTTCCGTTTCAGGTGCCGTTTCCATCGTTCCTGCAGACGCGCTCGGCTCTCGTCCTCGAGGAGGCGCAGAAGAAAACCGACGCCAAGAACGCGGCCGGCACGCGCTCTGGGCGAGCGGCCAAAGCATCCTCCCGCAGGCCGGCGGCGCTTTCTTACGGTCGCGCTCCAGCTTCCCCAGCACTGATCCGCGCCCTCCACCACCCAACCCCACCGTGCCCTACTTCAACCCTGGCCGTGGCGGTGGTTACGGGGGCCGACGCGGACGGGGTGGACGCGGACGTGGCGGCCGCGACAACAACAGCCCGTGGATGTTCAATCCATGGACCGGGCTCCCTACACGCGCGGCTCAGCTTCAACTACAGCCGGCCTCCTCCGCACCATGGCAGCAACAATGGCGCTCTCCTTCGCCTACGCCGGTGTTCTTGCACCGCGCCCCCACCGTTTCAGGCCTACACCGCCTACGGCCACCAGCTGCCCAACACTGGCCTTGTGATGGCACGACCACAGCAGCAGCAGCAACTTGATCCAGCGCTTCTGACCGCGCTCCAGAACATGCAGCTCCCCAGCAATCAAGAGTGGGTTATGGATTCAGGCGCCTCCTCCCACATGGCATCCGATCATGGTACAATCTCCACTCTCTCTCCCTCTACTTCCTCAAATCAAATCATCGTTGGTAATGGTAATTCTCTTCCCGTCACTCATGTCGGTTCCCACACTTTTCCTATTCACCCTAAACCCATGCACCTCAACAATGTCTTAATTGTTCCACAAATTATCAAAAATCTTATTTTGTTCGTCAATTCACTATCGATAACTCTTGTTCTATTGAATTTGACCCCCTTGGTTTCTCCGTGAAGGATCTTCTTACCAAGGACGTGATTCTTCGATGCAATAGCTCCGGTCCACTCTACTCCTTCTGCGTGCCCCACAAGCTCAAGCTCTCCTTGCCGCCACCACAACCACCGAGCTTTGGCATCGTCGCCTTGGACACCCCGGCCACCACACCATGTCACGTCTTCAACATCTCCAACAGATCCCACCAAATAAACAATCGTCGTCGTTATGTCATGCTTGTCAATTAGGTCGTCATGTTAGGCTACCCTTTTATCCTTCGCAATCTCTTCGTGTAAAACCTTTTCAGTTGTTGCATTGTGATCTTTGGACGTCACCTATACCTAGTTCCTCTGGTTTTTGTTATTATCTTATTATTGTGGATGATTACACACATTATTTTTGGACGTTTCCTCTCCGCAAGAAATCAGACGTGTACACTACCTTCCTCGCCTTTCACGCCTATGCCCACACCCAATTTAACCTACCCATCCTTGCTATCCAATGTGACAATGGTCGCGAGTTTGAAAACACCAAATTAATTCTCTCTGTGCCCAACATGGCATTCTCCTACGCTTCTCCTTCCATATACATCCCAACAAAACGGTAAAGCCGAACGTTCCATCCGTACCACCAACAATGTCATCCGTACTCTCCTATTTCAAGCCTCCATGCCACCCTCCCTATGGGCCGAAGCTCTCCACACAGCCACTCTCCTAATCAACATCCGTCCCACCAACGCCAATCATCTCACTACACCTCATGAACTCCTGTTCGGTACACCACCATCCTACTCCAACCTTCGTGTCTTTGGGTGCCTATGCTACCCGAATACCACCTCCACATCCGCTCACAAATTATCCCCACGCTCCACCAAATGTGTCTTTCTCGGATACCCCTCTCGTCACAAAGGCTATCGGTGTCTCGATCTCTCCACTCGTCGTATTATCATATCCCGCCACGTCATCTTCGATGAACATACATTCCCCTATGCTCCAACTACACCACCCTAGCATCCCCACCACCTGAACCCTTCGATCCCGTCCCACCGATCCCAATCTCTGCCGCACGGCAGCAAAACACTCCTTTCCCTGCCGCATGGCAGGAAAATCGCGATTCTTCTGCCGCGGCAGACAACGCCGCAGGCTCCCCACCACCATCTCCTCCGCCTTCGCCTTCCCCACCACCATCTCCTCGCCACCAAACACACCTCCTACACCCAATAACTCACCTATCCCCCCACCTCCTCCACCTATTCATCGCACACGAGCAACAACCGGTCGCCTACCTGGGCCTCCCGATCGTCTCAATCTTTCCGCCATTGCTACCTCTCCTATCCCACACAATTATCTTACCGCGTTACGTGATCCTACTTGGCGTCATGCCATGCAAGAGGAGTACGACGCCCTAACTCTTAACCGCACCTGGACTCTTGTTCCTCCACCTTCTGGTGCTAACATTGTGAGTGGTAAATGGATCTTTCGTCACAAATTCAATTCTGATGGCTCTCTCGCTCGCCACAAAGCCCGCTGGGTTGTTCGTGGTTTCTCTCAACAACACGGCATTGACTATGATGAGACCTTCAGCCCCGTCGTCAAACCCGCCACAATTCGCATTGTCCTCTCACTTGTGTTTCTAACAATTGGCAAATTCATCAACTTGACGTTAAAAACGCCTTTCTTCATGGACATCTTGATGAGGTTGTCTATAGTCAACAACCATCCGGCTTGTTGATCCCCAACATCCCACTCATGTTTGCCGCCTTCTCAAATCCCTATACGGTCTCAAACAAGCTCCTCGTGCATGGTTTCAACGATTTTCAGCGTATGCTCGCTCCATTGGTTTCCTTGAATCCCAATCTGATGCCTCCCTCTTCATCTATCGGCACGGCTCTGACACAGCTTATTTGCTTCTCTATGTGGATGATATTATCTCACAGCTTCTACGCCCACACTTCTCTCACATCTCACCACGAGTCTCGGTCATGAGTTTGCCATGAAGGATCTCGGCTTCCTTCATCATTTTCTTGGCATCTCTGTCACAAAAACTAATTCAGTCTTCATCTATCTCAACGTCAATACATTCTAGATATTCTCTCCCGAGCTGGCATGTGTGACTGCCATCTGTCACCACACCCATAGACACTAAAGCCAAACTTCCTTCCCAAACCGGACCTCCGGTAGATGATCCTTCTCATTATCGCAGTATCGCTGGCGCGCTTCAATACGCCACTCTCACCCGTCCTGACATCGCATATGCCGTTCAACAAGTCTGTCTTCACATGCATGATCCACATAAACCTCATCAATCTCTCATCACAAGAATTCTTCGCTACCTTAAGGGCACTCTTGATCACGGTCTATCTATACACAAATCCTCCTCTCACTCTCTTGTTGCCTACTCGGATGCCGATTGGGCAGGTTGCCCTGACACCAAACGGTCTACTTCTGGTTATTGCATGTACCTTGGTGATAATTTGATCAGCTGGTCTTCTCGACGACAGACGACGGTGTCCCGTTTAAGTGCTGAAGCTGAATATCGTGCGGTTGCTACGGCCGTGGCCGAATCATGCTGGGTTCGTCAAATTCTACAGGAGCTGCATCGTCCCATTGCATCCGCCACTATTGTTTACTGTGATAATGTCAGCGTTGTGTATCTATCAGCAAATCCAGTTCATCATCGGCGTACTAAACACATTGAGCTCGACATTCACTTCGTCAGAGAGAAGGTTGCTCTTGGAACAGTTCGAGTTCTTCATGTGCCGTCAACATCCCAATTTGCTGATATCTTCACCAAGGGACTGCCTATGATTCTGTTTACTGAATTTCGTTCCAGTCTTCACGTCGATTCTCTCCCTAGTTCAGACTGCAGGGGCGTGTTAGAGAAGGAGACCTCCGATCGACTTGGAGTATACGCAAAGGATCGGAGCCTTCCTAGTTTAGGTTAACATGTGTTGTAACCGACTTGTACATGTAATCTGCATATAAATATATGAGAGAGGAGTTGCGGCTAGCCATCGAGCAGCCCAAGTTATTCATAACTTTCACATACATGTACTCTACAATCATGCATACATTAGAGAGGCGCAGCAGAAAAACACGTGTGGTCCTTCTTTTTTGTACAACATTGTGGTGGATATTCCCATGAGTGTCATGTGAGCCAAAATCGTTTCTTTTTTCTCTTTGTTGGTATTATAGTGCAATTTTTAGTTGTTTTGAAGTGGGCACCTTCTCATGATTAAAAAATAATTTTTTTTATTCTGAATGACAACCAAATCCCTCCGCCTGGGAATTCATAGGCTTTGTTACTGATCAACTGGGGCATATCACTCGATGCAACATAAAAACATCGGCAATCTCTACTGGTAGATCATGGTTGGACAGTCCCGTCTTCGCAGCAACCACTTCTCCCCACAACAATTCCCCAACCACCATGGTTTAATCCTTGTAGTTCAAGGCCATGATTAGTAGTCTTCATTTGGTGAAATATCTTCTAAAAAGAAAAGAACGTTGTCAGCCGAACCATGTTTGTGGCGTAGTATAACTTCTGACTTTGTTTGCTGGTTGCGACCGAGCGGTCGAGCGTGTAGCAGGGTGATCAAGAACTCAAGATGCCTGCACATGAGTGATTTTGGAACACAGGAAAGACCTGAGTGATTATGTATCGGGGTGGCTATAGGGGAACTAGACTTGCTGTAATGAAGCTTAATAACAAAGAAGCAGAATTTCACATGAAAAAATAGAGGTACCCTTGAAGGCTGAATGGAAGCCACATGGTCTCTGCCCATGGGCGCGGTTGAGAATTCATAAAAACTATATCTTGTCATACCGTACAAGGCTACAACTACAAGCGCACCACTTCAACCATGATATAAAAGTAGCATGAGCGAACACCATACCCACAGTTGATAGTTTTGTAAAGTGGAAAGAGATGAAGGATGAAATAAAAAAATCGAGTGCCATGTTGCAACATTTCCCTTTGTATGGGAGACAGAAATTTTAGCACTTAATGTGTGGGGCTGAGAGATGCCGGGAACCAACGATTAACAATTAGCATTGGTAAGGGAGCCTAAGCCTGGGCATTCGCGGTTTAAAATGGTTTCATCTGGTTCCTCAAACCAGACCGTACGTTACCGGTTTTAATTGGTTTGGTGCGGTTTGAACTGTTAGATAGCAGGTGATATCACGGTTTGGTGCGGGCTGGTTAAACGGTGTATACGGTTTGACACCGGTGTACTCGTAGCACTGGACGTACGCTGCTGTACCAGCACGTGATTGGTGATTCGCTAGACTTCCTCCACTAGCTCTGATTCCTGACCGCGGCGGAATTGAAGCAGCCCGGGGCGGCCGGAGAAAAGGCAGCAGACGCAGGCGCCGCAGCCGGGGCTGGCGCGTCTGCTGCTCAGCAAGAGCCGGCACTGGGCCGCGCGGCCACGGACGGGGAGCCTTCGTCGCCCAAGATGTCTTGCCTGGCAGGCAGAGAAAAGGCAGCAGATGCCGGCGCCGCCGGGGCTGGCGCGTCTGCTGCTCAGCAAGAGCCAACGCTGGGTCGCGCGGCCACGGACGGGGAGCCTTCATCGCCCAAGGTGTCTTGCATGGGCAGGTGCGGATGCGCAAGGGCAAGAGGAAGGGGACGGCGGCGCCATCGCCAGCCAGGGCGTCCACGCCGGAGAAGACTCGTGGCTACATGGCTTAAGAAGGCATTCGTCGACGGCCGGCTATTCAGCTTCGATCGGACACGGTGGCACCGAACTCAATTTTGGCACCCTCCATGTCCGATGTGTCGCGTCGTCACGAGCTAGCGCAGACCATGACCGGGAGCCCTTGTCGCCATGGCCACCAACCTCCGGGTTCCGGCGTTCCGTCCCGCCCCAACTCCTGTCTCGGAGGACGCAAAGGGGCCGGGGTCCTCCGCGTCCGCCCCTGCCCCAACGACGGCGGCGCCGCCACTGCAGCTCTTCAACTCGAGGACAAAGAAGGATGATTCATATCAACGGTTCAAGACGGTTTCGACGGTTTCAGTTCGTCTAAAACTGCACCACCCATTACATTCTCACGGGTTGAATCCAGAAACCGGTGAAACCATGCTAAACTGCCTGCCTGGTCCGGTGCGGGTTGGGTTGCCGGTTTGACCGGTTTCAAACCGAATTGTGAACAGGCTTAAGGGAGCCTTTTCCATTTGCCGTTGTAGTCTAGAGGCATGACCCGTAGCATCTTCCTCCAAGGTGATATGTTCTGCTCCATGGCGTGTGATTCTTTCTCCTTCGTCGTGATCTGGACTTCGGGGTCCAATTCGTATTGGCGCATAAACCGAAACCTTTTGGTATTGAAGGACATCAACTACTGCTAGGTGGCTCACACAGAGGCGATTTAGGACTGTTGTTTCCTTCTTAGATTGAAACTACTCGTAGAAGATATGGACCAATTTTGGCTAGGTGGCTCACACGGGAGCGAATTAGGACTGTTGTTTACTTCTTAGATTGAAACTACTCGTAGAAGATATGCATCAATTTTGAAGGATCGAGAGATAATATTTTGTAAAAAATTCAATCCTCATTGGAGAAATTCCTTATATTGATTGTTTTGTGAAATCCTGGGTCTCTTTTTTCTGTAAGATTCAACAATCATTCGTGTAGCAGGAAGGAATGAAGGAAGAGAGAAAAATAAGTCACTACAGGAAACGAAAATTATGCCGAGCGCCCCGAACGCTCGGCAAACAGCACAATACGCTCGACAACAAGCACTCGGCATACTCCTGCTAGATACGCTCGGCAAACAAAAACGCTCGGCAAATAGAGCTATGCCGAGCTTTTTTAGGCCGTCGGCAAAGCTCCGCTCGGCAAACAACTCAACGGAAACGTCCGTCTAACGGCACAGTCCGCGTTTGCCGAGCGTCCCCAACGCTCGGCATATGCCACCATGCGCTCGGCAAATTTCTCAGGGCTAATCCCTAGTAGCTGCCACGTGTACATGGTATGCCGAGCGTTTACCCTCGGCAAACAGGATTAACATGACAAAAAAAAACCCGAATTATTTACCTTTTTCTCACGAATAAATAAACGAGCACATCAAACAAGTTAGCAGTTGTTCTTTATCAGCCACATCACAAGATCAAATGTTCTTTATCAACAATAAACGAACACAACGGTGTACAGATTCTCACAAGATAAGTTGCCGTTTAGTAACACAACCAAATGAAGAGACGAATATTGCAATATACCGAAGCTATGTATGGTTTCTTATCTGCTTCCTCCCTTGGTAAACCAAGAACAATGGTGTGAACTTGCTGGCAAACCAAACATAACACTTCAAAACAGAATCATTCATTTCACATAGCAACATGGTTCAAAAACAGAGTATATATGATTACATTATATTCCTGACTAATGTACCATTGTGAAGAATACTTAAGGCAAACAACGTGCCAATCATATCAACTACAGAAATGAACCCAAAATAATAGCCATGAGCAACCATATGCATAGTGGAAGGACACTAGTGACCATGTACATAGCTAGATAAAGGATCTTGATTCTCGAGCGTCGCTGTATGCCGAGCGTCACTGTATGCCGAGCGCCGCGTACGGAATACTCTCGGCAAATGAGTTGTTTGCCGAGCGTTGTCTTTTGCCGAGCGTTTTTCTTTTGCACTCGGCTTAGGTGGGCATATGCCGAGCAGAACTCTCGAAGGCGCTTGGCAAAGTTGCCGTTTCATGTAGTGAGTTTGGATTGTTCTTTTTTTTTTTTTTGAGATTGTGAGTTGGATTGTTCTGTGGTGCGATAATATGCAGGGCACTGTACAAGTACACTATCCAATCCCCCGTGTTTTCCTCTCATCATCTGCAGCTTGATTCAACAATCCTGAGAGCAAGCGAGCGAGATGCAACGCTGCCTGATCTGAGTAATTTTTTACCACACGAAAACTGTTCGCATCAAAACAAAGCATGCAGGCACACAAGATCCATCAGAAGTCTCTAAGACTAGCCATAGTGGTGGTATCATAGCAAGTATCATGCATGCCACGTAGGTAAAAAGATGACGTGTCACTACATTTAATGATGAAAGAGGGACGCGGCTTGCCTGCTCCGCGGCAATGTTCCCATCCGTGCTCCCACGCACGTGGCGCGCATCCGGGACACTTGCGGCACTCCATAATTAATTTGCCTTTAACTTATTTTTATTCCCGTCGCTGTTGCATCCAAGCGCTGCTCGCCGTTTTACTTTGGCTCAAGCACGCTGATGGCCGGACCAGGACCATACTCGACTGTCTCCACCGCCAGCCACATTAGGATCGGCAAGATACTCATACTGCGATTCGTTTGCAGATCAAAGCAAGGCGGACACAGGCATGGAGCTGGCCGGCTTGAGGACTCCATCCCCAAGGATTGCTTCCGATCCGGCCATCCGGGCATGGCAGCCCAGCTCCAGGTAGAAGACCACGTCACACTCACACCCATAATATCCCGGTCGCCGGAGAGGATTAACCGAAGGTGGAGTATGAACTTAATCTCTGGATCTTTATTTAGTGGAAAGGAAACCTAGAAACGCAAACTGTAGACATCCGAACCTCCCTCCCTCCCTCCCACCGCCGGCCACCTTGGTCGCCGGCCATGGAGGAGAGGAGGCCGGAATCTGGAACGAAGGGGCGGATCAAAGAATAAAGAGGGGCAAGAAGCGCAGTCGCCACGGAGGACAAGTCTCACAAAAAGGACTGGGTTGGTCGGCGGCAACGTAGTCCCGGCCTCCCGGGTCGTTCAGCCACTGGTCATCAATTCCGCCGCGAGCAAGCATCGTGTGCAGATGGGAAGAAGACGGGGCGGCCATCGTGCAGATGGGAAGAAGACAGGGCGGCCTTTTTTTTTCTTTCCTTCGAGACCTTTGGTTGGACGAGTGGGTCGCGAGTGTTCTGGATGTGCGCCACGTGTGTGGGAGCACAGATGGGAGCATTGCCGCAGAGCAGGCAAGCCCCGTCCATGAAAGAGATGATGGTGGTATCATAGATAGATACCGTAACATAACGCGTTCCAAGAAAAGATGAGTCTACAACCTAATTAATGCAATACAATATGATACCACAAATATGTTACTACCCATAGTGGAAGTAGTAACATAGACTAGTATCATATGCATGATACTAGTATATGATACTCCCCACTATGGCTAGTCTAACTGGAGTTTGATCTGATCTTACAATATGCCCATCAAATTTCATCGAACCAAGTTTATTATCGTGGTCAGCCAATGCCAACCAAGCTGACAGTCACCACGCGAACCGCAGGATACCAATTTACAGTACAACAATTATTGTACTGAACCAATATGCACAAACACGGGCTCCAGATCTCAATGCGCCGCGGGCGGAACCAGTGGCGCCGCCGGCGCCAGTGGCCGGAGAGACGGCCTTGATCTTGAACCTATACCTGGGCCGGCGCGGGATGACCTGGCTGGGCCCCATTCCGAACTGGCCGGTGTCCTCCATGATCGGCGGCCTGTCGTCGTAGACGTGGCCGAGGAGGCGGGCGCGGGCAGTGTCGGGTGAGAAAGTCAGCGTGAAGAAGATGGACGCCGTGGTGAAACGGTTGAGGTCACGTGACAGTTTTTTTTTTGTTGCATAAACAGCTAACTACAGCATAACAAATAATTTGAGAGGTCAAAAAAATCAGAAGAAAAATTCACGCGAACATCTCGCCGATCTATATGTTCACAAAATTGTTTCACGGAAAATCTACGTTTTTATATTTTTTACGCATGCCACAAAAAATGTCTGTCTTCGTGAAATTTGGGCCGGTTACGCACATATAATGTCGAGATTTACACGTGAATTTTATTTCGGAATTTTCTGATATTTCAAATATTTGCATGTCTTTGAGATGGGTCCCTTCCCGTCGTTCGAACAGGTGCAATCTCGGCTCAAGCTCGCTGAGCGGAGCATCGACAAGAAAGACCGCACCGCGTCGGGGCGTCGCGGAGGGCCGGTCGTAAAGACAGAGCATGACATCGCGGTGTGCTCCGCTGGGAGTTACCAGGGGCCTGTGGTTGCCTCTCCACGCGTCGACAAGGCCGCTGCCATTGCATCGTGATAACGACCATATGGTGGTGTCGCCACGGTGAGCCAGACGCGGGCAAAAGGAAATCCTACAATTTTCTCACCCTAGATCTATTTCGATTTCAATGATCTTTGAAGACCAATTCTTGGATGTGGCCTTCGTAACTATTATTTTTGAGTGATGGAGGCCAACGCCTTCTTCCTCCCGTTCTTCTGCTCCTCTGATCATTTCTCGATCGATGAAAATCGCTCTCGGCAGAGCGTGCTGATAACGTGTTAGAAATCGTTGTTGTGTTTATTGATGATTGCACTGCTTATACATAATGGGGAGAGGCGCCTGCGAAGAGGCGGCAATTGAACGAAGGAAACGTGGAGATTTTGGTTAATTAGTTGTTGTAACAAAAAGAAAAGAAATGGGCCAGAATAAAACGCAACGAAATATAATGCGATGCACGAGCACGAGACTAAAATCTGGCCCAACGAATCAATGCCAGCGGGGCAGCCGAATTAATGAGCCAATCATCGTCCTGCTTTCCACCCTAAAAAAGAAAAGAAAAAATCTACCAACTGATTACAGAGTCCAGATTCCAGGGGCCGACGAACCGCAAGTCCGCAACAATGGCCGGCGATGACCTGCGCAGCCTGGCCGCGGTCACGGTCGCGGTCCCCGTGGCCATGTCCTATGTCCGTTTCGCGGCGCGGCGCCTCCGCCCGGGCCTCCCCCACCTCGCTGCGTTCCTCCCGGTCCTCGCCGTCCTCCCGTTCCTCCCTCTCGCATTCCGCGCCGTCCACGCGCGCGCCATCTCCGGCTTCTTCCTCGCATGGCTCGCCGAGTTCAAGCTCCTCCTCCTCGCCGCCGGACAGGGGCCCCTCCACCCGTCCCTCCCGCTCCCCGCCTTCGTCGCCGTCGCCTCCGGCGCCGTCCTGCTCCGCGCCGACAAGCTCGCCCAAAGCTCGCCGCCGGGTCTCGGCCTAGTCTCCTCCGCCTTCATGGCCGCGCTGCTCGCGGTCACCGTGTCGCTGTACCACTACGAGGAGGAGCGGATGAACCGGTACCTCCTGCTGACCATGTTCGGTCTATACATCTACCTCGTCATGGAGCTCGTGCTGGCGTGCACGGCCGCGGCGGCGCGCGCGCTGCTGGGCCTGGATGATCTGGAGCCGCAGTTCGACCGGCCGTACCTCTCCGCGTCGCTGCGGGACTTCTGGGGCCGGCGGTGGAACCGCTCCGTGCCCGCCGTGCTCCGCCCGTGCGTGTATCGCCCCGTGCGCGCGTATCTCGGCAGCGTTCCCGCGGGGGTGCTCGCCACGTTCCTCGTCTCCGGGCTGCTGCACGAGCTGATGTTCTTCTACATCACGCTGCGGCCGCCCACCGGGGAGGCGACCGCCTTCTTCGTGCTGCAGAGGGCGTGCGCGGTGGCGGAGGCGTGGTGGGCGAGGCACGACAAGTGGTGGCGACCACCGCGGCTGGCCGCGACCGCGCTCACGTTGGCGTTTGTGGCCGTGACGTCCTTCTGGCTCTTCTACCCGCCCATCACCAGGCCCGGGGCCGACAAGGCGGTGATTGCAGAGTGCGAGGCGGCGGTCGCCTTCCTGCGGGACGCCGGGACTTGGGCGGCCGGCTCCGTCCGGTCGGTCTGGAGTCACGCCTGACCTGACGCGTCTGCCATCAAGACATCGTTTCTTGGATAAAGAATTGGGCGAGAACGTGATTGTGTGTACTGTGTAGTGTCTGCATAATTGCATATGTACTCGTCGATAGCTATCAGCGTATTTGATACGAAAATGTGTACACGAGAAAAGAATCAAAAGCACCACGCGAGCGTCGGTGGTGTAGCAGCCGCTACAAGCACCAAGTAGGACCTCCCGACCTATGACGCGCAGCGAAAGGTCGAGCTTTTTCCATGATATGAAGGTCGAGCGATTTTCACGATATAAAGTGATTCCTCATGATTATATTGGTGAAAACAACACGCCAGAGTGGTGGCCTGGGATAAGGTTTGCATCCCCAAAGAGGGGGGGGGGGGGGGGGCTAGGGATTCCCAACCTTCGGATGATGAACCATGCTCTCAGAGCTAGATGGTTGTGGCTAAGCATTGTGGATGCCACCAAACCATGGTAGGAATTCAACATCCAAGTTCCACAAGTTGTGAGACAACTTTATGAGCCGGCGACGATTTCGATTGTCAGAGATGGAGCCACCACCTTATTCTGGACGGATAGGTGGCTGGCGAGTGGTCGGATTGGCCAACCTTTGGCAGCGCGTCCCCTAACAGCTTCGCAAGACCAAATGTGTGAGGGAAGCCCTTGTTGCCGGTGGATGGCTCGAAGACGTGCCGCCTGACCTCTCTGGACCGGCGTTGCACGAGTTATTTGAACTAGCTGAGCAACTTGTGGATATCACACTAACTTAAGGGGTGGATGACATATTGAAGTGGACATTGGAGTCGAATGGCACACACTCCTCCAGGTCGACCTACAGAACCATATTTGCTGAACTGAGATGAGAGGTGCTATGCAGATTTGGCATTCCCGAGCCCCTGGCAAGTTTAAAGTATTGCTTTGGGTGGCCATCATAGGTAGATGTTGGACGACATATCGGATGAGTCGTCACCGTGGACTCCCACACCCACCGGCGTGCCTGTTCTGTGATCATCACGACGAGGATATCAACCACCTACTCCTCGACTGTGTACTCGCTCGAGAAGTATGGGTGGTCATCCTTCGACGATGGGGTGCCCCAGGCGATCATAGGTGGATTGGATGTCGAGCATGCATCACGACGGGGATCTCTCTACTGTGTTTGAAGGGGCACGCCCTTCTGTCACCGTATTGATCAGGCAGATAGATAGGGAAACGGAGTGTTGGTTTTTCGCATGCCTTTTCAAAGGTAGACCTTATTTTATTTTATTTTATTTTTAGAACCATGCAGGAGGACTACATGTATTTATATAGAAGAAGAAGAGGGCTCGATGAGCCGAAGTTTTACAGAATTGCTGTGTAACCCAGCTAAAAAAGAGAGGAGGGGCGACCGAAGGAAAAGGAAAACAAGAGCGACCTCAAAAGTTACAGAGAAAAAAACCTAACACAAAGGAATACTACACGGTGGAGACTAGCTCCGGTGGATAATTGGAGATGTCGCGAGTGGTCCAATAGGACACTAGTTGGTGCGAGCTTAGTGTCTATGCTAGCCGCGTGGAATTGTAACTTGCATTTTTGCCACATCTTCTATAAGAAGGATACACCTTTCCATGTTGTTTTCTTGAAAAACAAATATGCCAGGCTGCACATGGCGACAAATACCATGTTGTGTCCCGAAAAACAAAAAGAAAAGGTGCGCTAGTGAGGGTCTGTGCGTGGGCGGCAGGGCCTCGTTGCCCGACAGTGGGTTCTTCCGTTGGCCGGCCTTTGCGCTACAGTACAGCATGTTCTTTTCGGCCCATGTCACGCTTGTTCTTACTCGGTCGGGCCTGCGTGAATCCTTCCGGTAGCATCGATCGGCATCGGCATGGCCATCCGTGATCCGTCCGGCGACGACGACAAGCATTAACGGCGGCGGGGCCGGTGGTCGCAGGACGAGATTCCCCGCATTAACCTTCCTCGCCTGCATCCGCAACCGCAACTCGCATGCAGGCAGGCTCCTCCGTGCAGCGGAAAGAAGGACCATCGACGACGATGGATGGACCGATGGCGGTCACGGCCGGCGAGCCACCGGTTCCGGCTCATCCTGCCACCGCCCTCCGCCCCGCGCCCCGCCTTTGTCTCGTTTGTCTCGCCGTTTCCGCTCTCGACGTTGAGACATGCGTATACGTACATACAGCCACCGCTCGTGTGATGCATGGGCTGTGTTACTGTGGCACTGTACTGTTTGTGATGGAGAGCCACGGATGGAGGGAGTCGAGTGGTGTGGTACTGTTTGTGGTGTACGCGCGCGATCGAGGCTCTACGTACGTCTACGCAAATGGGCCGCTTCTTGGTTGCCTGCACTGTTCATGTCTCTGTTGCTTGGTCGGCTGCTTCATTTCTCTCGTGCTACTGTACTACAGTATTTGTAAGTGGCTTGTTTTCCGGTAAGTGCAAAATATCAATTTCAAATACTTTATATTATGGCTACGAAAAAATAACATATCTAGTAAAATTTAGAGATTTGAAAATATGCATGTTTACATCCACATTTTGTCATTTTGGTGTAGCTTAAACTACAAAAAATTTGAAGTTCATACTTTGCACGTTCATGGGTTATACTATTGGCTACACCAGATTTTTTTTCATAATTTTCTTGAAACTTTTAAATATGATTTTCAAAAAAAAAAATATTGGAGAGAGCAGTGAAACTCGGGAGCAAAAGTCTACTCGTTTTCTTGTTTTCGTGTAAAGTGGTATTAGAGCATTTATGGCGTAGTCCGGAAAACGCTCGGGCCAGTATAATAACCGCATTTTCAAATTCCGGACAGAAAAAACGGACCGACGCAGCTAGTGGAAAACAAACTGGTCTGGAAAAAATTAGTAGAAGTGGGAACAGAGCCGCGGCAAAACCTATTATACGTGAGATTGCCGCCTGTATTTCAGTTTCCTCGATCTATCGTGCGAGTTGGCGGGAGGGACTTTTTAGCCTCCTTCTCCCTGCTCTAGCTCCACCCCCGACAATCTCCTTGCCCCAGGGCATTCTTGTTTTGCCGCTCCACCCAATCGTGAATCGCCGCCATGGAGTATCGAGGCAGTTGTCGGGCATCGGATTTCAGGTCACACCGCCTCCAACGGTGCCTCCTCCAGCTCAAATTGGGTTCGTTTCATGCAGTGTGTGCCAAATTGGGTTCAATTGCTTATTGTATCGATTTCTGATTGTGTAGCTACAATTTACATCATATGTGGACATGTTGGACGAAAACAAGGTGAACATTATTAGTGCTCCACTTGATACTTTTGATACGGGCATGGAATTGAAGGTCGAAGTCGAGCCCGAAGCGTTTGTCGACGAGGTGGAGGAAAGTGGGGAGGAAGTTTTCGTTGGTAGCCAACCGAGTGGATGATTTGGAAAGTGAAGCAACAATTGCACGGAGATGGAAGACCTTTAGTTGATTTGAGCGTGGGAGAGTGTGCCACTTTGATGCGGTTGCCAGCAATGATCAACCGCAAAAAATATTAGCAACGCATCAAGCACGAACATCGTCACCTCATGCCAACCTCATTCGATCGTTCATTGAGATCACTCTCAGGCCGGCATGATGTGATCAAACAAACTTATAGCCGTTGGAGTGGTTGTTTGGAGCAAGTGAGAAATGCAGCTCCAAGTGGTTGCACAACTAAAGACTATGTAAGTTTATTGTCATTGTATTGTCAATATTTGTGTTAACAATGGTGTTGCTTAATTTGATCATCGTTGTATTGTGTTTGATTGCGTATTCTTTTGAACAACTTAATTTGCCACCACTTCTATTGTGCATGTTGATTTGAACCGATCATCATCTGCCGGCCCAAGGGCGTGGCCGTCGCTCCCTTGTAGAGCTCTAGCCCTAGCTTTTTTGTACATGTTGATTTGAACCGATCATCATCTGCCTGCCTGCCCATAGCTGCTCCTACTCGATCTCGATCACCATGGTTCAAAAAAAGAATCTCCGCCTTCAAGTCGGCCTGCGACGGCACATGCGAGAGTTCAGCACGCGCAAGCTCACGCACGTACGTACCGTGGTAAATGCTTAAGCTGTACCGTAACCAACCATATGTCACTCCCGGCGATCAATCAAATTAAAGCCCCCGATGGATCCATCGTCCTCAAAACCCGATGGAAACGCACGCAAGGCCCGATCGCATCGATCGCCGTCCGTAGCATGCATACTCCGGCCATGTCGTCGTCGTCCCACATTTATTCCCTCCCCTACAACACGGTACTGTAGCATGCCTCCCGGCCGGCCGCTTCTCTTCGTCTACCTCCTCCCCATAACCACGCACTTATGGCCGCTCTGGTGGTGGAGCACTACTACGGCACCATTCCGCCATGGCCATGGAGCTACTAGCTCCTATAGCCACCTACTCTCTCTCTAGCGACACACTCACACATGACATGGGATGGAGGAGAGGAGTAATTCGCATTGCTGGCCCCCGTTGCACAAATGCAGCCAGCGGAAAGCTAAAGGGAATCTCAATTTATGTCGTTGCACCTACATATATGCATGCATATCGATGTACTCCTCTTCGCTCTGCGTAGTGGAGGAGTACTTATGTTAGAGAGAGGCAGGGACAGAGAGAGGAGGGCCGTGTTTCCATTAATGCTGCAGCCTGTCTTTACTCATTTGGTAGCCGGGGCTCTTTAATGCCGCTCCACCCACACCGCACCACCACCACCACCGTCGGAGCTCCCTCCATAAGTAGGAGCCCTCCCCCTCCCTCCCTTCCCCAACTCTCCTCTTCCTCTTCCTCTTCTTCCTTCTCCTCCTCTCGCCCCCTCGTTGTGCGACAAGCAGCTGGTCGAAGAGGATCGATGATGAAATGGTCACTATGATGTTGGCTCGTCTCACTCAGACGATGCGTGCCTAGCTCGCTCGCTGGTGCTGCAGTCCATCTGATTGAGCCGTGCCAATATCTTAGTGCTCTTTCATGCGTGCGTGTGCTGATCGTGAGCGAGCTCCTCCGCCATGGCGCCGGTCCTTCTTCATCTGCATTCCGGGTAGGAAACGAACCATGTAAGTTTCACCATGTTCGCTGGTTACCTGGTGTATGCATCCATCGTGTAGCATATCCATGCAGCATCCATGCTAGGTGTTGATCTTGCCAATCGTCCATGTTTTCCCGGCCGTGTGCGCAAGCTAGCATGTGTTTCATGCAGCTTAATTCATGACTATGCAAGAGTGTCGGTGAAGAAGGTGTTGCCACAGATCTCTCTATGCATGTTAGATAGATGATGATACACATGAGTTGTTAGCATCGGAGTCGCGCGTATGCATATACATTGTTGATGTTTGTACGGATCACTCGTAGAATATCGAGTACTGTAAATTTGCAACTGTATGCATTCAGAAATTCATGCTGTGTCTCTTGACTTGTCATAGAAGGCAATGTATTAAACTAAGCCATGCTTTGCGTATTTTTTCACCATAGACTGCTATATCTAACTGTAAATTATAACTGCAACGGCATGCATGTCATAATCATAATTTATCATCTGTACACAAGGGGCGTGCATGGACTCTCGCAGAAAAAGGATTGGGCACAGAGAAATGTGAATCAAAGCTTCCCCCCTTCTGCATGCTTAGTATCCTGAAGATGTGCCCGCCAGAGAAGTTCAGTTCCGAGGCTCTCCGGTCCAGAGGATTGTCGTCTGAACACGGAAGCACATTCTGAAGACACACTTCCAGGAAGAAAACACGTAGTGGCATGCTTGCTTGCTCTAATGTTGCTCACATACATACATCATCTAGATAGTAGATACTAGTACCTCCGATTCAAAATGTAAAAAGTTTAGCAGTCAAATACTCCCCAAGTCTGAGTTTCTGACCATTGTGTTCAATGAGTCTGTATTCCCACTCGTTCATGCAAACTGGTCAAATCTCTAGCGTAATCCTTTATTATTCCATACAAAATGTGAAATGCATGTAAAATTTTCCTTGAATTTTCAGACGACCATCTGTACAAACAAAACTTGGAATCGGTTCACGAGACATGCATCTTGATCTTGTACAACACCCTCCGGATGGATCTCCTTTGTGGCCTACTATTAATTGTTTTACTATTATTTACGTTAGCACCTTCCAGCTTGCCAACAAAGTGGAAAATAAATGCTCCAGCTCCTCTCCCTCCGTGCCGTTTATATAGTACTTCATTTTCCTGCAACTCCATGTTGTACGTATTCCATTCAATTCGAAACCGAAAATTAAAGAACAGGAGTGAGCGAGCGAGGAAACACTGGTGCTGCACACTGTAGATCATCAAGGTGTGCAGCGCAGCGCAGCGCAGCTTGCTCCAACGTTCTTGTGCTCAGAGCCCCGCTGGTGGCTAGCTAGAGACAGGCGGAAGAAACTGGGTGCCATTGGGGCCGTGCCTGGCCGCCCCTTCTGCTCCATGCTGCTTGCCTTGCCCGGTGCGCGAACTGTCGATGAGAAATTGGAGAATAATATGGAATTCAAACTCTTGTACTCCCTCCTGTACAAAATAGTTGACTAGGATTTATCTAAACACGATATATACCTATATGTGTTTTAGTGTATAGATACATCCGTATTTCGATAAAACCGTGTCAACTATTTTGGAACGGAGAGAATATATTATTTACCAGCTGTATGGATAGCTGGACACTCACATTTTTTTCCCAAATAAAGTTCAGAAAGCAGAGAACGTTGTACAATGTAACACCAATTTTCTCCTTGCCATTTCGGACCTGGATTGCTCTCGACTCTGACAATTCTCGAACACCCAGTTTTACAAATAAAGCCCAACCAGGCAAACCGATACAAAGTGGTGGAGAATCCGATACAAACAGGTCAAAAAGAAAACTGACAAGTGAGATAGAGGTGAGCCGCCAAGTCAAACCAAACATGAAAACATGAAGCGCCACGTCTAACTCTAACCTAGATGCGGCCTCGACTACCAAAACCAGAAAGAGACGCGCCAATGCAAAATTTCGTTCCAAAATACGACCATATGTTACCTATGCAAAAAAGAAAGACACGAGTGAATAGTCACTATTCACACATCATTTGCTTTTATTGTGCAACCACATATCATCAAAAATTTGGATAAATTTTGTACATGCAAGAGAAACAACATAACCAATGTACATGACCACGACTTATTTTATATTTCTTGAAAACTTGGAAGAAGCACATACGATATGGGGTGCTGGCGCAACAATTTAGTTTCCAGAACAACCCTTCAGAGGATAACAACTCCATCGTCATCATCAAGACAAGCATTGCAACAGAGGTAAAGACAGCATCGCAGAATGCAGAGTGAAGGAGCAAACTCCGATCAAGTTGCCATGGCCACGACGGGGTAGTTGGGGCTTTGCGAAGGAGGAGTAACTAGAAGTTAATGGAGGCGAGTAAATGAGGTGGCAGGGAAAAGCATGGACAGAGACGACAGTAGAGAGAAGAGAATATGGGGCATGGTCACTTTGGTCACCACATTTACACGCATTAGCATTAGTGTAGCTGTAGATGAGATGCACGGACCTGGCGTCGACGTCGTCAGACAAAGATTCCCTCATTCACTCCGACCCAACACCCCAGCGTCTCAGTGACAGAGCCCCAGAGCCCAGCCACCCAGAGCCCAGTTACTACTCCGTAACTGTCAACTCGTCGCCATGCTTGCCTTCAGTTTTTGATCGCTGAGAAGCCACGCCGGAGGAGTAATGCCGCACTGGGGCGTGCCAGTCTCGTCTCGTCTGGTCTTGGGTTGCCGGTGAGCTCTCAGTGTGTGGCTGTGTGCTTGTGCTGCTGGAGAGCATGCACCCTGGCTTTGACAACATGAAGCGAGAACACAAGACTGAACATCGTCTACATGTTGAGCAGCCTCGAGTTATGAATTTCTCCCTTCCATTCTGGACTACTAATCTCGGTAACTTTCCGAACCACTATGTGAATGTTTCTTTTGTGCTTCTATGAAGGCGATGCACTCGGAAAATGTTTGAATCAAAGTGCAGGCAATGCAAAGAGCTAGCCTGGTCCAGGGACGCCAGTGGCCAAATGGAATTGAATTGATGCCAGTCTTTTCCGAGAGTATGCCAAAATGGCATATTGATGCCAGCCTTATTACCGTGGACCAAACAACGGTTCCAGGGACCAGTTTCTGATGTCGACACGAGGCCACCTGTATTCCAAAATGTCAGACGTTTAAGTGAGCTAAAATAGCATACCAAAACGTCTTACATTTTGGAACAGAGGATGTAGCAATGATCAGGATGCACTATGCATGCCTCTCTCAAGGTACCCACGAACGTTGAGAAGAGCTCCACTGGAAGCATGCATTCGGTTTGCTCCCACGCGAGATGCCTAAAATCAGCACGGTTTTGTAGCATCAAGAACGGATACTATCTGAGACATGCAATGTTATTCTGTGCAGTTTTTTAGTGGCACCGAGCTACTTACCTCAAACACGTAGAAGAATATATACTAGACCAAATAAGTGCACCTTTGGCCCGTTTACATACTCAGCGCAAAACTGAAGTTTCTTTGTTCCTAAATGGTATAAAAAGATATGTATTTTGTATCATGTGATGCTACGCTTCTGACCTAACAATGTTTGGACACCCCAGAAAAATAAGATAATGTCATCTAAACTCAATACATATGCAGATCTTATCTTAATTATTTGGCAACACGGATTGGACTACCTAGAGCTTGTGACAGCTCAGTGGCTCACCTCTCGATTTTTATACATCATTGACCTTTTCCATATGAAAGATTAGCCTTCCAGTTTTCATGGGTAGACCATAACCCAGGTGATTTGCCCAGTGAGGTGAGCTCTCTCAGACTCTCTGAGGGCTTATGCTGGGGAAAATAAACTGCTCCAGTCCTTTCACGGCTAGTACTACTGATGTGAAAGAGCTCACTGGTTTGACAACTTGACGCGACAACATAAAAGGCAATGTCATCTACATGGACTAGTTCAAGAGCTTCGTTCGCCTTTCAGGTTTCTCGTCCATGCTAATCTCCGTTTAAGTTTCTGAATCACGATGTGCCTGATGATTTTACTATGTTTTGATAGCATAAAACATGCTGCTGCTATAAAGGCGCCGCACTCTGAAATGTTTGAGTTATAATGCAGGCAATGAGGAGAGAAGCAAATATTGATAGGTAGGTGCAAGGACGCCCAATTATTATGCAACGATCTATATATGCCAAGCTTAGACTTTGTGGGTATCCAGGAGACAATGAAGCAACAGATACCAGACCAAATGTTGGAATCATTGGTTGGAGGAGCTGACTTCAATTGGACCTGGACACCATCAAGGGGAAGATCTGGGGGTATTGCTTTGGGGATTAACAAAAACACTCTAGAAATTTTAGAAACTGAAACTGGTGAGTACTTCATTAGGAATCTTGTGGTTTGTAAAAGCGATAACTTCACTTGGAATTTGGTTGTTGTTTATGGTGATGCACAACCAGTGGGAAAAGCGAAATTTCTGATTGAATTAGTCAATGGAAATCTAAGCTCCCTCTTATGATAGCTGGCGATTTCAACATGACTAGACGTTCGAAAGACAAGAACAAGCCCGGTGGCTATAACAGATGGAGCATGCTATTTAATTCTGTGATAGCTCAAGGGGACCTGATGGAAATTGAACTGAGTGGTAGGAACTACACTTGGTCAAATAACCATGCAGACCCCACTTATGAACTATTAGACAGATTTTTAGTATCTCCTTCCTGAGAAGAGAAATTCCCTTTAGTAACTGTACATGCCCTAACCAGAGATTTGTCAGATCACACACCCCTTTTGCTTAGCACTGGGGAACAGCCGAAAAAACCAGGTCAATTTCGCTTTGAAAATTGCTGGTTTTCTAGGCCACATTGTAACTGGAGTGTGGCAGTCAAATTACTGGGGAAAGGACAGGATTGATATCTTACATAAGAAGTTCCAGAAGCTTAGAAAAACGCTTAAGGGTTGGAATAATAACATTGAGGGGGAATATAAAAAAAAAGAAAACTTCTTGCGGAGGAGATTGACAGAATTGACAAACTAGGTGAGACGGCTGGGATAAACGCATATGACATGGTTATTTTGCAATCCTGTCGTCAACAACTTGGGGTTATTATTAAAGAAGAAGAGATGAAATGGCTACAAAGATCCAGGGAGAGAGAACTGATGGAAGGGGAGAAGAATTCAAAATTTTATCACATTAAGGCTAATGGAAGGAGGAAAAATATAATTATAAAACTCAACCAAGATGAGGGGCTTATTGAGGGGCAGGAAAACCTGAAAAAATACATCACGGGATTTTACAAAAACTTATTTGGGCATCCTGTGCGTACTGCCTTACGCCTAGATCCCACCGAAGTTAAGAAAATTTCTGAAGATGATCGAAAATTTCTTTTGCAAAGGTTTACTTTAAAAGAGCTTGAGACTGCTGTTTTTGGCATGGCCACAAATAAAGCAGCAGGTCCCGATGGCTTTCATGCAGACTTCTTCCAAAAATACTGGGACATTGTCAAGTATGATGTCTTCGGAATTTTGGAAGATTTCTATGACAAAAAGATAAACATTAACAGACTCAATTTTGGAATGATTTCCCTTATTCCGAAAGGTGCAGATGCGGATAAAATTCAGAGATATCGCCCTATTTGCTTGCTAAATGTGATTTTCAAAATAATCACCAAAGTTTTGGTAAATAGATTATCTCCAGTCATAGACAAAGTCATAGGTCCTTCCCAAACAGCCTTCCTTCAGAATCGTTTCATTCTTGAAGGGGTGGTTGTACTTCATGAAGTTTTGAATGATATGCATAGGAAAAAAAGTTCAGGGGTTCTTTTCAAGATTGATTTCGAGAAGGCCTTTGACAAAATCAAATGGCCCTTCTTACTTCAAACCTTGGAAATGAAAGGCTTTCCTCCAGCTTTTAATGATCTGATCATGAAAACTGTAATGGGAGGGAAAGTAGGCATCAAAATAAATGGGGAAAATGGCCTTTTATTTAATACCCATCAAGGTTTAAGGCAGGGAGACCCGTTATCGCCCATTCTTTTTGACCTAGCTTCTGACTCGCTGGCTATCCTTGTCCATAGAGCGGTGGAAAAAAAATTAATCACAGGACTTGTTACTCATCTTACAGACGAAGGGGTCGCCATCCTACAATACGCAGATGACATGATCCTTCTAATGCAAGATGATTTTGAGCAGACCAGGAACCTCAAATTTCTTCTTTGCCTTTTCGAACAATTGTCAGGCTTAAAAATAAACTTTCATAAAAGTGAAGTCTTTTGTATGGGGACTTGGGGAGTGCGCAGGAGAGAACCAAGAGTTTTGACCAGGCGATCTCTAAACCAGGGGATTCGCACTTTTGGCAGGGATTGATGGAGGTGAAGAACCTCTTTTGGCAATGTTGTAGAATTAAATTAGGAGATGGCAGAAAAACAAGGTTTTGGGAAGATGAAACGGCTGGAAAACGAAAGTCTATCCAACCGTTTCCCGAGACTTTATGCTATATCTCTTGATCAAAATATAACAGTGCACGATGTTTTTTTGAGAGGCATACACACACTTACTTTCAGGAGAGCTCTAGTTGGCCCTAGAAGGACTCTTTGGGAAGATTTAGTACAGTTGTGTCATGCGATATCTCTGTCACATGAAGAGGATAAATTGGAATGGCTACTCTCGGCCTCCAAATCCTTTTCAGTTAAGACATTTTATCAAGTTCTGCTTTACAAACGGACGGTTCCCTATAAATTCTTGTGGAAAACAAAAATCCCTCTAAAGATCAGGATTTTTCTTTGGCTTGTGTTGAAAAAAAGCATACTGACCAAAGATACTCTGAGCAAAAGAGGAGGCAGATGTGATCTGAAGTGTCATTTCTATAGCAATAATGAAACTATTGACCACTTGTTTTTCACTTGTCCTTTGGCGAAATACGTTTGGGGGGTCGTTAGTTGCGCTTTGGGGTTTAATTGTCAGTTTAGAAACATAGAGGAATGCATGATAGTTTGGCTAAAAAAAATTCCAATGAAAAAACGAAGAATAGTCACTGTTGGGGTAGCCAGTGTGCTGTGGAGTATCTGGAAAACAAGGAACAGAGTGTGTTTCCAGAACCTATGGCCTGGCGAACCTAGATCAGTGATTGCTCAGATGTGCAATTGGATTGAATTTTGGAGTTGTTTGCAGGGGAAGGAGGACGTAAGGCAGGAACTGTGGCTGGGCGCAAGGGTACTGGCCCGAATCGCTGAAGAAGTCTTCAACTCAAGTAAAGGGTGGCGACCATGGACGCCAAGGCTGGAAGCAAGATGAAGATGCAAGAAAAAAGATGGGAATGCTGACGAAGGAGACTGAAGTAGCTTGTGAGCAGCTGACGCGCGAGGAAAAAATTGAGACCGGTCGTTCTCTTTTTTATCTCCAATAAAAAGCTGTAATAAGACTAACTTTAGATGGTGCATTTTTCTCTCCGGTGGTTGCTGCGTTTTGGCTGTAATGGTGGTTGCTGCGTTCTGGTTGTAAGAATATTTTTGGTTTCTACTAATAGAAATCGAGGGAAACCCTTAACTTCAAAAATATATGCCAAGCTTAAAGGGTCTATGCAGATGGAATTTAATTTATGTCAGTCTTTACCATGGACCAAAGAACGGTCCAGGGCAAGAAAGCAACACGCATTGAACGCTAACATTAGAAGAACGGTCGTGACTTTGCACATATCATATCTGAAATTTCTCATGACTACCCGAGGCTAAAAATGTACTAGTGACAATCAGGATGCACTATGCATGCCTCTCGGAAGAATTTTCAAGGCCAATTTCACGGTTACCAATCAACTAATGAGAAGCAATGTAGTACTTCTACTCTACTCAAGGCATGCAATCGGATTTTGATGTACCAAGAAAGATACTATCTGAGACAATTTATAGCTTCGCATGTGATGTATTCTAATGCCTTATTTTAGCAGCACACAGCTCATTATCTCAATTATATATGAAGAATATAGGCCTACTAAGTACACCATCAGACAGCCACCGTTAAAACTGCAAGGAAAACTTTATTTTCGTTCTTCCTAAATGGCAAATAGATATAGTAATAGACAACACAAAGAAGAAAAGAGTTGAAAACCACACGATTTCTTGATGAATGAAGTATCTGTATTATGTGATACTATACTTATAACCTAGCAATGTTTCAACGGCCCAGAAAAAAAGAAGATACCGCCATTCTAAACTCATACAAACGTGAATCTTATCTAACTTATTTGGCAACAGTGATTGGACTATCTAGAGATAGTGAGACAGCTCAGTGGCTCACCTCTAACTTCTTTACATCATTGACCTTTCTCAGATGAAAGATTAGCCTTCCAGTTTTCATGGGTAGGCCATAACTTTCAATCCGAAAAAAAATATGGGTAGGCCATAACCCAGGTAGTTTGTTTCCCTCCAGCAGCAACCACAATCTGTCAGAAGTTGCTTCTAGTCAGGTCAACAAAATAGCACAAATGCTTCAAATAATGTGAGTGAATTGTACCTATCTGCAACTGGAAGCAATTCCATCATGCAGTGCAGGAAGTTGCTTCTCAGCTAGTCCAGCTCTAGAAATAAACTTCAGTGACATTGACAGGGTCGATCACCGCCCTTTAATTAATATATGTGTCTTGTTGCTTTGGTAATCGGAAGATTTTGAGTAATTTGATAAGCTCGTATGTCCTCACATGATGACCCAATCGGAGACACAGGTCAAAAGGAGTCAATCCATCCTGTTGTAATCATCAACAAATATACTCTCTCATTTAGTAGAAGTCTTTAAGAACAACTGCAAGACCATTGCCAGTGCCCATATTTGAATCCTAATATACCATCTAAATCATGAAACTACAGATGGATTACATGACATCATTAGAGAAAAAGAAGTTATGTGAAACGAGCCTATAAGCACTCAGCCAAAGGATAATATATTCTCAATGAATCACTTGTTAAATACTAGAAAATTAGCAAAATACTTACTTGTGTTTTCAAAGTTCTATCAGCACCTTTTAATAAGAGTAACCTCACAATATCGGTTCTCTGTGTTTGCACGGCTAGATGTAACGGTGTCCAGCCATACTGAGAATTGAACAAGTTAAAGCAATAAAACCGTAAGAAAAGAAAAGAGAAGAAAAGAACAAGACAATTGCTTGAGCATAACATACATCATCTGGGCGATTGACGTCAACGTTGTATAGCAACAGAGTCTTTATAGTCTGATTGCATGCTGTTTGGACAGCATAATGCATTAGGGTTGCACCATCCTGTATCACCAAAACTGCACCATTAGTTGATGGAGTTAATAACAAAAATACAGAAGACTGCACGTAAGAAATCTAGAAGTGCAACCCATGCAATTATGTCTACAGGAGGCATATACCTTAACACAAATAAAACAGCCAATAGAGATACTTAGAGATGAAAACAAACAACATTAACATATTATTCAAGATTAACCTTATCATGTAATGTAACAACACGTTCTGGAATATGCTGTACAAAGCTGTTTCGATGCGAACTAAACAAAGGATATACTCACTTTATCACAGATGAATGGATTTGCTGAATTCCTTAAGAGATAGTTGATAATAGCATGCTTCTTCGAAATAATTGCTTTATGAATTGCCGGCAAACCATCCTGAGGAAAACAGAGAAGGCCATTAATGGTAAAAAGTAGCATATCCAAAGATACCATGCATTCTACGAGTCTCTGCTTAAGACGAGATAGCTCACAAGGTAAAAAAAAGATGAGATAGCTTAACATTTACAGTACAAATTACCTTATCGAGTGCATTTACATCGACCTTATGTTTCAGAAGATTGTCCAATAGATAGAAGTCTCCTGATGCAGCAAGGGTATGAAGTGGCAGCCACTTACTCTACAAGAAGAAAGCAAACTGTGTCAACTGTCAATGAGCAGATATTGCCCAGGAGCTAACATGATGAAGCAAACATCATACAGAATAGGCCAGGCAGAACATGCAAGGATGTGACGACGTCAGTACGTTAGCTAGGCTAAAATATAAGGAGCATGTTTTACTGTCCCAGAATGATCGATAGCTTATATGACACAATACAAATGATTGATGGCTTATGTGACACATACAAATGACTTAGCAACAGCCAAAATACTCTGAACAGGGACGACTTACAGATGAAGCAGCTTCCAGATCAGGTAATCTCTTGTTCAGAAGAGCCTTTTCCTCATCCGTGAACAGCTTCCGGCGACCTAAAGTACAGAACAGATTATTCATGGGAACAACTGCAGTGGAAAAGAAATATACAACATAGAGAAGTTGTGCAAATACAGTTAATCCCAAATATATCAAATAACAATAGACCATCATAGTGCTCTATTCAAAATGTACAGCGCATTATGATTGCCAATTTAGCACTTCTCTATTTTTTATAATATTCTGCTAAAAAACACAATCGTCAGAATGTGCTTTGATGCTGTCAAAAACAAATACAATGGTACCAATTTGTATAACATTACATAACTCACATATTATTAGATTAATTATAATTATTGGTGAAAGACTGAATTTAGGCAGTCAAAATATGCCTTAAATCATGAAATGGAGAGAGTTCGAACAAACTAGCGATCATGATCAAACAGTATAACAGTAAGAATCACATACACCTTGGCAATAATATATGTAGTTCTGTAATGAATATTCATATTATGCATCTGGGCATTACCATAAGTTGAATAATTTCTAAATATTATTCTGAGCATTTGGTCAAAGTCGGTACATTCAGTACCAACAACTTAGTGGCATTGGGAATACTGATACCCCATAATGGATTAGCAATGCAGACAATGAACAAAGGATAAGACATTGTAATTCTCCATTAACTTCAGCAACTTCTCTAATTCTATATAGTACTAGCCTTTGGTGTAGCAGAATGAAACTGCAATTGTCTAATAGCATGCTTGTCTTCATTCCAGTTGGCCTCGTTTCTAAACATTCAGTACCAACAAATTCATAATGTGGCATTGTGAGTGCATATACCCAATAATGGATCAGCGCTGGAGATAATCAACCAGGGATAACACACTGCACATTTCACCAATAACTTCAGCAACTTCTCTAACTACATTAGTACTAGCCTTTGGTGTAGCAGAATGAATTTGCAACTGTCTAATAGCATGCTTGTTTTTACTCCATTTGGCTTTGTTTCTAAACAGGGATAATGTTGGCTAATGGCTACACTAACGTGCAGAATTTCTGTAATTCGATGGCTTTCGGCAACCAAGTCTGAAAGAAGATTCAGTACAGCAAAACAAAAGTTCAGGAACTAATTTCTCACTCTCTTGCAATCCTCCGTCTCAGCCAGCACATACTCGCTGCTGCTAAACTACTCTGGCTATCTGTCATAGTCGGCATGATTTATATAGTATAACGCTAAGCCTCATGATACTTTGCCAACAATGTTTGCACCGAAGATTTATATTATGCATTTGGGCATCAACGTATATTGAACAACTTCTAAGTGTTATTCTGAGAATTAGAACAAACTCAGTACGCTCGATAGCAACAAATTCATAACGTGGCATTACAGCGCGGATACCCATTACGATTAGCCCGGAGACAATGAACTAGAATGAGTTTGCAATTGTCAAATAGCATGCTTGTTTTTACTAATATTCTTATAATAGTTACAAATCACAATCGCAAGAATGTGCTTTAAGAAGCAAATCCCATGATATCAATTTGGATAACTCATATACTATTGGATTAATTTAATTATTGGTCGAAGATTGAAGAAGGCTGTCAAATTTTGCCTTACATCAAGAAATGGAGGGAGTATCAACCAAGTAGCTGTCATGATTATATAGTATACCAGTAAGCATCACCTTGGCTAAAATATATGATTATATCATGCATTTGGGCAATAACGTAAGACAAATAACTTCTAGGTATTATTCTGAGCATTTGGACAAACTCAGTGCATTCAGTACCAACAGATCCATGATGTGGCACTGCAATGCGGATAGCCCTAAATGGATTGGTGATGCAGACAATGAACGAGGGATAAGTCATGGCACATTTGACCGTTAACTTCAGTAACTCCTCTAATTCAATTTAGTACGGTAACCTTTGGTGATGTTGCAGAATGAATTTGCAATAATCAAATAGCATGCTTTTTTTTACTTCATCATGCTCTATTTATTCTATCCCATGGATGATGCAGTTGGGTGCCGTCCTACCTCCTTGGAGGCGTGGCTGCGGTCCCTCCTCTCCACCCCCGACCCGTCTCCCGACGAAAGTCCAAGATCCTCGATTGGGCGGCGTCGACGCCCTCAGCGCCGTGTCCTCCTTGGAGACGCCACCTGGGGAGTCCTTGGGTTCGGGTGAGATGGCAGAAGGTGGGAGCTTTGGGTGGCTCCCCTGCTACCCCTTTCCTCTGCAGTTGCGCTCAGCGCTTTCCTGTTGCTCTCAGGTTTCCAAGGGCAGCAATGTCAAGACGGCGTGGTGCTCTGTGTCATGGCATGTCTTGCTCTGGGCTCCTTCGATATCGAGTCCAGCATCTCTCCGCTCTCGGGTGAGCGTCTCTCATGTCCGACGGCGCCTTCGAGTCAAGGCGAGAGGGTTGGGGCCCTCTTCGGCATGAGAGCAGGAAGATGTTGTTCTGCTCCAGCTCATGGTGCTCCTCACTCACGACATGTCCATGGCAGTGCCCTGCAGCCTCTCCTACCTGGTGTCCTTGCCCTTGAGTGTTGCGGTCTTCACTTCGGCAAGCAGTGCTTCATGTTGTTCGTTTTTGGGCTTGCTATTTAGTGTAGAGTTGTAAGATGTTCAGAGTGTACTCTTGTATCGTTCAGCCGTTGTGGTGTTCGGTTCTGCTAGTTGTAATGATGGCTTTGTGTAATCCCTGGCCGGTTGATGGTTTCATTAATTCAAAGTCAGGCTCGTCTCGGGCCTACTATCTAATGATGCAGTTGGCTAATTGCAACACTAACATGGGATTTTGTTGTATTTCACCTACTGTTCAATGATGGCTTTCAGCAACCGACTCTGACAGACGATTCAGTGTAGCAAAACAAAAGTTCAAGAACTCACTTTTCGTGCTCTTGCCATCCTCCGCCTCGCCCGGCGCATAGCCGCCACTGCTAAACAGCTCCGCGATGTCCTCGAGCCGCCCGCATCCACCGCCGCCCTCGGGTTCCTGGGCGCCACGCGCGCCGCAGGATCGGGAGGCGGCGGCGCCTCCACCATCTCCGGCGCGCGGACTTCGGCTCCACGTAGTCACGGTACACGTGGCCGGGATCCGCGCCCAGCCTGATGGCCTCGCGGAGGGCGCGGGACTTGTCCTCGAGCGGCTCCACGTAGTCATGCGGGAGCTCGGCACCCAGCCTCCCCTCGCGGAAGGCTTGCAGCTCGTCGGGGGCGGCGACGGCGGAGGGCACGCGGCGGTCGAGGCGGCTCCCGAAGCGCAGCCCGTGCGCGATGCGGCGCTTCTCCTTCTTCGTCAGGTTGATCTCCTCCACGGCGTCCTTCCACCGCTCCGGCACCAGGCCGCCCCCGCCGCGGCTGGGGCGTCGTCGCGGCGACGGGCGGCCGAGGGCGGGGTGCTCGAAGGCTTCTTCCTCGAACACGAGGCAGTCGCCGAGGACGAAGTCGTCGTCGTCGTCGGAGTTGTCGTTGAAGGCGGCGGCGACGGCGAAGGAGGAGGAGGAGGAGGCGGGTGGGCGGGGGCGCGGGGAGAGGGCGAGGGATTTGGTGGGCGCGTGGAGGTGGGAGGCGGAGGTGCGGTTTAGGGTTGGGGAAGAGAAGGGGATGAGGAGCAGCGGCAGAGACGGTGGCGGAGGCATCGCGGTGGCGCCGGAAGCCGAGAGGATAGGCCGGCGTCTGCGACCGTTTGACAAAATTATCTTCTGGGCTGGCTAGGAAGTTGTACGTGGGCCAGAAATGAGACCCGTTTTCTTACGGGCCGAATGAAGAAAGAAACATCACTCTCTCAAAAGGAAGAAAAAAACACGAGTCTCTGTCGAGGGAGTTACGCTTGGAAGTAAATCATGTACAAATGAAAGAAATCTGTCTTACGCACGTACACATTTTTTCAATTTGCTGGTTTGCTTTTACTCAATCTATAAAGTCGTTGTTATCTTAATTATGCTAGATGAAACTGGGCAAGAAAGATCCTTGAGTCACAAGTTGTATGCCTTCACGGATTACACTAGTACAGAAAAGTTATTCTGTGGCGCACCATTTTTCTATTCTGTGGCGCATGGGTGGTGCGCCACAGAATAGCTGGTGCGCCACAGAATAACTATTCTGTGGCGCACCCCACTCACCATGCGCCACAGAATATGGTGCGCCACAGAATAGTTCTGGGTGCGCCACAGAATTACTGTGCCGTATTGTACCCGTATGTTACCAGAATATAAATACCAGTATAATACCAGAATACATGTATATTTCATATTTACACAGATATAACAGAAACAGGGATATATTTTCACAGATACATATATCAAAACAAACACATTACTAATATATGTCTCATCACAAGTTGATACAGAAGTGCCGAAGTTTTACACAAGTGTTGAGATATATACAAAAGTTAATCGATCGTTGCACACGTTACAAATGAAGTGTTCACCGCCTACACTAGGATCGAATAGATTACATCTCGGCGTTGACGGTGAGCAAAAGCGGGAGCACGACGATCTCATGTAGCGAGCGGTGCGAGCGGCGCCGGGAATGGTTTGCCGTCTTTCTTCGTCATCCACGCCCTGTTGTCCTTCTGCAACTTTAGGCGTTCTTCGATTTCTCTCTGATGCAACCCTGTAGATGGAGATAGATATATATATTGGTTAATAATATCAATAGAGTATGCATGCATGATTTATTCATCTAAGTGGATAAAATAGAGTATGTATGTGTGCATGTGTAAGGTTTTCTTTTATAATACATCCTATCTACCTCGTCGGGAGCAATGGAAGGTCCCCCCTGTTGTGATAACATTTCCGACGATGACTTCCGATAACTTGGTCTTGATGCATTGGAAATCTTTTCTAAGATCCATATCGGACTTGCGTCTGTCATATTCGACCCATGTTTGTAAAGCAGATGGCAAACCACATTGCGCTCCATCTTGGATAATCCTGTTAATATGACGGAGGGCGTAGAAGGCATCCATCTCGCTGCCCGACTGCTCCTTGAGGCAAGAGAACTCGGTGATATGCTTGAACCGGCGCAACTTATTATCAATTAATTGTGGTTGCACGGTGCTTTCGAAGACGCCTCCCTTTTGGTGGTAGCCGTGAAGAGCTTGATTGAGGACATCAATTATGTTGGCATACATTTTCGTAGTACTACTACCTGAGTCAAAATAAGTGGCATGGTAATGGCTCGGGTGTAGGATGATGAGGACGCAGTACTTGTCCCTGCTCAACACAATTTAAATGAGATGATGATCAGAAACATGCATGCATTGAACTCGGAAAGGCACAAGATACGGCGGCGAGCGGATGTGTACTTACTCGGGAAAGAAAGGCACAAGAAGGCAATTCTTTTGCTGGTTTTGCAACATGAACCTCTCGAGGTACTCAACTGCGCTGGTCCGTGTCACAGATCCTTGCACCAGCTGGCTGTCACGCATGTAGTAGGGATCCGCTACCGCGACATGCGAGAGATTATCTCTGTGGATAGTCATGGCCTCATTGAGCGCGTATAGGCGGACCAAGTTATAGTTGAGCCGCTGCTGGTTAAATAGATTGAACACGTCCTCGTATGCTACTAAGAACAGATCCGCGGGTGTTCACCGACGACCACCAACCCGCCTTCTTCCTTTGGCACTTGGACAGTGAACGCCGGGTAATTTGGATCCCTGTCTTTTAGAAGAAAGCCCTCTAGCATAGAGATAGAAGCGCTCAAAGAGATCATTGATGGAGTTGCGAGGTGGGTCATCTCCGGAGGCACTATCGGTTTTCCAGCTTCATGAACCATGTGCGCCGATTTGTCCGGAGGGGGTGGTATGGTGTCTTCACGACCCTGGATAATCATAGAGTTGGCTGGCTCGCAGAGGCGCCCTTTGATCCCTTTGGCATCTTAGGTGGCTGGCTCGTAGAGGCGCCCTTTGGCATCTTCTTGAGGGGCCTCCTGGGCTTATTGCTCCATGGCTGCCCACGAAGCCCCTCTGCAACCGATTTTGCAATCGTGCCAGGGAGAAAACGCCGGTAGCCGGTTTGTCTTGAGCTGCAACGCCGGCTGCTGGAGGTGTCTCTTGAGATAAACCCTGGAAGTCCAGGCGCTGCGTGACTGCATTGAGACGAGCAGGTTGATCGGCGTGGGCACGGAAGGGTGGTTCGAGATCCACAGGACGCATGAATCCGTCGGCGTCTTCGGCGCCAGTGTTGAGGAAGCCACCGACGTCGATATCATCATCGTCGTCGTCGTCGTCGTTGCCACCAATACGTTGAGGTGCAGAGGCGTTGCCTACCAACAGTTGCTTCTGGCGGTTGGTGGTGGTGGCGACGGCTGCAGGCTTCTTCGGGGGACGGATCGGAGCGTCCCGCCGGAACTTTGAGGTGGCGCCGATGTTGCGTCTTGGGCCCTCATCAATAATACCCCCCCCCCCCCCAAGACGAATCTGGGTCTTCGGCCATAGCGAGACCCATTCGGGGCACTTTCCAAGGACCACGTGTTCATCGGCTCCTTGAGGTTGAACGGGGGGGTCCATGTTGTGATACACTTTCGGCACCGTGACTACCTTGACCTTCATAAAACCCTTGTCCACTGGAGCGTGGTGCATTAGTCGCAATACCCCATATGTCCTATTTTTAGCAAAGTCATGCCAAATTTCACAAAAAAATTCGGCATGACCTTTGCTAAAAAAGGGACATATGGAGTACCCGAAATTGCCGGAACGGAAGTTAATCGACGTTCCGGCAATCTCAAGGGCCTCTCGGGGTACCTGCAAGCATTTCACAAATAATATCCACATCTGTGCACGGCATCTCCGCCGGCATCTCCACGACACGATGGTCGGAGCACAACAAACACGACACGATGGTCGTGGACACATATCCTCATGCACATACATCACCACATCCACATCCACATCGAGGGAGAGAGGAACTACCTCGGGTAGGGAAGGGAGGCTCGGGTCCGAGATCGGCGTGGTGGAGGTGCTCCTCCTGGCGCTGCAATAAATTAACAAAAACAAGAAAAGCATTAGCAACCATAGTGGCAGTGGCATAAATCACTTCTTCTAGTTTCTTACAAACAAGCATCAACACAAACAAAGCTCTTTAAAATGGAGACAAAAAGCATTAGCAACCAAGATGGCAATTCTTCCACATGCCGCACTACCCCTCCCCCCGAGACTCACTAACACAATTTTTTGAATTCGTGCACATCTACCCACACAAGCAAATAATAACAACCAGTGTCCACTGATGTAAAAACTCCAACATTAAAACTCCAACATTTTTAGTGGTAAGTATATAGTGCAGCATACACCCATTCATGCAACATTTAAACAGTAGAAAAATACCCATTACTCACTATTGCGATCAGTGCAAACCTAGCTATATTTTGGGTACAACTACAAACCTAGCTATTGCAATCTTTGTCAATCTTTGGAGAGCACTTCATGATTTCAGTTGCCCATGGCTTCCAAGTGTATATTGGTCTGATTACAACCTAGGGGAAGAAGGAGAGGTCGAGCACTTCAAATTTCTCGCGGGCATTCTGTCGAACAGGTGACGTACGGCTCGAGTTGTACCTGGACAGTTGTTGTCGTTGAGGGCTCCGGCGAGGAAGAAGGAGAGGTCAGCAGCGCGACGTGAAGGATCGAGGGAGAGAGTGCAGGCACGGGGAAGGGAGCGGCGCCAGAGGCTGGCGGGTCACGGCGGCGGCGCCAGAGGCTGGCGGGTCACGGCTGATGGCGCCAGAGGGAGGCGGAGGCGGCGAGGGGGAGGGAGGGGAAGAGGCGGCGAGGACGTCGAGGGCGAGGTCAACGGCGAGGACGGCGAGGGCGGCCAGAGCGATCGTCGACGGCGACGGCGAGGACGGCAAAGCGCGCGCGCGGGAGTTGAGGACTTAGGGTTTTTCGCGAGTGGATGCGAGTGAGGCCGCGGCGCATAGGAGGGCCCACATGTAAGCCTGTGCAAAATATTTCTGTGGCACACCCATGACGCGGTGCGCCACAGAATTCTTATATTCTGTGGCGCACCCTTTACTCGGTGCGCCACAGAATTATTTAATAGTCCAGTTTAAAAACTCAGATGCGCTGTTTGACATAACAACACCAGCATATCCCAGTGGTTAGTGAGCAAACAGATTACTCTGGCTAGCCAGGTTCGAATCCTGCTGACCCAATTTTTTTTCTGAAAGTTATTCTGTGGCGCACCTAGCCGGTGCGCTACAGAATACGCGTATTCTGTGGCGCATGCACCCTGCTGCGCCACAGAACAATCTTATTCTGTGGCGCATGGGCATGGCTGCGCCACAGAATAAAGCCCAAAGTGACTGACCCTTGCGTGGGTGTGGGGCCCGCGCATATTCTGTGGCGCATGTTCATAGCTGCGCCACAGAATAAGCTTGATCTGTGGCGCACCAATAAGTAATGCGCCACAGAATAACCTTATTCTGTGGCGCATCTTTATAGGTGCGCCACAGAATAACCTTCTGTGGCGCACGGCTAGAAGGTGCGCCACAGAATAAGCTTCCATAGAATTGGCTTTTCCTACTAGTGTTATTATCACAAAATAATATTTGGATTCTCTACAGGTCACCAAATATGTGGAATTATATGTACCTATGGTTGGCCCTCATGGTTAAATTCAAACTGAACCAGTTGTGAAGTATTGCAAACCAGATCTCTGCCTTGCAACAAAGTTTTAGTTACCTAGTGGTTGCTTAAGTTGGCTAGTTTAGATCAAACAAATATCACTTGGAAGGATGCCGACTTCATCAAAGTTGTCAATCTGGAGTTCTATACAGCTCCTGTGTTTGGCGTTAAATTCAATTTCACTGATTTACTTTTCATTAAAATCATTTGTTATTTTTCTTTTTTAGAAATAAGGTTAAATGTCTCGGCCTCTGCATTCACAGATTGATGTATGCCTTCATTTATATCATTTCGTGTATGATCATGAAATAACGATCAATGTTATAAATAGCGGGAATATTGGCAACCCTCCAAAGCGGTTATAGCGGGCTATCGCAAATATCGGCAAACCTCCAAAACGGTTAAAGTGGGCTATAGCAAAATATCGTACATGAATTTCATTTAGCAGCAATATGCTCAAACAGAAATAGTGGAGCTATAACGGGTTATAGCAGGCTATTTAAAATTATGATAACTCGATTCATCCCGATATATATGAATCTCGAAATGTCATAATGTAATATGCATAATATAGTGCTATGCTTCCAATGACCACTTAGCTAGCTGAAGGAATGGATCACCGGAGCCGGAGGGATGACCTGTTCCCGCGTCCACATTGAGTACGTGTACAGGCTGCTTGTTCCTATGTGACCATCCACTGCCCCGTATGCCCAATCTTTCAACAGTGTTTTCGTTCTTATATGCCTACAATATGATGGCCCAGGACAAAACATGACGAACCATTCGTGTCAGGAAACAGCTAAACTTACACAAGAGACACCAAGCTGTATCACTGTGCAACCAGATACATCAACAATCGGTATCTTTGCATGTCGGCCAAATCCAGTACACTCCACTTCATTACATGCATCACACCCAGAGAAGCACCCAGATATTGCAAATCCAGTCACAACAGTTTCACTTAAAATACTACGATCATAACTTTTAAGATAAACACTCCAGACTAATTTATGTAAAATTAATATAACAAAAAAAAGGATCGCACAAGTATATGCAAACTGGCACTCGAAGCCATCGACGATCACGAACAGATTGTTCTGCTTGCTTGATGAATTGACAGGCTTAATCTCTAGCTAGAGGCACGTTCCTCCGTAGCCTGCACTCCTGAACAATACCTGGTTTATCTGATCGACACTTATCTGCCTCTTCCCTTCCTCCTATCATTAAACCATGCATTGACGATTGAATTAGTTTACGCAGAAAATATGGGCCTATCTAGCGCTCATTCAAATGACATATTGTTTAATTCCCATTTGAGTGACATCTTCCACATTTGAAAAGAAAATTTCAGTCGTAAGCATAGTGCAGTTGGGAAAATTCAGTTGTAAGTTGTAAACTTGTAACTCGAAACATTTCAGTTCAAAACGAAAATATGCAGGTTCAACCAGTTGCAACTAGAGAGAAATTCAGTTCCAACTATGACGCGAGTATAGTAAAATTTCAAGCAACCATTGTTGAGCGATTAAGTTCTAAACTAATTCTTCATTGAATGACAATTAGCGAAACCGATAAAATATTGATCAATTCAATCAAGAATTTGAGGGAAATTTTAGCTAGAGAGAAGGAGTGTTTCGGAAGTTAACCTCCACGATTAATTGGTTGCTTACCTGTGAGCAGGAGGCCTGCATGCCGAAGTCACTGAAGTAGCTGAGGACGCACTGCTCAATGTCCAGCCCAAGCACCTCCAGCGCGCTCACCATCGAGAGCAGCACACCGGGGTTCGCCGCGCAGCAGATCTCGATGCTCGCGCCGCCGTTGCCCCGCTTCTCGACGGCAAACTGGTAACGATCGATTTATACAAGAGTAGTTAATCAACTTGTGCCTGTAGCACGCGCGTGTATGTATATGTATACGTACGTAACGTACCTTTGTGGCGTTCCTCATCGGCATCTCGTCGTTGCTACCGCCGGGGAAATTCAGCAGGTTCAGCTCCTCCGGCGTGGCGCCAATCTCCTCCTCGAGGGTTTTGATCCGCTCCGTTAGCTCTTTCACGTAGTCTATGGTGTCCCCAAGGATGGAGGTCCTGTCCATCTGCAGCTCGATTAGTCGTTCACATGTCGGCAGAAATCAAGTAGCCAGGTAACTAATTAGCTAGGTCACAGGACAATCAGCAATGTATCATTGGGTCACACTCACACGCACCTTGCTAATCTTGGGCACGATGGAGCGGAGCATGGCGAGGCGGTCGTTGAGCCTCTTCCTGCGCCGCCTCTCGGCCATGAGGTTCTTGGACGGAGCGCCGGCGTGGTGCTGCTTGCTTCTAGGGTGGGCGCCCGATGAGACGCCGGGCCTCAAGCTGGTCATCTCCCCGGCGCCTCCTCCCCCGAACATGAACATGGTCGGGGAGGAGGAGGACCGAGTACCAACGTGATGCAGCCTATCGCCGATGCTCGTCTGGTCCTCCAGTACCATGGCGTCGTGTTGGGGAATGGGATGAGGCGGGACTACGAAGGTCCTGTAAGGGTTGCACACTTCACTGAGGCAGTCAAAGTTGAAGTCGTCGTGCGCGCGCGGGTGCGGAGGGGCCGGCACGGGGGCAAGCAGGTCCTGGAACGACGACACGTCGTGGATCCTGGGCTCCTCGGAGGCACTCTCGCCGCCGTAGAAGAGGAGGTCACTAGCCATCATGCCGCCCGCAGGCGGCGACGTGTACGCCTGCCACGGCGCCCTCGCTGGCGCCGGCACCTCGTCCCCCGGAGCGACATGAGCGCGTCCAAGAACGACTCGTCGTCGTCGTCGAGATGATCCATGTCGCCGCCGGGCCCAAGTGCTTGGATCGAGAAAGATGCTCGCTAGCTAGATGTCTTTTTCTTCTCCCAGCTGGGCAAGCAAGGCGTCTACCCAAGTTGCAGTGAAGGTCCAGTGGGCGTGTCCGTGTGCGTAGGGTAAGCTCCGACCGTGATCGAGCTAGACTGTTTGAGTGGGCGCGGAGAGCTAGCTACCTGGGAGTTAAATGCGGTGCGCCAAACCCAAACGACAATCATTCCTTGGCAACATTAACCTGTTTAGTCTGGTACGGCGCCCATGGCCTCTGGCAGAAAACGGCAAAGACAGCCTCACGAATGGCTTGGCATATTGGCATCTCCCCGTTTGTTTAAGCCCCGCCGTGTTGGCCCCGTTCTCCCAGTGTGAAATCTGCAACCTCGCGGCCATGCACGGGGCTGGCTGTTGTCCTGTCGCCGGCGGCGATCGAGGCATGGCAGCCAAAGGAATTCTTTGAGCGTTTTATATGTTCATGTAGGGAGAGTTGGCACGGGCACCCCTGCAGGGAACTAGCTAGCCACGCTCCGGCGCCGGGCTAATCCGGTTTACTAGTAGTTTATACTGGGAGATTCCTCTCCCGTTTGGCGCCTACGCGCGTGGATCGCCGTGAGCTGCGAACCGGCCGCCGATGGGATCGCGTAGTACGAGCTAGCGGCAATTTGCTCTGCTGGCTAGATGGTGGGACGACTCGTTATCCAGGGAGATTTGAGGGGGATGCATCTCGATTCGGATGAGCTATCAGGTCAGATGGGGACATGCATTGTTAGAACAAAAAACAATGCGCATGGAACAAAAGCCCAGTCGCTGGCATGTTTACCCGTGCGGAGCTCCGAACTAACTTGCACGATACTGAACAAATGGAATGTAAGGTTAAACATTTTCAAGAAGAGGTAATAACACTAAATATTTTCACCTTAGAGCAAATGGTGAGCACATAGTTTCAATTAGAGCAAAACGAGGGACTATTGTTGTAGAAGCTAACCTAACTTGGTAGGGTACTAATCGAATTACAAGGATTGCCCACAACCCACTGCTTCTATGCTCGAAAGACATATTTTGAGGGAGATGTGGTGCTTCACGAAACCATTCATTAACTTCACTGGAAGAAAATGCAGAACAACATCACGTACGATGTTGAATGGGGTTCATCTCAAAATTTATTTGTGAAAAAACATGCAATTGAAGTTAAATGCTTCTCACTGCGATACATATTGCATATGAAAGGATTCACACAACGATTATTTGAATGAATTGCACAATTTTTGTAGGAAGGGGTGTTTAAATAAGGTTTAATGATGAAATTGCCGGGAGTGAGACCTTATGTTCAACCACCGGACTCAGACCTTTATGTCTACATCTTTCTCTCAAAAAGGAGCTAAGGCAATATTGATGGCCGCACCCTTTCTTGCAAAGGAAATGACATAACCAAGAAATAGTATTATTTTTCCTTCCTTTGTAAGTTAGAAATTTAGACTCGGCATTGTGTATTTGGTGACATTATGGCTGAAATGTGTAAAATTGACACTTGCTCTATTTGGTGATTTCGTTGTTGATATAGTGCTTTGTCTTGCGATTACTTTAAATGTTTTGTGAAATATGTAACTGTGACGTGGAATAAATCCATGGTTGCCGAATGAAAATGCACATTGCAAATAGTGAAAACCAAAAATATGTCGTCAATCCAATGACAAGGCACACAGTGCTTCATAGTTGCCTGTTACCGATGGGGTTCAGTATCAGCCACAGGCAAATGTGCATGTATGTTTATGTTGATGGACCTCAAAGGAAATGGGTCCCGCCTATGTTGCCGATAATCATTTCACACCCATAACAGGATTCCATCGATGACGCTCTTCTGAGTTGCTAAAGAGGGTTTATCACCCGTGTCTATAGGGTCGCTTTGTACTAGTGTCTCTCTTTGACTGCAAGGTGGATCTCAACTTCCAATCTTGAAAAGTTCATACTCACATCTTATTATCCAGAGAAAACACCAATCACAGAAAATCCACTGTATTGAGATGCACAACATGTAGAACTCTGGTCTCTTCAGTGGTGGCTAGCAAGATATATAACCATCTTACTAACCATCCAAGCAATGTTTGGTTCTCCGTGAAAATATACTTAATTCAAGGGATCACCAACTACACAAAACCTCCATTGTCGAGAGTTTTACCTATATGTACTTCGGAATATGTATATCATCGTGTATGACTTTCTCTTTTCCACCAATTTATGGAAACAACATGATCCAGATTTACTAAAGAAAGTTAGAGATGGCGATTCCATACAACATTGTAAGTTATTCTATATAGTGTTCAATTTCTTTTTTTGGGGGGGGGGGGGGGCATGAATTTCACTATCTTTCAAGGGTACATATCAATACAGATGTCGGTTCGCACACACATGCATGGATGCTTATCTTCAGTTCTATCATTTCACACAAGACCATGAAATATTGATTCCATCCAAAAATGCAATCCCACCTGGGCTCACGCGTCCTGGCTTATCCTCAGCGCCAAACAAGCATCTGCTGGCAGCTGGTGATCCCTTCCATTTTGCAAAAAAATGACTCAAATATGTTAAATTCACATTAAGAGATCCCTCCCATTTTGCAACAAACACCTTATGCTTTCCTTAGATTCCCAGTACACAGAATATGTTCAGTTCGGTTTTGATCAGTTACAGAATTAGCACATGACCAGATTGGAACAACACGAAGAACAGGGACAAAATTATTACAGTATCACGCAATATCCATTTATAATGTTGGGATACGAATCATTTTAGATTCCAAATCTGGATCTGCATCATCAAGTCAGTTCTTACATTAGTTGATATGTTCATTAATTTAGGCACAATTAGTACATAATTGGTCAAGTTTTTTTCTTTTTAATGTATACATAATTGCTTTTCTAGGATAATAGAAAGAGAACAGTAGAAGCATGTCTAGGATGTGATTAAAACCAGATCTACGTACCCCTCCACATACATGAACAAGAATGGCAGCAACTAAATCCAGATCGGGAAAAACAGAAACAAACTCCACGAACAGGAAGAAATCTCCAATAAGAAATGAATAAAAAAAGGTTTGTTCCAGATAGAGAACTCCTCCGCGGCCGCCGTGTCGGCCCTGTTCGGACCGCCGCCGCGACCCACTCTTCTTCGAAGATGGAAGATCCGCAGCAGACGCCATGACCGGTGAGGCTCGTGGGGGCAGAGAACGTGAGAGAGAGATGAGGAGGAGGAGGATAAAGAGCAGAGGGTCACGGGCGGCGGCACTGAGTTGTGCAATGTCCACTTTGCTTCCTATAGGGGGAGAAAGTGTACAAGTGCAGGTTGTTTCTGTAAAAGGACAACACGAATCTGAAACAACTTACCAACGGTGAGGATAAGCCGGGGACGCCCACGCCCGGGTGGAATTACCGCGTTGGATTCCATCCCTTATATATATAGGGATGTCAACATGTCATGATGTAAAATGCATATGGTGTTAATGATATTTTAGTGCACTATTCAGTTAGCCTTGTCACTTTAGATCAATAGAGGATCGTTCAGCTGGTCCGATCCCCTCTTTTAAACTGAGTGTACAGTGATACATACTCTTCAGTGCTTGTTCATGTATGCCACTATGAGTCTAATCCTTCAGCACTGTTTGTTCATATATGCCCAGATGAATACATGATATAGGAAATGCCAAAATCTCATGAGAGCCATTCTTGTCATGAAACAGCAAAATTTGCAGAAGAAACAAGAAACTGCAGAAGTGTGCAACCAAATACGGCAACAATTGGTATCTTTGCATGTCGCCCAAATCCAATACTCCACTCCATCCATTACAATCCGGTCACACAACAGCTGAACTTAAAATACTAGTAAAAAATCAAGACAAACACTCTACATTAATTCATTCGTGAAGATATTCTCAATGAACTGACCGGGCTGATCTCTAGCTAGCTAGCTAGCTTAGAGACACCTGCCGCCATAGCCAGCACTCCTATACAATGCCTGCTTGATCTCGTCGGTGCTGATTACTTGCCTCTTCCCTTCCTCCTACGTACCAAGCCATGCATCATGAATCGAATTTCATTACGGCAGCCAAAAACATAGATTCAACAAGAAAAAAATCAACGAACAATCTGTCACTTACTTGTGAGCAGGAGGCCTGCATGCCGAAGTCGCCGAAGCAGCTGGCGACGCACTGCTCGATCTCCAGCCCCAGCAGCTCAAGCGCGCTCAGCGTGGAGAGAAGCACGCCGGGGTTTGTCGCGCAGCAGATCTCGATGCTCGTGCCTCTGTCACCTCGCTTCTCGACGACAAACTGCTGGATAAGAATCGGGTTAGCCGGACAGTAGACAGTAGCCATTTCTGTGATCAATCGATCTGTGCCTGCACACGCAACGTACCCTGGTGGAATTCCTCATCGGCATCATATCCTCGTTGCTGCTGCTGGAGAAATTCCTCGTTGTAGTGCTCAGCAGGTTCAGCTCCTCCGGCGTGGCGCCGATCTCCTCCTCGAGGGTTTTGATCCGCTCCGTTAGCTCCTTCACGTAGTCTATGGTGTCCCCAAGGATCGAAGTCCTGTCCATCTGCAGCTCAATTCCACGCATGTTAATGAACTAACTACTGTTCATATATGTTCCACAATTCAGAATTTCACAGACACACACACACACAATCGAGTAGGAATCAGTTAGGTCACAGGAGCACGTACTACAATGTGTTAGTATAGTAGTACCTTGCTAATCTTGGGCACGATGGAGCGGAGCATGGAGAGGCGGTCGTTGAGCCGCTTCCTCCGCCGCCTCTCGGCCATGAGGTTCTTGGACGGAGCGGCGCCGTTGAGCTTGCTCCTAGGGTGCGCACCGGAGGCCCCTCTGATCATGCCGTTCATCTCCCCGGCGCCTCCTCCGAAGATGAACATTTCGGGGACGACGACGACCCACCACCGTGATGCAGCTTATCGCCGCCGCTCGTGTCGTCCTCCCTCATGGCGGCCTTCTGGAGGGGGTGTGCGAGCGCCTGGCCAGACACGTCAACGACCCCAGGGACGAAGCCGCTGTACGGGTTGCACACTTCACTCAAGTAGTCGAAGTTGAACTCCTCGTGCGGGTGAGGGTGAGGCGCAGCCGGCGGCATAGGGGCCAGCTGCAGCTCTCCGTAGGCGGGATATCCAAGGCGCCGCTCCTCGTCTCGGGGGTGCCTTGCTGCTCGCCGCCGTAGAAGAGGAGGTCGCTCATCACCAGGCCACCGCTGACCGGATACGACGACGCCTGCTGCCACGGCTCCGGCTCCGGCGCGGGCGCCTCCTCCTCCGGCCGCCGCAGCGACATGAGCTCGTCCAAAAGTATGACTCCTCGTCAAGCCGATCCATGCCTAATGAAGTTCTAGTACTGGATTTAGAAAATGCTTTGCTTCTCCGAGATAGCTTGCGGCAGCCCCTCAGGCCAGCTGCTTATATTAGCAAGCAACACTGTCAGTAGGTAGCCAGCAGCACGTACTGCCACTCTACCAGTGGCAGTGTAGGGTTCGCCGAACAGTGTAGGGGATCACGGAAGACGCAACCTGGGAGTGAATTAATTTCGGGGTGACAAACCCACGCGACAATTATTCCCTCGTAAGCAACCAACGCAGTGGCCGCTGGACCGGGGATCGATCGATCGGTCGGTCACGCAGATAAACGGCAAAGCAAACCTGAAAACGGAATGGAATCTCTCCGTTTTTTATGTTAAGTCCTGTTGGCAGCATATGCATGCGGCTGCAATTATCTTCCATGTTTGTGCTCAAAAAGAAATTTATCGTCCATGTCGTTTTCGCCTGAAATTTGCAAATCTCGCGGCCACGGCTGTTAGAAAACAACGCCTCCCTGTCGCCGGCCGGCGGCATGAACCATACGACGAGCTCAAGGTTTTCGGTGTGCGTTTTCTATATGCGTAGCTAGGGTAGAGCTGGCTGGCACGGGCACCTACCAGGGAGATAGATAGTGAGCCACGCTCCGGCGCCGTAAACAAGGGTGTGTTTGGTTGCCTGTGAGTTCTCAGGGTCTAGGATGCAAAAAGTTAAATCACCCTCAATCAGGCTTGCTAGGAACGGCCAATTCGGGCGTTTCCATTGAGCCATCCTTTACACGTTCATTTTCGGAAAGGGTTGGGGAACGCGAAGTCGAGCTCGTCCGAGCTTGGAGATGGCGCGAGCTCGTGCTCGGAGGCGAAAAATCGGTGGGAGTTTTTCCGTCACCGCCCACCATTTTCGCCACTCTATTTCACCCCCTCCGGCTGACCGCCAAAACTCGCGCCACCATTTCCCCCTTTCGAGTTGTTCACCATTTAGTAGCAGCTGAGCGGCGGCAAGATCTCCTCCTCCGGTCGGCGGTGCTCGGTGGCGAGATCTCCTCCTCCGGTCGTTAGTGCTCGGTGGAGAGATGTCATCCTCCATTTCGTGCTCCTCTCCCACTGGCTCTGTGGTTGTAACATGCAACCCTCCCTTGTGTACCCTAGATCTGTGAGCATGTCGTAGATGTGAGTAGATCCTCCTAGATCTGTGTACGTGTTAGTAGATCAAGTATATTTTGCCTAGATCTCTGTAGTGTTTTGATGTCACCGTTATGCAGATCGTGTATTAGAGAGATCATGGTATGATGGTTGGTTCTACAGCATGTAGCACTCATCCTTGTACCACTGTCTCTCAAATACATCATAGCGTGCATTGATCTGCTTGATTGTTCTACAAAGATCTGTAGTGTTTGTTCTCGCCGCTATGTAGTTCGTGTTTGATAGAGATCGTACGACGGTTGGTTTTACACTGTCTAGTTCTCATCCTTGTACCATTGTCTCTCCCATACATGACAGTGTGTGAGTGATTGTTCTACCCTCCATGATGTTGTGAAAGTATGATCTGCTTGATGTTTGTACCATGGTTTGCTTGATTTGTCTACCATTGGCACGCATGCTTACAATGGCAACCTATGTTGGACACCACCACCAAGGTCTTGTCCACCTCCCCGGATCTGTCGACTACATCGGTGCTCTCTGTGAAGCCGCTTCAATACGCACCTACTGTTGACTTCCTTGAACTGAGAGGGTTAGAGGCATCCCAATGTCGTGGCCACCTATTTTATCCACCTTTGTCCTCACAAGGATGGCTGAACTAATCAAAGGTGGGCTCGACATTAACAGGGGAATCAGGGACAAGAGCTTTTGGAAGACATTTGCAAAAGTGATCTTCTGTTATGTGCCACCAAAGTCACCACAACTCAGATGTGTACAATCATCTCAGTAAGTGGAGATGTAGGTGGAGCAGCTTCCGCACACTTGCACATCTTGAAGGGGTGGAATGGCACGAGGAGAGTACTAACTTCATGATGGATGACGATGTGTTCATCAAATATGTCGGGTTAGATTTTGTATTTCCAGTTGTTCAATTACTTAGAAAGTTCATGTTATGTTGAGACTGACTCTACTATGATTTCAGCTTCACCTCGAAGACGAAGCTTACATCAACAACACGATTCAGTACTATAATCAGATGAAGATCATCTTCGGCAAGATTCGCCTAAAAAATCCTATCAGGGTTGACGTGCTGAGCTCGCTCTGAGCAACCTGATGGACAATGAAGCCGAATATGCTTCCTACATTTCGATGAGACTTCACCGGAGGAAGCAGTGGTTCACTTCCTTCCTTCACAAGCACTACCTGTGATGAGCTGATGATGGTGTTGTAGCTAAATTCTTAACTTTGTTGCCCGAGATTATGTAGTACTAAGATGATAACTTGTGGTATATTTTGCGAGGAGGTATATATCAAACCCCTCAGAGGATGAACTTATGGTGCATCACCAGCAGATGTTGTGCTGAATTTGTGGTGCAGCAGTCTTTTGTGAACTCTGTAACCAAGACACTAAATCCCTAATGTCAGTGTTAGTTTAATGTCCTTTGTAGTAAGTCTGTATTTTGAACAGCATGTGTGATGGTAAGCTCACCACTCAAAAAAGTTGTGACAGTATGTGTGAGCACGCACATAACCGAACACGGGTGTTTGCATGTGTTTTGCTCACACAGGCCAACAAACACCAGGGCTTCAGAAATTGGTTCGAGGGAAACAGGCCTAGCTGCCTCTTTGTGGACAACCAAATGGGCAGCATAACGTGGCTTTTGTCTCATTTTTCTAGGGCCAGGCCCTGGAATGCCACGGATGATAGTAGGCTAAAAATGATGCAGGTAACCAAACATGCCGCAATTGTATGCCCTATCGGAATCGGCCACGTTGCTGAATGCAATTTATCGGCCAGTCGGCAACACCTACTATAGGCTGAGCGATATTAAAAAACTCAGGAAAAATAGCACTTGACACAACAGGTGACATGCCTGGTGTTTTTAGGGTGCGACACTCAGCAAAATGAGGAACTCGGCAAATGTGTGATGGTGCCGAGTGTGGCGACCGGCAATAACATGGCGCTCAGCAACACAAGTGTACCAGTTGCCACCTGTCACCGCGACAAACAGCAAATTGATGACGCGTGAGGAGGATGCCAAGTGCCAAATCATAGGCACTCTACAAATCTAATAGCCGTAGTGTTTACCAAACACATATTTTCATTTTTCTTAGATTTTTTATTTTTAATATTTCTTTTACGTTTAATTTTCTTTCTTCAATTTTATTTTTACGCCATTTTACTCCCACATGGGACTACCATAATTCTGGTTTTGCCGAGTATGGCCACCTTTGCCGAGGGTAGTTCATCGGGGCACATTCATAGTTATAAAGGATTCAACCCCTTACTATGAATAGTCATGTCGGCCATTTTAACCCTATTTTGAAAATATGAAAGAAATTTAATAAAAAATACAATCTTTATGCATGGAGTCCTTTTATCTTTACTATTTTCGGAAAATAAAAGACTTGCAAAATGAAAATTAAAAAACTTAACAAAATAAACTATCATGTACAAACATTCATGATTTTTAACTCAAATGTCCAAGTCATGCGTATATCTATGTCATACTTATTATAATAATGTGCCCACATTGGGCACAAAGATGCATTTTGTCATGACAAACAATATTGCCAAATAGAATTTTATTTGTTTTTGTATTCTTTTCGTTGTTTAAGTACCATTTTTTCTGTAATGCAACTACAAAACAAATGTTGCAAAATATCACCACTCCAATATGCACACAAAGAAGACCATATTTAATGGGGAAAATCCCATTTTATGAATTTCAAGATTTCTAGATATTTTCGCACTTTTAATTGACTTTATGCCTATTTCCGTAAGAAATTAAAATCTGAACTGCAAGTGTGCTATATTTTACTACTAAAAATTCACAAAAATAATTTTTATATACACGAATGGTCATTGTATATAAAAAGCACTTATATTTTCTAAATTTCAAATCCTTCTATGAATAGACATGCTAATAATTTTTGCCATGTTTTGAAAAAGAAATGATGAAAAAATAAAAAATAAATACAATATTTCCAATATGAAAATTTGAAAGAAAAACCCTTCATAAAATGGGTTGTCATGTGAATACATTCACTGATTTCAAAACAAAATGACCAATTCATGGGCATATATGTGGACTAGTTTATTATAATGTGCCCATATTATGCATATAGATGCTTCTTGCCATAAAAACAATGTTAACAAATAGGGCTTCCAATCTTTTTCTACAAAAAGTCATTTTCCATTTTCGAATTGCTAAAATAAGTTTTTTTTTTTTGGAGCAACTACAAAAGGAAATATGGTGCAAACTTGAACCATTTCATTTTTTCAAGTAGACCATATTTGGTTGACATTTCCAAATATTTATGATTTTTAATATTTATAGCTACTTTCACGCATGTAAAATATTTTATATTGATTTTACGAGAGTAGTTGGAATTTATACTACAAATGTGGTTCAAAATGACACTCATCCAATGTGCCTCTCTCCTCATTAATTACATGTGGAAACCTCTCTCCTCATTAATTACATGACACATCATCTTTTTTGTCTACATGGCATCTGTGTTACTAACTATGTTACCCTCACTGTGGCTAGCCTCACGGAGCAGCCATGCATCCCGGGTCGCTATCCCGATCGGTCCGGTCGGTCGGGTGCATGCCGACGTGGCTATGCGCTAGCTAGCTGGCAACGCGGTGCGGATATGAGCTCGGTTAATCATGCGGCTCAGTTGCATGTGCTCATCCTCGTCAGTCGTGAGTAGATAGGCTAGGCTAGATTAGATATACTAGCCGAGTGCCCGTGCGTTGCCACGGACTAATAATTTATTTCACTTTCGCATAGACACAATACAGATAAAAAATTCAGTGTATATAGAAGACAATCAAATATAGTAATATTAATTCTTTTTCCTTGTTATATTTTAATTTTCTCGGTCTACTCCAGCTGCACCAACCAACAAGAAAAGTTCTGGCTTTCTTATTATTCTAAATTTGAGGGTGAAACAAAAATTGTGAACTTAGATCACACAACATCTCTTATGATTTGAATTTTCCACATACGGTCATTTTTTACGGGGCATTTCAATTTTCACATGTTGTTTTACTTCCGTGAGTGTTTTGTTTGTAACTTTGTCTTCAACTTTTACCGGCATACATCCAACCGTTTAACTATTGCTAGTACTTGTCGATCGGACCTGTGCGTATGTTTCATATTCGTATCGATCTCCACTTGATCACTACGCCGCGGCCGCGGCAAGGGGCCTGGCACGGCTGGCCGCTGCTGCATACATCCAGCCAAGATCAAGCATCATGCCGCTACGTGCGGGCACCGGCAGCTGGATGGACCGCACGGCGCAAGCGGCTCGATCACAGCTGGTGGCAGGGCCGTGTCCGCTAGCTCAGCTGCCACTACGACGGAGCGTTGCCTGCACATCTCCACCGGGGTCAGGCTGCAAGCGGGATGCCTTTGGGAGGTGTCGGTGGAGATGCTCTTAAATACCAGAAGAGTCACAGTTGTGTCAGGGCCGGGCCAGGAAAATGCGGGGCTCAATGTCAAAACCTGAAGTTGGGCCCAACTCTATCTTTTTCAAAATTTGCGACAAATCCACCCCCCCCCCCCCCCCCCCCCCTGGCGATTGGCGATCGACTGCAAAAACAAAACAAAAAATTGAAACGAGGCAAAAAAATTGCTTTTTAGCAAAAACAAAATATGAACTGGCACTTGGCGGGCATTCGAATTTTCCGGTAACTGATATGTAGCCGCTAATTAAGTTCCCTACGAGAAATATTGCTAATGCTAAAAAGGATAAATTTTAATTTAATTGTTAAGAAATATGGATAGCGTCGAAACTCGGAACAAATCAGATATATTTTAAAATTAATCGTCTAATACTAGCAAGGCCCGCCTTGACGAGTTGCTGTGTCGCCTATCCAAAGACATCTCTAGTTAACATCCAAGGTCATGGGTTCAGTTTCCCTGTATGGTATCCAAGTTTTGGACTATTTTTGTTTTTTTTCAATGTAAGAAGCTTAAAATAATGGAAAAAGTTAAAATGTTGCGGGGAGGAATTCGAAGCCACCGCGTGGAAAAAGTCTCTCCATGCAACATGTGCGTTAAAATAATGGAAAAAGTTAAAATATTGGCTTTTTTTGGAGTTTGCTCTGCATGTGCGTTGCGCGGATCGCTCCCGTAGTCGTCGTGACTAGTACCAAAGCTTTTTTGTGCATGAGAGCGACGCAGATTTGATCGCGCTCAGTGCTGTCCGAACGGTCGTTCTGAAGTTCAGGATAAAATACTTAACTTTAACCCCGGGCTGGGCCCACAGTGGTGCCAGATGTGCGGCTCGCACAGGGCCCATAAAATTAGGGGCCCCAAAATTTGTATAGGCCTATATACGGTTAGGTGGAAATCTAAACTAAATTGGGCTGGCAGCGTGGCGCTGGGCCACATCCTGGGCTAGTATCGATGGATCCCAGACGCTCGGCCTCTCCCGATTCCCGAGGCACAGGAACGACTGAACGAAGACTGGACCAGGGACAAAATGAGAGCTATGCCGTTGGATGTAAAAAAGAGCATTTTAGTTGTCTGCCCCTCTAATCTACACAATTATATTTTTATTCTAAATAATTTGTACACGAAATATATGCGTGTCGACGAGTAGGTTTCATTCCCGTGCTCGGTTTCGAGTTTCGTCGGTTGTACCTTCTCAATTTCGAACCGATGGTCTGAACTTTTTTAGACGAATTTCGTCAAATTCATTGCACTCGCTTGACCGTTTTCAGTATCCTTTTACGAGCAGTTTCATCTCAATGTTTCGCATAATTATCGTGCTATAAATTTTCTGTTTCGTTGGTCATATAGAAGTAGAGCCAGCTCTTGTCGTGCCACGGATGCAACTTGATCTAAACCACCTTAGCTAACCAAACACGCCCTAGAGCGTCCTCGTTCAAAAAAATAAATAGAAAATATAGCCCTTCGACAGTTCCTCTTTTGATCGGCTATTCACCAAAACAAGTGCCCTGCCGGCGACATAAAAATCGTTCATTAGTTCAAATTTTCGTGTGAGATAGGGCCTAGTTTTAGAGTTTCACACAGGGCCCCGAATTTTGCCGGCCCGGCCCTGCTTTAACCTCCAGCAGCTAGACAATGAAGTTCCTTGAAGCTATATAGGCATATAGCTACACATTCGTGGATCCCATAAATCTAATTGAGATGATCGCAATGTTGGTCAGTGAACTTGTCCAAAATGAGTGAATTAACTTGTCCAAAATGAGTGATTTGTTCACGAACCGGACCTGGAGTCAGTTTCTCTGTCCACGTGGCGTCCGAAGTGGGTCCATGGGATGACGGGGGTGACCAATTGAAATTGTGCGGCGGCACGCATCTTGGCATCGACGGAGGTGATGTGCAAGGAAGGCGCGGCCGCGCAGGGACGTCGTACAAAGCGGTGCTGAAGGACGGGGCTACGACGGCGGTGGTGAAGAGGCTCAAGGAGGTAGTATGTAGCTTACAAGACCACATGTGACTTTTGTCGCGAAAAAACACCTCTGAAACTACGAGCCGTCACCCTAACTGTTTGCAAGGTCTTTTTACAGACCTTTGCCATGTTGGTCACTTAACTTGTCCGGTATAAGTGAACCGATCAGCCCCGTTATCTCCTGAACCCACTCAGAAAAACCGGCTCTAGGTCCGATTCATTACCAAGCTACTCATCTCGAACAAGTTAAGAGACGAGTTTTCACGTGTTGCGAGATGAGTGACCAATTCACTTATCTCGGATAAGTTGACACATCCACGGGACCTCCACACGCCAGTTCTTTGATAGATTAACTTAGCAGTTTTGTGACGTGTCAATGTTTCCAAGTAATGGGTTATGATAGGAGTATAGTTCGTGCTTTAACCCATGCATGCATGGTATATTAGATCGAATGCCATAGCCTCACCTTGGAAGTTCGAAGGGCCCGGCGCACACAATCCGCAGAGGAGGATTCAGAATACTACCTCCGGTCCAATAAAATTGCCGTGGGGATTGTGCTGCCATAGTATATAATCGTATACAACTCCCGACATATATTATGGATCGGAGGGAGTACTATTCTTCTATAACCCATTATTACGCGGTAGAAGTGATTTCTTAGCTCCATTTTGATACAAGTACCTAGCTGTATTATATACACTGTGGAAACGCAAGAATGGACATCGAGCCATCGGGGTACTGTTCGACTAGCGCAATCAATGGCAGCAAAGAAAACCGAGCATGTACAGGATGAGAAAACATAGAAACACGATTCGCATTCTGACAGGGACACTGTTTGGCTGAACTTTCCGTGTGCCGAAGTTTGCCAAGCCACGTCGCCATGGCCAATGCAATCAATCAGTTGTCCATCACCGTTGTTTCTTCAGGAGGTCCATCCATAGTTTTACATGACCTGTCGACGGGCAGCAATGCAGCGTACGTAAATATGATGGATTCCACGACTCGATCGAGGATCACACTCACTCACATTTGTCTCCTCCGTTTTTAGCCTAGGAAGCATGCCCCTACCCAGGAAGCGCCTCCCGGTCTGAATGTGGGGCGTGTTCCGTGACGTTCTGCGCGCTACTCATTGCCGAGAGAAACAAGTCGACCTCAACCGAGAATGTCATCCGAGAATCTCCCGTTACTCAATGATTCAAAGGACTCCTATTTCGCATCAGTCCTGTTTCGCACGAGGTATCAGCGTTTTGGGTCTTCTACTTCAAAACAAAAACTATGAGATCGGTCCCATAGTATTACAAACACTAATATACTTGTCCTTTGAATCATTGAGTAACCGGGATTCATATACAGAAACCCCAAAAATAGCATTTATCTCTGTTACTCAATCCCTAAACCGTACAATTGCAAAATAGCATTGCAAACACTAATATACTGGTCCGAGCATTACCGACACTAATGATAGAGAGCCTCTTTCAGATAAGTATCTTGGGTTCCCGGCTTTGGTTGGGGTGGAATGGTCTAATAGTCAGTGGCGGAGCCAGGATTTGGCCACGTCCCGGGCCAAAAAAACAAAGGGCAAAAAACTACTATATATTTTTTCCATATTCAAGGCATAGCAAAAGTAAATCTCAATGGCACGCATAGTACATAATGTGGACGTAGTATTTTACAGAATTGGTGTTTTAATAAGGACAGGAGAGCTGCCGTATTTTACAGAATTGTGAGTGATACAATAAGAAGCTGTACCTTCAATGGAATTTTTATTTGGAAATCACTAGGCCTCCCGTACTAAGCTGGGTAGCTCGTTTCCTTTTGGATGTGTGCCGCAAGAAGTTGGACCGGGGGCGTTGGAATATTGAAGGGATTCCTATTGGGCTGTCTAATGCGACTGTGGAAGGCTGGCAAACCTGTTCAGAAATGGGTGGGCTGCGTGACTGCCTAGGCTGGAATAGCACAAGTCCCGGGCCAAACTCTGTGTCTACGTAAACTGAAGCTTGTATATATTCCACGCCCCGGGCCATGGCCAGGTTGCCTGGGGCGCCCCTGCTAATAGTTTCATGCACTTCGAAGACAGGGCGATTGGGAGAAATAAAAAACTTCTTTTCGGGGATGGAAAGAAAATTTGCTGGTTGTAGCACAATCAATCCCTATTTATGCCATGTTAGTGCTTAAATTGTTAAAATGTTATATCTCAATTCTGGTGGAGAGATGATGAACATAATAAGAACATGCACTCATATGCATGGTTGAAAAATATGTTTCCCAACGGGCAATAAGGAGAAATGGGTTTTCGTGACTTACACTCTTTCACTAGTAGAAAACGGGGCATTTGTACCGGTTCCAGAGGGCCTTTAATCCTGTTTCTGCAACCGGGACAAGCAAATCAGGACCCCTTTAGTCCTGGTTGCCCACGAACCGGGACTAAATGGCCTCCACGTGGCCATGGCTGGGCGCCCACGGCGGGAAGACCTTTAGTCCCGGTTGGTAACACACCAACCGGGACTAAAAGTTTCTTCTTTTTGTTTTTTATTTATTTATTTTTCCTGGTTTAGGGTTTAGGGCATTAGGGTTTAGGGGTTTGGATTTTGTGTTTTCCATTCAATTCTTTTTGTATGGAGATCACGTTGATGCGCAAAAAAAAAAGGTTGCATACATAAAGTTTATACTACATCGAGATCACGTTGATGCATATATACATACACAGTCACTTTAATGAAATTCTCACGTCGAGATCACGTCATTTTACATGGAGGCATAATATAATTACTACGGTGATGAAATTCTCCGGTTTCCTTTATGACCCCCGAGTTCAAAAATCTCGCCAATTCCTCTTGAATTTCTTTTAGGCGCTTCGTTGGTATGAGCTTGTCCCGCATTCGATCCATCTAGATCAATATGAATATGTGAGTTGTGTGTGTGTATGTATATATATATATATATATATATATATATATGAAATCATCATAAAATAAATTATGAATGGAACTCAACACAAGAGCGTATGAACTCGCATGATAATAGAATTCAATCAGACATCACTTTACAAATAATAGAATTCAATCAAAAAATAATCAAGCATGATAATAGTATTGAAACTAGAATTAAAGAGTTGTGCGGACCTAGATATATAGTACTACTTACCTTGGTGGGATAAAAATCCAGCTCCGGTTTCCACTCCCCTTTAATTAACGTTCTCGGTGAACTGTCGCGGTTTTGTCACGGCAGATGTTACCAGGGGGTAACTTGAGTTGGGGGTCATGGCAGCTCTGGTGTACGGAAGATTGTCACGCTCTACGGGGAAAAAGGGTTTACCCAGGTTCAGCCTCTCCATAGAAGATAAAGACCTACTTCCTGCTTGTTTGTTATTGATCTGGAGATCTCGAAACCCGGCTCTGATATCGCCGAGTTACGAGTCTAGGTTACAGGGGTGTGTCTCGACTAACTTTCAGCTTATCTGTCTATGACCTAAGAGCCAGCTTATAAAGGCTGCCGACACTAGTAGAGACAGGGCCTTTCGTCCAACCCCTTTAGTCCCGGCCCACTAACAAACCGCGACAAAAGGCCAAGCCACGTCGCCCGAAATAGCCCAGGCGCCCCTCCCCCCTTTTGTCCCGGCCCGTGAGGACCCTTTTGTCCAGGTTTGAGATACAAACCGGGACTAAAGGGGTCCACGGCCCGCAGCGACCAGGTCCCCCCCCCCCTTTAGTCACACTTAAGCTTATACCTCTTTATTTCCACTTGTCCTAAAAGGTTAGCAACTATTTTCTAGTCGGTCACCGTGCGGTACTAATTTTAGCATCGTCATTGCGTTTGATATATAGTTGTATGATGCAGATGAGCCATCCATGGATGTACGGTGACCGACGCACAGCCGCTTACAGAGCAGGCGTGCATTCTTTTCGCGATGCGGCCGAGGCGAACAAGCATGGGGGTGGCTTTATGTTTTGTCCATGTGTTAAATGTCGAATGTGAAGGATCACACTAACTCAAGAGTCATTCAGAGCCACCTGCTTCGGTCCGGTTTCATGCCCGGCTATAGTGTTTGGACCAAACACGGAGAAAGAGGGGTTATGATGGAAGACGGCGATGAAGAAGAGAACGATGATGACAACTACCGATCTATGTTCCCTGAATACGCTGATACCGCAATGGAAGACAATGAAGAAGAAGGTCAGGGCGAAGAACGGGCACCAGATGAGCCCGTTGATGATCTTGGTCAGGTCATTTCTGATGCAAGGCGAGACTGCGACACAGAAAAGGAGAGGTTGCAGTTCGAGCAGATGTTACAGGACCACAACAAATTGTTGTACCCAACTTGTGAAGATGGCCAGAAGAAGCTGGGTAGCACACTGGAATTGCTGAAGTGGAAGGCAGAGACCGGTGTGACTGACTCGTCATTTGAAAAGTTGCTGGTACTAATGAAGAAGATGCTTCCAAGAAAGAACGAATTGCCCGCCAGCACGTACGAAGCAAAGAAGCTTGTCTGCCCTCTAGGATTAGACGTGCAGAAGATACATGCATGCCCTAATGACTGCATCCTCTACCGCGGTGAGAAGTACGAGAATATGGATAAATGCCCGGTATGCACTGCATTGCGGTATAAGATCAGAAAAGATGACCCTGGTGATATTGAGGGCGAGCCACCCAGGAAGAGGGTTCCTGCCAAGGTGATGTGGTATGCTCCTATAATACCACGGTTGAAACGTCTGTTCAGAAACAAAGAGCATGCCAAGTTGTTGCGATGGCACATGGAAGACCGTAAGAAAGACGACAAGTTGAGGCACCCCGCTGATGGTCGGCAGTGGAGAAAAATCGAGAGAGAGTTCGGGGACTTTGCAGGTGACGCAAGGAACTTATGGTTTGGTCTAAGTACAGATGGCATGAATCCTTTTGGGGAGCAGAGCTGCAGTCACAGCACCTGGCCCGTGACTCTATGTATCTACAACCTTCCTCCTTGGTTGTGCATGAAGCGGAAGTTCATTATGATGCCAGTGCTCATCCAAGGCCCGAAGCAACCCGGCAACGACATTGATGTGTACCTAAGGCCATTAGTCGATGAACTTTTGCAGTTGTGGGCCAAACCAGGTGTAAGTGTGTGGGATGAGCACAAACAGGAGACATTTGACCTACGAGCGTTGCTTTTCGTAACCATCAATGATTGGCCTGCTCTTAGTAACATTTCAGGACAGACGAACAAGGGATACAATGCATGCACGCACTGTTTGGATCAGACAGAAAGTATATATCTGGACAAATGTAGGAAGAATGTGTACCCGTACAATCGTCGTTTTCTTCCGCACAAGCATCCCTTAAGGCAAAAAGGCAAGCATTTCAATGGCAAGGCAGAAACCCGGACGAAGCCTGTCACCCGTACTGGTGCTGAAGTATTTGGTATGGTCAAGGATTTAAAAGTAATCTTTGGAAAGGGTCCTGGCAGCCAACCTGTTCCGAACGGCGCTGATAAGCGCGCACCCATGTGGAAGAAGAAATCTATATTTTGGGAGCTACCCTATTGGGAAGTCCATGAGGTCCGCTCCGCAATCGACGTGATGCACCTGACGAAGAATCTTTGCGTGAATATTCTAGGCTTCCTGGGCTTGTATGGGAAGTCAAAAGATACACCAGAAGCACGGGAGGACCAGGAACGTCATAAAGGACGAGACGGCATGCATCCAGGGCAGTTTCAAGGGCCTGCCAGCTACGCTCTTACCAAGGAAGAGAAGGAAATCTTTTTTGAAGTCCTTTTCAGTATCAAGGTCCCGTCTGGCTTCTCGTCGAATATAAAGGGAATAGTAAATATGAAAGAGAAAAAATTCCAAAACCTAAAGTCTCATGACTGCCACGTGCTTATGACGCAATTGCTTCCGGTTGCATTGAGGGGAATTCTAGCGGAAAATGTTCGACTGGCCATTGTGAAGGTATGTGCATTCCTCAATGCAATTTCTCAGAAGGTAATCGATCGAGAAAGTCTATCAGGGTTACAAATTGATGTGGTCCAATGTCTGGTCAGCTTCGAGTTGTTGTTCCCGCCATCCTTCTTCAATATTATGACGCACCTCCTAGTTCACCTAGTCGAAGAGATTAGAATTCTTGGTCCTGTGTTTCTACACAATATGTTCCCCTTCGAGAGGTTCATGGGAGTCTTAAAGAAATATGTTCGTAACCGTGCTAGGCCAGAAGGAAGCATCTCCAAGGGCTATGGAACAGAGGAGGTCATTGAGTTTTGTGTTGACTTTCTTCCTGACCTTAAGCCGATTGGTGTTCCTGAATCTCGGTATGAGGGGAGGCTGACTGGAAAAGGCACACTAGGAAGGAAAGCAACGGTATGTAGGGACGGGCATTCTTTCACTCAAGCACACTACACAGTTCTACACAATTCCACCGTGGTGGCTCCGTATATCGAGAGACACAAGAATATTCTACGCTCCGAAAACCGTGACGGGGAACACGAGAAGACTTTCGGCAGTTGGTTGCAGATACATCTCATGAATAACACCATTGTTGGAGATCAGCTGTACTTGTTGGCCAGGTGTCCATCTTCGACTATATGTACTTTCCAAGGGTACGAGATAAATGGTAATACATTTTACACGAAGGCCCAAGATAAAAAGAGCACCAACCAAAACAGTGGTGTCCGCTTTGATGCAACAGACGACAATGGGCAGAAGGACACATATTATGGGTACATAGAGGAGATATGGGAACTTGACTATGGACCTACTTTTAAGGTCCCTTTATTTCGGTGCAAATGGGTCGCAGCTAGCGGGGTAAAGGTAGACCCGCAGTACGGAATGACAACAGTGGATCTCAAGAATCTTGGGTACCACACCGAACCATTCGTCCTAGCCAATGATGTGGCTCAGGTTTTCTATGTGAAGGACATGTCTACCAAACCGAAAAAAAGAAAAGATAAGCAAAAGAATACATCGTCCGATGAGCCAAAGCGCCACATAGTTCTTTCAGGGAAAAGAAACATCGTGGGAGTGGATGACAAGACAGACATGTCAGAAGATTATAATAAGTTTCATGAAATTCCGCCCTTCACAGTGAAAACTGACCCAAGCATCCTGTTAAATGATGAAGATTCTCCATGGCTACGGCTCAGAAGAAAACAGAAACAATAGATAGGGATGTTGGTGATGTGTAATGCATTCTATGGAATGTATTAAACCTTTATGTAAGGAGCATGTGTAAGAAGCTTCAATCAGCTGCAGTTTTACCAACACAATCTCTGCATTCTCCAAGATCTTTAGCATTTCCAAGTGATAGAACAAAACATACGGTTTCCCCTGCCTACCTTCTCCAGTGGCCACTCTGACCGGCAAATCGGCAAATCATCGCGTGGTCGTGAGACGGCAAATCGGCCTTCGATCCAAACAGCGGCAAGACGTCTCTGATGATTTGCAACCGTCCGAACAAGTGTTGGGGATGTTGCTAATCATCAGAGATCCTTGCCGCTGCTTGGATCCGACCGAGGGGAGGGTTCACCTTCAGCCTCCGCTCTAGGAACTCCTGCCTCTCAGAAATCTTGCTCTCTGCTACCCGTGTACTGCCAAAATGAACTACAATGAGTAGACACTGAGTGCTGAACATGTCCGGGAGGGGGCTATATATAGGGTACGTGTGCTTCTTTAGTCCCGGTTGGTAACACCAACCGGGTCATGTGGCTCACGAAGTGGTCGTGATACTGCTGATCCAACAGCTCACAATCCCTCAAAAGAAACACACCCCTGATCCAACGTCTCACAAGCGCTTGAAAGAAACACACGATCCGTGTGCTTCTTTAGTCCCGGTTGGTAACACCAACCGGGACTAAAGTCGGGCTTTGCGGTCACGACTCGTGTCAGCCACGTGTCCTCCCCCAGCGCTGCCCTAGCCACGTGTCCTCCCCTAGCGCTGCCCTGGAGGTCTTTATATATTGTCGCCGACGGGGTAAACCCTAATCCACCATTCCTAGCCACGAACGCATCGTCTCCACGAGATGGATCCGCCACGCCCGCCGCAGCGCCTTCTGGACGAGGTCGAGCGTGCTCGGCAGAGCGCGCTTGGGCGCTACCGCGGGAGCCTATCCCGCCGTATGCCCACGAGCCCGGCGTGGAGAGGAATGCCCTGCTACCGGCCTCCTGCTCCGGTGCCGGAGGAGGTGCGGAGGACGTACGAGCGCGCGTGGTCCGACGTCCCTGACCCCGACGAGGATGCGTACGCCGCAGGGGTGGCGTGGGGATCCCGGCCGTACCTCCACCAGTCGCCGCCGCCCCTCCCGACGAGGAGGATGACGACTTCGACTGGAGCGACCATGGGGAAGAGCGCGGCGGGCCGCAGATGCAGGAGGCCCTTGAAGCCTCCTTCCAGTCCGTCCACGACGACCGTATACAGCGAGCCAGAACTGTCTGCCAGCTCAAGGCGAAGGAGGCTTCCGAGCTGGATTGGGCGCTGAAAGACTCATCCTCCATGGATCTTGCCCTCCGCCGCAAACGTGCGCGCGAGAACCGGGCGGCCGCGAACGGGGCTGGCTCCTCCCACCGTTCCTCCTAATCCTACGGCCTCCGAGCCAGCAAGTCCGTTTATGTAGAATAATGTTCGTGATGTGTAATAATGTATTAAACCTCCGAGCCAGCAAGTCCGTTTATGTAGAATAATAATGAATGTGTATTTCCAATGTGTACTGTCAAGAAGCTTCAAATCAGCTGCAGTTTTGCCAACACAATCTCTGCAGAAACTATGGATCCAACGGCTCACAAGCCCTCAAAAGAAACACACCCCTGATCCAACGGCTCACAAGCGCTCGAAAGAAACACACGATCCGTGTGCTTCTTGCTTATTGGTGGGATTCCCTTTAGTCCCGGTTGGTAAAATTGCGCGGGAACAAATAAGCCCCTTTAGTCCCGGTTGGTGGCTCGAACAGGGACTAAAGGTCTATTTCTTCCCGCGCTTTCCACCGCTTCCCGCCTCCGTCTTCCCGCCATTTCTCACTATATATATGTAGTCATGGCCTCCATTGGCATAGCACATCTAAACTCATATCTGCAACCTCATCACTCTCCCATGGCTTCCACCGTACCCACTCTAACCTACTCGGAGGCGGAGGCGCTTTGCGCCTCGAACTACCCCTGCCCGCCCGGCTACGACGTCCCCGCCGGTTGGAGGCTGAGCACCGGAGGCGTGCCGGTCCCTCCTGTCCCTCAAGGTTTGGCGCGCCGGGCGGCCATCACGAACCACTACTACCTCGAGCTCACTCCGGAGCAGCGGATGGATCCCCGCTGGGATCCCGACTACCGCCCGACTTGGGACACCTTTTTCATCAATCGGCGTGAGAGGGCGCTCGCCAGGTACGAGGAGGACGGCCCGCCTCCTTCGAACTTCAACGAGGCGGGCCGTCGGCTGTGGTGGGGTGGCCGGACTCTCCAGAGCGCCATGAACTACATCACGGCCGGCGATAACTCCCGCCTGCGCTACCCTCACTTACAGTCCAGGTGAGCGTCGTCCGACGACAACGATGACGACGGCAGCGACTACGACGACTACGAGGACGAGTATTATAGGCCTAGGCAGGAGTATGACTAACCTGAGCCACATCATTGGTTAGGACAAATGGTTCGTCTATGTACCCAAGATTGTTGTCATTCCCTACTGCTGGTCTAGCTACGACGACGATCGTGTAAAATGTATTCTTTATCTCTGCATTTCCAACTAATGATCTTTAGCATCTGAATAAGTAATCTGAATATGAACTGACTATCATTTCACTGTGGCAAGTTAGAATTATTATTTTATAAAACAGAAAATGGTTTTAAATTAATTATTCAAATTCAAACACTTTTCATGTTGAAAGTTTAGTGAGATTCAAAAATATGCAAAAGATAAAAGTTAATGTATTTTTTAATTCAAAATGGCAAAATGGTTAATAGTTTGTAGAGTTAGAATAATTATTTCATAAAACAGAAAATGGATTTGGAATACTTATTCAAATTCAATCACTTTTCATGTTAAAAGTTTTCTCAAATTCATAAGTATGCAAAAACTGTTTCATTTAAATGTTCAAATATTTAAAATTGTGCTAGATTAAAAAAAAGTAAAAACGGCCCGTGCTGCGCCTTTTGTCCCGGCCCATCTCACCAGCCGGGACTACAGCCCGTGCTGCGCGCGGGAACACGAAAAGCCCTCCCAAACCCTTTAGTCGCGGCCCGTGGCTCAAACCGCGACTAAAGACCCCCCTTTAGTCCCGGTTTGAGCCACGGGCCGCGACTAAAGGTCCCTCCACTACTTAAGCGGTTCCCAATCTAGGACTTGGCCATTTTCATCGAAGAAGGGCCGAGCAGAGGAACACGCCGTCAGGCTGCCAAAATCCATCGCACCACCGCGCCGCCGGCCGATTCGTCGCCGTCCTCTCCTGCTCCGTCGCCGTCCGCTCCTGCTCCGGACGCCACCGCCTTCCTCTTCCCCAAGTTCGGTCGCCGCGCTCCAGGATGAGCTCGTCACCTTCCGACCTCCCCAGCCATCTCCGGCCAGCTCCGTCGCCGTCTTCGTGCTTCTGGTGAGCTCCGGTGCCCTCCATCTCCTCTCTCTTCTTCTTGTGAGGATATCGCGTCTGGTATCACGTCCACGCCATACGCCGCCGCGGAGCTTCGCTCCGGCGGACGCTGCCGTCGCTCCGGCGACCATTTGGTCGTGGCGCTGCCACCATAACACTCGCCTTGATGTCCTCTACCTGATGCACTGATCAATTTCGATCAATTCGCTCGAAATCGATCGATCCTGGATCGATAGAGGCGATGTGGTTCTTCTGTGTCTATGACATGTGGGCCCTAGCTGTCATGATTTTATTAATTTTGGACATGATTTATGAAATTGTTAAATGTCTGACATGTGGGACCAATTTATTTAAAAGAATTCCAGAAAATGATTTAAACTTGTAAATTCAATATCTTTTGATCTGTTTATCAGAAAAATATGAATAATATATCAAAATATTCAGAAAAATAAATGCTAGTTATTTATGTCAAAATACAAACATTTTGGAACATTTCAATTTGGTAAATATCTAGAAACAACTTAAATGCATTTTCTCTAATTATGGAGTTAAGTTAAATAAATGCTCATATTGTAGGGTATTTTTAGTAATTGATTTGTAATTGGATATATTGTGACTTAATAGATTTGTAGTAATTTTTAAATTACAAAGTATTGATGATAACAATTGAGTAAAAAATAGAATATTGCAAAGTATTGATGATAACAATTGAGCAAATATTGTAGGGTATTTTTAGTAGCATAGAATATTGCTATGTTCAAAAATAGAGTAAAAAAAATAGAGTACAAGTTTTTTGCATTTTTATTTGCATAGAATATTGCTATGTTCAAAAATAGAGTACAAGTTTTTTTGCATTTTTAGTTGCATAGAATATTGCTATGTTCAAAAATAGAGTACAATTTTAGTTGCATAGAATATTGCATTTTTAGTTGTGTATTTTAGTGCAAATATTGCTATGTTCAAATATTGATAGAGATAGAGATAATATTATGCATTTTGAAATAATATTGTGTGCATTTTGCAGAAACTATGGATCCACCTAGTCCAACCCGCGGAGACCTAATACAAGAACTACATCAAGTTTCCAGGGTCGACGCCAAGGACAACACCGCCTCCGAGTCGTCGCAGGTCACCTACACCTCCATCACCTCCAAGAAGCACACCCCATGACTACGACCACCACAGCGCGAGTCCATCTCGATCTCCACCGCCGGACTTGGGTCAGCCGTCTTCGCCGCAACCTTTGCCCGCTAAGGACAATAAGCGGAAGCGTGCTCCGTCGATGAGTACTAACCGACGCAGCAGCCCAAAACGACAAATGTCGCCCCTCCCAAGAGTAGCTCATAAGAATCTTCCCATCAGAGCTTACGATCTTACTGACGAGCAAACCGCAGCGGCCGCAATGGCCGAAAAAGATGCGTATTTTGCAAAGATGAAACCCAAGCCCGCCCCGGTATACACCGAGAAGGAAAAAGCGTGGGCATGTGATTTTCTGAACACAAAATCGCAATATGAGTTGCACCATAAGCCAGATGACTATGTACGCACACTTCGGAAGGAAGTGCAGAAGAGCAAATCAAGTAAAAGTGCAAGCGGGAGCAAATCAGGTAAAAGTGCAAGCGGGAACAGAAGGGACGTTCCCCAGCTCGGAGAACATGCCAAACAATCGATCACATCCCTCAAGGTGTTATCCGAAAACGTTCCCTGGTGCTGCAGCAGGATATGGAAGAAGCTGCGAAGTTGGCGGCCTCTATGGGTGTGACGGTTGCTGAATTGCTAGGTTCCCAAGACGACAAGTTACCCAAGGCTGATGTTGTCCCTACATATGTCCCAGGGAAGAATTTGGTCAGTGAAGAGAAGTTGGAACAACTGCCAACACATATGCGGAATTTGCATGACTGGTACTTGAGTGTGGTACGGGGGGGGGGGGGGGCAGAACAATGATCATGGCGAAAGTCCCACATGAGTACTTCTTCCGACCCGAAGAGGTCCATGTTGACTTTTCCGAAATCTTCCAGTTATACAATTTCGACGCCCTCGACAAAACTCTCATGAGTTGCTATTGTCTGTAAGTTGTTGAATTCATTGTCTACATATAAGTTGTTCAGTTTTTCAGTTGTTCAGTTCATTGCATGTAATTATCCTCATTATATCCTTTTATACTTTATTATGCAGAATAAAGATCCGGGAATGTAAAAGAAAGATCTATAGTGTTGGGTTCATTGATCCAGATAAAGTACATATATATTCGCTAACGACGAAACCCGACGAGACGGCGGATAATCTTCTAAGGTTTCTAACGGAGCAACATTTCTGTGACCACATACTGTTTCCTTACAACTTCCAGTGAGGGTCTTACTCTGTTGTACACATTCACTTTTGCTTACTCGATGTTAAGTGTAATTGATGAGTTACTGATGTATATATAAACGTGTGCAGGTTCCACTGGATTCTGCTAGACATTCAAGTTGATAAGGGAATAGTTGAAGTCATGGACCCATTAAACAGACACCTGGAAGAGTTCCGCGACATGCAGGACATGCTCCAGAGGTAATTTTCGTGCTATATCGGTATCTTTCGTTGATTTCATGAGATATCAGGTAATGAATAACTCATTCATTAATTCATTTTCTTTGCCGGGCAGGGTTTGGAGACTGTTCATGAGTGTGGTGACGGGTTCCTTTAGTGAGAAGCTGAAGTTTACTCTGGTCACGGTAAGTAGTACGAGATATGTCCGCGCATCTCTTTAATTCTAGTTTCAATAGAATTATGATGCTAGATTATTATTTTGATTGAATTCTATTCTCGTAAAGTACGCGAGGCAGCCACCGGGGATGAATCTATGTGGATACTACGTTTGCGAGTTCATTCGCATGTTTACCACTGAGCACAATGATTATAGACTCTACATAAGCAATACATTCACAACATTATTTTATTACCGTCACTTTTTGTTATCATGATTGATGTTCATATTGATCTCCTTTTCTTATATAGTTCGAGAGAATGCGGGATCGGCTCCTACCAGAGCAACGCCTACTAGGAATTGCAGAGGAACTGGCGGGATTTTTGATTAAAGAGATGGTAGACGACGCTGGAGAATTTAGTGTGAATAGGCGCTACTGATGATCCCCGGCCGTGTAATCGAATAGATGGGCTCTAGTCCCGGTAATTGTGATCTCCATGTAACTATCAAAATTGTATATATTTGTATGCTCGATCGTAAGACAAGTTATCTTATATATATGCACGAACGTGTACGGTATGTGGTAGCGTAGAAATACCGCTAAAAGAAAACAATTATCTTTGTATGATCGAAGAAACAAAATAAAAGAAAACAAATAAACCCTAAACCCTAAAGAAATAAATAAAAGAAAACAAAATTACCCCTTTAGTCGCGGCCCGTTATTCGAGCCGGGACTAAAGGGGTTGCCCCCAGCGCGCCCCGCAGGCGGCCATGTGGATGGCCTTTGGTCCCGGCTGGTAACAGGACCGGGACTAAAGGTTTGCCCTTTAGTCCCGCTTGTCCTGTCCCGGTTCGCCAACCGGGACTAAAGCCCCTCACGGGCCGGGACAGAAAGCCCTGTCTCCACTAGTGCGAGTCTCCTGGTCGCGTACAAGGCAAGGCTAGGTTACGCCCGTACTTGGAGTCCTACTCTAACTCTTCTAATCTTTCGTGCCCTCCAAGTCTTGGGACTCCGTGACGCGTTCCGCCTCCGGGTCTTTTGAAACCTTCCTTGTACTGGCCGGGTTACCGACAAGCTCTCCGGCCCATCTGTGTAACCCGGCCCATGGTGATGGCTAGCTGGCCTCGCCCGGCCTCCTGCCTGGCGGGTCATGCTTCCCTCTTTATGGGCCTACCGGGTTAGGATCCCCCCAACAGTAGCCCCCAGGATAATTTGGACACCAGGCGGGCGTACTCCTCTTTTAGATATATGCTTCAACTCTTAGAGTGAGTCGGCATCCATGCTGTCAGGGTTAGCCTCCTGAAAATAAGAATAACTCATAAAAATAATTAACCGGGTTACATAGTTTTTTTTTAAACTAAGCCGACTCTTCTTGGCGGCTCATATCGTAACCCGGCCACTGTCCACCGGGTCTATACACCTCCGGTTTTCTTCTCAACACTTAGTGAAAAACATCAATCGATTCCAGTCAAAGGATATTCCTTTTGTCTTATCCTGTTGTCGTTGACTGTTAGTCAAAGATCATTATCTTACCTCTTTCTTTTTGCCGCACTGCCCTTAGGGCTTTTTACTGCGCCTATAAGTACAGGGCTAGGGTAAACGGGAATCACTTTCCCCATTCCCCCGACACTTCGTCTTCAACCTCACACAGCCGCCGCCACTCAGATCCAAAATCAAGCATCGGTTTAGCTTGCTAGCGCCGACGTAGTCGCAGTCAGGCCATCCAGCACCGCCACTCCTCCGATTCCAGCTCGAATCGCATTCATCGCGGCTCTGCACCATCCAACCTCGCACCCGCCATTGCTAGGGTTTGCTCCACTACTCCATATCCAAAATTGGTCATCACCAGAGCTCGGGTGCCATGGGGAAGGACAAGGTGAAGGCCGGTGGTACCGAGGTTGCGAAGAAAACCACTGGTGGTGCTTCGGGCTCCGCCGCAACTCCGCCGCCCGTGCCAGTCAACTGGACCAAGTCCACGGTGATGGAGGAGCTGCTGCAGCAATATGAAAATAGCGCGAACTCCCCTCCAAGACTGAGATCCAATGGCGCGCCGCCGGCGAGGAAATCCGTCCCAGGCCAAAGGACGGCGAGATCGTTGTTCTTCTCGACCATGCCATTCGTGGTCTTCGTCCTCCAGGTTCTTTGTTCTTTCGCCAAGTCTTTAAATACTTTGGCCTCACAACTCTAGATGTAGCTCCCAACTCAATCCTTAACATCAACAACTTTGTTGTTTTCTGTGAGGATTACCTCCAAATGGCTCCTAGTTTAGAGTTATTTCTTGAAATCTTTTACTGCAATCCCCAAGGCCGCAAAGACCTTCCTTTAGGCTATTACGGCGGGGTTTCCATCCAGCACCGGAAAGAATGCGACTTCCCGGCTCTTCTTTTGGCCAGCCATCCCAAGGGGAACTACCAGGGAATAGCCCTTCTGTGGCGCACCCACTTTGCCATTCTGTGGCGCATGGTGGGTGCGCCACAGAACCGTCGCCACAAAAATATATTTCTGTGGCGCACCCCCAGATCCGCCACAGAAAACAACAATTCTGTGGCGCACCCCTACCCCCGTGCGCCACCGAATTTTTTTCTGAATTTTTTAAAAAAAGGGCGGCCAGATCTAAATCTGGATTTTCAGAAAATTCAAAAGAAATCCAAAAAATCAAAAACAAAAGCAAAAAAAACAGAAAAATTCAGAAAATGAAATAATTGGAAAACCCTAAATATTTGATTTTTTTAAAACATTTTTAACACTCCAATCATATCTCAAATGATGACTTCCCAGTAGGTCACCCATACTCAGATTGCTCCAACCCAAGCAAGCTTAACTTCTAAGTTCTATTCAATTCAACTACCCTCATGCTACTCAAGTTCTTATTTATAATATTATCATATTAACCCTCTTAACCCTTGTGTATGTGTATATATGTGTGTGTAGTTTATGTGTGTTATGTGTATATATGTGTTTTTAAAATTCAAAAAAATCAAAAACTTAAAAAGGAAGTTAAAAAATCTACAAAAATTCAAAAATTCAAAAAAAATTCAAAAAATTCAACACATTCAAAAAAATCTTCTTTTTGAAATAACTTTTTTTCCATTTGGAATTTGAAGGATGTGAGAAAAGTTCACCGGTAAACCCGCCATTGCTAGGGTTTGCACCACTACTCCATATCCAAAATTGGTCATCCCGGTGGTCCCGAGGCTGCGAAGAAAACCACCGGTGGTGCTTCGGGCTCCGCCGCAACTCCGCCGCCCGTGCCAGTCAACTGGACCAAGTCCACGGTGACGGAGGAGCTGCTGCAGCAATATGAAAATAGCGGCGAACTCCCCTCCAAGACTGAGATCCAATGGCGCGCCGCCGGCGAGGAAATCCGTCCCAGGCCAAAGGACGGCGAGATCGTTGTTCTTCTCGACCATGTCATTTGTGGTCTTCGTCCTCCAGGTTCTCTGTTCTTTCACCAAATCTTTAAATACTTTGGCCTTGATGTCTACGCACGCTTCTATTCTTGTAGACAGTGTTGGGCTTCCAAGTGCAGAGGTTTGTACAACAGCAGCAAGTTTCCCTTAAGTGAATAACACAAGGTATATCGAACTCAGGGAGCTAGAGGTCAAAGATATCCCTCTCAAGCAACCCTGCAATTAAGATACAAGAAGTCTCTTGTGTTCCCAACACACCCAATACACTTGTCAGGTGTATAGGTGCACTAGTTCGGCGAAGAGATATTAAAATACAAGTGATATGGATGATTATAAGTGGTAATTCCAATCTGAAATAAAAATGGCAGCGAGCAAACATGTAGCAGAACTGGTTGTAAACGGTGTTTCAATGCTTGGAAACAAGGCCTAGGGATCATACTTTCACTAGTGGACACTCTCAACAATAATAATATAATTGAATACATAGATACTTCCTCTTCACTCTGCTACCCGAACTACTCTCCCGTTGGATAACGAACACCAATCCACTGCGTAGGGCTGTAAAAGCACGCCTCAAGTCTGTATTCCACCACTGGGGCACCCCACGATGTCACTATGAGCGCCCCAAATTAGTACTAAACAAACGCCACAATATCATAGAGACATCCAACACAAAGAACAACTCATGGCAAGTATTCGCATAAACTTTAATCCAAAGAGTCACACACGGTGCGCACACTGTCAACTTCGCACCGTGGGACAAAGGTGACTCCGGAGTTTACATTAATAAAACCACTTGAGTAGCATATTCATAAGATTAAGAAGATTAACATCTATGGATTCAACTAGATTACAAAGCTCATGATCACATAAAGATCACACCATGGGAGAGAGAGATAAACCACATAGCTACCGTACGAGCCCTCAGCCTCGATGAAGAATTACTCCCCCCTCATCATGGGAGGCAGCAACGGCGATGATGGAGGCGGTGTCGTCGATGGAGATGGCTCCGAGGGCAATTCCCCGTCCCGGCAGGGTGCGGGAACAGAGACTTCTGTCCCCCGAATTAGGGATTTTGGCTGCGGCGGCGCTACGGAGATTTTTTGGAGAAATCGTCCTCGTCTTTAGGGTTTTCGGGGCAGGAGAAATAAATAGGCGAAGGGGCGGCGTCGGAGGGCGACCGAGGGGCCCACGCCACCCTAGGGCGCGGCTAGAGGTGGGCCCGCGCGCAGGCATGGCGTGGCCGCCTCGTGGCTCGCCTCCGTCTCCCCTTTGGACTCTGTGGTCATGTCGGTGAAATACTGGGCACGTTGATTTTCGTCCAATTCCGAGAATATTTCCTTAACAGCTTTTCTGGAATACAAAAACAGCAGAAAACAGGAACTGGGACTGTGGCATCTTGTTAATAGGTTAGTCCCAGAAAATGTATAAAAATGCTATGAAGTGTATATAAAACATGTAGCAATTGGTATAATATCAGCATGGAACATCAAAAATTATAGATACGTTTGAGACGTATCAAGCATCCCCAAGCTTAGTTCCTACTCGTCCTCGAGTAGGTAAACGATAAAACAATATAATTTTTGAAGTGACATGCTACCAACACAATCTTGATCAAATAATATTGTAAGGCACATATGAATGAATGAAGTGATCCAAGCCAATGGTCTATAGTTTGCTACAAAATAAGTAATGAGCAAACAACTGAATCATATGCGCAAAACTTTTTCATTAATAGTACTTTGGAGCCATTGTATCCACAAGTTTGCATAAGAGTTAATTCAAAAAGCAATAGATTCTAAGTAAAAGGTATTTGACCAACACAAAGGAAGATTAAGTTTCAGCTTTTGCTTCAATTTTAACATTTATATCTCATGGATTTTTCAATACAAAGCAATATAATAAGTCCAATATTTAGCATATAACAATTGTTGTACCAAAGTTGACACAAGTGTTTGCTTGTGGAGATAGAAAGAAGTAGGAAGACTGACTCAACATAAAAGTAAAAGAAAGGCCCTTCGCAGAGGAAAGCAGGGATTAAATCATGTGCTAGAGCTTTTTAAGGTTTTGAAATCATATAGAGAGTAAAAATATACGTTTTGAGTGGTGTATGCTAATTGTCAACGAATGGCAGCAGATGAAAACAATATTCCCCTTGTCAACCTGACTTTTAAGAGCGGCTCCCATGAAGGACGTTATTTCTACCAGCAAGGCAGATCATCCCTCTTTTCTCTTTTGTTTACACATTGGTTGAATTGGTTAACTGATAAATCAGGGCAAAAATGTGAAGAGAATTAAGCGGCTAAAGTTGTAATTAATTGGGACTGGGCACCCCGTTGCCAGCTCTTTTTGCAAAATTAGTAGATAAGCGGATGTATATGCCGCTAGTCTGATGGTAAAGTCTGTTTGACAAGTGAAATAAAGAATAAACCCACATACTTCCTCATGAGCTGGTAAACAGTGACACAAATAAGCAGTAATAATTTTGAATAGTTTAAAGGTAGCACATGAAAAATTTACTTGGAGTGGCAAGAAAATTCCACATATAGGTAGTTATGGTGGACACAGATGGCATGGATTTTGGCTCAAGGTTTTGGATGCACGAGAAGCATTCCCTCTCAGTACAGAGTTTAGGCTAGCAAGGTTATTTAAGCAAACACAGACTATCAACCGTACACCAAGAATTATATGACACACATATTGCAAAGATTATAAGACTCCACACTATCTTCCTTGTTAACCAAACCCTTTTACTAAAAATATCTAGACCTTGGAATTACCACTTATGCAAACCAAATTTCAACAAGCTTTACGGTAGTTCTCCACTAATGGGCTTTACTTACATGATACAAAAATTTAAACATGACCTACTTGGTAACTCAAAACAATTGACAAGTATCAAATTATCCAAGATAGTGATCTACAAGAGTATGTAAGCCTTTTCCATTATACCATTTATCACATGCAACATTTCTGTTCCAACCAAACACCAATCACCTTATTTAAATAACTCTCCAAACAAATATAAGTGAAGCAAGAGAGTACTTTCTTTAAAAGAACTAATAGCTCTGAAGAAGAGATACATGAAAACAAGAGCTAAAAGCTTAACAGCGCTAGATGGAATACTCAACAAGTATAAGTGAAGAATAGGAGTATTCTAATGACAAAGCGGAGCGTGCCTCTCTCCCAAACAAGAGTGTTGTGATCAAGCATTGTAGTGACCAGAGAACAAAACAAAAACAAAACAGAAAATAAAACACACAGATGCTCCAAGAACAACACATATGATGTGAAGAAATTAAAATATAGTTTCACTAGAGATGACCTGATAATTTATCGATGAAGAAGGGGATGCCTTGGGCATCCCCAAGCTTAGACGCTTGAGTCTTCTTGAAATATGTTGGGGAGATCCATGGGAGCCTCCCCAAGCTTAAGCTCTTCACTCTTCTTGATCTTATTATATCACCCTTCTCTCTTGACCCTTGAAAACTTCCTTCACCCCAAACTCAACATAATTCTCATTAGAGGGTTAGTGCATCAAATCAAAAACTCACATGTTCTGTAAAGACGCAAACATGACCATCATTTTTAACATTAGCTACTGTTACTAGCCTTATGTGAAGCTCTTCCACCATTAAAGAATTCCACTTAACACTTGTAAAAGAGAAAATGCAAAACAAAAGACAGAATCTGTCCAAATCAGAACAGTCCGTAAAGACAATTTTTCCGAGGCACTTACGTTGCTCAGATCGAAAAACATTGAACTAACGAAAGATGCATACATATATCAGGATTATGCACAAAATTTGCAGATTTAAATCACGTTTCTATGAATTTAGAATTTCGTACAGTGAACAGCAGAAATCTGTTCCTGCGCAGTAATCCAAATCTAGCATCATCTTATCATTAGAGACTTTTCTTGGCACAACAAAACAATAAATAAAGATACAAAGGAGTTGTTACAGAAGTAGAAAGCTCCTTGACTCAATAAAAGAAAATTGCAGAAAATAAAATAACATGGGTTGTCTCCCACAAGCGCTTTTCTTTAAAGCCTTTTAGCTAGGCATGATAATTTTGATGATGCTCTCATATGTATAAGAGTTGAATATAAGAGAGCATAAAAAGCAAATACAAACACATTTAAGTCTAACCCACTTCCTATGCAAAGGAATCTTGTAAGAAAATAAATCAATGAAGCACAAGTGACTAGCATAGGAAGGCAAAACAATTGCAACTTCAAAACTTTCAACATAAAGAGAGGAGACTTAATATTATTGTGATATATGAATCCATGTCTCCCTCTCGCATCATGACCAGTAGGTCTTAAAGTAACCATCAAATAAAAACAAATCAAGAGAAATCTCAAATCTTTCATCATAAAGAGAGGTGTTTTAGTAACATGAAAATTTTTACAACCATATTTTCCTCTCTCATAATAATTTCAGTAGCATCATGAACCAAATTAACAATATAGCTATCACATAAAGCATTCTTATCATGATCCACATGCACAAAAGTATCATTACTCTCCACATAAGCATAATCAATTTTATTAGTAATAGTGGGAGTAAAACTATCACAACCATCATTGTAATCATCATAAATTGCAGGCATAGTATAATCATAATAAACTTTATCCTCCATAGTAGGTGGCACCAAAATACCACTATCATTATAATCATCATAAATTGGAGGCAAAGTATCATCAAAGAAAATTTTCTCCTCAAAACTTGGGGGACTGAAAATATCATATTCATCAAAACCAGCTTCCCCAAGCTTAGACTTTTCCATAGCATTAGCAATAATGGTGTTCAAAGAATTTATAGTAATAACATTGCTACCATCATGCAATAATTTTCCATAGGTTTTTTAATTTTCTCTTCAAACGCATCATGTCCTAACACAAGATAAATTTCATAGAGCTCTCTATTTTGTTGTTGTTTTCCATTAAGCCTAACTAGTGAAATAAAAACAAGAAACAAAAAGATATAATTGCATAATCTAAAGAAGATAGCTTCGAGCACTCACACGCCGGCAACAGTGCTAGAAAATAGCTTAGTAGACGGAGGATGTGAGTACCTTTTACCTTACCTCCCCGGCAACGGCGCCAGAAAATAGCTTGATGTCTACGCACGCTTCTATTCTTGTAGACAGTGTTGGGCCTCCAAGTGCAGAGGTTTGTAGAACAGCAGCAAGTTTCCCTTAAGTGAATAACCCAAGGTATATCGAACTCAGGGAGGTAGAGGTCAAAGATATCCCTCTCAAGCAACCCTGCAATTAAGATACAAGAAGTCTCTTGTGTCCCCAACACACCCAATACACTTGTCAGGTGTATAGGTGCACTAGTTCGGCGAAGAGATATTAAAATACAAGTGATATGGATGATTATAAGTGGTAATTGCAATCTGAAATAAAAATGGCAGCGAGCAAACATGTAGCAGAACTGGTTGTAAACGGTGTTTCAATGCTTGGAAACAAGGCCTAGGGATCATACTTTCACTAGTGGACACTCTCAACAATAATAATATAATTGAATACATAGATACTTCCTCTTCACTCTGCTACCCCGAACTACTCTCCCGTTAGATAACGAACACCAATCCACTGCGTAGGGCTGTAAAAGCACGCATCAAGTCTGTATTCCACCTCTGGGGCACCCTACGCTGTCACTATGAGCGCCCCAAATAGTACTAAACAAACGCCACAATATCATAGAGACATCCAACACAAAGAACAACTCATGGCAAGTATTCGCATAAACTTTAATCCAAAGAGTCACACACGGTGCGCACACTGTCAACTTCGCACCGTGGGACAAAGGTGACTCCGGAGTTTACATTAATAAAACCACTTGAGTAGCATATTCATAAGATTAAGAAGAGTAACATCTATGGATTCAACTAGATTACAAAGCTCATGATCACATAAAGATCACACCATGGGAGAGAGAGATAAACCACATAGCTACCGTACGAGCCCTCAGCCTCGATGAAGAATTACTCCCCCTCATCATGGGAGGCAGCAACGGCGATGATGGAGGCAGTGGCGTCGATGGAGATGGCTCCGGGGGCAATTCCCCATCCCGGCAGGGTGGCGGAACAAAGACTTCTGTCCCCCGAATTAGGGTTTTTCGTGGCGGCGGTGCTACAGAGCTTTTTGGAGAAACCGTCTTCGTCTTTTGGGTTTTCGGGGCAGGAGGAATAAATAGGCGAAGGGGCGGCGTCGGAGGGCGACCGAGGGGCCCATGCCACCCTAGGGCGCGGCTAGAGGTGGGCCCGCGCCCAGGCATGGCGTGGCCGCCTCGTGGCTCGCCTCCGTCTCCCCTTTGGACTCTGTGGTCGTGTCGGTGAAATACCGGGGCACGTTGATTTTCGTCCAATTCTGAGAATATTTCCTTAACAGCTTTTTTGGAATACAAAAACAGCATAAAACAGGAACTGGCACTGTGGCATCTTGTTAATAGGTTAGTCCCAAAAAATTTATAAAAATGGTATGAAGTGTATATAAAATATGTAGCAATTGGTATAATATCAGCATGGAACATCAAAAATTATAGATACGTTTGAGACGTATCAAGCATCCCTAAGCTTAGTTTCTACTCGTCCTCGAGTAGGTAAACGATAAAACAATATAATTTTTGAAGTGACATGCTACCAACACAATCTTGATCAAATAATATTGTAAGGCACATATGAATGAATGAAGTGATCCAAGCCAATGGTCTATTGTTTGCTACAAAATAAGTAATGAGTAAACAACTGAATTATATAAGCAAAACTTTATCATGAATAGTACTTTGGAGACATTGTATCCACAAGTTTGCATAAGAGTTAATTCAAAAAGCAATATATTCTAGGTAAAAGGTATTTGACCAACACAAAGTAAGATTAAGTTTCAGCTTTTGCTTCAACTTTAACATTTATATCTCATGGATGTTTTCAATACAAAGCAATATAATAAGTCTAATATTTAGCATATAACAATTGTTGTACCAAAGTTGACACTAGTGTTTGCTTGTGGAGATAGAAAGAAGTAGGAAGACTGACTCAACATAAAAGTAAAACAAAGGCCCTTCGCAGAGGGAAGCAGGGATTAAATCATGTGCTAGAGCTTTTTAAGGTTTTGAAATCATATAGAGAGTAAAAATATAAGTTTTGAGTGGTATCTTGTTAATAGGTTAGTCCCAGAAAATGTATAAAAATGCTATGAAGTGTATATAAAACATGTAACAATTGGTCTAATATCAGCATGGAACATCAAAAATTATAGATACGTTTGAGACGTATCAGGCCTCACAACTCTAGATGTAGCTCCCAAATCAATCCTTAACATCAGCAACTTTGTTGTTTTCTGTGAGGATTACCTCCAATTGGCTCCTAGTTTAGAGTTATTTCTTGAAATCTTTTACGGCAATCCCCAAGGCCGCAAAGACCTTCCTTTAGGCTATTACGGCGGGGTTTCCATCCAGCGCCGGAAAGAATGCGACTTCCCGGCTCGTCTTTTGGCCAGCCATCCCAAGGGGCACTACCAGGGAATAGCCCTTCTGTGGCGCACCCACTTTGCCATTCTGTGGCGCATGGTGGGTGCGCCACAGAACCGTCGCCATAAAAATATATTTCTGTGGCGCACCCTAGATGCCCCACTTTGCCATTCTGTGGCGCATGGTGGGTGCACCACAGAACCGTCGCCACAAAAAAAAATTCTGTGGCGTACCCGCAGATGCGCCACAGAAAACAACAATTCTGTGGCGCACCCCTACCCCGGTGCGGCACAGTTTTTTTTTAAATTAAAAAAAAGGGCGGCCATATCTAGATCTGGATTTTCAAAAAATAAAAAAAAATCCAAAAAAAAAAAATATAAAAAAATCAGAAAAATTCAGAAAATGAAATAATTTGGAAAACCCTAAATATTTGAATTTTTTGAGCATTTTAAACACTCCAATCAAATCTCAAATGATGACTTCCCAGTAGGTCACCCATCCTCAGATTGCTCCAACCCAAGCACGCTTAACTTCTAAGTTCTATTCGATTCAACTACCCTCATGCTACTCAAGTTCTTATTGATAATAATATCATATCAACCCTCTTAACCCTTGTGTATGTGTATATATGTGTTTTTTAAATTCAAAAAATCAAAAACTTGAGAAGGTAGTTCAAAAAATCTACAAAAATTCAAAAAATGAAATAATTTTGAAAACCCTATATATTTGAATTTTTTGAACATTTTTTACACTCAATTCATATCTCAAATGATGACTTCCCAGTAGGTCACCCATCCTCAGATTGTTCCAACCCAAGCACGCTTAACTTCTAAGTTCTATTCAATTCAACTACCCTCATGCTACTCAAGTTCTTATTGATAATAGTATCATATCAACCATCTTAACCCTTGTGTATGTGTATATATGTGTGTAGTTTATGTATGGTATGTGTATCTAAAAATTCAACAAATCCAAAAAAATGAAATTTGAAAAAAAATTGATTTTGTAGAAAAACATCTTCTTTAGAAATATTTTTTTCCTTTTGGAATTCGAAGGATCTACGAAAAGTTCACCGGGTAAACCCGCCATTGCTAGGGTTTGCTCCACTACTCCATATCCAAAATTGGTCATCACCAGAGCTCGGGTGCCATGGGGAAGGACAAGGTGAAGGCCGGTGGTCCCGAGGCTGCGAAGAAAACCACTGGTGGTGCTTCGGGCTCCGCCGCAACTCCGCCGCCCGTGCCAGTCAACTGGACCAAGTCCATGGTGGCGGAGGAGCTGCTGCAGCAATATGAAAATAGCGGCGAACTCCCCTCCAAGAGTGAGATCCAATGGCGCGTCGCCGGCGTGGAAATCCGTCCCAGGCCAAAGGACGACGAGATCGTTGTTCTTCTCGACCGTGTCATTCGTGGTCTTCGTCCTCCAGGTTCTCTGTTCTTTCACCAAGTCTTTAAATACTTTGGCCTCACAACTCTAGATGTAGCTCCCAACTCAATCCTTAACATCAGCAACTTTGTTGTTTTCAGTGAGGATTACCTCCAAATGGCTCCTAGTTTAGAGTTATTTCTTGAAATCTTTTACTGCAATCCCCAAGGCCGCAAAGACCTTCCTTTAGGCTATTACGGCGGGGTTTCCATCCAGCGCCGGAAAGAATGCAACTTCCTGGCTCTTCTTTTGGCCAGCCATCCCAAGGGGCACTACCAGGGAATAGCCCTTATGTGGCACACCCACTTTGCCATTCTGTGACGCATGGTGGGTGCGCCATAGAACCGTCGCCACAAAAATATATTTCTGTGGTGCACCCCCAGATGTGCCACAGAAAACAACAATTCTGTGGCGCACCCCTACTCCGATGCGCCACAGAATTTTTTTTTGAATTTAAAAAAAGGCGGCCAGATCTAGATCTGGATTTTCAAAAAATTCAAAAAAATCCAAAAAATTAAAAAATTAAAAATTCAGAAAATGAAATAATTTGGAAAACCCTAGATATTTGAATTTTTTGAACATTTTTAACACTCCAAGCATATCTCAAATGATGACTTCCCAGTAGGTTACCCATTCTCAGATTGCTCCAACTCAAGCACGCTTAACTTCTAAGTTCTATTCAATTCAACTACCCTCGTGCTACTCAAGTTCTTATTGATAATAGTATCATATCAACCTTCTTAACCCTTGTGTATGTGTATATATGTGTGTGCAATTTATGTGTGGTATGTGTATATATGTGTTTTTAAAATTCAAAAAATCAAAAACTTGAGAAAGAAGTTCAAAAAATCTACAAAAAATCAAAAAATCAAAAAAAATTCAAAAATCGAGAAAACTTCAAAACACCCAAAATTCAACAAATCCAAAAAAATTGAAATTTTTTAATTTATTGATTTTTTTATTTTTTTATTTTGTAGAAAAAAATGTTCTTTTTGAAATAACTTTTTTTCCTTTTGGAATTTGAAGGATCTGAGAAAAGTTCACCGGGTAAACCCGTCATTGCTAGGGTTTGCTCCACTACTCCATATCCAAAATTGGTCATCACCAGAGCTCGGGTGCCATGGGGAAGGACAAGGTGAAGGCCGGTGGTCCCGAGGCTGCGAAGAAAACCACCGGTGGTGCTTCGGGCTCCGCCGCAACTTCGTCGCCCGTGCCAGTCAACTGGACTGATGGCTACGTGTTGGTAAACCCCAAGAGGAAGGTTATGATGTAGACAGCAGAAGTTTTCCCTTGAATAATCTACCCAAGGTTATCAATCCAGTAGGACTTGACGATCTATCGGAAGGTTGTTGATGTTGACTCCCCCTGGCGCTAGGGAGCTTGCACCAACGTGGAATCTGCACAGACACAAACCAGAACTTTGCCCAACACGAAACAGAGAGGTTGTCAATCTCTCCGGTCTTGCAGAAACAAAGAGTTAAACGTATGGTGTGGAAAACAGCAGGAAAACAGCAAGTAACAGGAAACAGATGATTGCAGCAGGTTGTGTAAACAGTATGAGGAAATTGGACCAGGGTCCACAGTTCACTAGTGGTGTCTCTCTCAGAACAGATAACTAGCATGTTGGGTAAACAAATTACAGCTGGGCAATTGACAAATAGAGAGGGCATAACAATGCAATACATGCCAAGATGTCTACTATGAAATCTAGTTGAGCATTACAACAAAGTACATAGACCGTTATTCCAACATCATCTATGCCTAAATAAGCCACCTTCAAGGCAGCATCCGCATCCTGTTCAGTATTAAGTTGCTAACAACAGATTATTGCATGAAGTAAAGTGTGTAATGTAATCAATACAAGTGCCCTTGGACACTGCACCAATGTTTTATCCCTAGTAGCAACAACACATCTACCATCTTAGACCTTTCTGTCACTGATCCAGATATCTAGAGACTGAACCCACTATCGATCATAAATACCCCCTCTTGGAGTCACAAGCATCTACTTGGCCAAAGCATCTACTAGCAACGGAGAGCATGCAAGATCAAGAGCACATAGATAAACAACTTGAATAAACATGGTATCAATATTCATCGGATCCCAGCAAACACAACATCTAGCATTACAATAAGATGATCTTGATCATGTTAGGCAGCTCACAAGATCTAAACATGGAGGCACAAGGTAGAGAGACAACCATCTAGCTACTGTAGTCCAGGGGTGGACTACTCACGCATCACTCCGGAGGCAGGCATGGTGATGTAGAGCCCTCCGGTGATGATCTCCCCTCCGGCAGGGTGCCGGGAAGAGCTTCAGAACTCCTCCGATCTGAGATTGATGATGACGGTCGCGACAGAACTTTTCGTGGAATATGATCGACCGTAATAGGGTTTTCGCGTCGCGGAGAATATATAGGCGAAGAGGCGGTGTCGGTGGCCGAGGGGGCCACCACGCCATAGGGGGGCGCGTGTCGTGGGTTTGTCATGTCAGGTGTCATGGAGATGACTTTGTAGAGTTGGGGATTAAGCGATCGAGCGTCTCCGAGCTAAAGATCGCAGGACACGAGGAAGACAATGTTTTTTACCCAGGTTCGGCCCCTCAATGTGAGGTAAAGACCTACGTCCTGCCTATCCTAGATTGGTATTGATATGAACATGGTGTTACAAGGGGTTGGCGATCGATGTGTCGAGTCGCCTATCTCTGGATGTATGAGAGCTTTTTAGCTTGCGTTCTAGGTCCTTGGAGTCCACCTTATAAAGACGGTGGCTCGCAAGGTTATAAGGAAACTTCTCTCTCAAGGAAAGTATGAGCCGGAGTCCTACTTGGAGACTAATCATATATCTTGTCTTCCAAGTCAAGTTATCTTCGAGCTTCTGGATCCTTCCTCATGATCTTGAGTCGGCCCATATTTGTGCAAGCCCAATAGTGGTGCGACTTTTAATAAGTCGCGCTTTGCTTGAATAAGTCGCGGGATAATTATTCCCCCGACATTAGCCCCCAAGCTTCCGGGTGATTCGTAGAAACAGGCGAAAGATTCTGTCTTGATGATGATCTTGCGGGCTTGCGTATGTAGTTCTTGTCGACTTGTCGATGTTGCACTTGGCGACTTGCTGATGTTGAGCTTGGCGACTCGCTGATGATGAGTCGCGAGCGTAGCGGCTTATTGAGCCGCTGATGTAGAAGCGATGAGTCGCTATCTTTCCGGCTTATTTAGCCACTATGTTGCTAATTGAGCACTTATGTATTCATCGCATTGAAGCTGCAGAATCGCGGTGAGTTTTCCGCGAAGCACTTGGTGAAAGCCACCTTTTTATGTTGGGTGTAAGACTGAGCTGAAATCATAAGAATAATAACCTATGAGTAACAAGATATATCAACCAAATGTGTATAAGGTGTTGAGTCATAGACATCGAAGCATAAAAAGACCATAAGCATAAATAAGCTGGTCAACCATTAGAATAATAATCTGTCATGTTATCATGACGAGCCATCTGAACGCATGTTGAAACATGGCGGCTCAAGGGCATATAGCCACAACCTGTATTTAAAGATTTCTGAGTCGCTTATTTGACTCGCAAATGGGTATATATTTTCTCATGTGCTGCAAAAAATGAAATCTGCATATAATCATGGTATATAAGTATAATAAAGACCGCCAGATATGGTGGATGTGTAGCCCCCGAGGGCCGGGTTGCATGCTTGATCATGCTGCTCGGGACTCAAAAATATCTCAAGCTAGACAAAAACTTAATTGTCCTAGCCCCCGAGCATTAAGCAGGCATGCTTTCATTATCCTGCTTAATGGCATATCACTGCAATTTGATCCTGCAACAGAGTGACAAATATTGTTGCCGCAAGATAATAATGATATAAATTCCACTTTGATGTGGCTGAAAATAAATAAGTAATGGTGGCTTCATCAGCCGATATCAGGAGATAATTATCTCAATCATAAAAAATCTGGCCATGCCAATTCAAACTCGTATGGCCGAGTTATAGGTTCCTGTTAAATCAAAAGGCAAAAGCCCCCAAGGAAGTAATGATGATAACTTGATGATAATATGTTAGCCTTGGCGGCTGGTAATAATTATGATAAAAAGTTAGTACTCCGCATAATAGCATATGGTACCCTGCATGATAGCATAGTATAATCTGCATAATAGCAAATGATATATCGCATGATGCGAATGATATGTCTCATGATGCAAATGATATGTTGCATGATGCAAATGATAAGTTGCATGATAATAAATGATATTATGCATGATAGCAAATTGTATTTTGCATGATAGCAAATGGTTGCATAATAGCAACTAGCTGCATGATAGCAACTGGTAAGATGCATGATAGCATATTGTACGATGCATGATAGCATATGGTACTTGACTCAGTATTTCCCAAATCTAATGTGTGTTCAGGGTCGAGAACGGCCATGATAGGCAGCCATGATAGGCATTCAGACTCGATTGACGCCACACGCGGGTACTTTAGTCCTTCTGAATTATCTCTATTACCGTTAAGTAGGTCTTCGCGCGGTTCAGTATTTCCCAGGTAAAAAATGCGTGTTCAGGGTCGCTGGTGGCCATGATAGGCAATCACACTCGATTGACACCGCACCCCAGTACTTTGGCCGCATAGTGCAAAGATACTTCTGACTTAAGGCGAGAATAACCAGGATTATTGCTTTTAGCGGCTGCAATAGCCGTGACGAGCTCTAATTAGCTTTGATGATAACCAGCTCTGATTAGCTGTAGATGTGGTACTGCGAGTCACCTGTTTTAACTCAAATATTTGATAAGATAATGATTCATTAATGACTCATAAATTGATATAATGATGAGCTGTTTGCGACTCATAAAATGATATGGGGGTAAATCGCTATGCGACTCATAAATTGATATGACAATAAGTCGATGATGATCAATAAGATGATAAATCATATAACGATCAGTCATAAATTGATATAATGATAAGTCATAGAATGACAAATGATTCGTCAAATATTAATGCTTGAACATGTAGTGATGATCTTGATATTCAATGCAAGCTGTAAATAGCTAGATTTGCAATGCGAGTTATAAAGAACTCTAATTTGATGAATGTATTGCGGGTTGCAAGAAACCCAGCTTTGAGAACTGGATATAACTAAATCTCAAAAATAGATATAAATTAAAGTCTGTGACATGATATAATATGAATCGCAAAGATATTAATAAGAGACATAATAACCTAGATATGCAGCGCCCGAGATAAACTCGAAGGTTCCAATTAATCATATGAATAAAAGTCAAAGCTGTAAAATTTGGGCGTGACAGCGACTTATCTTGTTTTTATTCTCCTTGCGTTGACGGCGCGGTATGATCCAACACCATAGATGTTGATTCCATGATATGTGTGAGGTCGAAGTCGTCATGCGGCGGAGCCGAAGCTGACCGCAGCAAGGAGCTGTCTGTTTCCTTGAGAATTGATGATTGATATAGATGACTTTATTTACGCTTCCTCGGATTGATTCCTGATCAGTTTTCATGCAGGATGTCGTATGGGGTCACTGGTTGTCTTCTCCAGAATTTAATCAGTTGTGCGCATACGTGGAGACAATGTTGATGACGAGCCCCACGCCCGCATTGACGGAGTCCGGACAAATGAGTCGTGTCGTGGTGGGATCATGGCAGATGCCATGGGTATGGCTTAGTTGGGGCCGAATGGTCGTTGGGGAATCCGGGGAGAGTTTATGCACTCAAGATGTGCACAAGTAAGAACATGCAAGAAACGACAAGAACATGAACAAGAGACCGAGAAAGCCAAGAACACAAAAGACACCACGATGTACCCAGGTTCGGGGCCTTCGTGAGGAAGTAAAACCCCTACTCCTGCCTTTCCTCTCTCAATATATCAGTGTAGTTCTCAGGTACAAGGTGCTCCTCGAGCTGTATGATGCTGCTCAAGTGAGAGCTCTAGATAGAAGATGAAACTATGAAGGGGGAAATGAGCTAGGGTTTTCACCGTCCTCCTCCCTGGAGGTAGAGATGCCGCATATATACACAGGCCGAAGTACATTTTTACCCTTGCCTACAACTGACAATGGCATGGCCAAAAGGTAGAAGACAAGCCTCTGCCTCCTGCCAGCTCAACGGCCGGACTGTCAGGCCAGCCAGGCCTAGCTTTCCTCTTCCGGTCATACTTCAGTAGCCTGCCGAGGTCTAGCCTGTAGACCTTTCCCGAAATAGCCGAGTCAGCTCCTAGGCCCCCGAGCTTCCGGGAAACCCGTGGACGGACCTCGCCGTCCTCTGAAGCCTCAGGCTACGAGCTCTGCGGCGCCCGTGACCTCTCTGACATGCCTCGATCCTTGCTGCCAACCTCGAATAACACTCCGGATCCTATACCTCGGTAGAGAATACCTTATTCCTGTGGTAGCTATCTGACTGCCCCGAGGTTAATACCTCGGAGGATATACCTCGGAGAAAATACCTCGGACGTACACCTTACGTCGGATGACGCCTCCTGCATCCTTGCTCAATCGTTACCTCGGACAGCTTACTACCTTAACCTTACATGTCTTGACCTCATCATTACCCTACCCGGGGGTAACCCCCCGACAGTAGTCCCCGAAGCTGATGTGGTCTTGCAGCCTCGGATGAAAGGCCGCACCAGGTTCAACCCAAAACCACATGCGCTACAATGTTTTGCATGTTACCGAACCAATACTCCGAGAAATCCATCGGTCTGTTCCTCGTGCCATACTGCTTTTCCGAAGTATCCGCCGAGATCTCGGACGTCAACCCCTCGATTTCTGCATCCTTACTGACTTCGGTCAGAGAACACTGTTCACGTGTCCCATCCGTCACTTCCTGGTACACGACAGTCAAAGCACTCGAGTGCTTTCCACCACGCGGCCCACGTCAGCGGGGTTTCCCGCTTGCGCCGCTTCGCGCTCCAGTAACCGCGCCGCACGACGGTTTGCCTCCTGCAACCGATCCTGTGGCCTGCTCGCCCACCGCTATCTTCGTGCCACGTGGGCCATTGTGCACAAACGATCCCACTCGCCGCTCCGATAACCGCGCGGTAGTGCGCAGTTACCGCCCGCGGTTATAAATACGGGCCCAGGGCAGTGCTTCCCTCTTCTTCCTCATTCACTCGCCGTCTCGCCTCCATCGCAACCAGTGCCGCGCTTCCAGTTGAGAAGAAACGTGTTCCCGCCGCCGCCGACGAGCCGCTCCTTCGTCGCCGCTGCGACCACGTCACCGGCGCCGCCCTTCAGCACCTCATTTTCACGGTATGTACTCCCTTTCTTGATACCCTAGGCATTGCTCTAGGTTTCTTCCTCTTCGCGCTTTGGTTCTTCATATGTTCTTGAATAAAACTCTATTTATCTCCTCCGGTAGATCTTACTCGCATACTTTTTGGGTAGAAATGAGTTTCATACCTCGGACAGACGTTCGCCTAGCATATATGTGCCTCTATGTACATAAGATAGCCGTCCAACTCCTCCTGAGTTAGCCAGATATAGCCTTAGATTCCAGATTTACTTTTTCCTTTGCTAAACTTCTGTGCATTCTCTGCAGATTGATTCTGCCGAGATGTCTCCTCCTGAGACTTCGGAACAAACCGAGGTTCCAGACCTCGAACTGGAGGTCGGAGAACGAGCCGGCTGGGAAGGTTCGGATGTAACTCCGGACGAAATCCAGTGGCTCAGGGCGACTCGGCGGATTCCCGCCGGGGTAGAGTGTCGCCTGCCAGAGGGCGAACTCGAGCCTCAAGTCAAGCAAGGGGAACGGGTGGTCTTCGTCGCGCACTTCCAGCGCGGCTTCGGACTGCCCGTTAGTGATTTCTTCGGAGCTTCCTCGACAAGTTCGGACTCCAGGTTCATCACCTCCCCGCCAACGCCATCACCACTCTCTCCTGCATCGTTTCCTTCTCTGAGGGATACCTCGGCCTCAAAGCCACGGTAGACCTCTTTTCTCGCTACTTCCAACTCAAGCGGCAAGTGATCCCGGATCCAAAGAACAAGGATCTGCCCAAGCAATAACCGCCTGCGGAGCTGCCACCATAGCTCCTCGCCGAAACTCCATCTTCCCACGTATCACTACTCCGGACACCGTTCGCAAGTGGCTCCGGACGTGGTTTTACGTGAAGAACTCCGGCGAAGAGGACCTCCTCAACCTGCCGGCGTTTAACCTCAGCCCTCCTACAGAACAGCTCAACTGGGACTACACTCCCCCTCACACCGGCGAACTCAAGTCCATCCATGGGTATATTGCGAAATGGCAGGACCCGGAGGACCCCGGAACGACGGGAAAGTCCTGACGGCCGACGACCTGGCCTGCACATTCGTGAAGCGCAGGGTCTCCCCTCTCCAGGCGAGGTCTCACAAGATCTGCCACATGAGCGGTCTTTATGACCCCACCCGACATACGCACGTTGCACTGGACAATGCCGCGGTAGCTCGGCGAGTCCGAGCTATCACCAAGTCCAAGATCTCTGACGCTTGGACATGGGGAAGGGAACCCCACTACCGGACCAATCCAGCGAAACAGGTACGCTATTCCGACGTTTTCTTCGATACTCCTTTACCACCGAGGTCTTGCTACCGACGTTATCTTGATAATTTTTCTTCCTAACTCCTTTTCATATGTCTGCCATACAGCTGTTCGCCCGCCAGACCGCCGAGGATGGAGTCCATCCCGGACCACTTCGGCGGATCTCCCTGTCGAGGACCCACCATCCAACGTGGACCCTGACGACGAGGATTATATGCCCATTGCCTCGGCCCGCATCACCACCGCGGGTAAGCCTCAAGCACAAGCTTCAGTTCAAGAGATTTCGGATGACGAGGAGGGGTTCCTCGTCATGGAACCAATAAACGCGGTACCTCTCTCCCGCCTTCCTCACCTTCCGAACTTTACTCCAGCAACCAGCCGGAAACGCGCTGGTGCCGCAACTTCGGCCGCCGAACCATCCGCCACTGGAGCCTCCGGACCCACTGAGGCTGAAGAAGTCCGGACTTCCTCCTCATGCCCGGGGGGCAGAGGCTTCCTACCTCGGATGGGTAATGCTTTGCTTCTATAGCCAACAATGTTTGTTGCTTAAACATATTATCTCGGTATTAACACTTGACCATCTTCTTTTCGTTGCAGTGCCCCCATAGACGTGGATCAGGAGGTATCCTCCATGACTGCACCCGTTGGTGCCTCTGAAGCCATGACCACCCCGACGAACTCTCGCCCCGGATCTCCTCCACCGAGGTCTGGCCCGGCCTTGGGGAAATCTGCCCCCACCCGAGGTCAGACTTCTCCGCGTCCTCAAACGGATGCGGGGATCAATCGCGCCAGAACTCCGGCTACCGCCTTGCCGGAGCCTCGACTCTCCCCCCGCAGCCAGACTGCCCGCAACCAACAGCAGCAACAGCAGAAGCAACAACCCAAGCAGCAGCCCCAAAAACCAGTTCGCCAGACTACCTTGCCGTTGGAGAAGGGCAAGGAGAAAGAAAAAGAGACGGTGAAGTCTAAGGTCACCCCCAAACCAACATCTGGGTCTGGCACCCTGACTATCTCTTCTCCTCAAGGATGCAACCGAGGTCTCCTCCCCCGGTGACACGCCGAATTCCTCCATTCGCCGCACCCATTGATGAGACTGCCCCTCCGGCCGAAGAATATGCTCGGAGGGCATCTCTTATATTGGATAACCGGCCTGCTTCAAGCTCCGAGGCTACTTTGGCCTTGGAGGCCTCGGTTAGGGGCATCGAGCAGGGCGGACCGTGGGGATTTCCTCCTCTGCGCACTGAAGTGACCAGAGCCTCGGCTCCTTGGAACACTACAATGCAGACTGGAATTCTGCAGACATGGACGAGGTCTCTTCTGCCTCCTTGACCGCCCAAGGGGACGAGCATCCTGCGGGGAGCAGCGCCTGCGCCCGACGCATGCTTGAAATGCAAACTTCTGCTTTGCTTGCTACTCGAGCTGTCAACGTAAGTTCCACTTTCTTTACTTTCATGCAGTACCTCCTCTAATATCCACCATCTCCAGTCCCCGAGATTCGAGGTAAACTATTGACGCTCCGCCGGAGTTAAAATTGTTTGGCTTGAATCTTAACTCTCCATTTTCATCCGACGTATCCAATCCATTTTATCTCACTTTAGCATGCACCTCGGGTACGAGTCCCCGAGACTCCTGTCGAGGCATACCCCGGCAACATTTTCCCAATGATTTGACTACGAGTCCCCGAGACTCTTGTCGAGGTATAGCCTTTCTAACCGAGCACAAGGCCGTCCTTGTAGAAAAGAACTCTTTGGACGAGAAGCTACAACAAGAGAAAGCCGAAGTAGCTCGTCTGGTAAAGGAGCTCAAGCGCAGCACTGAGCTGCGGACGTCTGAAAAAGAGCAGCTACAGCGGAAAAGGCCAGTGTGTCGAAACAGAGAAGAAACTTCGGGAGGATGCCGCCAAGGATCACGAGAATGCGCTCCAGTTAGCCGAGACCCGCGCCACCTCGGCCACCGAGGCTTATGAAGCCCTTCAAGCTTCGGTTAACCAGCTCCTCCCGACGCTGCAACATATCAACCAAGAAATGGACAGTAAGCTTCTTGCCCCCCTTAGCCTTGCTTTGTCCTCAACATTACTGGCTCTTTGCCGAACTGTTTCTTTCATTATTAACAGGCTACCCCTCTACAGAGCACTTCACCTACACCCAAGTCTGGCCCGCAATATCACTGCTCGGCACAGGGAGAGGCGGAACGAACAGAACCCCGATTGGACCATTGAGGACCATATCGTGGCCATCAAGTCTCGGATCCATCCCTTGAAGACCATTGGGTCAGAACTCCTCGACGCAGGTCAGTCTGCTTTCCGAGCCTTATGGCCTCTTGCCGATGCTCCCAAATCTACGCCCGAGCTCTCCCCAAGCTTCATGAAGCCGAACAAGACTCCGAGAGTGGCATTCATCTTCAGCTCGTGCTGGAGCTGATGCCGCTCTCAAATTCATCATGACTTGGTGCGAAAAGATCGACCTCAAAAAGATGGACACTCTTCGCCGAGGCTCGCCCTGGTCTCGGACCCAATTCTCATCAAGCGCCGCGAAAAGATGGCTGCCTTCTTGCTGGATATGCCAACACAAAGAACTTGAGCGAAGGAGACACCTACTCCGACGCCGAGGATTACGAGCCAGAAGACGAGGAATACGAAACAGAATCCGACGTCGAGGCCGAGCAAGGTGACGGCGGTGAAATCCGCGAAGCAGAAACCGAGGCTTCTCCACAACCTGATGCCGAGGTTACTGCCAACGTTGCCAGCACTTCCCAGGCTATCTCGGCTGGACGAAATCCCTGCTGCATCGGCTGCTGCCGACGTAATTCCTGATGCCTCGACCTGAACTTATGCTTGGCCAAAAAACTTCATTAAAACCCCGGTATGCCGGGACGCAGATGTAATCAAACTTAAGTAGTTCCTTTGCTACCTCTATTACTATTATGCTCATTCGAACCATGATTTTCTAAGCTTTATGTCGAATCCTTTTGAATGATTGCTCGAGTTTACTTTCGTGTTTACTATATTTGGCATTCTTTGCTCTTGTCTGCCTTTCTGGTGTTCGACAGTCGAGTCACAAGATTGTTGTTCATAGCATACAGTACTTGGTAAATTCCGAGGTATGTTTTAAAGTCATCCGACATAACAAAGAAGTAAAAACAGGGGTTAGTAAACGACATATGCCGAACTGTCTTTTTGGACCGAGTCCCCGAGTTCATTTTCATGTTTCCCATGTTCTTTCGTCTTTGCTCTTGACTGCCATGCTGGCGTTCGTCAGTCGAGTCACAAGATTAGTTACATAGCATACAGTACTTGAAGTTTGAGACGAGGTTCAAAATAGCTCGGCATACGAACGAAGAAGAGTACAAACAAAAAGAACATGCAATCATAAGAGCGAGGCAATCCCCGTGCTCACTCTCGAGGTGCCGAAGTTTTTATTTAAAGATCAGCCGAGGTACATACATTACTTCCTTCAACAGTAGAAGGGTCGGAGTAGAGCTACATTCCATGGACGCTGAAGCTCCGCATCGGGTCTATCCAGCCCATCTCCCCTTGGATCCTGTGCATCTATAAGATAGTATGAATCATTGTGCAGAGCTCGGCTCACAATGTACGGTCCCTCCCATGGAGGTGACAACTTGTGCCGGCCTTTACTGCGTGCACAAGCCTCAAGACTAAATCTCCTTCATTAAACTTTCGGGGTTTTACATGCCGGCTTTGATAGTGTCGGAGACCCTGCTGATATATTGCTGACCGAGATAAGGCCAATTCTCTTGCTTCCTCAAGCAAATCTACAGCATCCTCCCGAGCTTCTTTAGCCTCGGCTTCTGTGTACATTGCCACTCTGGGCGCATCATATTCAATGTCGGTTGGCAGCATTGCCTCGGCCCCATAGACCATGAAAAATGGCGTATAGCCTGTTGATCTGTTCGGTGTGGTCCTTAGACCCCACAGAACTGCTGGTATCTCATCGATCCAACACCCCGGTGTTTTCAATAGTGGTTCTACTAGCCGAGCTTTGATTCCGGCCAATACCAATGCATTTGACCTTTCTACTTGCCCATTAGCCTGTGGATGAGCCACCGAGGCTACATCAAGTCGAATTCCCTTACTCATGCAGAACCGAACAAACTCTCCGACAGCAAAGTTCGTGCCGTTGTCTGTAATGATACTATGAGGATATCCATATCTCAGGTTATTTCC